>OX465275.1:128970710-130220710 GCA_949987645.1 Tachina grossa
CACTTAGCCTAGACTGTAAACTTTTAATATACAAGTCGCTTTTAAAGCCAATGTGGTGCTATGGAATTCAACTATGGGGCACTGCTTCAGCTTCAAATGTAGAGAAAATTCAACGAAGGCAAAATAAAACTTTACGCATGATAACATCGGCTCCATGGTACATCAAAAATTCAAATATACATCGTGATTTGAATATGCGACTGGTGACTGAAGAAATTGCAAAATACGCAGGCAAATATCTAACAAACCTCGAGTCACATCCTAATCCGCTTGCTCGTAATATTTTGAACTTTACTGGACACATCCGCTTAAAAAAGAGAGATACACGGGCTCTAATATTCAACACTCTAGATGATGAAGCTGCTTGATAACACTTTTTTCTTTTTGTTGCTTATCACTACTTATGTATTATTAATAACTATCACTAAGCTTATGTCCGACATTGGTCGGGCCTAATAATATTTTTAAGGATTTAAGATTTGAATACTTAGTGTTAGTTCATATTTGAAGATACAATAAATAAAAATCATGCATTAAAAAAAAAAAAGTTTAACAATTTAATGACTATTCGCGACATATTTCTTATAAATTAACAACAAGAGCAAAATAAATAAACTACTTTCTTACGGTTATTTTCATCAAAGGTGCTACAATATACTTATGTACATTTTAGAATTATTTTCAAAACAAAAGAAACATATTACCTTTGGAAGGGAAAAAACAGTTGAAAAATTCATAAGTTTGACAAATTTATTCCGTCTTATTCTATATTATGAGGGCAATTATAATTCAAATTCCACGAGAAATTTTTCCCGGGGAATAATTTCAAACAGTAGCAATTAATAGGGAAAACAAAAAAATCTAATTGGAAAAGGGAGAAATTTCTTGCGGAAATTTATTCATAATTTCAATGAATAACTATCTGTATGTCGACTCCTCAACGCTAAAAAAATTAGCACTTATCTACTTGTCGGTAACAATTGAGTACTATTGACACCTCCTTACAATTGGAGTAGAATACAATGCAAGGCAAATGAAAACTTTTTGTTGTCGGGTTGACTTAAAAGCTAGAAATATTTACAGAATAATGCGGAGTATTTTGTCTAAAAAACTGCTCGAGTGTGTATGTATGTTTTTTACATTGCAGTTCAAAATTATTTTGTTTTTTATTTAGACCGTTTAGGTCGTGTTTGATACAAACCTAAGATCAAACCCATTTAAATTACATGGATTTGATAAATAGTTTTAGTCAAAAACGACCGACTGAATGAGTTCGACTCAATTATAGTTGTATGCGAGTTGCAAAGTAGAAGGCCAGGAAACTAATAAACCATACTCCTCTTAGCGAACGTATGAATACATACATATGTACACATGTATCTGTTGAACTTGTAGAAAAAAACTTATGTATGAACATGTTCAGCCTTATTATCGTTGTCATAGTCGTAACGAAATCGATAAAAAATTAAATAATGCTTGGTATACATACATATGTAACAACCGTCATACTTGTTGTTGATCAATGGCAATTAAAAAAAAACGTTAGTAGATATATTTTTAACAAAACAATATTGTTTTTGTAACTTATTTGTATGAAAATGAATCTAAAAATTTTCGTAAGTCAACTTAAGCAGTAGTGCTAAAAGTCCACCGATATGTATATTCGTTTTGGTTTAGATAATAGAAAAAAACATTTATATTGAAAACAAAAACAAGTTTTCATATTTATTTATTGTTTTCACTATAAATTCTCTAAAATCAAATGTGATTAATCAACTTAAAAATAGGTGAGAAAAATTCTTTTGATTTTTATTTCATACTCGTATTAGAAAATTGTTCACTTTAAAGACAATTGTGCAATGATAAATTATGAACATAAAACCTTTTAAAATGCATTAAATTGTTATTAAAGTAATATTTATTTTAAAAAATAATTTATTTTACGAAAAATATTTAGATCGCGAAATCTCGAAAATCCCGTGATGCCGAAAAATCCCGGGATCGGGATTACAAAATCCCGAATCCCGGGATTTCCAAAAATCGATCCCGATTGGCATCCCTAGTAGGTACATACACAAATTTTTAATTTTAGAATTTTTTCATGACAAAAACAACCTATATCATCTTGGGGGTTGCACGGACATTGTTTTTCTTCAGCTACAATCATTTTCATCGACATAACTTGTTTTGTCAGAACACAATTCCGATGTTTATAATATTTTGTTTTTCTTTTAATTTTATAGGATCTGATCCTTAAGAAAATGTTTCCTAAAAATTTGTTGGAATATTTTCATTACCGATATCTACATGATAGTGTAAAAAAAATTTGAGAAATTTTGATAAAAGACCGCTGCTATTAATGAAAACCACAGATGCATATGTACATACGTACGTATTGAAAGCAAAAATCATAATTGGCAAAATTAAAAATCATCATTCCAGCAAAAAAAAAAAAATCATGAAATCATATTTTGGTCCAAAAATCATCAAAAATATGATAAAATCATCATTCTGGCAGCACTGATAGTACTCACTGAGTACTACTCAGTTGTTACCGACAACAAGTAGAAAAGTGCCAATTTTATTGTATAAGGTTGAAGCTATGTACAGACGGTTGTCAGATCTTACAATATTGCCAGTAAAATGTGCTCAAAATTTCTTACAACCGTGTGAACTGACAATTTTTGTCAGACGTCGTTGCCAGAAAAAGCATTGTCAGTCCATTGCAAGACTAGCAGCTGACTACAAATTGTCAGACATCTTACAATCATGTGAACACATTGTAAAATTATTGCCAGATATTTGTCAGACATTTTAATATTGTCAGATGTGCGAAGTTTATGCATCTGACAATGGCGTCATTGTAAGAGAATTCTTTCTTTCTTTATAATAAAATATATGCAGATAAAATCACTGCAATTGCTTCTTTGTGGTCCATAATAATTTATACTTTAATTTTTAACATTTAACACAAATACAAACGATAAATATTTAACTATTTCTAACAAATGATTTAAGTCTGGTAACTCATAACAATAGATCTAACAATTTGTGCATATGACAACCGTGTGAACTGAAAATTTTTCTACTGACGATTTTGTCAGATGATTTTATTGTCATACAACCGTCTGGCAATAAATTGTAAGATTTTCTGACAACCGTGTGAACTGACAAGGAATATTGTGCTGGCAATTTTCGATTGCCAGTACATTGTCAGCACATTGCCAGATCTGACAATATTGTAAGATCTGACAATCGTCTGTACATAGCTTGAGGATAGTCGGGATGTAGTCAATAACGGCCTTATGTATAAGCAGAAACTAGCATGAAGTTAGCTTATATGAAAATTTATAACATAATAACTCTAGTTGGGTAAAGGTTCCCTGATGATGTGCATTAGCAACAGTGAAATGCGCATTGGATCCAGGATCCCCTCAATAATCAATCTCAATGCTTTTTTAATAAACAAATATTTTACTAAGTAAGTAAAATAATAATTTTGGGATTATTAGTTAGTTAACAAATGTTAAAAATTTAAATTTTTCGCGTTTTGCTCTCATTTTACCCAAAAAGTAGAGAAATAGAGCTAATGTTATACTAGTGTTATATAAATCGGTTGGGAATAAAACAAAGCAATTAACTTTTCAAACTGAACACACTATTTTATTAAATTCACATCATAAAATTAATTAACATTTAAATAGACAATATTTATTACTTAATTTAAAATAGTACGAATAACGATTTTATTTATTTTTATTTATATGTTAACAACAAAAAAACTTAATATTTCGAAACAATGCAACTTTGGACGTTAAACGGTAATTGAAGTTAAATCATTTTGGTAAGCAATCTTAGGTTTCGCACCAACAATTGACATTGGCAAAGCTTCCGCAGTGTCCTCCTTTGTAACCACGTCTTTTACACTCCGCGTTGCAATCTGAAGTGTAATTAGTTCCACCCCATACGCAGCTGCCAATAAGCACGTCCGCTTGAACACCATTCTGAGGTGATGAAAGGATCACCAATAATGTGGCGCACACCAGCAACAATATTGTTTGATAATTTTTCACCATTTTCAGGACTAGGCGTAGTAAACTTTTGAACGTTGGAACTTTATATTTGTGTTACTTCAGTGAATAAAGTTTAAATTGAACTGTTTTCGATGTCGTCGTTTCCCGTATTTATATCTTGAAGTTTACGTAGAGTTGATAAAAATAAAACTATTTCGTGCTGTTTAAATTGATCTACATATGTATACCGTAACAGCGGGAGCGATTAAGTATTTTTATATACATATAGTCTCAACGTTTTTAAAATTAAACTCCAAGACGAATACCATATAATAAAATTTGTCAAGCATTTGTGCAAATACACATACATATCTACATTAGACCGTCCCAGTTTTTACAATTTTTTTTTGGAAATTCCTTTATGAACATCGACTTTCTTAATCTACTCTAAAAACCAAGAATTTCGGTGTATAACACTTAAATATTGATGAACAGGAAATGGTCTCTCAAATAGTTTTTTGTTTTTTTGAAGAAAAATAAGGCATTTTTCCAAAAAATTAAAAAATCTTGTTTTAGTAATTTGCCCTTACTCAAGCAGTTCTGAACGGATTTCAACCTAATTAAATGCATTAGAAAGCTTATTAAATTTCCTAAATGTTCCATAAAACAACATTGCCATTTTGTAGATGTGTAAACATCTTTACGCTAGGGGGTAAAAATCTTTTTCACAATACAATCACAAAATTTGAGTAAGATCCCTACAGCCAGACTGGGGCCAAGTGTCTCTATGTCAACACTAAAACTCTAGTAGTAGTTACATTGTCTACAATTTCTCTTCTATTCGTCATTATAAAAGAAAGAGAGAAAACAGATGTGGTGTATTTCTGGTAGATTTTGCAACAACATGTCAATATAAATAAATTTGTATGTACGTAAGGTATAGAAATGTACCAGTAAATGTCTGGATGGTATGTCTCCATGTTCCCATAAGAACTATGAATTCACTACCTAGTCAATTGTTTTAGTGTTACTAGTAGAATTTCAATGATGTCTATAGCATAAAGTATTGTATGGGGAGTAATTGTAGAGTAGTACTGGAGTCAAAAGCGACTCAGTATATTTTTACCATCGACATTTCCTTCAGGGATGTGTGATGTAATCGTTAACCAATCGTAAAGCGCTATCAAAACGGTGTGACCTATGTATGAGTGTATTAGTGTAATCATACAGGCAGCAAGAACTACAGAGAAACTTAACAGCTGCATAGAAATACACTCAACACGAGTGTTGTCAGATTTATTTTCAGCCTCCTCGCCAAATGACTTGTAAAATATCGCCAATATAATAAAACATTAAATTATAGCTGCAAAAATATATTATATTTTGTAATTACGTTACAAATATTGTTAAGTTTTAAATTCAGTAGGTAACGTCTATTGTAAAACGTAAAAATTATAGGGGCATAATCACAGTCCCGCGCTAAAGCTGACTTTGCTTAACATAGTTCTAATAAGTAAAAGTCGACTTTATTTATTCAATAGTCGGTTTGGTTCATGGTGCTAACTAGTATCGACTGTAGTAGTAGAAGTCAAAATAACGTGGCAACACTTCATGAAAAATAGCAAAGAAAAACATATGTTTTGTTGCATGTGTTTGCATTTAGTTGTTGTTTACTTATAATGATGGAAGGCGAAAACAAGGTAAGAAATTGAAAATGTTTAAAAATTAGTGAATAAAATGTTTTCACACATTTCTTTTGTTTAGGGAAGAAAACGTGAACACAACTGGTCAGGCCAAGAGAAAGACTGCTTGCGGGAGCTTATAAATTGACATATAAGCATTGTAGAAAGCAAAGTGAAAATGATTCGCAAAAAAAAGGATGCGTGGGAAGCCATCCGAATGGATATGCTGGCTTCCGGATTATAGCATTGCACAGATGCATCTGTTTGCACCAGTTTTGCGTGTTTTTTGGTTCTTGTATGAAAAAATATGTTATTTAGCGTTTCTTTTACTAGTTGTAAATGTTGATTTTTAAAGCAGTTATTGTATGGTTGTACAATGACCAAATGAGAAAAACACGTTTGTATTTGTTTTTCTATAACAAATAAGATACATAAAACTGGTTTTAACATAAGTGCCTTAAAGCTCAGTTAGCCGACTGTAATGTAAAGTAACTGCAACAGTAAGAAACAGCTGATCGATTTTGTTATGTGAAAAGTAATGAAAATGGTTATAGAGATGTAATGTAACGTAACCTAATTTTCATATAAAAATGTCGATCAGCTGTTTTCTACGTTACAGTTACATTACATTACAGTCGGCTAACTGAGCCTTTATGATGTGTTGAGAAAAAATGTAATTGGCTGATGAATGAATGAATGAAAGTAAAATTGCACATACATATGTAAGTAAATGATACATGTACATGAAACACATGCATTTGTAATTACTCTCAGAGCAAAATTGTCTCTTTCTCTCTCTATACTTTGGCTGCGCCACCAGGGTGACCGATGACATTTTTCAAAAAGTGGCACCAAATAGGGGATTTATCAAAAAAAAGGGGCAAAATAAAAAAAAAACGAGAAAACTGCACTAAACTTTTTATTTTTAATGTATTTTCATATAACTCACCCTAAATAAAGGGAGTCAAAAAGTGGCAAGGCAGTCGAAAAAGGGGAAACGCAGTCAAAAAAGTGGCAAATTGCCACTTTAGTCGGTCAAACGGTCACGCTGTGCGCCACAAAATAACATAACGAACGTCCGCACATACATCTCCACATCATGTATTTGTTTCAATAGTGGTTTTTTCATATATTTGTATTACAATATGTATTTTTGGGCAAAAACAGATCAAACAGTTGCTCAGCAGTAATACAATAAGCAATTGTTATTTGTTTTAATTGTATTTTAATTTGGAAAAGCACGCACACACAATAACTCTTATACTAGTTCTGTCGCTCACACTACAATTATATGGTACATACCATGGTATATTTGTTTTGGCTATACAAACGAGTATACAAATGCAACCCTATATTCCGGATTTGATAGGGATGTCGCCAAGCTTAAGCAACAATGGGTCCGAATGAAGGTTGTGGTAAAAAAGGCTGTGTCAGAGGTGAGGAGGGCAACTGTTGCTACCGGAAACGTTGCGAAAATTCCTAAATTGGATGAAGCAGATGTTCAAATCGAGGCGATGTTGGAGTGCGAGTTTTTAGAGGATTTGATTCTTATAGACAGCGACAGTATAACTGCTTCTCCTTTATCCAGCGGAAGCCCTCCTCTTCTTCCGAAATCTAGGGACGACGCAACTCGCACCTCGACTCCACAACCCACCGGTAAGAACAAGCTGATAAGCCGCCTTCAAAATTTAAGAAAAAGTGCTACGAAAAATGACGTTATAAGAGAAATGCAGGACCATATCAGAAAGGAGTCAAGCCATGAAGACGAACTTCACTTACTGAAGGTTGGGAAGAATCGTGCTTAAATCGCCCAACAAGCAGAACTCGATGATTTTAAGCTTTTGCACATGAAATAGCTACATGATCTACAACTTATTCGCCAACAAAATGAACTATAATTTTTATTTTTATAGTTTTAGAATTTTTAAATGTTTGTTAACTTTTAATTACATATGTACATATCTACCTGAAATATCACAATGACTGAATTTAAATGTGATATTGATTTGTTAATTTTTTATTTTTTAAATGTTTTTAAACCTAACAAAAAGTGATCTCACAATGAAATTAAATGAATTTAAACTTTATTTTATTCATTGTTTTATTTATAGATACAGGAATTATAGGTAATGGGGGACCCTTTTAACATTTTATCTAATTTTGAATCAGAATTGGTTTCAGGATTTAGGGCCAATTTCACCAACTCTATTTCAATATCAATTCATATTTAAATGTTGATTTTCATTACTTTTTGTATGGAAAAATTACTTTTAAATATGAATTGATATTTAAATAAGTTGGTGAAATTGGCTCTTAATGTAGAATGTAGAAGTGGAGGATTTGCATTATTTCTTTTTAGCAGAGTACAATATCGATGGTTCGAGTGTATAGCGTCTCATTTTGTAAATGTAACACATAAACCTGAAAATAAAAATAAAAATTAATGTTATTCTACCTTCCAAAGTCAAAGAAATCGGTAGTTCAAATTTAAAATTTCAAATGACCCACTCAAGTTAAAAATTTCTGTCGATAAATGCTGCTCTATATGCTCTACCAGAATTGGATGAACCTACTAGTTCTATGCCATCATTGCTTTGTCCGGCTGCTGTTCGTAGATCATTACAATCCATTTCTAAAACTGAAAATCTTAAACTAACTCTGATAACTTAAGTAATGTAAAAACAACTTACATGAGCAATTTCGCTCCTTGGCTATATTGTGGAGTACAGCGACAGCAACAACTATAGTCTTTGCTGTATCCAATTTCATCCTAAGTATTCCGAATATTGATTGGAACTTTGATTTTATTTGTCCATTTAAACATTCAATTTTACTCCGAGTGAGGATGTGGCTTTTGTTGCATCTAAATAAGTAGAAAGTTGTATAATAGACTTTTAAGATTAGATTAAGATTAAGATTACCTTTCTTCTTTATGTGTTGATGGATTTCTAAGTGGAGTTAATAAGATTGACGAGTTTGGATAGCCAGCATCTCCAACTAATACACCATTGTGTATATGCTTCGTTTCCTCCAACCTGGTTTTAACCCTGCACACATAACCTTCGAACGTATCCCTCTAAACCTAACCATTCGTCGTTTCGACGAGCACTTTTTGGGGCGTATAATATCGGTTCTAAACATATATATTTTTGTACTTGCAACACATACATACCTTTAGCAAGTACTTTTTTAGTAAATACAACTATATATTTCTATTCTGTTACAAGGATATTTATTATAATCCATTTTTCCAAAAAGCATTTTTTTTTTGAGATCACATTGTTATAAAATTTATATAAACGAACAAAACAAAAAAGCCTTTTTCTCTTTGGCAAAACTTAACTATAACACTATTGTCATTTAAAAAAATATATAAAATTAATTTTTTGAAGCGCATTGTGTGCAGAAATCAACTTTATGCTCGCCAACACTCGTGAAAGCGACGAACAAGTTTATCATATCTCAATAATTACGTGCTCACGCGCCGAATTTGGTTGTCTCCTGCAAAAGCTCAGCGAAAACTAAGTTGGCAAGAAATTTAGCGGCGATCGGTGCACGTGTTAAAAAGAAATAGCTAATTTTTCGTCCGGTGTTCGTCGTTTCGACGAAGGTTATGTGTCTAGGGTTAAGCTGGCACTCGTTCCAAATTCTGACATCATGCTTAGACCCACGAGACCTTGCGACGATGTCAATTATTTTACAGTCAGCATCACAGACAATCTAAGGGATTTTAAAAATATAAAATAATGATAAACAGAGGGCAAATGTTTATAATACTAACCTGGACATTTAGGGAATATTGTCGCTTCCTATTAAGAAAGTGGCCCGCCATCATTGGGCCAACATCTTTAGTTGGACATTTGATGTTGACGTGTGTGCAGTCGATTGCTCCTATAACAGTAGGGAACCCAGAAATTTTAAAAAGTTCTTCTTTATTGCATTCAGCTCATTTGTGCTCGGAAACTGGATGAAATTTGGCATCAATAACGCTATTCTTTTGCAAACATTTTTTATTATCCGTCCAACAGTACATTGAGATAATCCATGCAGGTCACCTGAAATAAAAAAGGTTACATTTTTATAAACAAATACAAAGCTACTTTACTTTATGTGCAGCTTACCAATATCACTTTGGTGAATATTCCTTCCAAGAAATCGCAAAGTACAAAGCACTTGAATGCTTGCCGGAACGGGAAGGCCTCTGTTATTCATTGGTTCTTCTATGTTTAATACTTCAATTGGGAACTCAACTGTCTCATTATCAAACCTATACCGAATATAAAATTCCTCGTTGTCCAATTCAAAGGGATTGCATCTATCTTTGTATATTTTTGGACGTCTCAATAATTTCATATCAAATATTTCTAAATCTCTTTCAATATCCTCAAAACCAGACATTTTTCACAATTAAATTAGCACAATTTTAATATTCACAATTTTTCGCACCAAATCACTTCTTCACCACTTTTGAGAATGCCATAAATTTTGTTTGTTTACATTAAAACCTTTTACTAACTGAGTTAGTAACAGCTTTCATCATTATTAAATATAAAGTCGACTCTAAGGCAAAAAGTCGACTTTTGCACCACTATGATTGACTAAGTATACAGCTAACTTAAAAGTGTGCCTTAACTTAGGAAAAAGTCGACTTTATTTTGACTAGGATTATGCCCCATAGTATTTAAGAAAACTTAAGAAAAGTGTTTGCATTCACATATAAATACTGGCGTACAAAAAGTACTTAACAATAACTTATTCCAAGGATCAATATAAATAGGATTAATTTAACCTGAGCACCAAGGTAAAAATTATTATTTAATTCTTGTGATATCAACTGAATTAACATTTACTTAAATGTGTATTTAAGTACACTTATCATATCCTTGAAGTGGTAAGTACCAGCAGCATCGTCGTATTCATACACTCTAGGCCATGGGTTCGGTGACCATAATTTTTAAATACAAATACAGAACAAGAAAAATATTTAACAAACAGCAACTAAAGTACAAACAATCTTACACATATATTAAACATATTAGCCCAATTCACAAACTTGTGCAAATGGTCTTGCATCGTAGCATGTGCAAAATGGTTAGTATATGGATACTCACCACTTAACAAATTCGTAGTGGTGAATATGAATATACTATATATACCGTTTTGCAAATACTACGATGCAAGGCCATTTGCACAAGACTGTGAATTGGGCTATTGAATTTCATTGATTTATTAAATTTTTTTTGACAAACGTAAAATTGAAGGAAAAATTTACAAACAAATGCAAAAAGTAACATAACAATATAATAATAACGCTAATCTATAGGGTGTTTTTTTTAGAGGTATAAAACTTCGAATTGAAATAAAACACAAGAAAATCGTTTTAATGTCCATCAATTTGGCTTTATTGGAAGGATAATTCTATGCCATTAATGCTCAGATATTATTTAGGGCATGTGGCCGCCGCGGCTGGCTCGAATAAAGCCAATTCTACAGGTCCAATTTTCAACCACTTTTTCGAGCATATGGGGCCGTATGTTGGCAATAACGCCACGAATGTTGGCTTCCAAGTCCCCTAACGTTTCTGGTTTGTTGGCGTAGACGAGCGACTTCACATATGTGTCAAATCACACGATCTTGGTGGCCAATTGACAGGTCCATTCCGCGAAATTATGCGATGGACGATTATGTCGACCATAAAATGGACGGAGCTTGCGGTAAACTTCGCGAACTGCCATTATTTTCGAAAATGGCAAACCAAACTAAATAATAATCACTTGACAGCTGACAAAATGGCCGCCAGTTAAAAAAGTGATGCCAACTTAAGGTTCTATACCTCAATAAAAAACACCCTTTACATACATATGTATGTATGTATTTATATGTATGTATGAAACAAAACGCTTTCGAATTTACACGTTATAAGCATACAAATTCGAAAGTAATTTCTTTCGCTTCGAATTATACAGTAGACCCCAGTACAAAACATTAATAGCACATACATAGTTTCATAAATATAGAAACAAATGAAGTTCGAAAAATAATAATTAAATTAACCAAAATAAAGTTAAGTCGAATTTTTATTTAGTACGTTCAGGAATGAATAAGTTTTTTTAAATTGTCAAAGGTAAATTTTTGACAATTAAAAAAATAAAACTTAAATGTAATAAAAATTAATGTATCACGTCAGCAGAATTTTTTTAAATGCTGCTATTTCTTTTGTGGAATATTCAGTTTCTAAGTTTTCGTTGTTAGAACTATTTATGCAATTTGTTGCATATTTTTTAAGTCCATAATTTTTTTTGTGTAAATATTTTTAATTTATTTTCAATCTCTTCACTTATTCTGCCTTTTAAGCCACAATTTCTTTTACCGCATCTTCAATTAATTCAACTTGTATAAAGTGAACAAGAAAGCAATACTATGTGTGCACAAATGTCAATTTACTAAGTTTTTTGACTTTAAAATATCTTTAACTTTATTAATAGAAACATGGTATCCGACAGCCTTCTGCCACGCTCCCATCTAGTTACTATAGGTTGTATCCGTATCGTATCACTGGGTATTTTTCATTAAAGACTGCAACACGCAAAGGAGCTTTCACTTTATATCCACAAGTAATTAATGCGGAACCCGTAGAAAGCGCTGAAAAAATTACACAAACATTTTTGGGTTTAAAAGGGCTATTATATCCCATGCTCTAGTTTCTTTTTTTAATTTTCAATGGCATTAGTATTCTTGACTTAAGCCAAGGTATTGAACCTTTCATATGAGTTGAAGGAGTCCTACGGTGTTTCTGAATATCGAATAATATCACAAAAAATACGATTGTAAATTTTTCTCGTTCTCCTCTTTTCTGTTATTATACAGTCATAAAAACTGCAGCTTTTAAATACTTTGCAACTAATCAAAAACCAAAATTTGATTGATAGCATGAAAAAACTAAAAAATATATTAAAAATATGCATTTATAATTAAATATGCAAAAATATGTATTTATTATAAAATATGCACTAACAAATCGATGCCATTTTGTCGAAAATTTGTTGATTCGTAAAGATATTTAGTTTACGTTGATCTACGAACAATGACAGAAAACATGTATTTACATAAAAATCCTTTCCCTACTTATGACTCTATCGCAGTGAGCAGACGAAAATCGGTACATTGTACCAATGACCCCAGCTTAAGAGGCCAAGTCTTGAAATTTTCAAAAAACGGTTAAACTAAAAAAACCGAAAATTATAAAATCGAAAAAACCGACAAAAACCAAAAAAAAATCGCTAAAACGAAAAAAAGCACCAAATTAAACAAAATTTCTAGCACTAAAATAAATCGCCCAAACAGAAGAAATTAAAAAATCGCCAAAATGAAAAAAACGCCAAAAACCGAAAAAAATCGCCAAAACGCAAAAAAGGCACCAAAACTAAACAAATTATTTATATGAAAACAAATCGCCGAAATGAAAAAAAATCGTAAAAATTAAAAAAAAAACGCTAAAACGAAAAAACAGAAAAAATCGCGATAACGAGAAAAAAAGTGTCTAAACTAAGAAAAGTGCCAAAACTTTAAAAAATCGCCAAAACCGAAAAAATCGTCAAAACGGGGAAAAAAAGCGCCAAAACTTAAAAAAATCGTTAAAAACCGAAAGAAACTCCAAAACTAAAATACACTCAAAACCGAAAAAACCCAAAAACGAAAAAAAGCCTAAGCTATTTATTGAATTATATTATATTATATATATTATGAATATTGCGCGGGTCAAAGTCGCACTTCACTGAATTTATTTATTTATAGCATTACAAATTCAGATTTTCAAATGTCCACTTATTATTTAGTTTTAATTTTTACTAACCTTTTCTTATATACAAATTTAATGAGGCAAAATTCTTATACAATGTAAATGCAATATGGTAGGAAATTTTAAGGTAAAGATTTTAATGTAAATGCGCTGATTTACACGGGCATAATTGTGCTGGCATAACATGCCAGTTTGTAGGTGAGAGAGGCAAAGAGAGTGGTTTTGCGGTTGGCATAACTTTTCAACCAGCTACAACTCCGCATTAGCAGCATAAAACCAATACACACAAAAATTAAAAAACAGCAAGTGTTAAATGAATACGACAAACACTAACACACACACAGCTGTGTATACGAATACATTTTGTGCCAGATGAATTAGTCCCGTGTAATTTGAAAAAGAACAAAAATTGTGCGGCTTAAAAATTGTTCTCGTCTAAACTGCCTCAATAAGAGTAGGAAGTATTCGGTTAAGAAAAACTGCCGTTTTAGCCGAAATGACTAAAGTTGTTTATATGTAAATTTGCTTCAAATTCATAAAAACATCTTATATATAAATACGGCACACATTTTTTGTAGTACACTTTTAAGTGTCTTATCGTCCACGAACATTGGTAAAACATATACATATGTATGGTTTGAAAGGTGTTTTTGTGTAGATATCCACACTATAAATGCTTTTTTTAAATTTCTTAGCTCAAAAGTAGTAAAAAGCGATTTAAATTTGCTTGAAAAACAGACGACTTTCTTCTTTGTTTTTTTTTTGTACACATGTGATTGCGTTGTGTGAAAATGCTTGATGACTTGAATCAAATCACTTTGCTCACTGTTTTCCATTACTAGAAAATCGATGTTCATGAAGGAATTTCGAAAAAAAATTTAAAAACTGAAACGGTCTAATGTATATAGTAGAGTTGGGCATAGTTGTTCCTTTTGTTCCAAACAACAAAAAGAACTAGTTCGTTCTTTTCGTTCAGTTGTTCTTTTCGGAGATTACAGAGATTACAAAGTCATCGAAAATCTACAATTTACGATCGCAAATAATCGATTTTGGTCAAAAGATGAAGTTCGAAATTTATGTCGCTTAAGTTTTTTTTTTTAGTAAGTAAAAGGTAAAAATAAATATTTTTGAAAGAAAATGTTTAAAATTAAATCCGGAATCAGTTTAAAACAAATTTTAATCACTTTTTTAATTCTAATAATCTTTTCCAATATCTGTTTTTTAATTCAATACTACAAATTATTAGTTTTAATTTTGTAAAACTCACTTGTATATTTCAATAAGTATACATTTTCGGTTGTTTATTTTGATTATTGTCCTAAAAATTCAAAAGGCACACTACATTTTGTCTATTTTTTAACAGTATGCAAATGAGAAACTATAATCTTTTAATTGAAATGTTTTGCATGTGTATTGGTGAGGAACAGAGAATAAGATAAACAAAACGAACGAAGGAACTAAAACGAATGAAAGAACAAGTAAGACCAAAATAGCAAGAAAGACCAAAAGAACAAGAAATACAAAAAAAAAACAATAAAGACCAAAAGAACAAAAAGGAACAACTAGACTGAACTAGTTCACATCATTCACTTATGGGAATAGTTCAACTGAACTAGTTAACTTGGCAGCACAGAATTTAACACAGCAAACACAAGGTTGAATTTCATAAAACCATCTTTTAATAAAACCATGTCAGTGTGAAAACACTGCCATTATGGAAAAATTCAGAAAATTGCGATTGTAACTCGCACACGAAGGGATCCATACGGATACTACATACATATATAATACCATACGAATTTTGGGCTATATAATCAAATATCTAACGTGATGTAGACATTTAAAAAAATTAAGTACCCATGTAAACTTTTTTCGGTTTTTGACGATTTTTCTAGTTTTGACGGTTTTCTTATTTTTTGGCCTCTCTTTAATTTTGGCGATTTTTCGCGATTTATTTTAGTTTAAGAATTTTTTTAACTTGGGGTTTTTTATTTTTGTCGGTTTTTGGCGATTTTTTCGGTTTGGCGATTTTTTAACTTTGGCATTTTTTAGTGTTTTCGAAAATTTCAATAGTTTGGTTCTTGCGGTTTCCAAGATACATCAAGTTGTCAAAATTACATTAACTGATAAAATATCCTTCAATTTATATTTTTTAAGTTTAAAATTAATTTTAATTAGTGTTTTTTATGGGAATTGTTAAAATTTAAGTCTAAAAATTTTTTAACGCACTAATAATCCTTATTGAGTAAAATATTTTTTTATTAAAAATATATTGAAATTGATTATTGAGGGGTTTATCTATGGATTCTATGCGCATTTCACTGTTGCTAATGCAGATCATCAGGGAACCTTTACCCAAAGTTTCTTAGAACAACTAGAGTTATTATGTTATAAACTTTCATATAAACAAATGAGAAGCTCAACAACAAATAACAAAGTTGAAACAAGAACTCAATAATCAACATGTTTTTTATTTTCTTACTTTACCATTGCTACATTGACTGACTTTTTTCAGCTTCAAATTGTAGTTGTGAGAGTCTGGTGCACAGAATAAATTATTGTTGAATTTGTTTCAATTAAGTGATTGGTTAGAAAAAACTGTATTTTTGATTAATATTTGAATTGAATATATGTATGTTTATATTAATTGAATTTTCTGCTCTATCAAACAGAGCTAAACTCAGAATACTATGAAATTGTAAATATTTATTCCATATTCATTGCATGTAAATAATATAGCTTTTGTTTTTATATGTGAAAATCGAGCAGTTTTTTGAAGTATACCACATTGTTGGAAAAAATATTTTCAATTAAAATACTCAATTAAACTTTTAATTGGTTTTAATATTTTCTATACAAGAAAAAATATACCTTACTTAAAATAAATTTTTTTTTATCATACTAATTTTGACGTGCGTTGAAAAAAAATAAAATATGAAAATAAAAAAATTTAAATTAATTTTTTCCCTTATTTCTCAACAAGCAAATAATAATAAGAAATGCAAGCTTATGGACCAAAGGTGGTAAAGTGAGTACATTGGCGGTATCCGGGGTTCGCTGCAAATGATATTGCGTATGTATGCATGTATGTGTGCATGTTTGTATGCGAAACATCGTAGCATTCCTTTAAAATCCAATCACAAAATACACACACACTATTAGTGATGGCACGATTAATCGAAAAATTTGTAATAATCGATTATTTTATTTTGTATACTGGCAGCATCAACTTTACTAGACCCAACGTTTAAAAAATTCTTTTTGATGATCCCTTAGCTTTATAAAAAGTCATGCGACAGCTAAGAAATTAAATTATAGAAATTTCTCATATAGACGACACACGGATGGAAATCATGGTACAATTGTACTTTTTATGGTACATTTTTGACCTTGTTGGTACCGTGGTACTACCACGAGTTACTTGGTACAATTTAAAAATGTAATTATAGTAACATTAATTTGGCCTGTGTTCTCTTTATTTTTTTGTGTGTGTTTTATTTTAATCTCTAATATAATAGTCGAATCTACGAATGTAGCTGTGTGAATGTAATCAGGTCTATTCGAGAATACGCGCTTCACTTCGCCGTCGTCGAACGTTCACTTTCGACAGTTCGACGTCGACAGATTCTAAAATACGTGCGAAGAAATATCGTTTTCAGTAATCGATATTTCATTACCTCTTGTAAAAACATCAACAACATTGAAAACAGCTGACTTGTGTGCAGAAAAATTGGAAGCAAAAAAGTATTTAGGAAGTGATTTAAAGAAATAATTAATAAAAAACTTAATAGCACAAGTGCTAAGTAAAATAAAAAGAAACAATAAACAGTGAAAGTGAAATTAGTTAGTTGTTTTATTTGTTTTAAAAACGTGTTTACATCTTCGAAGAACTTAAAGAAAACTTAATTTTAATTGTCTTGTAGAGCCTGGCCGAACGCCATTAAAGCTTAATTAATAGTGGTAGACACCATATAAACACTTCTTATCTCTGTTTTCTTTATTTATTTAAGCTTAACGCGCTTAAATTGGCGTCGAACGAATATGACATTGAATCATGGTGACGAAGTATTTTAGAATACCTCCAATGTGAAAGAAAACATATGTTTTCTATCACTCATCTCCAACATGGTATTTAAGAATAGCAAAAAGTGAAATATGCGCGTATTTGTGGTGAATGTGACTTCCCGAATAGACCTGAATATTTACAGCCAAACCCACGATATCGAACGTTGTCGTTCGCAATCATTTTTAATTTTAATTTAAACAGCTGATTTGGGACGCACTAAACTTGTTCAGCACGACAAGTGGATCGACAATGCATGCGAACGATGACGTAACCATTTCCATACAAATTTGGTATCCACTATGAAAATTCAAACGACAACAAATGTCAAAATCAGTCACTTGGTTTGTGCTTGTCGAGAAAACAAAAAAGTACACATAAATACCAAATTTTTAAACAAATTTACATTTATGAAAATCAAAAATAAAAATGTTAATTTTTTTGCGTTTATTTTATTTAACTCACAAACATGCATTTTTGTCACATAATTCTTTTTGAATTACATACATACATACATATGTATATATGTATGTATGAATGTGTATACGTGCAATTTATCTAACCAATTCTAAACACTCAATTAGGCAAATTACTCTTTCCACTTCAATAGATTGCTTGTCCCATTGGTGATACTACCCTCCATTCTTCATTACAATCCGCTTGCATTATTTTAGGAGTATCTACACATTTCAACTGATATATTTATTTATATTTCACACACAAAATTTTGAAAATAACTTTTTAATTTTTTTTTTTTTTTTGTATTGTCTTATGTTTATTATTGTTGTTATTTTTATTATTTATTTGTAGAAACTTCAAGTAGCATAGAGTTGCATTTTTTATGGAATACTTTTAACATTTCAGCGCTTTTTATTTGTAAAGTAGCGTTTTAAATATTTGTGAAATTTTTGATGTGGCAATATGCTAATTTGACAATGAGTAAATGCATTACGTTAACAACGTAAAGCCCGACGACCGACAAGTCGATAGTTAGTGGGTCGCTCAAACGAACTACAATGAGTGACATGTCGTCGGTCGGTCGAGTTGTAGATCGACATGGTGGGTTAGGCTGTTAATGTTTTTTTGTGTTAAGTTTCTGTTTTTTATTGTAAACTGTATTTTTATACTAATTTTTTTACTTTTCTGTTTTTATTAATAAATATTAAAAATTGGTACCGTCATGGTCTAAAAAGTACATTTTATTTTCATAGTTGGTACAAAATCCAAGAAGTCATTTTCCTTCCCTGATATGACAGCATTGGGAGCGGCAGTGAAACGTCTTCTACTGGTGATGCTGAATTTGATTTATGGGCGCACCATAAATCTTTAGCCTACAAACGAAGAAGGAAGGACAACGACTCAACACTTCCTCAAGATGAACTAAGCTTATCTGTCAATGCTCCAGTACTAGAATTAAAGCGCAACGTAATAGACGCATGGGAAGAAATGAAATCGGTCTAACCTAAGCTATACTCATTGCACAAAAATAATTCTTTTTGATTGGTACATCTGTACCATCAGAGCGGCTTTTTTTCAAAGCGGGTGCAATAATAACGGAAAAACGGAACAGATTAACCACGAAACGGCTATTAAAGCTACTATTTTTAAATTCTGTACTAAATTGGCGTGTATACATATGTATGTATGTGTTCGGCTTGAGGTCCGTTTTAATAAATAAATAAAATTACTTTTTATTAATTTTTGTTTATTTATTTCCGATATTTCGACCAACTTTGTTGGCCATCTTCAGGGTATGATTCAACTAAAACAATAATGATTATAATTACTTTTATTTGTAAAATTTTTTATTATAAGTTCTGTCACCTACTGTTGATATGTTTTTCTTTAGTCCTGTATTTGTTTATTACATACATATGTGTCTGTATATGTGTGCGCAATTATCAGTATCTGTCTTATAGTTAATTCTTTTTTCATTTGGTATATTTATTATATGTAACATCTCCTGCATGTATCGCTTGGTATAGTTTTTCTCTCTCTCTCTAATATTTTGATTTTATTAAGTTCTGTTTTATGTCCAGTTTTCGCACAGTGGGCAGCAAGTGCAGTTTTTTGTGTCAGCGGTTTGTTACTTGCTTTTAAGTCTGATTTATGCGATGCTAATCTTGTTTTTAATTTTGTTTTTGTCGTACCGACATGTGTATACTTTTTGGCATATATCAGTCTCGTCGCCATTAGACTTTATTTTATATATAACGTTAGATTCATCCATAATATCTATCTTTGGTTTCATATTATTATTCTGTACTAAACAAATAAATTATTTTTTAATAAATTGAATAAACCGAAGATTTTGGAATTAATTAAATAATATTTTTTTTTATTTATGATAATTTTAAATTTTAGCTGAAAATATCGATTAATTGTTTCCAATTAATCGCGATTAATTATTTGTCGTTTCGATTAATCATATGATTCATTAATCGATTATTCTTTTTTTTTGCCATCACTACACACAATCCAAAGAACTGCTACGATGTTATGCATTTACATTTACGCAAGACTTTCAAATACCGAATATGGCCATTGTATATTGTGTACCATTCGAACTTCAAAACCAACACGATGATCAGTTCGTTTTTATGAACAATAGACAAATGTTTCCATTTTTGGAAACTTTTTATATGAACACATATTTTTTATAATATTAGAGTTTTTCTAGATTTCAATTAATATTTGAATTGAATTTTTAAAAAATTTTAATTAGATTTTTAATTTAATCCCTAGAACTATTTCAATTATTTTTTTAATTGAATCTTTAAAAATGCTTCAATTAAACTTTAATTGAATCTTTACAAAAACATCAATTAAATATTTAGTTAATGTAATAATTTTTTAATTGAAAATATCAAAAATATTTTCAATTAAAATGGATACAGTTTCCGTGATTGGTTGAAAACTAATTGATATTTTAATTGTATCTTTGTTTTTTTTTTAATTGAATATTTTTTTTACTTTTTTCTGTGTGTGCGGCATACTTAAAGGCAGTTATAGAAACAAAATAGGTAACATATCGCTCCGTTATTGTAACATAGTCATATATCAAAAAATCAATTTTTCGAGTTGATGATGCAGAATTAATCCTCATATCGTTATTATCCATTTTGTGTAAAAAGTTTATACAAATATCTCGTTTACTAAGCTCTTGAGAGAAAAATAAAATTTGATTTTTCTTCAAAATGGGAAAATTTAACAAACTCGCTATATTTTGCTAACTAGAAAGTTTAATGATTCGAGAAATGGTAGTTATGCCAAAGGCATCATCATTCGTACAAAATTTCATGAAAATCGGAAGCGAAAATTTTTAAAATAATGCTTTTGTTATTTGGTTAGAAATATTTTTACCCAACGAATACCTTAAATTTTGATGTCTCTCGGCTGGGACTTAAGTTTTGATTTAAGACCCCTAATATTCTTAGAATTTTGTGTAGACTTCATTTTTGCTTTTTTCTCACACGAACAATTCGACCCATTCTAATGTACATAAATATGTGTTTTGTAGTTTGGAAAAATTTGGAAACGGAGAAGCCAACGCCTCCTTGAAAATTATTATGGTGAATCAACATATAAAGCCACGTATACCTTAAATTTTATGTATGAGATGTGCTCAGCACTCCTAAAGGAATATTTTTGTTGAACATTTTATCGTCAAACTCATTTCCTTACGAGTATTTGCTGCACCCATCATAAAAGGTCCGCAACAGTACCATCAAGGGGAAATATTGCCGGATAAAAATTTCTACAAAAATATGTGCCATAAAATAAATCTAAATCTATTCAGAAGAAAGCAAGGGAATTAAATTTTCAGATAGTACATATAAAATTATAAAATTTACATCAAACACTTTATGCCTAAATACAGTAACAGTATTTAATACATAATTAAAAATAGAACGAATAACGGTTTTAATGCTGTTATTTATATACATACATATGTAAGTGTTAATAAGAAACTGGATTTTTCGAAAATATACTGTTTTGGATGGTACTTAATAATATCAACGTGTGACATTAATTTTGAATTGAAGTTGAATTATTTTGGTAACCAATCTTAGGTTTCGCACCAACAATTGACGTTAGCAAAGCTGCCGCAGTGTCCTCCTTTGTAACCACGTTTTTTACACTCTGCGTTGCAATTTGAAGTATAATTAGATCCACCCCATACGCAGCTGCCGATAAGCACGTCCGCTTGAACACCATTCTGAGGAGATGAAATGGTCACCAAAAATGTGGCACAGACCAACAACAATATTGTTTGATAATTTTTCACCATTTTCACGACTTGACGTAATAAATTTTGGACGTTGAAAATTGATATTTTTTCTACTTCAGTGAAGAAAGCTAAAACTGAACTGTTTTCCATGTCGTCGTTTCCCGTATTTATATCTTGAAATATACATATGTACATATGTATGTACATAGGCAGAGTTGTTTAGAATGAAGCTGTTACGTGCAGTTAAAATTTATCAATATGCTCACAGCGGGACCGATATAAAATTTTTATAACTAAGATTAACATTCTTAAAATTAACTCAGTATGAAAATTTTCCATTATAATAAAATTTGTTAAGCAGATGTACAAATATTTTCTGCAAATATACATATGTATATACATATAAGTATGTGTATATTAGGGAAGCCGATTGCCAAAATCTCGTTTTATATTAAGACCGCGATTCACCGAATTCCCGGAATTTAGACATCGAATCTTTAAATTTAATATTTATTTCTTATTATTAGTCTTGCATTTACATTGCATTTACAGCGCAATTATATCACAAAACATACAGAAGTGTAACGAGACGGAAGATACGGGTATTTTTCAGGTTGTCTCGTTTTCCCTCAAATTTTGTCGTCGGTTTTGTTTTGCTACGTCTTTCTTGTGCAATACATTTTTATTAGCTGTGTTAATTGGTAAGTATGTAGTAATACACTACAGTATCAAATACACTATGATTTTCTCTTTCTTCCATGAATTTTAACAAAAACCTGATTGGAGCTTTTTTTACCTGTCACTTTCTTCACTTCTGTGTATTCTGTGATTATAAGTGTGTTCGTTTACTTTTGCAGTAAAATGCAGTAAATGAGTATTTACTGCGAACATTTTAAAATTTACTCTCAAAAAGAGCTGCTGCCAATAAAAGTACGCGAACGGAAAAATAGTAAAAATTAGTAAGATTAAAGAAACAGCTGACTCCAAGTCCACATAGTGTTGAAAAATATATAAACTTTTGACTATTCAACTCTTTTTCATTATTGGTACTCGATACAATATTTTTATAACACGAGCAATCTAAGAATAAGTTTTGTAATTTGCTTCATGTAATATTTGTAATTAATTTCTTTTTGATTTCCTTGTTTTGTTCTTAGTTAAATTAATAAAAATTACATGACAATTTGTAAATGTTACTGATTACCTTAAAAGCAAGTGCAATACTAAGTAACCAGATACTTAACAGTTTTACAACTCTGAGTAATTAGAATAATTTGCAAAGCAAAAGGATTAATAAAATAAATTAAAAAATATGTACATTAACAGCTATCATTATTATGCTTTAGAAATAAATTATTTTTTAATGACTTTCACAATATTTATTTAACCTTTTCTCAAATGTTTACACTTTTCGATTGCTTACTTTTCATTTGTTTACATTTTGAATCTTACTAAACTTTACTACGACAAATTTCTGCAGTAAAAATTTGCAAAACAATCAGTCAAGAACTGTCAATTTACTCTATCAATTTGTGTTCTCATTTACTGTATTTTGGGTAAACGAACGCAATTTAGTAAAATGCAGTAAAGTTCAGTAAAAATTTTTAAAAACTTTTGAGTACGCGAACGCAATTTATATTATTAGTTCTTAAGCAAAAATCATCTTGCTGCATACAGCCGTACAATATGTTTACAAAAGTTGTTCATCTTTACCGTAGGTACAACTTTGCTAAATATTTGGTCTAATTATTCATTCCGTTCCGCGATTGAGGAAAGCATTTTTTGTGCGGAAGAAAAATTTTCAATTCTTCATTCCGTTGCTGCGGTGTTTTTCTCTATTTTGCTTACGCTCAAATTTTATGACGGAAAGTGTACGGAAAGAACAAAATTGTAGGGAAAATAATACAAATTAGCAAAATTAAATCTTATTTTAATTTAATTTGTTTGTTTAATTTTTATAAGAATATAAAAAAATTAAATAGAAGCAATTATTAATTTAATTAAACTAATGTATATTAAAATTTCTTTATTCCAACTTACTCTCTATGATTAATCTGTAACTCTTCTTTCCATATTTTGTTGTTTTTATGTTTCAAAAATATGTATCTATGTATTTACATATGTATGTATGTATTTATATCTTTTAAAATGCTTTTTTAACAACAGCCGATACTACACCACGTCAGAATTAATAAAAAACAGGGACGTTGACTCAATTTCTCAGAAAGCGTATATCGCAGGAATGAGTAATTGCAATTTGCATATCGATCGATAGTTCCTTCCGTTGAATTTTCCTTTCCGTTCGGAATGAATAATACCACCCATTATATTTGTATGTAATTTCTCGACCTTATATTTAATATTAATTAATGTAGTTTTATAGATGTTGTATCTATTAAGGCTTTCAAGGTCATTAAATTTTTTCAAAATGTAAATAAAATACGTTTTTATTTAATTTTTAATGTATCCGACGTTTCGTTGGGATTTTCCAACATCTTCAGGGATAATTATTTTTATTGCAATCTGGTAACATTGGTAATATAATATTGTTAGCAAAAATTTAGGAGTACCTTTAAGTTATTCTGAAAAACTGAAAAAATGCCTTAATTTTTGCACAAAAAGTGCACGAAGAATAAAATTTTTTAGCCCAATATGTTAGCAAGATTTTCTCGGTAGATTCTTAGCTACATTGTTGCTATATACATACATATGTATTCCCGTAGCTAAGCGCTATCACTAAGTCTGAATTAACTATTGGCCAAAATCTGATGACACCATCTATGGATGCCCATAAAAAGAATTGCTCACCAAAATCGCCAAACTGGGTATAGGGGTTTACTACACTTTGGCACTATACTCCAAACTATACGATCAGGACCGTGTGGATTTTTCAGTTGCACGGTGTTATTAATTATATAATTCATTAACGTCCCTTTTCACAATGTATGGTTAAGAGTTAACGTGAACTTTAACTGCAAGTTCTTCATACAAAACTTGCCGTTAAAGTCCCTGTTATCTTTTAATCATACATTGTGAAAAGGCACGTAAAACACTTTCTTTGAAAATTAGGTCGAAGATAGTAACAACACTTTACAGACTACTTTCCACCTAAAATTACGCAACTATATTTTTTAAAACTTTTGTAGATTTTTGAGCATAAAATTAAAAATATAATTTTTAGTAAAATATGTTAAGCAATGGGTGAGAGTAAATTTCAATTATACCCTTTCCAATAAAATCGCAAGCAGTCACCAAACACCTGATAAGAATATCAGAACAAAAATTATTTTTTAAAACACGTTTTTATTAGAGTGATTCCGTGAAATGCACTGCATAATTATTATACATAATTTGTAAATACTTTCCCGCATTTTGAATACGTATAAATGTAAATGATGTAAATGCAAAAACATTTGTTAAAGTTAAAGCATGTGTTAAAACCGGTTTTGCCATACAAAATTCGTTTGTTAAACCAACTTTAAGTTTACCAATCGTTATTGCATAAGGGGGAGATTCTTTTTATTTTTCAGATACAAATTTTTTACAGATTCACAATACAATATGTTACTACGTTTATACACGCACTATTTGTAAATAAAATCATTCGCAAATAAATTAACTCACTGTTTAAGGCCATGATACACTATCATACAAAGTCGTGCGATCTACGAAAATATACAACCCTGGTGTGATGAATTGTTATTGTCTTTTGAAAATTTTCATAAACTCCATCATACCAGCGATGTACTTTTTCGTAGATCGCACGACTTTGTATGATAGTGTATCACGGCCTTTATACGGCATAGCAAAAATAAACAAACTTGGTAGCACTTCTATAGAAAAGTTACTTTTGTTGTCAAAAAAATAGTGTAAATGTACCAAATATCAAATAATGATTTGTTTTAATTGTCATTATTTGCTTCTATCAATGTGTTTTGTGCAATAATTATTCATTTATTTTTGTTTGTTATCAAACATTTGTAAGCGTGGCAACCTCAAGCATTTTATTTGCAAATAGTGCGTTAATCGTGAATAGTTTTCTGAATTATTAAGTCGCAATAAAAACAATAATATTTTATTTGCAAATAAGCCCTGCGTATAAACGTAGTATGTATTTACTTATCACTATTTAGATAAAAAAACATACTAGCCCAATTCACAATCTTGTGCAAATGGTCTTGCATCGTTGCATGTGCAAAATGGTATAGTATATTGATACTCACCACTAAGAATTGTTAAGTGGTGAGTAGAATATACTACACAATTTTGCACATGCAACGATGCAAGACCATTTGCACAATATTGTGAATTGGGCTACTATTGTTATTAACATACTGTAAACTGCTTTAACCCATTAACCACCAAAATTACACCAGAAGCGATAATTAACACAATAGCTAATTATTTTAATTCATTGCATACAAAATTAACAAAAGAGTATAAAAAAAATATAAGTGGGTGGGAGGAGAGTGGGTGTAGTCAGTTGAGTACACCGGTGGGTTAATTTTTTTTTACCTAAACCCTGTTAAGAATCATTCCTAGGAAGTTCATATGCTCTAAAAAGTTGTTTATTGAGGTCTTAGCTACATTTTTGTAGTGGATTGATTCCTTGAATTTTGAACGGTTTGCTACCTATGGACTTGAACAGGGGAAAAATCGAATTTGTTTAAATTTTTCGCGATTTTGATCTTGAAGATGAAGTTTTTTTTTTTTTATTTTATATGATCACAATTATTGTTCTTTATGACAAGAGTTACAACTTTGCCTCAGAGTAAATCAAAATTCAGAACGGTTTGCAAGAAAGAGCCTGAGAAAATTCAACAATGCCACCGAGGCCCCAAATTTTTGTTGGCCCATAAACAAAATGTAGATGACTTGGGGCAAAACTGGGAGAAAGGGGTCTTTTTTTGGTCTTTTATCACGTAGTGGTGTCCGTATATGGTTATATATTTTCGTATTGCACTGTGTACTTCAACAAAAATGTATACAATATATGATCCTAAATTTAAGCTAATGTTAAAGAGTGCACACAGGTAAAAGCTGCAACTTAAAAATATGAACGCATCACATTAATTCAGTAATTTTCCATAAAAAAGAAAATGTATATTGAAATACTTAAAAGTAAATAAAATTAATAAATTAATACTGCAAATTAATATTTTTCCATATTGAAATAAGAAATTTCAACATGACTAGACTTTCGTTAATATTTCTCATTAATTCAATATGGTTTTTACTGATTTTAAGCAGTTTTTTCTCTGCGTGCGTATATGGAGATAAAAATAAAGCTATGGTTACGGTTATGTCTTATAGGCTTTTAACACTGACGCCCATCTAACACCTACCATCAATTTGCGAAAATGTTAACATCTTCCCATAAGAAATACACAGTACTAAAAACCAACATCTTTCTACATCTTTAAAAGATGTTCCTATCTCATTTTGTTTCATCTAACATTTTTCGTTAATTTTAGTGCCATCACTAGCAAAATTACATTGTTGTGTCAAAAACAACGTTGCCACTTTCTGTGTAATATGCTGTGCAAAATCTGTACTATTTATAACTATATTTTTGCACCATAAATTTTTTGTGTAATTTTGCACTATTTGACTTTAATGGCATTTATATTAATATGATAACTATAAAGCGATAACATCATGAGTTGGCTAAAGACAAAATCGAGTTATACTTATGTAATACAACATTCTACAGACGAAACTTCATGCCTTATTGAAGATTGCAAGTTTTTAAAGATCATTCAAAAATAACTGAATCAATTCTTTCTGCTTTAGATGAAACATCTACAAAATATTATTTGCAGTTTCCTTCATATTCTCTTGGAGCTAATCCCTGCTTTTATACAAATTAAAATCTGAAGTAATCAAAGTTATGCCAATTTTTTTTCTAATTACAAAAGGCTTATTTTTAATTTTTAGTTTACCGATAAAAACGAGCAACTTGTTAGCAAAAGTGGAATTTATATTAAATTAGCTGCTCAAAATAGTGTTCCGAGGCACAACTAAAATTAAAAAAAATCAACTTTCATGATGACCTTTATAATTTTTATTGATGTAGTATAATTAGAATTTGCACAATCATTGAAATGAAAATCGATTTCCATTTGTTAAGCTAGATTATCAAAAATTTGACAATGAGTGGCGTGAATATGCACTTTTAGACCATAAGGATAAATTCGATGTTTTGAAATTTATTGGTCTAAAATTTCTCAAAGTAAAAACTGTGCTGGCGATATTTTCTTTCCAAATTTAAAAGTTGTGATATTACCATTCTTAAACGCTTCTGTTGAAAGAGTTTTTTCTTTAAGTAAACTGATCTTAATTAAAACTGATACCCCAAGAATGACTTATCAGCTAATACAGTAGCGTCAATTTTAAAATTGTAGTGCAAATTTTTAGCTTAAAACTTCAAAAAATCAAAAAATCCCTCAATAATATATTAAAAGTACCAAAAGTAAAATGTTTAAAAATCTTATTTTTAGATAAGACATCTTTTTTGTCGTTTTGTCTAAAAACTTCAAAAATAAGATAAATCTTCACATATGGTAGCACTGGTTACGAGTAACTTCATGCCAGTTCTGCATTATAAATACATAACGCCTTAATAATGTATCACATTTTTGAAAACTATGTTTTGATTACGGTCGCAAGGTCTGTGGCTTGCATTAGAAATATCTTCTTAAGAATACGTTTCATAATTTGTACATACATATGTATATCCGTTTTAAGTTCATGAAAGAGATTGCTTTTATTTAGATTCACTCTTTCTTCTTCCCAAATATCATTATTTGATAAATTTTGAACAGATTCAAGCTATTATACAATTTGATTGCAAACTATTTTGTTTCAGATTTCGAGCAACATACATACATATGTATGTATGCATATTTTAAAAAGTTATCTTTATTGGGAAGCCTTGCAGAGCTAAGATATGGAGTAAGCTTCTTTAGTACTTTGATTCGTCTGACCTCGAGACAACCAAGTAGACTCTAAAACACTTTTGTTGAAAATTAGGTCGATAATAATAGGCAACACCTTACAGACTACTTTCGACATAAAATTACACAATTAGATTTTTTAAAACTTTTGTTGTGTTAAGTTGTTTCAACCGATTTATTGACTTGTCTGATTACAACTGACTCTCACAATCTTAAAATGAAAATACTTATAGTTAATACTTGAACAATAAAACTTAACCTAAAATTGCAATTGCACGTAACATAGCCATAATGCCATAACCATAATCAAATCAAAAATCAATTGGTTTCTATGGTAATGGCTATGGCGTTATGGCGAGTCACCTATAATAGAATACAGTGTTGCCCATTAGTTTGGTTCCAACGGCTGTTTTCTATGAGTATGGTTATGTCACGTCTGATTGCACCTTAAGCAAATATAGATATGTAGAGAGAATACCCAATTACTTGCCAATAACATGGCTCCATGGTATTTGCATTTAAAAAACCTGTACTTTAAGTAAGTCAGTGACACATTACTAAGTAATGATTACTTATACATTGGGCATTTTAAATAGAAAATTCTTGTAGAGATCATTGATCAAGTGATGTCGATAAGAACTTTCTTTACAAATGTCATTGATAATAGTTTTATAGTGTTTTCACACTGATAGTTAAAACCTGGTTTTATCGTTAAAACTAGGGATTTAACGAATGTTCGCATTCGCTTTCCTATTCGAAAATTATTTTCTTACTTTTGCTATTTGCATTCGCTAAAATGTATGCGAATATTTCAAGCGAATACTAAAGACAAAAAAATTTGTACTTCTTTTACGAAAATAGCTTACGATTCTAAACAAAGCTTTAAAATTTAAGCTTAAAACTTTTCTATAAATAATAATTATCAGAATGAATCCAAAATCCAACTGTGTTTGGAAATATTTATCAGTTTTCGAAAAAGAAAAGGCAGTGTTTGATTTTCACGAAAATAATTTCTACTTAAGACTAGTCTGTTCAAACTTTTGATAAATGTTGAGTACCATTCATTACTTCGTACAGAAAATTTTATATGCTAAAAATATTGACCAGCTCTTATTTGTTGTAAATTCCATGCGAAACAAGTACCACTCATACGAGTATTAATTTCACTTGAAAACTTAAAATGTTGAAGATATATTTTATATATTTTTCCCAAGGTTTTTTCATGAACAATTCAGGAAATAATATATTCTAGATCCTTACATGCCGACCACACGAAAATAATCATGGCAATTATTTCCATGGCAACTGTCAAATTCGATTGCCGACACAAGATATTAGCGTGTGGACCGTATGAATATGTGTTCAAATATATATTCAGCAACAAATGTTAAAATACATTGCTGAGCAACAATCTCTACACATGCTGTCAAATACAAATTATATTAATTTTTTTTCAAAAAAAAAGTAGAAAACAAAAGTTTTAACTACATTAAGTTAATAAAAGTTCAATTTAAACTTAGAAAAGGATAAAATTATTGATAATTTAAGTATTTACGTGAATAAAAAGCAAATATATTTGAATATACGTGTTCACCACCTCCAGATACATTGTTGAACAAAAGCAATTTGACTTCATCACTCTGCCGGCGTTATTGCTTGTATTAAGACACATCAAATTGCTCGTGTGGTCGTAGTGTTATGCATAGGGAAGACGAATAAGCGATGTCCGTCTGTCCGTCTGTCTGTACGTGAAATCGGTTTTCCGAAGCTCCCAGAAAAGCTAGAGACTTCGTTCTTGGACTGGTGTGTCAGAAATTCTCGAAATAAGATTGGTATTGAAAATCAGCAACATCGAGCAGACGGTTTCAGAGCTGGGAAGCTTAAACTTCATTTTGCCATACAAAAGAACTACCGAAAACTAGTTATTATTTTTTTTAAATAAACTTATTTTATACTTCAATATGAATAAAATTAATATTTCTTAATAAAAAAAAAAAAATAAAAAAAATTAAAAAAATTAAATAAACGTTTCCAGGGTTGGAAAACTTTAACTTTTTTATACAAAATTATACAAAATTAATTTACTAAAAGAAATTTTTCCTTTTTTCTATAAATTATATATATCTTATATTTTAAGAAGAAAGAGATTGGGTTAAGAAATCAGAAATATCAAAAAGGATAATTTAAGGTTGGGAAACTTAAAATATTTTGATATAAAAAATTAACTACCGTAAACTAATTTTTATATTTTTTTTTATTACATTAACTTATTTTATACTTCAGTACAAATTAAATTGGTATTTCAAATCAAAAAAGAAAGTTAAAAAAATTAAAAAGACGTTTCCAGGGTTGGAAAACTTTAATTTTTTTTCATATACAAAAGTAACTTACTAAAACAATTTTTTTCTTTTTCTCTATAAATTAAACATATTGAGACTCTTAAAAGAAAGAGATTGGTGTAACAAATCAGAAAAATCAAAAAGGATGATTCCAGGGTTGTGAAACTTACAATTTTTGTAATATATAAAAGTAACTTGGTATTACTATTTTTTTATTTTTTTATTAAATTAACTTATTTTATACTGCAGTACATATTAAATTGATATTAAAAATTAAAAAAAAAAGATTAATACATGAAAAAGACATTTCCAGGTTTGGAAAACTTTAACTTTTTTCTTATACAAAAGTAACTTACTAAAACAAATTTTTTCATTTTCTATATATATTAATATATAGCTTATAATTTTAAAAGGAAGATATTGGTGTACGAAATCTGAAAAATCAAAAAGAACGGTTCCAGGGCTGGAAAACTTACACTTTTTGTGATATATAAATTAACTACCGAAAACTAATTTTTATTTTTTTTAATAAAATAAACTTATTTTATACTTCAGTAAGAATGAATTCGGTATTTCAGATTAAAAAAAAATTAAAACGAAGTTTTCAGGGTTGGAAACCCTTATTTTTTATACAAAAGTAACTTACTAAAACAAATTTTTCCTTTTTTTACTATAAATTAAACATATCTTACATTCTTAAAAAAAATTGTTTTTAAGAATACTGAAAAATCAAAAAGGGGGATTCCAGGGTTGGGAAGCTTACACTCTTTGTGATATAAAAAATAACCTACCAAAAATTAATCTTAATTTTTTTTTGTATTAAGTAAACTTACTTTATGCTTGAGTACGAAAAAAATTGGTATTTAAAATAATAAAAAAAAACAATTAAAAAGACGATTCCAGGGTGGGAAAACTTTAACTTTTTTTGTACAAAAGTAACTTACTGAAACAAATTTTTCCTTTTTTTCTATAAATTAAACATATCTTATGTTCTTAAAAGAAAGAGATTGGTGTAAGAAATCAGATAATTCAAAAAGAATGATCTCAGGGTTGGGAAACTTACACTTTTTGTGATATATAAAAGTAACTAAGTCTAATTAATTTTTATCTTTTCCTTTATAGATTATACATATTTTACGTTTTGAAAAGAAAAGTTTGGTGTAGAAAATTATAAAAATAAAAACCACAGCTCCAGAGCTCGAAGCTTTGACCTTTTTTTCTGGATATTAAAGTAACTAAATAAAACATTTTTTTTAAAATTTATTTTTTTCTTTTTTTACTTAACACACTTTCTATATTTTTTTAAGAACTACTAGATTGATATAATGAATCAGAAAAATCTAATTTAATGATTCTAGGGTTTGTAAATTTATTTTTTTTGTACATAAAAGTAACTCGGTCAAATTATTTTTTTCTTTTTGTTTATACTTTATGTATGTGCTTATGTATGTATCTCTATACTACATAAAACACTTTGGTAAAGGGTATATAAGATTCGGCACAGCCGAATATAGCACTCTTACTTGTTTAGGTTCGTTTTGTTTTAATGTACATCACTAAAACATTTTTTGTATAATTGTATTTACTTTAATATTTTTTTATGGATTTTGATATGTATTTCGAATCAGTGACAGAAATAATAATTCAAAACCAGTTCAATTCAGTTTGACTACAATTTATTTAATTTATTATAAAAACTTTGTATAATTTTCAAATGTTATTTAACAACTATTAAATTTTTGGATGGTTTTCATAAACTTAAAGAAAGGTACGTTTTAAATATTCGAATTCGAATTCGCGAATATCAAAAGTTGACATTCGGCAGATGTATGTAGTATTCATACTCGTACATAATATATTTATGTAGGCAACACGTATGATCAATTAAATAAATAAATGAGAAAAACATACGTATTTTTGTACAAAATTAGTAATTTTTTCTGTTATGTAACATTTTCAAAGACCCCCTCCCCCCATAATAAAATATGCAAAAATATGTATTTATTATAAAATATGCAAAAATATACACTAACAAATCGATACCATTTTGTCACAAATTTGTTGATTCGCAAAGATATTTTATTTATGTACGTTGATCTAAGACCAACGACAGAAAACATGTATTTACAGGAAAATCCTTTCCCTAGTGACATATTTTTAAATTATTATTTTCTATGTTAAAACCTCTGTTCAAAGTAACTGACAAGAGGCTTTTCATAAGCAAAAGAGGCTATTGCTTTGAAAAATAATTTTTATTAAATACAGGGTGGGCCAAAAGAAACCAAGGGGCGTAAAAGTTTAATAACTTTTTTGTTTATTAACCTTTTTTTATTTTTTCTTTTAGATTATATAATATACAAAATGGAAATTTTTTTACACTAAGTATGAAAAATGATGTCTCTTAACTGACCACCGTTTTCAGCTTCGCAATGATGGGCTCTTTTTAGAGCATTTTCCATAACATCTTTCAAAACTTGTGGCTGTAGCGTTCGAATTTCTGCAACAATGTTTGCCTTGAGTTCAAGGATTGTCTCTCACATACACTCGCTCCTTCAAAAAACCTCAAAGAAAATAGTCGGGTGCTGTCAAATCTGGCGATCGCGCTGGCCAAATAATTTCCGAATTTCGAGAAATTATTCGCTCTACAAAAATTTGACTTAAAATTGCCATTGTGTCTCGGGCAGTATTGGCAGTGGCTCCGTCCTGCTGAAACCACATACCAGGTCTGTTTTCAAGAGCAGGACGTAAAAAATTTTCTATCATAAACCGATACCGCTCTCCATTTACGGTTACAGCACTTCCATCTTCATTCTCGAAGAAGTAGGGCCCAATGACAATTTCAGATGTGATCCCACACCATACTGTACACCTGATGGAGTGCAATTGGCGTTGATGAATGGCTCTTGGATTTTGAGAACCCCAGAACCTACAGTTCTGCTTATTAACAAAGCCATTCAAATGAAAATGAGCTTCATCACTCTTCATCACACTTTAAATAATAAAATTCTATTGTTCTGCTTCTCTGTTCAGTTGTGAACCTCTCCATTATAAATTCTCCAAGTGTTGTCTATATAATCTGAAAGAAAAAATAAAAAAAAAATTAATAAACAAAAAAGTTATTAAACTTTTACACCCCTTGGTTTCTTTTGGCCCACCCTGTATATTAACATGCCTATTCACAGAAAAAGTCTCAAGTCAGTCACAACTTTTGTTATGACAGAGTTCTCTATTTACTCTTGTGACTCGGTCTTAATTTTGTATTCTCGTAACATAGTCACAAAAAACCAAATTTTATAGTTAACATTCCATGTTAATGCAAATTATGACATTAAAAATTATGGCATTTGAATATTGAATAAAAAATAAAAAACATACATACATACATATGTATGTATGTATATAAAAACGCTGCAAATAATATTGGAGTACGTGGTCCAATATAGGTGAAATAGACTAGTTACATCATGGTTCCATGTAATGCAGTCATGGAAAATGGCTTTTTCATATAATCATTCAATGCTGCTCGATAAGTGTTCGTTTAGTCTATAGCTATCTATTGCATATGCGGTAGTTTTGTGGTTAGTTCGATGTAATGAAAGTTTGACCATGTTGTTCAACCCTACGACATCCCAAAGTTAAATCGACCAGATTTTTTCATATATTTTTAGTAGTTTTGAAGTACTCCTACTGCTCTTTGGACTAGTCCTTACATGCATGTATGGACTAGTCGCATTATCTGCAGAGCATGGTCACGGCAGCACGCGTGAACGCCTGGATCACATATCTTTTTTTATTTTGTTTATTATTGTCTGGAGAAAAATAATATGAAAGACAAAATTGAGAAAGTAGTGCGGAACAGAATAAATCGCGAAAATTTTTACTGTTGGTATTTTGTCTGTTTTAGATAAGATTGGCCTGAATACAGTTTAAAGCCTACTCAGTTTCTTTCTAAGTGCGAACAAAGCCGCGGGAAAATGCTGATATAAATATAAATATAAGTGTAAAATCTGGGAGCACATCTTGCTCTTTGATTGTTTGTGGAAATTTTACATCACTCCCAAAAATGTATATATGTATTATGTACATCCCTTCTGCCATTTCTAAATTAGTTTCTCTTTTTTAAATATTTTATATTAATTATTTTAGTTTAAAATGCCTGTCACAATTCCTATGATTATCTACATTCCTAGTCCTTATTTTAAAAATTTATGTTGATAGAATTTTGTTTTGAGAATCGGAAATTTTACATCCTTATTCAAAAAAATATTTTACTTGAACTTTAAAGTTCATAGTAGCTACTAAGCACTTTAAGGCTAACATTGATTTGTTAAGAAATTGTATTCAAAAGACAACTTTAATTACTATGTGTTTTAATAATAAATTCTGGTAACACCACCATGTTCAACAACCATTTCACAGCTTATGATGCACAAATTCGAATACAATTTCATTCGAGTATTCAACTAATTTTTTATTTTGTTAAATACATTTTTATTGTCTTGAAGTTAAGCAATCTAATGTATAAAATATAAGCTTCTAACATGGAAGCAAAACAGATAAAAAATTTTATGAAGTAAAAGTAAAAAAAATATGATGAACATAGAAAAATTATTTCAATTTATTTTATTCGAACGAAATAAGTATTTGAATATCCAGCTTTTTTCGATTCGTTTTGTTTGAATGTACATCACTAAAACATTTTTGTATAATTGTATTTATTTTAATATTTTTTATGGATTTTGCTATGTATTTCGAATCAGTTTGATAATTTAGTGATATTTTCCATCACATAACAGAAATAATAAATTTAAGATAAGAGCAGGCACTTCTAGCTTCATTTTCAGATGTAACATGAATCAGTAAGTGCTATATTAATAAAAATATTTGAGGTACAAAACACATATTTTGGAAATATCAACTTAAAGTTGTCTTAACAAACGTGGGTGCCTACTTTAGAATTTTTATACAATAATTTTTTTAGAAAACAACGTTACTTAACATTGCTTGGCAAAGCTTTATTAAGTTTTTTTGCATAAGACCCTTACAGCCTTATTCACAAAAATATTTTACTTGAGCTTTAATGTTCATAGTAGCTACCAAGCACTTTAAGGCTAATATTGCTTTGTTAAGAAATTGTATTCAAAAGACAACTTTAATTATTTTGTGATTTAATAATAAATTCTGGTAACACCATCATGTTCAACAACCATTTCACAGCTTATGATGTACAACATCGAATACAATTTCATTCGAGTATTCAACTAATTTTTTATTTTATTAAATACATTTTTATTATCTTGAATTTAAGCAACCTAATTTATAAAATATAAGCTTCTGACATGAAAGCAAAATAGATAAACATTTTTCTGAAGTAAAAGTAAAAAAAATATAATGAACATAGAAAAATTATCTCAATTATTTTATTCGAACGAAATGAGTATTTGAATATCCAGCTTTTTTCGATTTGTTTTGTTTGAATGTACATCACTAAAACATTTTTATATAATTGTATTTATTTTAATATTTTTTCACGGATTTTGCTATGTATTTCGAATCAGTTGGACAATTTAGTGATATTTTCCATCACATGACAAAAATAATAAATTTAAAATAAGAGCTAGCACTTCTAGCTTCATTTTCAGATGTAACATGAATCAGTAAGTGCTATATTAATAAAAATATTTGAGGTACAAAACACATATTTTGGAATTATCAACTTAAAGTTGTCTTAACAAACGTGGGTGCCTACTTTAGAATTTTTATACAATAATTTTTTTAGAAAACAACGTTACTTAACATTGCTTTTCAAAGCCTTGTTAAGTTTTTTTGAATACAACCCTTATAGTCTTTAGTCACAATGTTAAAGCTATTTATGACTATTTTTCAGTCACAATACTTTCTGTGAATAAGCATGTAATATTGGTTTGTGAAGGTTATTTGTATCATTTTATTCAAATTTGTTTTCACACAAACGATTTAGTAAAATTATGTTGAAATTTAACACTTAGGAACTTCTGTTGCTTTCATTGTTGTTTATTGTAGGCTATTTAATAATAATAAGTTCGTTGTAGAACCACATGTGTTCTTCTTGGACGTACTGAACAAGTTTCGGTCGGGCTTACATCAGTTAATTTTATGTTTGTTTAAATTAATAAAAAAACAATTTTTTGGTTTAAATATTAATTTTTATTTAGACACTATGTGTTTTTTTTACATGAGTTCTTGTTAAAAACTAAACTTAGAATTATTTTTAAGATTTAATTACAATTATTATTCTTATTGTTTTAAAGGTAAATTGCATAGTTTAACAATTCATTTATTTGGGTCAATAAATAATGTGAAATTGCAATTTATTATTTTCTTTGATTGTTTCGCAATATTACTTATTTTAGTTTTGTTTCTTTGTTAACAAAAGTGCTTTAAATGCGGAAGTTAAAATAATGCAATCGCTTCTGTTGATTTAAGCAATTATTAGTTGAACTTTAATTAGGTCAACAACATAATGCCATATCAACTGAAGTTAACTCGAAATTGTAAATTTGTAATAATAAATGTTTTGTTCCTTAACTCTTCCCCTCTTAAATTCGATTGTCCGCCATCGAATACAGAAATGGTAGATCATTAAGCCTAAAATTGTTGTAGGATGGTACTGCTGGTGTTTCTCCAAGCTTGATGGGAATAGAATTATCAACTCTAGGGGGCTTTGGTATCTCGTTCACATATATAGTTTTTTGCTTACTTTTTCGGAATATTATCAATGTCACGAGAGGAATTGTTGTTACCAAAATTACTAATGCCAGGGATAGTTCTCTAATTTCTGTTGATTTACTAAACTCAGAAATTCGTTTGGTGTTGTTCATATGCAGTTCATGGAGGCTTTCTAGTGATAAGAATTGTAGCTGCTCGATTTCTGTTGGTGTGAGTTGATTTACAGGTGGTATGACTTTTAGTGGATTCGCATCGATATTCCTGTAAATGTTATCTGCAATACGGATTGTATTGTTAGTGTAGGATACGATAAAACTTCCAGTTATGTTTTTAGGCTCTTCGTTCACTTTGATAATTCCAGAGAATTCATTAAGCAATAATATTCCTGTAGCGATTTCTTCAACTTCAGGGATGTGGTGACCATTTATTGTATATATAACATGAAGATGGAAGAGAGTTTAGGATTTTTGGTAGACAAGAGTCTGTAGACAGATCTATTAAAATATTTTTATTACAAATTTCCAAGTTCGAAAATCTTTTACACTTACTTGTTATTCCATAAATTTGTGTTTCAAATGTTACTATTTCATTAAATTTTAATTTTACAATCAAGTTATTATTTTTTATTGGTTTTATTAAAAGTTTCTTATAGACAATATTTGAAGTCAACGGAATTTCTATTACATAGAGCATCATCGTTGAATTATGTATTACTTTAATATTTGTAAATTCTAGTGCCTCTTCAGGACTAGTAAATGGTATATTTTCATTTTCAAATTTTTCGATAGCTAATTTAATTTCTAATTCGTTTAAAAGGAATGAATTTATCATACCTAGCTTGGACCATTGAATAGCATATTTTATATTTAATATTTCTTCTTTCAAAAGTCGTAATTTATTTTGATTAATTATAATAAGTTTATCATTTAGGATACTACTCTTTTTTATATTATTAGTAAGAAAATTTTTCATCCTAGTTATATTATTTAATCTTGTTTCAAATAAATCGTTTATAATAAATTGCTCATTATTGTTTGTATTTAATTTATCTAAATTATTTATTATTTTCTCTAGGTCATCATGATCTGGGGAACCAGCTAAATATTTCCATGCTGTACCCAGAATATTTATTGATCTCTTATTCTTTACATTTTTTGTTACGCTTATACTTTCTAATAACTGAAATGTTTTGGTTAATTCTTCTTTGAGGATGGGAAGTAGAGGATTTCGGGATGATTCAAAGGAGTTTATAAAAGTTTGGATGTCTTGTAAGCATTGTTCGTATTTGTTGGTGTCAAATTTGTGTATGAATCGGAAAATTCCGTTTTGGATTTTAGCAATTCCATTGTCTATCGTTGCGATTCTCGATGAGGTTTAGTTGTAGAATTGTACGTCAGCCTGCACTGACGCAGCAATGAGAAGTCTGTAAAGAAAATGTTTTATAAAAGGATTTAACTCTTTATGTTGCTTTTGTGAACGACTCTGCCTGATTCTGTCAGTACTGTAGTCGATTTGTCTTCTTTTACTATTTCTTTTTTGTATTTAGGCGTGATTTTGCTTCCTAATCTTTTATCTATTCTAACGTATATAATGTCACCAACTTTATAGCGTTTTATTGGTGTCCTCTTCCTATTATGAGCATCTATATCGATTTCCTGTTTTTCCTAATCTTCTCAATAGTTTCCTGTCTAGAGTTTTCAAGTTTTCCGGGTCTGAGCTAACTATTCTGCCAAAGAAAACTTCAACGGGTTTTTTATTTGTCGTCGAGTGTATGGAATGATTGCACTCATTTACAGACTTATCTAGTAGTTCAGAAAACGATCTTTTTGTTCCATCGGCTTTCGTACATCTCATTATTTCCGCTAAAGTAGAGTGAAATCTCTCCACTTGGTCATTTACTGAACTTTTATAGGGTGGAGTCTTATAAACACGAATACATAGTTGGTCTTCCAGCATAAACAGAATTGAGGCAGAATTGAAGGCTTTTTCGTTGTCCATAACTACTTCTTTCGGTATTCCAAACATAATCAGTAGTTTTCTTAGGGGCTCTTTTATGTCTTCGGCAGCTCTCGATCCAATAGTGTTTACCTGCGCATACTTTGAAAATTTATCAACAGCAGTAAGTATATATTTTCCTTCCGTGTGGTAGATATCGAGATGAATAATGTGGCCAGGATATTGCATGATTGGAGTTTTCTGTAATTCGGATTTAATAGGATGGCGGTGATATTTATTTTCCTTGCAAACTGAGCAGTGGGAAACCAGATCTTTTATCTTCTTAGTCATTTTTGGGAAGTAGTTTTCTTCGAGTATCTGAGCCTTGTTTTCCTTGTGGTTTCTATGCGCACGCTTATGGGTTTCAATGATGATTCGTACTTGCTCCTGTTCGTTAGTAATATCGTTGACCTGATTTTGTGTAAACCTCACCTTGTAATTAGCGAAATGCAGAGAATATATATTTTGTATCTTACCCATTATTGGTTCAGAAGTTTTAATACCATTAATGACGGATGGATTGAGATATATTTTTAGAATGCAGATTAAATTTTCTTCATTATAATCTGGTTCATTTATTATGTGACGGTGATATGTAGGAAATATTATTTTAAATTGGTAAGATGGAGTTTGATTGGTCATTAGGAATAATTGATTTTTAAGAACATTTATGGGATATTCCATACTCGGAATTAAGTTTTCCCCAGAGCTTTCATCGCTATGCTGGCTTACCGATAGAGAATTTATTTCAGTCACATAGGGGTTTCTGGAAAGCGCGTCGGCAACGAGATTCGCTTTTCCTGGCTTGTATTCCATTACATAATCGTACTCTTCCAATGCAGCCTTCCACCGTTTCATTTTCCATTATTGTTTTTATTATTAAGAGCATATGTAAGAGGTTGGTGATCAGTTCCGATGATTACTTTTGATTTTCCGTATAGGTAATTTCTAAAGGAATTTAAAGACCATATTATTGCCAGCATCTCCTTTTCGTTGGTCGCGTAGTGTTCTTCCGCCTTACTCAATGTTCTCGAAATGAACGAAATAGGTCGATTAGATTGTGACAACACTGCTCCCAAGGCGAAATTTGACGCATCAGTCGTCAATTCAAAAGGCTTTTCAAAATCTGGGTATGCAATAGTATCCTGCGATACTAATGACTTTTTTAATTTTTCAAATGATTCTAACGCAGCTTTATCAAGAGTGATATATTGTTTTGCCGATTGTCTTTTTGAAATGCGACCTCCTTCCCCTCTTAAAAGAGATGTTAGAGGTTTTGCTAGTTTGGCATAATCTCTTACAAATCGCCTATAGTAACCGGATAGACCTAAAAATGAGCGCAGCTCTTTCAAAGTTTTGGGTATTGGAAATTTAGAGATGGCCTCAATTTTTTCGGGTTTGTCTTGATACCTTGTGATGAAACTATAAATCCTAAAAATTCTACTTCGTCTTTGAAAAAATCGCATTTGTCAAGCTGTAATTTCATATTCGCGTTCTCTAGTGTCCTAAAAACTTGTTCCAAATGCTGCAAATTTTTCCAATGTGCTCATGTAAAATATCGTCCAAAGCACGCTGAAAGATAGATGGTGCGTTCTTCAGACCGAAGGGCAGCCTTGTAAATTCGAATTTCCCATTGTTAATTGAGAATGCTGTTTTTTCAATGTCTGATGTTTTCAATGGTATTTGATGAAAACCGCTTTTGAGATCTAAGACCGAAAAAAAATTATTTTGCCCTAAATGAGACAATACTTCATTTATATCTGGTATTGGATAGGTATCGGATATTGTAACTGAGTTCAATTTGCGGTAATCTATCACGAGCCTGTATTGTTTATTCCCTTGTGAGTCAGGTTTTTTTGACACAATCCATATCGGAGAATTGTATGGCGACCAAGAGGGTCGTATAATGCCGTCATCCAACATTTTTTTAACTGTGACTCCACTTCATCTTTTAACGACAGAGGGTATGGGTAAAATTTCGAGTAAACCGGATTATCCGTCGATGTTCTAATTTCGCCAATAACTTTGGTCGTGTATGTTAATTTTTCATCCGGGTCTGCAAATAGCTTCGGAAACTTTTTTACAAAAGAACTTATTGCGTTTGCTTGATTTTTGCTCATGTGATCATTTTTTATATTTAGCATGTTAACATCAGGCAGTGATAGCTGTTTAAGTGGAATCTTAAACTTGTTTTGAATAGTCATATAGTTTCCAGCGGTGTTAATAACGGCTGAAAGGTCTTTTAGAGTGATGTGACCTATAATAGCATCAAACGTTTTTAACGCGGGTAGTAGAAATAATTTTATTGGAATGTCTATATTAAAAAGATTAATAAAGGTATGATTTGTTATGTGGATATCACCACCTACTGATTTTGCTAAAAAAATTTTTGTATTAAGTATAGATTTTTTACAATTTCTGGCCGAACGTAGTTTTTTCCGGAGCCAGTGTCGATTAAAAATTTTAAAAGATTTCCACTCCTCGTTTTGCATTCGATATATGGTAACGAAGAGTGGTTTAAATTAAAAAATGGATGTCGCTATGTTCGACATGCTCATAATCTGTTTGTAGTTGTTGCTCTTCATAGTTTTCTATTGGATCTATATCTTGGTAATCAGATTCATAAAAGTTCTGGTTGTAATCGGTTTGGCCGAATTCTTCAATGTTAAAATTTCGCTGATGTTTAATAGGGTGTGAACTTTCATGTTGTGGCGGTCTTTTCCCGAAGAAATTATTTTGAGCTGGTCGGTTCATGTAATTGATGTTTCTGGTACGAACGCTTTGATCTATGTCCATAGGCTCTGGTCTTGGTTGTGGTTTGGGTGGTAAAGGTCGTGGGAATGTTCTGAAATTATTTGGTCCTTGTGCCTGATAATGAAAATTTGGTGTATTGACATAGGTTCTAACTTGTGGGGTAGAAGAGAGTTTAGGGTAAAAAGGTTGTTAATGATTATTTCTGCCATTATAAGTTTGTCCTTTATGTTGCATAGGTGCGTTATGGCTGTGATTTCTGGTTGACTGTAATTTGCATGGTACGAGCGGAAATGTTGATTCTCCAACTTCAAGCATAAATGAAGGGCTTGCGGCAGCTCATTGCGAGTAATCTTGGAAGATCGCCTTTGAGACCTCTGATGAAAGTATCTAAGGCCTTATCTCTATATGTTCTGGTGAGTAATTCCATAGGTGCTGTTTCTACATCCATGCATGATATTTTGTCTAATATCAGGGATAAATGGGAGTAAACATTATGGTAAAACTCTTGTATCGTGTTATTGCCCTGAACCATGATCGTCATCTGATATTCGAGAGTTGTCAGATCTCGCTTGTCAGCATAATGGATAGAAAGACATCTGGATATTGCAGCCCAGTTCAATGGGGTATTATATGATTCTAGCGCTATATCCGCTTGACCTGTAATTTTATTTCTAATGGCACTCAGGATGCCGTAATATTTTGGTGATCCCTTAATCGGCTCGTAAATTTTTATAATCCTATCTACGCCTTTCTTCCACGAATTAAATTCACCAGGAATTCCCGAGAATTCCCGTATGCAACGTACTACATCGGGGATCTTATCTAATTCTGACAAGTTTCCTGCGTTTTCTAATCTAATTGTTTGTTACGACATATCGATAACATCGTTACCGGTTCGTTGACTACTGCGTGTCAAAATGTCTGATACGATTCTTGTCACAAGATTTTCTAATTCTACTGATCCTTGATTGGCAGGAGGATTAGGAGGGGGATTAGAAGTTTTTAGGATTGAGGGTCTTACGAGGTTATTTGGATTTGACATGTTTTCTTATTTTTTCTTTTAATAATCACAAAATTCGAAATTAAATTGAGTACACTTTTATTTTTTAATTACTTAAGCACGAGAGGGGATAAATATCTTAGGTTTAATTTAATCAAGCACAGAATTTTTTTACTGAGTATTAGTCTAATCAGAAAATTTTGGAATATAAAATAAAATATATTAAATTTACTCTTACATTAAGTATAGCATCGGTGAAGTGGTGCAGCAAAGTCCTCTTTGCTTCCGCTACTACGGCACTGCAGACTTGGTGGTTGGATTTCACTCAACTTTTTGGTCACTTTCCACTTAGCTTCACTTAGGGTTTGTTAGGCCTCGTTTTTTCTTACTTTTCACGGCAATTTTAACGAGTTCTTTTTGCTCGGTTTTACTTAGGGCACGTTTTTTTTAATTTTCACTGTAATTTGAACGAGTCCTTTTTTAGCACTTTGATCGGTTTTACTTAGGGCACGTTTTTTTTTACTTTTCACTGTAATTTGAACGAGTCCTTTTTTAACACTTTGCTCGGGTGCCAGTTAATTTTATGTTTGTTTAAATTAATAAAAAAACAATTTTTTGGTTTAAATATTAATTTTTATTTAGACACTATGTGTCTTTTTTACATGAGTTCTTGTTAAAAACTAAACTTAGAATTATTTTTAAGATTTAATTACAATTATTATTCTTATTGTTTTAAAAGTAAATTACATGGTTTAACAATTCATTTATTTGGGTCAATAAATAATGTGAAATTGCAATTTATTATTTTCTTTGATTGTTTCGCAATATTACTTATTTTAGTTTTGTTTCTTTGTTAACAAAAGTGCTTTAAATGCGGAAGTTAAAATAATGCAATCGCTTCTGTTGATTTAAGCAATTATTAGTTGAACTATAATTAGGTCAACAACATAATGCCATATCAACTGAAGTTAACTCGAAATTGTAAATTTGTAATAATAAATGTTTTATTCCTTAACTCATCTATGTGCCATGTGTCAAAAAAAAAGCGTCACCACTAATTACTAATGAAAAAATGCTTGATTCAGACATCTATTTGTTGATTTAAACAGTTTCCAATCATGTTGGATTCTATAAAATTGTCTCTTAGTAATGTATGAAACTGTTGATCTTAATAAATACGTGTCTGACTCAAACAGTTTTTCATTAGTAATTAGTGGTTACGCTTTTTTTTGCACATGGCACACATGAAATGCCAGATGTAAACTCAGCCTAATGTAATGTAAGTGTAACGTAGAAAACAGCTGATTGATATTTTTATATGAAAAGTAGGTTACGCTATATTACATCTCTATAACCATTTTCATTACTTTTCACATAACAAAATCGATCAGCTGTTTCTTACTGTTACAGTTACATTACATTACAGTCGACTAACTGAGCCTTAAGCTTTTTTTTTTTGTTGGTAGAGAAATGTTGGATTGCCTAGAGTGGATGGTATGTCATTGACAACAGGGCTTTCATAAAAAAACAGAAAAATATAAGTGGCAAAATTCCGTTAATGAAATAACCAAACATATCGCACTTGTTCCTCAAAAGCGTAACAACTCAAAATTCATGAATTTTCAGTAGAGGCCAAAAACTGTTTCTGTTGATTCTAACGATATATTACAGCAAAAAATTATGTCATTGTAAGAAAATATAACGTTTTGTTTCTTTTTATTGCTTAAGTGAATTCCAAAAAAAAACTACTTTTTGAGTTGTTATTCTTTTTCTCAAAATTTTTTTGTTCAACTAGTGGTGTTATTTCGAGTTTACCCAGTTTATCTGAAAATTCATTCTGGCTTATATAAATCGTTAACAGTCTAAAACAACAACAACTCGAAATGTCGCTCTTTGTATTAAAAAACTTTGATCTGTTTTGCTCAAGCACTTGCAAACAACTAAAAACGGCTTCCTTTAATTGAGGTAGTTTAGACGAGAACAATTTTTAAGCAGTAAAATTTTTGTTCTTTTCCAAATTACACGAGACTAATTCATCTGGCACAAAATGTATACGTATACACAGCTTTGTGTGTGTTAGTGTTTTTAGTATTCATTTAACATTTGCTGTTTTTTAAGTTATATGTGTATTGGTTTTATGCTGCTAATGCGGGGTTGTAGCTGGTTGAAAAGTTATGCCAACCGCAAAACCGCTCTCTTTGCCTCTCTCACCGGCAAACTGGCATGTTATGCCAGCACAATTATGCCCGAGTAAATCAGCGCATTGAGACTAAAGTAGTTATTCTAAAAACACAAAGAGATTCATAACGGTTTTTCTCACGGGAAAGAAGACAAATCAAAGGGAGATTTTTACAGTGGGTAGATAGATATGACCTCTGTTGCTTGGTTTTTTGCAAAAAGTGAAAATTTTGAAAATTTTGAGTTGTTACGCTTTTGAGGAACAAGTGCGATATGTATGTATATAGGTCCTTTCATAATCAAATAACGTATGTATTATCATATGACCTACCGATTTTCTTAACAAATGGTCAGTTTAACCTCCTTACTCTTTTCGAAATAGCTCCTTCATAAAAGGGAAATATTATTGGATGAAATATTCGCAATATTATGTAATGCTATAATAATCTGTTGGGAAAAAAATACAGAAACAAATTTTTTTGACATAGCACACAATTTTATTAAATTCACATCATGCAATTAATTGATATTTAAATAGAAAATAATTTATTACTTCATTTAACATAGGACGAAAATAACTATTTTATTTATTTTTATTATTTATTTGTTATTAAAAAAAAATTGATATTTCAAAAATAAGCCATTATAGACGTTATTCGAAACTTAAGTTGAATTATTTTGCTAATCAATCTCAGGTTTCGCACCAGCAATTGACATTAGCAAAGCTTCCGCAGTGCCCTCCTCTGTAACCACGTCTACGGCACTCACCGTTGCAGTTTGAAAAGTAATTAACTGCACCCCATACGCAACTGCCGATATGCACGTCCGCTTGCACACTATTTTGAGGAGATGAAAGGATCACCAAGAATGTGGCGCACACCAACAACAATATTGTTTGATAATTTTTAGCCATTTTCACCACAATACGGAGTAAATTTTTGAACGTTGAAGACGTTGATATTTTTGATACTTCAGTGAAGAAATTTAAAACTCAACTGTTTTTCATGTTGTCGTTTCCCATATTTATATCTTGATATTTGCGTAGAGTTGTTAAGAATGAAGCTACTTCGTGCTGTTTAAATTGATCTACATACATATGTACATATGTAAGTATGTACTTGTATATATCGTAACAGTGGGACTGAATTAGTATTTTGTTTTTATATTCATTTAGCCGGGAATTTCCCATTTAACTCAATTTTTTCATTTTTCAGCTTTTCCAAATGTTGTAAAATCTAAATACATACACACATGTGTACATACATATGTACGCACATGCGTATTTAATTTAATTTATATTCTCTGCATGAAAAATTCTTCAATACTAAATTATAGTGTTTTAACTGGTTAGTTAAAACACTATGAAGACTATCTTCACAAAAGCATGTAGAAAAGCTGGGGGCAAATTACGGCACTCGTTATCGAACGAAATTACGAAATATTTCAATAGAGTTTATACGGATATATTTCGTAATTTCGTTCGGTAACGAGTGCCGTAATTTTCCCCCTGATTTTACATGGTTATACTTATTGGAGAATCTTGCACTTTTTGGCAGTTTAAAATTCCAAGAAAATTAATAATTCTTTAAAATAGAATTCACTATTTAATGCCTGTTTACTTACATACATAGATATCATTAGAATATTAAAATTATTTCGAGTTAACTGGTGTTAAACATGATAACTTTTTTAAACTTAATGCAAAACTGAAGTTATAGATTCGTACAGATGGAAATGGTTATAACGAACTGTAAGCTATTATAAACGAACATATGTATATATATATATATATATATATATATATATATATATATATATATATATATATATATATAGTTCCTTATAGCATTAAAAAATTACAAAATTAAAGAAGGGGCAATTTTCATTCCTGTTAAGAGAAAAATCAGGTGCAAAATAGAAGTAGAGAGAGAGAGAGATATAGATAGAGTAGAGGGAGAAAGGAAAGCAAAAACCTCGTATATTGTTAATACAACCAATTACAACCATCAGGCTTACAGTTTATGTAATTCGTTGTTGGAATCTAATAGTGTTTTGACACTGAAAGTTAAAACCTGGTTTTAACGTTAAAACCATAAACATTTGATTTTGCATTCACGCTGCAAGTTTGTTAAATTCATGTTTTGACTCACAGACTGTCTAATAACTTAGCTCAAAAATAAAATAAATCTCCTGCAGAAATGCCTGCATTTGTTGTTGTATTGTTTTCTTCTTTTTATAACACTTATTTGACAAACTGTACACCAACTGTTTTTGTTTGTATGAAAAACTCGGAAATTTTCCAATGCGTTGTATATGGAAACTATTTTATATTTTGTAAGTAAATATTTTAAAATAATGGAACTAGTAATACAAAGTGAAGAAGCGCTTGGAAATCAAGTTATTTTATATTAAAAATGCACAAATACATCACAAACTAAAACTTTTTTATTGGCCGATCGATGTCAGTCATGTCGTCTATTTTGGCTTCCAAGAGGTCAATGAAAATATTTTCTTTGTTTTCCTTCCAAAAAAAAAATTTTTTCCTGTAATTTTTTGGTTATTGTAGCTGCTGCATACAATTTCAAGTTGAAAATCTTTCTAGCGCCATCTATTGTTATTCGCTGGCACAAACATTATCAGCTGCTGTCGGTCATTTCAACTTGGCAGCACTGAATTTATCCCAGCGAAAACAAGGTTGCATTTCATAAAACCAACTTAAAACCAATTCAAAAATGGTTTTAATTTGGTTTTAACAAAAACAATTTGTATGGTAAAACCAGGTTTTAACAGTTGGTTTTAACGTTAAAACAAACCATGTTAGTGTGAAAACACTATAACCAATCTGGATTTGTTAAGAAAGTTTTAGTGCAAACTTTAGCTGAGATTTACATGAACAAATTATTTTCTGGATGAATTAACCAATTTGAATGGAATAGTTACTGAATTTATAGTGTAAGCACACATTTTTAATTAAAGTAATCTAGTTAATAAATTTTTACGTCTCAATTATCATGTAAAATGATGTTTCATTTCAAACTTATTTTTTTGTTAAAATAGCCAATTCATTTACTGTAAATTATAATTTTTTGCAATTTTTATTCTGAGTAAATAAATGTATCTATTTATAAGCAGCTGTGTTTGTTTGGCTCTCGCTTATGTGTGTCTACTTCCCGTATAAATTTTACTTTTGTTATTGCAGAAAACCTTTTTCTATTGTTTTGAACTTTTTTCGATATTTTTGTTCGGAATAAACAAATGCGTCAATTTTAAAACAGCTTTGCTGTTTGCCTGTATACCCTTCTCAAAAAATGGTAAAGGGTATACATATATAGGTTTGTCGTTCCGTGTGTAATTTCCACAATATTCATATACGGCCCATAAAGTACATATGTATATATACTCTGGGACCTTATGAATAGGAAAGACGAATAAGCGATGCCCATCTGTCCGTCGGCCCGTCTATCTGCCTGTACGTGGAATCGGCTTTGCCAAGCTCCCAGGAAAGTCAGAGACTTCAGTCTTGGAGTGGTGTGTCACAAATGGTCCAAAATAGACTGGTAAAAGGCTGGAGACTTTAAACTTTTTTTTGATTTATATAAGTAACTAGCTAAAACTAATATTTTTTCCTTTGTTAAATATACCTGCGCCTCGTGTCTGTAAGGATTGTGAGAGTTATTTGAGTCGAAAAAATTTTTATCATCCTGTGAAACAACTATATATTTTATTGGAAAAATTGAGCTTTCATTACAAAAAGCTTTTAGCAAATTGAAATACAATGAATCAAAACAATTCACATATTCCATTAAAATAAAAGTTGCGTATATAAAGCAGTAATCTATATCAACGTATGCCACACAGAGTGGACCAAACACAAAGAATGCTGATGATGAAGGTGTAGCGGCCTTCGAAAACAGCTAGTTGTTCAATTCTACTACGTGTTTGTCAGAATATTTGCAATTAACTTTGGTGTTATTTGTTCATTAATAATAATCACATTTAATTTGGCTTACAAAGCGATACGAACTTTAGCCTGATCAAATCATAATTATAAAAAAAAACTATATTTTTTGATATTTATTAAAGTTTTAATATGAATAACCCTGTGTGAAATAGGACAACCAATATAATTGTTTAATTTTTCTCGATGCGAGAACTTCTCACATGTTACAGAAACGTGGCACTGTTTTGTATTTCAGTAGAAATTGATTTGGTATGCAAAATAAAAAAAATTAAAAAGACGATTCCAGGGTCTAGAAAATTTTAAATATTCCCTATACAGTATGCAAAGTTCATTTTCATTTACCCTTGATTCAAAAAAAATGCACTGCTGTGCAATGAATTAAATTACTAAAATTTATTATTTGTAAGATTTTATGCGGGGAAACACTTGTTCGAACAAAATAATTAAAAACGAACTAAAAGAAATTTCATTCATCATTTTGAGAGAAAGTCTCGATTATTTAAAAAAGACACGAAATTCATATTCGTACAAAAAATTTAATTTAATAACTCAGATTAAAAACTAATACAATTAATTATAAAATAAATAATCTGTTTTATACTAACACTAGTTTTCAATATAATTTTTGGCAGTAATATGAACTTTTTTTCTTAAAAATATCTAGAGAATTGCGTTATATTCTATAAAATTAATGACAGAATTATCTTTTTTATTATTTAATTTATTAAATAGGGCCACAATATATAAAATCATTCAATAGAATAGAAATATTTTAGTTACAAGAGTTTTTGTTTTTGAAACGTTGACACTGTATGTATTTTCTCATACATTTCCAATTCACGTCTGATAAAAAAGAGTTAATACTAAAGATCCACATATGAAGAGCTTCATAATTAAATTTCCATATATGGGCTCATATATTATAATATATTTTATATATTAGTCCATATATCAATTCATATATAATACTTTTCACATGTATAATCCCATACATTTCCATATATATAAATATAAAGTAACCCACTAAAACTAATTTTTTCATTTTCTCTACATTTTAAACGAATTAGATTTTTTTACATTTTTTTAGTATATAAAATTGACTACCCAGCTAAAAAAATATGTAAGGAGCATATATGATATCCCATAGGGATACGGAAAATGAGGGTGTATGGACATATCGTCGTTGCTCTGACGTGATCAGTTATGTGTAGATTTTTGAAATTTTTTTATTTCACCATTTTAGAACTTGATGTATCATACATTCACCCATCAAATCGTTTAAAGATATCTTAATTGGTTCAGAAGTTAACAATAGTAGACTTTACACATTTATCAAAAAATATAAAAAAAACAATTATGTGTTAAAATAAAAAATAATAATTTTATTAGAAATACTCTTGAAGCTGAACAACAAAATGAGTTTTTGGTGCAATTCCGCTATATTTACCAAATCTACAATTCTTTAAGATTAATTTTACGAAATACTTAATATGTAAATGCTAAATATGTTTCAATATAGCGTTGCAGTTTGCAAAAATATTGAAAGGTTTCAAAATAAAACAGGGCTCAAATCGTCACATCCGTGATCGTATCGAACATCGCACGAAAATAAATCGAGTGATACGTCAATTGTGTAAGCTGAATGGGATTTCAGTACGTTCACGTATCTCATAATCCGAAAATGGTGTTTTTAAGTGACGTGTTGTGCGTTCACGGATGTGATGATTCGACCCCGGTTTTTTTGCTCTCCTGAAGACTTACATAGTTAAAAACACATAGCTGATTTTGTCGGAGATAGTAGATATCATACATTTGCATACATGTATGTATAAATATTACCTTTACAGTATGCAAAGTGCATATTCATACATCAATTATTAAAATTAATTTTTTGTAATGCCGAGTACACATTATTATATACTATTACGATCTCACAAAATGCTGACATCGTAATAGTGTGTACTACTTGCAACATTTGTCATTTCCGATAATTTTTCACGTGTGGCATGGCTTTCCATATAAAAAACGCTATAACCCAATTCACAGTCTTGTGCAAATGGTCTTGCATCGTACCATGTGCAACATGGTATAGTAAGAATTGTTAAATGGTGAGTATCAATGGCGGTATTCGATGTTTGATGCAAATTGTCTTGTGTAAATGCAAAATATCGTAGCTTTTCTTTCACATCCAACAACAAAATACACACACAATCCAAAGAAAAGCTACGATATTTTGTATTTGCGCTTAAGCAAGACAATTTGCATCAAACATCGAATACCGCCTAGTGATGAAGGCATAGTCACTGGTCACTGAACTATAACGACTCCAGCAGGTGCTAATCCTAATGTAACATCCATCGCCGATATTGTGTAGCAGAATCATCGGCGAAGTAAAATAACCAATAAAATGGCTACTAAACACAGCTTCAAAATTTAATACGCCTCATGTAACACCAGAGGGCGCTGCAACACTGGATTATTAAAAAAGCGTGCAAAAAAAGCAGAGTTGCAAAGGAATGAAGCTTTCTTCTATCTCTGCCTTCACCACCTGTCTTCTATCACTATCCCTTTCCTTAAGAAGGTAACACCTAGTAATAGTAATAGACATTAATTACCTGAGTGTTACTTCTGTTTAATTATATATATATACTGTACCATTTTGCACATGCTACGATGCAAGACCATTTCCACAAGATTGTGAATCGTGCTAACGAGAACTGCGTTGCACACATTTTGAAAATTACACATATGTATTTTTACACAAAATTTCAATCACTTTTTGGCAGTGATGGGAAATTTGGTACGATCGTACTTTATTTGATACTATTTGACATGAAAAAGTACCGTAGTACTCCCGTTGATACTCTCACGGTCTACTTAGAAATGCAGTTAGAAGACGCGCGTTTGCATATATTTTTGTCAAGAATTAAATTTCTTTTTCGACAAATGGCATGAAACTTTATTAATAAATATATTTTAAAAAATGATATCTTCTGTGGCACAGAAGTTGATCTATGTAGTATATACAAACAGAAATCATGTTGAAACAACTGTTTTAAATCAGTTTATAGAAAATTGTAAAAAGTTTTATATTAAATTCTGTCAAGTTCTAAAGTGGACTTTGACAATGAAATGTTAGTTTGGATTAATAAGATTTCCCCTGAAAATGTTTTATATGGTAAAACCAACAGCATTATACCACTTTTAATTAAAATGCTCCCAGCGAAAGGCTAAATTTTAAAAATATTAACAACCAATATAGATCATTGGCTAATATGGAAGAACTGAAACCATTAACAAAATAATAAATGCAGTTTCTTTTCTAGAGTTGTAATGACCGAATATTACTAAGTGAGAATATATCTTATTTTTCGAAAGAAACATCTATTCTAACAATAAACGTACCATTGGTGTTAAAATAACCAGAACAAAATCATTATAAAAATAATAGCTAAAATCAATAACAATTGAAATAATAATATTAAATAATATTAATAATAACAATATTAAATAATTGCTTAATTACCAACAATCTTTATCGTGTATTTGTGTATCAAATACACTTCTGGTTTTTTAATTGTGAACCCCTCTGTGTTGTGTATTAATGTATTTCGTATTTTAAATGAAAAAAGAAGAACAAGCTACATACAAATTCTCTCAGAGAGCCTCTCTTTGAATACAACATTTTAAAAACATATGAAATAAAAGTGTAATAGTGTATTTCATTTTTGTATGAAAATTTCATACAACAAATGTTACACTCTTGTATTTAATATGATAATACAATAGATACAGAGATACAAGGGGTTTTGTGAATTAAGCATATATGTTTTTGTTTAATATTCGAGCTTTAGGTCACTTTTTAATAATTATTTATTTATATTTAATTTTCCAATATTTCGCCACTCCGTTGTGTGGCTTCTTCAGGGAATATTTTATTTTTATTTTAAAAAACGTTATAAAATCTTTTGCAGTTACAATTTTTCGATGTTTGAAAAAACAATTTTAAGTTTTGTGTCAATAATTTTAAATAAGCAAAATTCAAATTATAAAATCCAGGAAACAACATTTTTAAAATAACAATTCAGGAAACGGAATTATAAAATTAAATTGAAGAAATGAACAATTAAATGAAATTAAGAATGAAAATATTTGTTAATAAATTAATAATTTATGCATTATTATTGTTTTTATTTATCAAATATCTATAATTTTGTGCTAAATTTTCTATATCTGCCTTAAAATTGATTCTTTTTTCTGGTGGTACTTTTAAAATTTCTAACATTTCTAACATATAACGCTTTTTATAATTGCTTTCTTTTTCTAAAATTGAAGTATTATCAAAATCAGAAAAGTGACCTAAATGAAGACAATGTGTGGATAAAGCTGTTTTTAATTGAATTGTGTACAAAAATAAATATTTGCTTCGGTAGTTCAGTGAGTATTGTTCTAGCCTAACATACGGAAATCCTGGGTTCGACTCCTGATTCAACGCGCGAACAAAAAGTAAAAAAATAAAGAGCAAATTTTTTAATTATAAAAATATGAAAAAGACATGCTTCCAGGTAGACGAATATTTTTGCTGAATTCAAGTCACTCCGGCAGGCATGAAAGAATCTCATTTTAGATCGACGTGGCAGAGCTTCTACGCGAGGAATCCCATATAAAAATCATGCAAAATTTCATGCATCGGGTAAGCGTTTGCATACAATAGGTGCTTCCAGCGAAGCACCATTTTTTCCTGGGTTCTTATTGTTTTCGTAGATGTGATGAAATCGATGAAAAAAAGAGACAATTCTTGGTATATGTATGTAACCACCGTAAAGGCCACTTGTTGTTGATAATAGATCATTTTAGCAAAACAATTATACTTTTGCAACTTATTTTAATGAAAGTGAATCTACAAACTTTCGAAAGTCAACTTAAGCGCTAGTGTCAAAAGTCCACAGATATGTAGAATTATAGAAAAAAAAGCAAAAACAAAGTTTCATGTTTAGTTATTGTTTTCAGTATACATTCTCGAATATCAAATGTGATTAACCAACTTAACAATAGATGAGAAAAATTCTTTTGATTTTTATTTCATATGTTACCACATGTATTTGTATTGGAAAATTGCTAACTTTAAAGCCAATTGTGTAATGATATGTTGTTAATATAAAATCATAAAAAATTGTTGTTAAAACTACTATTGGAAAAAAATAATTAAGTTTACAAAAAAATTTAAGATCCCGCAATCCTGAAAAAATTCCGGGATCGGTATTCACAAAATCCTGAATCCCAGGATTTTTGAAAATTAATCCCGAATGGCATCCCTAGCTATTATACATACTGCGTCCATAGTCCGGAACTTGGGCTGGCACGGTACTGTGTGCCTAAAAAGGCACACATCATTTTATATGTATGTATATGTAAATATGTGTACCGGAGTTTGAAAAATGTATGTGTATCCTTTATTTTGGAAGTAAAGATGCTGACCTTCTTGCACATTGCAATGGTGAATGAACATATGAAACCATTTCAACTTTAAAATTTATATATGAGATGTGCACAGCACTTTTTTTCCTATGAGAAATAAATATTTTTGTAAAACAGTCCAAACCCAACTCTTTTTCGTACGGGTATTTACTTTACTCTTCATAAAAGTATCAAAACAGTGCCATCAAAGAGCAATGTTGACGGATATATTATTCTACAAAGATATTTGCCTTAAAATACAGAAGAAAACGTTTGAAATGTTCATATAGTACCTATAATTTTATTAAATTCACATCCTACATTTGATGCTTAAATAAACATTATTTAGTACATAATTAAAAATAGGACGAATAACGATTGTATAGCTGTTATATTTATATAATTATACATATATGTATTTATATAGTTATATATTTATGTATATATGTATGTTAATAAGAAACCGGATTTTTCGCAAATATATCATTTTGGATGGTGCTCAATAATATCAATGTGACGTTAGTTGGGAATTGAAGTTGAATCATTTTGGTATCCAATCTTAGGTTTCGCACCAACAATTGACATTGGCAAAGCTTCCGCAGTGTCCTCCTTTGTAACCACGTCTTTTACACTCTGCGTTGCAATCTGAAATGTAATTGGTTCCACCCCATACGCAGCTGCCGATAAGCACGTCAGCTTGAACACCATTCTGAGGAGATGAAAGGATCACCAAGAATGTGGCGCACACCAACAACAATATTGTTTGATAATTTTTCACCATTTTTACGTTATATGTTTGCTACTTCAATGAAGAAAGTTAAAACTGAACTGTATTCCGTATGGTCTCTTCCCATATTTATATCTTGAAATTTACGTACAGTTGATAAGAATGAAGCTGTTAAATGCTGTTTAAATTTATCTAAATCGTAACAACATGACTGATTTAGTATTTTTATAACTAAGCTTAATATTTTTAAAATTAACTCAATATGAAATTTTTCCGTTATAATAAACTTATTTAACCAGTTGTTATTAGGGAGGCCAATCGCTAGATTCTTATCGCTGAAATCTCGTTATATTTTGGGACTGGGATATCCTAAATTCCTGGATTAAAGCTATCGAACTTCATTTTTGCTTTTATAAGCCTTTTATTTACAACGCAATTACATTATTAATTTTAAAGTAAATTTAAATAGTTGGACAAACAAGGAAAAAGACAATTTCGTTTAAGTTTGCATATTAAGCATATCAATTATTTATCTTGATAATTCTAATAGTGTTTTCACACTGAAAGTTAGAACCTGGTTTTAACGTTAAAACCATAAACAGCTGATTTTGCATTCACACTGCAAGTTTCTTAAATTCAGGTTTTAACTCACAGACTGTCTTATAACTTTGCTCAAAAATAAAATAAATCTCCTGCAGAAATGCGTGTATTTGTTGTTATATTGTTTTCTGCTATTTATAACACTTATTTGACAAACTGTACAACAACTGTTTTTGTTTGTATGAAAAACTCGGAAATTTTACAATGCATTGTATATGGAAACTATTTTATATCTTTTAAATAAATATTTTAAAATAATGGAACTAGAAATACAAAGTGAAGAAGCGCTTGGAAATCAAATTATTGTATATTAAAAATGCACAAATGCATTACAAAATAAAATTTTTTTATCGGCGGATCGATGTCAGTCATGTCATCTATTTTCACTTCTCAATTATAACATGTTCGTTGTTTTTCTTCCAAACAACTCTTTTTTTCAATAATTTGTAGATTACTGTTGCTGCTACATCCATTTTTAAGTTGAAAATATTTCAATCGATATCTATTGTTATTCACTGGCATAAACATTATCAGCTGCTTCTGGGTATTTTAACTTGGCAGCACTAAATTTATCAAAGCGAAAACATGGTTGCATTTCATAAAACCAACTTAAACCAATTCAAAAATGGTTTTATAGTACGTTTCCACTATGAGCAAGACAAGTTCTTTTTCTCATAACACTTGGAAGTGTTTCCATTATGCTTTTTTGTGTTTTGGTTAAACGAGTTTAGGAAATCAATTTGATTTTATTATCAAGGCCGCAAACCTTATTATTTAGATTAGTAAATTTTTCACTCATTTGCATATAAACAGCATATAAATACAACTGATGTGGTTTGTGCAATTGCTTAAAAAATTTAGTATTCTGTATTAGTGCCATCTCTCGGTTTTCTCTCTGTGGGCAGCATTGATGTAAAGACTAGTCCAAAGAGGAGTAGGAGTACCACAAAACTACTCCAAATATATGAAAAAAGGTGGTCGATTTAACATTGCGATGTCCTAGGGTTGGACCACATGGTCCAACTTTGCATTACATCGGACTAACCCCAAAACTACTCCATATGGAGTAGTTATATACTACTCGCATAAAATTTGTGAGTGCCTGAGATAAACGATCATATCCGTTTAAACACGAATACTTATCGTGCAGCATTGAATGCTTGTATGAAAACGACATGGTCCATGAGTGCATTACATGGCACCATGATGTAACTGGTCTGTTTCATCTACATTGGACCACGTACTCCAATATTATTTGCGGGGTATCTACATCTTACACACACACTCAAACGTACAGTATGCAAAATAACGAGCATACACAAATCAACACTACTTCTTTTGAGTGTTTGTTACAAACAAGCAGTCTTGGCGACATCGCTTGTTAACACTGATATACACGTACACCAATACATCCATCGTGCTTCGCTTATAGTACGACAGCATTTATTATTGGTTTAGTATAATACATGCGACGTGAATACATTTAAAAAATATGACGTATTTACATTTCAAGACTGTTTACGCAGGTCTCTATTGCATACATGCATGTGCAAAAATCAAACAATTTAGATTTTGCTTCAAGCGTCGTCGGTGTGACTCATACAGACAAAATTTTGACGGTGAATTATAATGCACTTAAGGAAAGTTAACAATAAGTTAACTACTTTTGTAGTCAACCACACATTCTGCGATAGGGACCAGACAATGCACGGAGCCGATGAAGTACGTGATGGCGCAGAAAAATTGGGCATTTCCCCCACCTAAAAACCTTGCCTTCTTTAAGAAATCACATTGATTAGTAAAATATTTCATTTTTTAATAGAAATTGAAAATAATGAAGTTGATCCCGATCTATTTCAATAAAATAATAACTGCATTTTGTATAATGAAAGACTGGCATGAAGTTAACATACGAAACTAAAATATGCTTTAAAGTATATTTTAGCGTATTTCCTGAATGTAAACTTGCATGGTGCTAAACTTGTTAAGAACATGTTTAAAATTGCCACATGTGCACACAGACTGGTTCAATTTATAAGAAGAATTTTTGAGGAAAAAAAGTATTGTTCTGCGCTCTTTATTGACGTTTCCCAGGCATTTGATAAAGTGTGGCATGAAGTACTAATTTTAAAATTGAAGACTTACTTACCAATAAACATTTTAAATATTTTGGAAAGTTACATTATTTCCCGTAAGTTCACTGTTGTGGAAGGAGACTTTACGAGTAGGCCTGAAACTATTTCATCCGGTGTGCCACAGGGGAGCATACTGGGACCAGTTTTATACTTGATTTATACTTGCGATATGCCTGTGAGCAGTAGTATCCATACTTCCACATTTGCCGACGATACAGCCTGCCTTAGTATGCACCAAAACCCTGATGAGGCATCCCGCAAACTCCAGGAACACATTAGCCAGATGGAGCTTTGGTTAAACTTATGGAGAATTAAAGTCAATGAACAAAAGTGTGTCCATATAACGTTCACCCTAAGAAGAGATACTTGCTCCCCCATTCGGATTAACAATCGAGTTGTTCCTCAACATTCACATGTGAAATATCTTGGTTTACACCTTGATCGACGACTTACATGGAAACATCACATTGACTCTAAGTTAACTCAAATGAAACTTAAATTAACTCAGGTACATTGGCTGATCGGTAGAAATTCAACACTTAGCCTAGACTGCAAACTTTTAATATACAAGTCGCTTTTAAAGCCAATATGGTGTTACGGAATTCAACTATGGGGTACTGCTTCAGCTTCAAATGTAGAGAAAATTCAACGAAGGCAAAATAAAATTTTACGCATGATAACATCGGCTCCATGGTACATCAAAAATTCAAATATACATCGCGATTTGAATATGCCACTAGTGACTGAAGAAATTGTAAAATACGCAGGCAAATATCTAACAAAACTCGAGTCACATCCTAATCCGCTTGCTCGTAATATTTTGAACTTTACTGGACACATCCGCTTAAAAAAGAGAGATACACGGGCTCTAATATTCAACACTATAGATGATGAAGCTGCTTGAAAACACTTTTTTCTTTTTGTTGCTTATCACTACTTATGTATATTAACAACTATCACTAAGCTTATGTCCGACATTGGTCGGGCCTAATAATTTTTTTATAGACTTAAGATTTGAATACTTATTGTCAGTTCATATTTGAAGATACAATAAATAAAAAAAAACATGCATTAAAAAAAAAAAAAAAACGTGCTAATGGCCAGTACACTATGGCATTTGTGACAAGCAACGTTTTTCATTTCCGATATTTTTCGTTGTGTGGCATTACCTCACAAACTGTTGACGCATCTGAGGTAGAGAGTTGTGAAAACAAGCTGACAGCATGACAGACACAAAAACAGCATCAGCGAATTGACACTTTGACATATTAAGTACATGAACGAATTTTAAATGTAAGCGGGTATACAAATTTATATGTATGGAAAACGTAAAAAAACGTGAAAAAGCACAGAAGCGTGTGAGAAAAATGCAAGCGTCCTGGACTCATAACATGACGACACAGCTTATGAAGCTTGTGGAGGATCATGAGGAATGGAATGGAAACTACATGGGTAGAAAGCTCGGAGGAATTTGGACTTCATGCGCACGAAATTTTTAAACCAACTTGTTTCATTTCATAACACTGAATAAATTCTAGGCAAAAACATAATTTTCTACGTCGTTAAGCAGGTCTGGGTTGGAGAACATTTCTCACGTCTTCGTAATTATTTTTTAAGTGCGGTCAGGCTTCTGTGTGTTGTTTGGCCTTCGAGAGTTTTTCGTCTCGCTCGCACTGGTTGACTGATCGATCTACCACGGATAACCGTATAATCTTGCGTTTTTTTTTTGGAATTTCTTTGAAAGCCACGTTGCTATTTCCCAAGTGTATTTATTAGGTGCAGCACTACACCAGGTGTGTACTATTGTTATACCATGCCAAATGTCAAAATTGGATTGTGTAGGTACAAGGCTAAAATTATGCTTTTATTTGGGTTACTCCAAAACACCTAACGAATATTGAGTTTGGTATGGTGTTTGAGATTTCCTATAAGAAACATACACTCTGACGATGTTACCCTGTTTGGAAAAGTAAGATAGTAGTTTATACCAACAAAGTACACGTGTGACCTTCTCCGAGAAAAGGGATCTAGTGCGTCAAAAAAAAGGTTTGGACTTAACAGTGGATTCTGGTACCTTAAAGGATGTAGAATAAGATGAAATGAGTTAGATTTCTGATAATCATAACTAACCATACCAACTCGCAACTCCCAACTGAAGGTGTGTTCAAAGTGATAATCCGTTATGAAACTTTAAATGCGTTTTTCTCAAAACTTCATTTTCACACACTAGGTCTCTTTTCTCGGAAAATGTCACACGTTGTTATTGCTGTCGTAATATTTGTTGTAGTAATAAGGGTATCTGATTGATGTGCCTTGCTACTTCCTACGTGACTGACACTCAAAATACCTTAATAAGAATTTCCAGACAGTAGCCTTTTTTACGGCCAAAAATTTTCGGGAATTCCCGAGATATATACCAGGGACTACGGAATCGTAAATTTTGCGGAACTCCCGGGATTTTCCATCCCGAAAATTCCCGTGAAAAACACTAATATGTATACATGTACGTTAGACTGGTAGCAAAAAAATTAAATGAAATCAAATATGAGTTTTGCTGCCATAAATGAGGTCTTAATTCTTTAGCTCGATCCGGCAGTGCCTTCTGGTGCGTGCTTTGACCTAAAGTACTCGATACCCAGTGGGGATTTTGTAAAAAAAATTTAAATAACTCTGCAGTTTCTAAACTAGCTTTCCGATTATTATGAAATTTCGTACAGCATTTGGGGAGGTGTCACTGTGGAATTTGGAATATATATCTTTAAAGGGAGTGGAGCCACAAAGCCGTAAAGTGGTCAACCTAGAGTTAATGAAAAGTTAAAACCGATGCCAATCATGCTGATGCATAAAATGATCTGATAAAAAAGATTTTTTCTATCCAAGAACTAAAAAAAGTCTGATACATTTATGGGATTCCGCTTACAGTTTAGGAAATATTCGAGAAAGAAATAAAATTTTGGCTTTTTTACCAACCTTGGTCCACTGTTCTACTAATGGAGAAGTCTAATCTTGTTCGATTTAGAAAAGGAAACTGATTAGAATAAGGAGCAAAATTTTTTACATTAAAAAAAATTGGTATCAAAATCACCATTAAGTCAAAAGTTATACTTAATTTACATTATAGGTTTTAAATAAGTCGATTATTACAATTATTTTGTTCCAAATTTCCGCTATTGAAGGAGCCAGATCGTTTCGAAAAACACTTAGTTTTGTTAAAAATATCAAATTTAAGGAACTTTTTTTTGTCAAAATCCAAAGTTGTAACAAAAACATTTTATTATGCCACCTTAAGACAAGGTAAGTTAAATATTTCCTAAACTATTATCTGCCCCCCTCAAAAAATAATAAGATTACAGCAAAAATACTGAAGACATTCCGATTTTGGGGTTTTATATAATTTTTTGGGTATTACCGGGAACTCAAAAGCATATTTTATTTACCCTTGCTTTTCGTGTATTAATTGCACCATTTGGCACCTAAACGAACAGTTTCAGTCGAAAATATTGATAAATGCGAATATAAGGATCTAAACATCACATACCAGCGTTTTATAATCTTTGTTATGTATTTGAAAATTATCCTACAGCTCGTGATTCTTTTTTTTGGAAAGGACAAAAAACCTTATAATCAACTAGTATGTGATGTTTTGATCCTTATATTACTAGATAATATTAGGTATTTGGTCCAAATATGTACTTTTCCGAGAAGACAGAGAACTTACACAAGGGAATGCCATCTAATTCGTATTTATCAATATTTTCGGCTGAAAATGTTCGTTTAGGTGGAAAATTATGTAATGAAAGTAAGAACAAATAGAATTTGCTTTTGATTTCTCGGCAATTCCTAAAAAAATGATATTAATAACAATCTGTGCACAAGTAAATAGACATCGGTGCTGATAAAGTGCACAGAAAAATTCGCATTTCCCCCAGCTAAAAAGTTTAATTATGTAGTTTAATTCTTCTTCTTTAGAAAATCACATTAATTAATAAAAAAAATATGTCATTCAATAAGAATTGAAAATACTGATCTTACTTAAGCCCGATTAAGAAATTATTGCTGATTAAAATTCACTCTAGTTCAATTAAATTTAATATGTGTCAATAACAATAATGTTTAAATTAGAAATTATGGTTGGATAAATTTATCAAAATAACTTTTGTTCTGCAAAATGCCTAAGGACAGCGAAAAATACAAATATTTCTTCATCAACTACAGCTGCGCTGACAGTTTAAACTTGTTTTTATACTTTAAAATTTGTCACCTGTTAAGAAATTGATCTACATACAAACAAAAACAACAAACTTGCCAACCCTTATTAAAGTGTTAAAATTTAAACTTTTCTTTATTAAGACATATTTTAAAATGCTATTGTGAACCCCTAAAAAAAACAAATATAAGTACATACATACAAATGCACCAGAAACATCTGGCAGAAGGCGTTCTGCTCAGCTAGAAATGTCTCGTACGTCACTACGGCGCATCTTAAAAAAACATTTACAGTTATACCCATATAAGGTGCAATTGGTCCAAGAATTAAAACCCGCAGATCATCGGCAACGTCTAAATTTTGCAGTTAAATTTCAAGAGTTGGCCAGAAATGAAATCAACTTTATTGAAAATTTGATTATGAGTGATGAAGCTCATTTTCATTTGAATGGCTTTGTTAATAAGCAGAACTGTAGGTTCTGGGGTTCTCAAAATCCAAGAGCCATTCATCAACGCCAATTGCACCCCATCAGGTGTACAGTATGGTGTGGGATCACATCTGAAAATGTCATTGGGCCCTACTTCTTCGAGAATGAAGATGGAAGTGCTGTAACCGTAAATGGAGAGTGGTATCGGTTTATGATAGAAAATTTTTTACGTCCTGCTCTTGAAAACAGACCTGGTATGTGGTTGCAGCAGGACGAAGCCACTGCCCATACTGCCCGAGACACAATGGCACTTTTAAGTCAAATTTTTGGAGAGCGAATAATTTCTCGAAATTCGGAAATTATTTGGCCAGCGCGATCGCCAGATTTGACAGCACCCGACTATTTTCTTTGGGGTTTTTTGAAGGAGCGAGTGTATGTGAACAAGCCAGAGACAATCCTTGAACTCAAGGCAAACATTGTTGTAGAAATTCGAACGCTACAGCCACAAGTTTTGAAAGATGTTATGGAAAATGCTCTAAAAAGAGCCCATCAGTGCGAAGCTGAAAACGGTGGTCATTTAAGAGACATAATTTTTCATACTTAGTGTAAAAAAATTTCCATTTTGTATATTATATAATCTGAAAGAAAAAATAAAAAAAAGTTAATAAACAAAAAAGTTATTAAACTTTTACACCCCTTGGTTTCTTTTGGCCCACCCTGTATAAAACATATTCTAAAGCTTTCGTTTTTACATAAAAAGAGCTTTTTTAGGTATAACGAAAAAACACACTCACAAAATTATTACAGTGAAGGAATACAAAAAATAATATACATTAAAAAAAAATTCTATGAAAAATTTTAAATAAAATTAATTTCAAACTAAATTTAAATTTTATCAATAAAGGCTGGTATGGTACTCTGTTCAAAGTTGTGAAAAATTTTCAGCACCATTGATTATTTCGCGTGAAAAATTTGACATGTACTAAATGTAGCCCAACTCGCGTTTTTTTTATGAATTTCTCGCTTTTATTGCTTGAAAGTATTGCAACATTGTCAAAATTCCGTGCGAAAAAGCCCTGCTCATGTTGTTTCGCAGCTAAACTAAAATGATGCTAGACTAATTTTGCATGGAAAGACATGATTTTACGTGTTTTTCACAACAAGAACAGAGTACTACTTTTGCGAATTTATTTCGCAAATATTTCATACGAAATACTTTTATATGTAGTTTGACAGCATTTCGCACGAAATTGTGAACAGAGTACCAGGCTTAAGGGGGTAAGCAATTTAATTTTTAATTGATGTTAGCATTCAATTGGAAATCAATTTGCCCATTAAACAGGTTTTCATTGCATTTCGTATTTTCCGTTGTTTGTTAGAACTAACTATGTTTTTTTATAATCTTTACTTTATTTTGACTCAATACTTAAATTTTTGCGATTTGTTTGACAGTTAAATTGTGGAAAATAAAGCAAAAATTATCTGTTTATACTGAATTTGGTCTTGAGTTTTTCACAGAAAAATTAGAGAAGCAAGGGGAACATCTTTGCATTGTACGGAAGTCAAGATTCGTTCTTGTGAAAGTTAAATCAATCCGCTTATAGAAAAAACCATTTAGATTTTTTCGTTTATTCAATTTTTCGTAATTTATAGTAAAAAATAAAAGGAAAAAATAGTTTTTCACTGTTTTAAGTCAGTTCAGATTCTAACATTAAAAATTAAATAACATTTTCGTTAAAGTCAAATGAAAAATATGTAGACTGATTTTTAATTAATTTTACATAAAAAATTTTTTGAGTGTGCCAAATTGAAAGCTCTTTTGTTGTCACACACATAAAAATAAATAAATGTTTTAAAAACGAAAACATGGTTTCATTCGTTATTTTAACGAATGTATACACATTCATTTTCGAAAAACAGGCTGTTAATACCTTGTACAGCCATCTTAAGTTCACACAAGAGATTGCTTTCGTTAAAATCCACATTTTCGTCTGATACATTTTGACAGTGCTGCCAGAAAAATTTTGACTCTTGTCCCCGATTTAAAACGTCATGTCCCCAAAAATCCCCATTTCAACAGAAAAATCCAATAATATACTTGCAATTATAAAGTAAAACTTATAAATTATCATTTTTAGGACAAGATAAATAAATAATGCCCACGATTAATAACAATAATACCTTAGAACACCTTTTTTCATTGAACATGAATCTCTTTGGTTTGCATGCCGTAAATTTTATGGCTGTGGTATATTAAAAAATTTTGCACGGTGCCTAAAACAATTAAAAACACAACTTTACACCATATAACATTTCATTTGAAACCCAAAATATGTGTATCTCTTATTATTAAACTTAATTTGCTTGATTTTCAATTAATTTTGAAGCTTTACAAGTCTTCTTCCCGTTTTTTTTACATTCACTACGCATTGATAGCAGAAACAAACGTTCCCATGAAATTGAAGATTGCAAATTTCCCTTCATGGGGAATGAAAATTCCATGCGAACAAAAATTTCACATTTTATTTACGATAGGGGTGAATACGAATTTATGAAGATATTACATACATACATACTTACATTCTTGCAATCGAAATATTCTAAACCATTTCCCAATCTAAAACTTCATAGACATCAAGTTCGTCTCCGTCCTCTACAACCCGCTTGTACATATTTTCCGATTTGAACTTTTTATAATTTCTTCAGGAAGGAAGCTCAAATTTATGGCAGCAGTTCTTATAAATATTTAAATGTGATTTTATTCTTATTAAAGATTCTAACATTTCATATTGCAGATTATTCCTTAATTTGGTTTTGGCATGAAAATATTCTCTGCAAAAAGCATTACTTATTGGCACTATCAACAAGTTAAACACAGCAGCTGCAATTTTACGAAAGAAGTAATTTCCGGCATTATCTTCGTACTGATATACTATTGCCCAAAAGCCAAATCTGTCTTTAGAAAAACTTTGTTTTGTTTGCTTCCACCAGTCGATATAAGCAATTTTATTCCATTGGTTTACATATACGCTCAATGCCACTTTTGGATCTGTAACATTTTTAAAAACTCCATACACCGAATCAAATCTATATTTTGTAATATGCTTAAATTGCAAATTTTTAAAAAGTTCAAAGTTTTTCATATTTTCTGGGAATCAGACATACATAGTTTTTTTTGCGTGACACAATAACTAAGGCAATTGCACAATCAAAAGTTTCAACAGTCATTTTTCTTTTTCAAAAGAAAAATAATGTTAATTGGCAAAGAGCTAGTTCTGCAGCTGCGAGCACGGTTTTGCTTATGTACATATGTATATATGTTCGCGGTATTACCATAATGGTAATATCATCTTCATTATAAAGTATGATTGCCACACTACTCTAAGAGATTTTTAAAAACTGAAATGCTAGTACTAAAATATTATGCAAACATCCACGATTATTTTCCTGACACATGCAAATTGTTAGAGCTTAAAATGAAAAGTCCCCAAATCCCTCCCCACGAAATTCTGTCCCAATATTAAAGGCGAAATCCCCATTTTGGGGACAAATCCCCTAATCTGGTTTCACTGCATTTTGAACAGATTTGAGATAATATAAAATTTTATTGCAAAATCTTTTGCAATGCAAGTCTTATTGCTAAGTTGATTAGTTTATTAGGAGAGAGAGACGGGGGGAAAAGAAACGTTGCTGTTCCCCTCGTCTCTCACTCACTGAAACTAATCAGCTTAGCAATAAGACTTGCACAGTGTGATTTGGGACTAAAGAGTAAGCGTCTTAAGTACTTTGATTCGTCTCTTATTTATTCAGGCCTTGAGACAATCAAGTAAAGAAAATTAAGCGATATTATTAGCTTTTTCTGAATTGTGGATTAAGAACTTTATTTTTCCATAGAAATCACTTAATCTTGCGGAATCTTTACTGAGCTTTTTAATGGCCACATCCAGAGGTTGTAAAGTAATGATCTTTGCTGTTGGTATGAGTATTTCTGAAAGTTTATAGCCTACACATTTATAAATGCGAAGAAACTTTTTAATCAAATTGGCTAAAGATGACCAACGATAAGTGGATTCACCCATGTTGTCCCAACAAAATTTTTGTCAGGAAAGAGTATTTTTACTTTTAATTTTTTTTTGTTGCTTGAGAAAGTTTTAATTTTTAAACTGAATAAAATATAAGAAAGTAAATTTAATTTAACATATAAACGATATTTTACAGGCGATATATTAAATTTAAACGCAAAAAATACTCTTTCTACAGTTTCTAGGCGTAGACACGATCCTTGGCGTAGCCCCGCAAAAAAATGTAACGGCGTTAACTAATACATAAGATCTTGGTGGCCAATTGACGTCGCCAAAATGTGAAATTATGCATTTTGGAGGCAAATTACGGTATTCGATATTGAATAAATTTTTATACAATTTTAATTAAGTTTGTATGGAAATTTTGATTGATATTGATAATAAAACCCAAAGCGGACGTGTTATGTGGCTCGTGGTACCGTCTTCTTGAAATCACAGTTCATAATATTATCAATTCCAGGCCAAAAAATAGTCGGTTATCATACGGTCAAAGCGCTCTGAGTTGGCGGTAACGAATCTTCGAATTATCCGCCACACTTTCACTAAGAGATGAGATATTTTCGGCACTACAGACATTGCGATAATGCACACATTTGACCACAACTGTAACGCTTCTAGTCTCTTCAAATCGGTGATACCAACTTTTTTGGCTCCAAAAGCACATTAAAATTAAAAAAGCACAAGCAAAATTTCGAGATCTAAAAATCATAAAAAAGCACTAACGTGAAAAAGGGGTGAAAATCCAAACCAGTAAAGTTTAATAATGTTTAATATTTTTGATGCTATTCTCTATTTAATGAAATATATCAGACGAAAAAGGTATTCTTTACACTGAAAACATACATACAACAAGTTTTTATTAAAGTAATTTTAAGAAATACACAAATTTCTTAAAAGCACTATTTAGTGCTTTTTCTTAATTTGGCACTAACGCAAAAAAAATTGTGCTAAAAGCACCAAGTTGGCATCGCTGCTTCAAATTGCTCTATAACACAGTGCAACACGAAAAAGTATAACTATATACGGACACCACTACGTGATAAACGAAAAAAAAAGACCCGTGTCTCCCAGTTTTGCAAGTCATGCACTTCTTTTACGGGCCACCACAAATTTTGGGCCTCGGTGTCATTTTTGCATTTTCTCAGGCTCATATCTTGTAAACCCTTCTGAATTAATTTCTGAGGCAAAGTTATAGCTCTTGTCAACAAAAATTGTAAACATATAATTTAAAAAAAAACTTCATCTTCAAGATTAAAATCGCAAAAAATTAAAAAAAATTAGATTTGTTTACCTTTTCCCCTTGTTCAGGTCCATAGGTAGCAAACCGTTCAAAATTCAAGGAAACATACACCATAAAAATGTACATAATAATACTAAACAACTTTCTAGAACATATGAACTTCGTAGGAATGATTCTTAACACCGTTTTGGAGTGAAAAAAGTGAAAAATAATAAGAATCATTTCTAGGAAGTTCATATGTTCTAGAAAGTTGTTTACTGAGATCTTAGCTAGGGTTTACACGTGCAAGTGCAAGTTCGAAAAACTCAATACACTCAAACTCTTTTACTAACCAACTACACTTTCGGCACTTGCAGTCTACTTCCAACTCAACTGCCAAGGAATTTTACAAGACAGTGACTTGTTTCACTTGCAGCAAGTAAATGGAAAGTTAGCTAACAGTGTTGCCCTATTAATACTTTAGTAGAAATTAACTGGATTTCAGTGTAATGTTATATGAGTTTTTACTCATTTTAAATACATTTAAAAGCTAATTTAATATTTATTTTCTTAAATATTCATAAATCAAGCGGTTAATGAATTTTTTAGACATAAATAACATTAAAATAACACGAATTAAGTTCAATACTATCTGGTTCCCTCAAAATTAAACTTTTTTATTTTATGGACAACTCTTCAATAAAAGGCAAACATGCAAGTTGCAAGACAGTCGGGCATTTGTATAAAATTTTCGTTGATAATACGTACACAAAGCTTGCATGCAAGGCACTTGCATCTGTAAACGCAGGGTTAGGTACGGTAGCAAATGGTTAAAAATTCAAGAAATTTTAAATTTTCTGACAATTTACGCTAAGAAAATTTAAAAAAATCACCATAAGGTAAAGAAAAATACAATAATAGTTTTATTTCTTTATCCTCATATATATTTTTTTATTTGCAACTATTCAACTGCCTTTGCCCGTGGAAAAATATTGCAAATATTTTCTCATAGTTTGTTCATAGTCTGCTATGAATAAAGGTGGATCGAAATCAAAGACGTTGTCTTTTAAACATTGAAGAATTATTTTTTTATCCATAAGAACAAAAAATACAGAAAAAATCTAAAAAAAAAACAAATAATATTTAAGTAAAGTAAATTTTTTGTATTGTATTTAACTTGTTACGTTTTCAATGTCTATAACATTACAATTTTTAAATAAATTGAAAATGAAATAGTTCCCCAAATTGTTCTATGGATTTATTTTATTACAGACTTTTGGGGATTTATTTCATATGAAATAAGTTCCCAAAATAAAAATGAAATATGTAAGCCCCAAAAAACCTTGTTGTTGCGCTCTGTAAATTTTTTTGGGGACTTATGTATATATTTCGTGGGGAGTTATTTCATGCCGCCAAAATAATTTGCTAAAATATTGTTTTGTTAAAATTATTTATTAAAAATTTTTTTACTTGCGATTGATCAACAATAAATGACATTTATGGATGTTACATACGACAACCATAATAAGGCCGCACATGTCGAGAATTTAAAGCAAATGTATACAAAATTCTAATCGAATTCAATTAATTAAGCCTAATTATAACATTTTTATAGGCACATACATATATACATACAAAGTTTGCTTGAGCACTTGAACATTATGTTCGCTCTAAATAAAACGAAAATACTTTCAAAACATATGTACATACATAAAAACTCGAATAGTTTTTTAAGCAATATACTGCGCATTATTCCGTAAATATTTCTCGCTTTTACGTCAACCCTGCAACACAAAATTTGCACTTGGTCTGTATTGCGCTTGAATTGTAATTTTGAGAGTCCGATCACAGAGAAGATGTGTAAACATCTAGTAATGAAATTTTTTTTTAAGTTGGAAGTACTTATGCTTTTAGAATATTTTTTTTAATTAATTAATTGAAAGTATCAAAACTTTCAATATTGTAAATACATAGGAATTTGTTGGTTTTTGTTTGTTTTATTAAACTTATTTGGTTAGTAAATGGGCACACTGCAGTATATGTATATGTACTGCATTCAAAATTGCAGTAGGCAGTAAATTTACTGATTACTAAAAAAATTCAGTAAATTTTTACTGCTGATGAAATTTAATTTGCATTACCAGTAAAATCTTAGGGCCGTATTCATAATAAAATTGTAGCAAATGGCAAAGTTTTTTTCATTCAAATTTTGAAACTTTTGTATGAAAAACATTTAGCGACTTGGTAGAATTTCATTATGAATACGGGCATAACTGATTACTGAAAATTCAATTCACCTCATCATATAATAAATCATTTAGGCACTTGTAGAAAAAATTTTTATTAATCAGTAAAAATTTACTGGTTAAAATTTTTTTATTATTTTTACTGAAACTTTAGTGGTACTGCAGTGCTCATTTATGGTAAATGCCTTTACTTTTACTTTTGAATTTTTAATTCCTGTTGTTCATCATTTAGTTGTTGCTGTTATTGTTGTTGTGTACGCATTATAATTAAAATAAATTCAATAAAGTGCGACTTTGACTCGCGCACGAAGGGTTCCGTACATTCGGTTTGGAGCATTTTTTTGATGTGGCTTTTTCCCTTTTTTAAGTTTTTTTTTCAGTTTGAACTATTTTTTTAGTTTTGTCGCTTTTTCTCGTTTTGGTGTTTTTTCTCTTTTTGGAGTTTTTTTTTCATTTTAGCAATTTTCTTCATTTTGAAGATTTTTTCACTTTGGCGATTTTTTCTGTTTTTTGGGTTTTCTTCATTTTGGAGATTTTTTTCAGTTTGGCGATTTTTCCGGTTTTTCGCGATTTATTCTAGTCCTAAATTTTTTTTAATTTGGTGCTTTTTTTCGTTTTGGCAATTTTTTTTGTTTTTGGCGATTTTTTAGATTTGGCGATTTTATAATTTTTCTATTTTTGAGTTTTACCGTTTTTGAAAATTTCAAGAGTTTTGCTCTTACCGTTTCCAAGATGCAGCAAGTTGTCAAAATTACAAAGTCAAAATTGCATTAACTGATGGAACACCCTTTAATTTAAAATTTTTAAATTTAGTGTTAATTGTTGCAGTCTGTATAAAAATACACTAACCTTACAAATTTCAAGTGTATATACATACATATGTACATACAATTGTATGTGTGTATATAACATGGGATTTTATCATTTTTCGTTGCCCGTTTTGGAACACCCTTTTATTTTTAACTCTCATGTATTTGTTGTTGTAGCGGCCAAATGTCTATAGTGTAGACTCTACACACTGTGTCCAAATTTCAGGTCCGTAGCTCTTACGGTTCTCGAGAAAATACCCTGTGACAGACGGACGGACAGCGTAGCGAAAGCAATAGGGATCATTTTCACCTTTGGTGAACGGAGCCCTAATAAAGAAATTATCAAGTTAAATAAAACAAATAAAAACCAGCAAATTCCTATGTATATACAATATTTTAAATAAGTTTATATTGCTTCTTTCAAACACTCATATATAGCTCACACCGATTTGACAACGCGGTGTGAATCTTAATCAAAATTTGTGATTGTATTGTGAAAAAGATTTTTAGTCCCCAGCGTATAGATGTTTACACATCAAAAATCATTACAAGCTCAATTTTTTTAAATAAAAAAATTAACAAACACATATTTATATAAAAATCAAATTTCTTATTGTATATGCCAAAAATAATGATGAGTTTTTGTGTATGTAAGACATAGGGGCCACAAGTGAAGTGAATCAAAGCAATATATCGTTGGCTTAGTAGGCAAATATGCTAAGTCCTTTTTTAATTTTTCAGGGGACAAAAATCTGCCTAAATCTATTGAAACTAAATCAGTGTGAGGGCAACGAAACTATTCATTTTGTTATTTAAAATTAACACAAAAGTTATGTGTTAAGTAAATGTTAGTACACTAGATGCATAATGTTTTCCGCTGGACTTAAGAAGTGTTTTTTTCTGGACCTACCATATTTGCTTACCACTGCATAAAGGCAAGAAAAAATTTACTTACACTTGGATTATTTCCAATGGAAACAAATAACTATTTTAACATTGAGATGTCCTAGGCGGTAGTCAATTGTCTCACTTCGCATTACTTTTCAACTAACTTAAAGTTGATATTATTTAAGTCCCCTGGTGATCAGTAAATTAACAAAAAAAAAATGTTGCTGGGGTTCGTTGCATATGATATATTTGAAATATATAATATGAAATATTTTTTTTAATATGGACCTACATACATATATCATTTTTTTTTACAATACAACTTCTACTTTTTTTCAAATAAGATTCAAAACTAACGTAGGATGTTGACAAACATTGACTTGCAAAAGAATTATTTTCTTACAAAAAACACAGCGCCACTAACGTTGTTTTATTTGAACAAATTTGAAATTATCTTTTGATATTTGTTTCGTTAATAAGAAATCGTAATAACTTGTGCGTTTGTTGTTTTCTTTTCTTGACATAACTGTGCTTTGTACAGTGTTTATCCTTATTTTAAGTCGTATGTCATTTATATTCCGCATGTAGGTACTAGGGATGCCAAACGGGAAATCCCGAACCCGGAAATCCCGGGATTTTCGGGATTTGGCAAATCCCGAATCCCGGGATTTGTAAAATTCAATACCGGGACTTCATTTTCGGGATTTCTTAGCAATTTTTATATAAAAGCTTTATAAATTAAAATTTTCGTTGATTTTAAGGTATTTTTTTTATAATATTTAAAAGTGCCATACAATTTTATACGTACAGTTTTAACAATTTAACTATCCAACCTCAAACATAATCTTAAATTTTCTTCAAATCGCATACCAATTTACCATTACATTTTTACTTCCACAGATTTTTATAAGAAGAACTTTTGAGGAAAAAAATTATTGTTCTGCGCTCTTTATTGACGTTTCCCAGGCATTTGATAAAGTGTGGCATGAAGGCCTAATTTTAAAATTGAAGACTTACTTACCAATAAACATTTTAAATCTTTTGGAAAGTTACATTATTTCCCGTATTTCCCATTATTTCCACTGTTGTGGAAGGAGACTTTACGCGTAGGCCTGAAACTATTTCATCCCGTGTGTCACAGGGGAGTGTATACTGGGACCAGTTTTATATTTGATTTATACTTGTGATATGCCTGTGAGCAGTAGTATCCATACTTCCACATTTGCCGACGATACAGCCTGCCTTAGTATGCACGAAAACCCTGATGAGGCATCCTGCAAACTCCAGGAACACATTAGCCAGATGGAGCTTTGGTTAAACTTATGGAGAATCAAGGTAAATGAACAAAAGTGTGTTCAAGTGACATTTACCTTACGAAGAGATATTTGTTCCCCCATTCGGATTAACAATCAAGTTGTTTCTCAACATTCACATGTGAAATATCTTGGTATACACCTTGATCGACGACTTACATGGAAAGACCACATTGACTCTAAGTTAACTCAAATGAAACTTAAATTAACTCAGGTACATTGTCTGATTGGTAGAAATTCAACACTTAGCCTAGACTGTAAACTTTTAATATACAAGTCGCTTTTAAAGCCAATGTGGTGCTATGGAATTCAACTATGGGGCACTGCTTCAGCTTCAAATGTAGAGAAAATTCAACGAAGGCAAAATAAAACTTTACGCATGATAACATCGGCTCCATGGTACATCAAAAATTCAAATATACATCGTGATTTGAATATGCGACTGGTGACTGAAGAAATTGCAAAATACGCAGGCAAATATCTAACAAACCTCGAGTCACATCCTAATCCGCTTGCTCGTAATATTTTGAACTTTACTGGACACATCCGCTTAAAAAAGAGAGATACACGGGCTCTAATATTCAACACTCTAGATGATGAAGCTGCTTGATAACACTTTTTTCTTTTTGTTGCTTATCACTACTTATGTATTATTAATAACTATCACTAAGCTTATGTCCGACATTGGTCGGGCCTAATAATATTTTTAAGGATTTAAGATTTGAATACTTAGTGTTAGTTCATATTTGAAGATACAATAAATAAAAATCATGCATTAAAAAAAAAAAAGTTTAACAATTTAATGACTATTCGCGACATATTTCTTATAAATTAACAACAAGAGCAAAATAAATAAACTACTTTCTTACGGTTATTTTCATCAAAGGTGCTACAATATACTTATGTACATTTTAGAATTATTTTCAAAACAAAAGAAACATATTACCTTTGGAAGGGAAAAAACAGTTGAAAAATTCATAAGTTTGACAAATTTATTCCGTCTTATTCTATATTATGAGGGCAATTATAATTCAAATTCCACGAGAAATTTTTCCCGGGGAATAATTTCAAACAGTAGCAATTAATAGGGAAAACAAAAAAATCTAATTGGAAAAGGGAGAAATTTCTTGCGGAAATTTATTCATAATTTCAATGAATAACTATCTGTATGTCGACTCCTCAACGCTAAAAAAATTAGCACTTATCTACTTGTCGGTAACAATTGAGTACTATTGACACCTCCTTACAATTGGAGTAGAATACAATGCAAGGCAAATGAAAACTTTTTGTTGTCGGGTTGACTTAAAAGCTAGAAATATTTACAGAATAATGCGGAGTATTTTGTCTAAAAAACTGCTCGAGTGTGTATGTATGTTTTTTACATTGCAGTTCAAAATTATTTTGTTTTTTATTTAGACCGTTTAGGTCGTTTTTGATACAAACCTAAGATTAAACCCATTTATATTACATGGATTTGATAAATAGTTTTACACTGCAATTACACATGCCACTAGTGGCATGCCAGTGTTGTGTACGTATTATCGACGAAAAATTGTTAGAAAAAGTCGAATCTCTTGCCATTTGCTTTGCTGTTTACACATGCCATTGTCACTCCATTTTAAAAATGTCGTCGAAGCGAGCTGGCTCAGTCTCGCTTCCATTTTTACTTTTCCTTTTGTTTATAGAATAGAGTTACCTAGTACGTCACAAAGGCACATTCTTGAGGAAACTATTAACACTTATTATTATTATTATTATTTTAATAATATTAGTTCTTTATAATTAACAAACTCCAGTTTTTCATACACAAATCAAGTTATAAATCATAATAACACATTTAACAAGCTAAAATATTAATTTAATTTTCACAGTAATCCAATAAATTTGCATCAAATGTATAACAGGGTAGCACTTTTCTTCGTTTTGACATTCAATGGCATGCAACTGCCAAATTTTCAGTCGCATGCAAATTTTGCTGCCACTGGGGCTGCCATTGCGAAAAATTTGAGTGTGTTAGTGAAAAATCGTGAGTGTATTGAGTTTTTCGAAATGGCATGCCACTATAGTGGCATGTGTAAATGGTATGTTAGTCAAAAACGACCGACTGAATGAGTTCGACTCAATTATAGTTGTATGCGAGTTGCAAAGTAGAAGGCCAGGGAACTAATAAACCATACTCCTCTTAGCGAACGTATGAATACATACATACATATGTACATATGTATCTGTTGAACTTGTAGAAAAAAACTTATGTATGAACATGTTCAGCCTTATTATCGTTGTCATAGTCGTTACGAAATCGATAAAAAATACGAAAAATATTTAGATCCCGAAATCTCGAAAATCCCGTGATCCCGAAAAATCCCGGGATCGGGATTACAAAATCCCGAATCCCGGGATTTCCAAAAATCGATCCCGATTGGCATCCCTAGTAGGTACATACACAAATTTTTAATTTTAGAATTTTTTCATGACAAAAACAACCTATATCATCTTGGGGGTTGCACGGACATTGTTTTTCTTCAGCCACAATCATTTTCATCGACATAACTTTTTTTGTCAGAACACAATTCCGATGTTTATAATATTTCGTTTTTCTATTAATTTTATAGGATCTGATCCTTAAGAAAATATTTCCTAAAAATTTGTTGGAATATTTTCATTACCGATATCTACATGATGGTGTAAAAAAATTAGAGAAATTTTGATAAAAGACCGCTGCTATTAATGAAAACCACAGATGCATATGTACATACGTACGTATTAAAATCATAATTGGCAAAATTAAAAATCATCATTCCAGCAAAAAAAAAAAATCATGAAATCATATTTTGGTCCAAAAATCATCAAAAATATGATAAAATCATCATTCTGGCAGCACTGATAGTATTCACTGAGTACTACTCAGTTGTTACCGACAACAAGTAGAAAAGTGCCAATTTTATTGTATAAGGTTGAAGCTATGTACAGACGGTTGTCAGATCTTACAATATTGCCAGTAAAATGTGCTCAAAATTTCTTACAACCGTGTAAGACGTCGTTGCCAGAAAAAGCATTGTCAGTCCATTGCAAGACTAGCAGCTGACTACAAATTGTCAGACATCTTACAATCATGTGAACACATTGTAAAATTATTGCCAGATATTTGTCAGACATTTTAATATTGTCAGATGTGCGAAGTTTATGCATCTGACAATGGCGTCATTGTAAGAGAATTCTTTCTTTCTTTATAATAAAATATATGCAGATAAAATCACTGCAATTGCTTCTTTGTGGTCCATAATAATTTATACTTTAATTTTTAACATTTAACACAAATACAAGCGATAAATATTTAACTATTTCTAACAAATGATTTAAGTCTGGTAACTCATAACAACAGATCTAACAATTTGTGCATATGACAACCGTGTGAACTGACAATTTTTCTACTGACGATTTTGTCAGATGATTTTATTGTCATACAACCGTCTGGCAATAAATTGTAAGATTTTCTGACAACCGTGTGAACTGACAAGGAATATTGTGCTGGCAATTTTCGATTGCCAGTACATTGTCAGCACATTGCCAGATCTGACTATATTGTAAGATCTGACAATCGTCTGTACATAGCTTGAGGATAGTCGGGATGTAGTCAATAACGGCCTTATGTATAAGCAGAAACTAGCATGAAGTTAGCTTATATGAAAATTTATAACATAATAACTCTAGTTGTTCTAAGAAACTTTTGGGTAAAGGTTCCCTGATGATGTGCATTAGCAACAGTGAAATGCACATTGGATCCAGGATCCCCTCAATAATAGAGCTGCAAAACTATCGATAGTACTATCGATAGTATCGATAGTTTTGTTGTAAATGAAATATCGATAGTTTTTTCCACTATCGATACTATCGAAAAAAAACAAGTAATTAAAAGAGTAAAAATAATCGAAGTCAGTAAACAGTAGCCGGCAGCTTTGAAGCAAATTATCCGTCGTTGATTTAAGCTTTTGTACAGCGATGCAAAAGTTGGTACAATTGTATAATTTTAGCGCTATTTGAATGCCAAAAGTACCGTAGCACCGCAATGACCCATTTAGCACTACTGGAATCTCTTTATATTTATTACATGCCAAAAATAGCATTAAAATATATTGACCCCCTTATACAAAAAATAATGCGTGCTTGAAGTGTACATTAAAAAAAAATTTCACTTACATATTTTTTTGCACAAGGTATTAGAAAATTATGTAAATGAAACGATGTTTTCCGGTACTTAAAGAATTGCTGGAGGAATGTTATTTATTCCAAATTCATCTGCAAATGTGGAAATTTTATTTTCGTACCAAGGAGAGAAGCCGACTATTTGCATCGACTGTGAACAATCGAATAAAAAAAAGGTTATAAACGTAGTATATCGTAAATGTTACTTTTATATTCAGATCCCAGCAACTAATATTCTTTGTGCACCTTCTGGCGTTTTGTTAATTGATTTTTAGTTAATTAAAAAGTACAAGTATTAAAAAAATATAAATAAAGAATTAGGTACAATCGTACTGAAAAAATTAAAATTTTTTTTGAAAGTTAGTACAATTTGTAAATATGACATCGCATCCCTGCTTCTGTATACATAAGTACTTAAATACATATGTATGTATATGAATTTATTTATAAATCCAAGTGTTATTCGACAAATAGTAGTCACAAGTATCTTAATAAATTCAACATCGTCGACACAAAGATAAATTTTGGTTGTACTGATATCGCGACGGCCGCCAATCGACTCGGATTTATTTTGACATACCCTAGCGTGTTTCCCTACAAATTTTTTTTAATTGTACCTACATACTTACATATCCAGTCTAATCTTCGATGTAATCGTATGCGATAAAAATTAAATTTTTAGAAGAAGGTTAAAATTGTCGCTCACGATAAAAGTTTACAGTTAGTGTCTTAAAAGTTATCAACAATTTTCGCGTTTTGATAATTCTAAACCATGGATGGGCCCATAAAATTATAAGTTCAATAAAAAAGTACATTTTCGATAATGTGCCGCTTATGATAAAATCGAAAAAAAGGCTTGATATACTTTTATATACTAATGAAAATGTTGAGGACTCTGGATTTTTTTCGAGCCAAATGTAGTTTATGTGGCAACTTTCGATAGTTTTATGTGGAGCGACTATCGATAGTTTTGCAGCTCTACTCAATAATCAATCTCAATGCTTTTTTAATATACAAATATTTTACTAAATAAGTAAAATAATAATTTTGGGATTATTAGTTAACAAATGTTAAAAATTTAAATTTTTTTTTTACCCAAAAAGTAGAGAAATAGAGCTAATGTTATACTAGTGTTATATAAATCGGTTCGGAATAAAACAAAGCAATTAACTTTTCAAACTGAACACACTATTTTATTAAATTCACATCATAAAATTAATTAACATTTAAATAGACAATATTTATCACTTAATTTAAAATAGTACGAATAACGATTTTATTTATTTTTATTTATATGTTAACAACAAAAAAACTTAATATTTCGAAACAATGCAACTTTGGACGTTAAACGGTAATTGAAGTTAAATCATTTTGGTAAGCAATCTTAGGTTTCGCACCAACAATTGACATTGGCAAAGCTTCCGCAGTGTCCTCCTTTGTAACCACGTCTTTTACACTCCGCGTTGCAATCTGAAGTGTAATTAGTTCCACCCCATACGCAGCTGCCAATAAGCACGTCCGCTTGAACACCATTCTGAGGTGATGAAAGGATCACCAATAATGTGGCGCACACCAGCAACAATATTGTTTGATAATTTTTCACCATTTTCAGGACTAGGCGTAGTAAACTTTTGAACGTTGGAACTTGATATTTGTGTTACTTCAGTGAATAAAGTTTAAATTGAACTGTTTTCGATGTCGTCGTTTCCCGTATTTATATCTTGAAATTTACGTAGAGTTGATAAAAATAAAACTATTTCGTGCTGTTTAAATTGATCTACATATGTATACCGTAACAGCGGGAGCGATTAAGTATTTTTATATATAGGCTTAACGTTTTTAAAATTAAACTCCAAGACGAATATCATATAATAAAATTTGTCAAGCATTTGTGCAAATACACATATGTACATATCTACATTAGACCGTCTCAGTTTTTACACTTTTTTTGGAAATTCTTTCATGAACATCGACTTTCTTAATCTACTCGAAAAAACCAAGAATTTCGGTGTATAACACTTAAATATTGATGAACAGGAAATGGTCTCTCAAATAGTTTTTTGTTTTTTGAAGAAAAATGCCCTTTTTCCAAAAAATTAAAAAATCTTGTTTTAGTAATTTGCCCTTACTCAAGCAGTTCTTAACGGATTTCAACCTAATTATATGCATTAGAAAGCTTATTAAATTTCCTAAATGTTCCATAAAACAACATTGCCATTTTGTAGATGTGTAAACATCTTTACGCTAGGGGGTAAAAATCTTTTTCACAATACAATCACAAAATTTGAGTAAGATCCCTTCAGCCAGACTGGGGCAAAGTGTCTCTATGTCAACACTAAGACTCTAGTAGTAGTTACATTGTCTACAATTTCTATTCTATTCGTCAGTATAAAAGAAAGACAGAAAACAGATGTGGTGTATTTCTGGTAGATTTTGCAACAACTTGTCAATATAAATAAATTTGTATGTACGTAAGGTATAGAAATGTACCAGTAAATGTCTGGATGGTATGTCTCCATGTTCCCATAAGAACTATGAATTCACTACCTAGTCAATTGTTTTAGTGTTACTAGTAGATTTTCAATGACAAGCACATGCTAAATGTCTATAGCATAAAGTATTGTATGGGGAATAATTGTAGAGTAGTACTGGTGACAAAGTCAAAAGCGACTCAGTACATTTTCACCATCGACATTTCCTACAGGGTACAGGCAGCAAGAACTACAGAGAAACTTAACAGCTGCATAGAAATACACTCAACACGAGTGTTGTCAGATTTATTTTCAGCCTCCTCGCCAAATGACTTGTAAAATATCGCCAATATAATAAAACATTAAATTATAGCTGCAAAAATATATTATATTTTGTAATTACATTACAAATATTGTTAAGTTTTAAATTCAGTAGGTAACGTCTATTGTAAAACATAAAAATTATAGGGGCATAATCACAGTCCCGCGCTAAAGCTGACTTTGCTTAACATAGTTCTAAAAAGTAAAAGTCGACTTTATTTATTCAATAGTCGGTTTGGTTCATGGTGCTAACTAGTATCGACTGTAGTAGTAGAAGTCAAAATAACGTGGCAACACTTCATGAAAAATAGCAAAGAAAAACATATGTTTTGTTGCATGTGTTTGCATTTAGTTGTTGTTAATTATAATGATGGAAGGCGAAAACAAGGTAAGAAATTGAAAATGTTTAAAAATTAGTGAATAAAATGTTTTCACACATTTCTCTTGTTTAGGGAAGAAAACGTGAACACAACTGGTCAGGCCAAGAGAAAGACTGCTTGCGAGAGCTTATAAATTGCCATATAAGCATTGTAGAGAGCAAAGTGAAAATGATTCGCAAAAAAAGATGCGTTGGAAGCCATCCGAATGGAGATGCTGGCTTTCGGATTTGATAGGGATGTCGCCAAGCTCAAGCAACAATGGGTCCGAATGAAGGTTGTGGTAAAAAAGGCTGTATCAGAGGTGAGGAGGGCAACTGTTGCTACCGGAAACGTTGCGAAAATTCCTAAATTGGATAAAGCAGATGTTCAAATCGAGGCGATGTTGGAGTGCGAGTTTTTAGAGGATTCGATTCTTATAGACAGCGACAGTATAACTGCACTTCCTTTATCGAGCGGAAGACCTCCTCTTCTTCTGAAATCTAGGGACGACGCACCTCGACTCCACTACCCACTGGTAAGAACAAGCTGATAAGCAGCCTTCAAAATTTAAGAAAAAGTGCTACGAAAAATGACGTTATAAGAGAAATGCAGGACCATATCAGAAAGGAGTTAATCCATGAGACGAACTTCACTTACTGAAGGTGGAGAAGATTCGTGCTGAAATCGCCCAACAAGCAGAACTCGATGAGTTTAAGCTTTTGCACATGAAATAGCTACATGATCTACAACTTATTCGCCAACAAAATGAACTATAATTTTTATTTGTATAGTTTTAGAATTTTTAAGTGTTTGTTAACTTTTAATTACATATGTACATATTAAAGGGTTGCATTTGTATACTCGTTTGTATAGACAAAACAAATATACCATGGTATGTACCATATAATTGCAGTGTGAGCGACAGAACTAGTATAAGAGTTATTGTGTGTGCGTGCTTTTCCAAATTAAAATACAATTGAAAACAAATAACAATTGCTTATTGTATTGCTGCTGAGCAACTGTTTGATCTGTTTTTCTCAAAAAATACATATTGTAATACAAATATATGAAAAAACCACTATTGAAACAAATACATGATGTGCAGATGCGCACGTTCGTTATGTTATTTTGTGGCGCAGCCAAAGTATAGAGAGAGAAAGAGACAATTTTGCTCTGAGAGTAATTACAAATGCATGTGTTTCATGTACATGTATCATTTACTTACATATGTATGAGCAGTTTTGCTTTCATTCATTCATTCATTAGCCAATTACATTTTTTCTCAACACATCATAAGGCACTTATGGTAAAAGCAGTTTTATGTATCTTATTTGCCTTAGAAAAACAAAAAAAAATAAATGTGTTGTTTTCATTTGCTCATTGCCCAACCATACAATAATTGCTTAAAAAATCAACATTGACAGCTAGTAACAGAAAACGATAAATAACATACATATTTGTTCATACCAGAACCAAAAAACACGCAAAACTAGTGCAAACAGATGTATCTGTGCAATGCTATAGTACATATCTACCTGAAATATCACAATGACTGGATTTAAATGTGATATTAATTTGTTAATTTTTTATTTTTTAAATGTTTTTGAACCTAACAAAAAGTGATCTCACAACTTTATTTTATTCATTGTTTTATTTATAGATACAGGAATTATAGGTAATGGGATACCCATTTAACATTTTATCTAATTTTGAATCAGAATTGGTTTCAGGACTTAGAAGTGGAGGATTTGCATTATTTCTTTTTAGCAGAGTACAATATCGATGGTTCGAGTGTATAGCGTCTCATAAACACATAAAACTGAAAATAGAGATAAAAATTAATGTTATTCCACCTTCCAAAGTCAAAGAAATCGGTAGTTCAAATTTAAAATTTCAAATGACCCACCCAAGTTAAAAATGTCTGTTGATAAATGCTGCTCTATATGCTCTACCAGAATTGGATGAACCTACTAGTTCTATGCCATCATTGCTTTGTCCGGCTGCTGTTCGTAGATCATTACAATCCATTTCTAAAACTGAAAATCTTAAATTAACTCTGATAACTTCAGTAATGTAAAAAGAACTTACATGAGCAATTTCGCTCCTTGGCTATGTTGTGGAGTAGGTACAGCGACAGCAACAACTATAGTCTTTGCTGTATCCAATTTCATCCTAAGTATTCCGAATATTGATTGGAACTTCGATTTTATTTGTCCATTTAAACATTCAATTTTACTCCGAGTGGGAATGTGGCTTTTGTTGTATCTAAATAAGTAGAAAGTTGTATAGAAGACTTTTAAACATGCGTCAAGATTACCTTTCTTCTTCATGTGTTGATGGATTTCTAAGTGGAGTTAATAAGATTGACGAGTTTGGATAGCCAGCATCTCCAACTAATACACCATTGTGTATATGCTTCGTTTACTCCAACCTGGTTTTAAGCTGGCACTCGTTCCAAATTCTGGCATCATGCTTAGACCCACGAGACCTTGCGACGATGTCAATTATTTTACAGTCAGCATCACAGACAATCTAAGGGATTTTAAAAATATAAAATAATGATAAACAGAAGGCAAATGTTTATAATACTAACCTGGACATTTAGGGAATATTGTCGCTTCCTATTAAGAAAGTGGCCCGCCATCATTGGGCCAACATCTTTAGTTGGACATTTGATGTTGACGTGTGTGCAGTCGATTGCTCCTATAACAGTAGGGAACCCAGAAATTTTAAAAAGTTCTTCTTTATTGCATTCAGCTCATTTGAGCTCGGAAACTGGATGAAATTCGGCATCAATAACGCTATTCTTTTGCAAACATTTTTTATTATCCGTCCAACAGTACATTGAGATAATCCATGCAGGTAACCTGAAATAAAAAAGGTTACATTTTTATAAACAAATACAAAGCTACTTTACTTTATGTGCAGCTTACCAATATCACTTTGGTGAATATTCCTTCCAAGAAATCGCAAAGTACAAAGCACTTGAATGCTTGCCGGAACAGGAAGGCCTCTGTTATTCATTGGTTCTTCTATGTTTAATACTTCAATTAGGAACTCAACTGTCTCCTTATTGAACCTATACCGAATATAAAACTCCTCGTTGTCCAATTCAAAGGGATTGCATCTATCTTTGTATATTTTTGGACGTCTCAATAATTTCATATCGTCAAATATTTCTAAATCTCTTTCAATATCCTCAAAACCAGACATTTTTCACAATTAAATTAACACAATTTTAATATTCACAATTTTTCACACCAAATCACTTCTTCACCACTTTTGAGAATGCCATAAATTTTGTTTGTTTACATTAAAACCTTTTACTAACTGAGTTAGTAACATAAATATAGTAAATATAAAGTCGACTTTAAGGCAAAAAGTCGACTTTTGCGCCACTATGATTGACTAAGTATACAGCTAACTTAAAAGTGTGCCTTAACTTAGGAAAAAGTCGACTTTATTTTGACTAGGATTATGCCCCATAGTATTTAAGAAAACTTAAGAAAAGTGTTTGCATTCACATATAAATACTGGCGTACAAAAAGTACTTAACAATAACTTATTCCAAGGATCAATATAAATAGGATTAATTTAACCTGAGCACCAAGATAAAAAGTATTATTTAATTCTTGTGATATCAACTGAATTAACATTTACTGAAATGTGTATTTAAGTACACTTATCATATCCTTGAAGTGGTAAGTACCAGCAGAGTGTATTCATACACTCTAGGCCATGGGTTCGGCGACCATAATTTTTAAATACAAATACAGAACAAGAAAAATATTTAACAAACAGCAACTAAAGTACAAACAATCTTACACATATATTAAACATATTAGCCCAATTCACAAACTTGTGCAAATGGTCTTGCATCGTAGCATGTGCAAAATGGTTAGTATATGGATACTCACCACTTAACAAATTCGTAGTGGTGAATATGAATATACTATACCGTTTTGCAAATGCTACGATGCAAGGCCATTTGCACAAGACTGTGAATTGGGCTATTGAATTTCATTGATTTATTAAATTTTTTTTTTTGACAAACGTAAAATTGAAGGAAAAATTTACAAACAAATGCAAAAAGTAACATAACAATATAATCATAACGCTAATCTACATACATATGTAGGTATGTATTTATATGTATGTATGAAACAAAACGCTTTCGAATTTACACGTTATAAGCATACAAATTCGAAAGTAATTTCTTTCGCTTCGAATTATACAGTAGACCCCAGTACAAAACATTAATAGCACATACATAGTTTCTGGAGATTATTACCACATGAGTTATAAAAACTATAAAATTAAAATTAATATTTACTCGTTACATATCAAGAGTATTAAAAAAGTCTTAGATTATAATGTTAAATTAAAAAACATCTAATTTTGGTATTTTTCTGTGGAATAAATTTGTTTTGTCAAGTATTGATTTCCTTTTAAATATTCTTTAAACTCAATTAAATTTAAATCATAACAAAATTTAGTAATTAAAGACGCTTTGATGGTATCTATCTTCGTTTAAGTTTTTCCACTGGTCCATATATTATTTAAAACAGAAAATACTCTTTTTGTTGGGGCATTGGAACCAGACAAACAAGAAACTGAATTCGACAACTTTCAATATATTTTGGAAACTTATGTTTATTTAAAATGTTTAAACATTTTTACCACCGCTATTCTACAGATTTTTTATTTTCATTCTACTCCCTTAATTTTTCTAAAGAGGTATGTATGTAAATCTTTTAAAAAGAGTTAATTAATCGTAATTTGTGTCATTTATGTTTCACTAATTTTTTTATCCATAATGAAAACAAAACTGGATTTAACATATTTCCACGTAGGAGTTTCAACTTCTTGGTAGACAGTATCCCATTGATTTAAGTATTCAATAATAAAAAAATATTTCTATATTTATGATTGGAATAGGCTAAAGTTCGTATCGCTCTTTAAGCCAAATTAGATGTGATAATTATTAATGAAGAAATAACACCAAAGTTAGTTGTAAATATTCTGACAACACATAGTTGAACGGATCAGTTAGCCGTTTTCGAAGGCCACTAAACCTTCATCATCAGCGTTCTTCTGTGTTCCCTGATGATCTGCATTAGCAGCAGTGAAATGCGTATAGGATCCAGCTAAACCCCTCAATAATCAATTTTAATGTATTTTTAATAAAAAAAATATTTTACTTAATAAGTAAAATATTAATTTGGGATTATTAGTGCGTTTAAAAAATTTTAATTTTAATTATTAAATTGACTGCACCAGGTCAAAAAATACTTGTGTGGCAACACTCTATTCTTAAATAGCTGTTGTTGTTATTTGGCTCCATGAAAAATCGCCCAAAACCAAATCGCCCAAAAATGAAAATGAAAAATCGCCCAAAATTTCAAAATGAAAAATCACCCAAAAAAATTAAAAATCGGCCAAAATTTTCAGTATGAAAGATCACCCAAAAAAATGAAAAATCGCCAAAAAAAAAAAATTAAATATCGCCCAAAATTAAAAAAAAAAAACACCAGAAAAAAATTAAAATTATAGTAATTTCATTTTTATATTAAAATGAAAAAAGAAAAGTTATAGAAGAGTGTAAATAATGTTCGTTCGTTCGCGAATTTTCTACACCATAGCGTTCCTCGACACGGCGCTGCCTAATAAAAATTAAGGATTTTTTCCACCATGGTGTTTCCCGACAGGGCGCTGCCTAATAGAACGTTTTTTTTTGCACTGCCGGCCTTCGGCCGGGCTTAAGGATTTTCTCCACCATGGTGTTTCCCGACAGGGCGCTGCCTAATAAATATTTTCAGCCTTGCAAAGTTTTCTTGCTTAAGAACGTTTTCTTGCACTGCCGGCATTCGGCCGGGCTGAAGGATTTTCTCCACCATGGTGTATCCCCACACGGCGCTGATTAATAAAGATTTTCTGCTTTGCCAAGTTTTTTTGTTTAATAACATTTTCCTGCACTGCCGGCATTAAGAATTTTCTCCACCATGGTGGGTGTATTTTTCCCTTTAATTTTTAAATGTTTGAACGCCCAAAAATTTTGGGCGATTTTTCATTTTTATTTTTGGGCGCTTTGGTTTTGTGTGAATGATTTTTCATGGAAACATTTTTCATATGAAAAATCGCCCAAAATTTCAAAATGAAAAATCACCAAAAAAAAAAATGAAAAATTGTCCAAAATTTTTGGGCGTTTTTTCATATTAAAAATCACCCAAATTTTGTATGGAAAAATTTTGGGCGATTTTTCATTTTTATTTTTGGGCGATTTGGTTTTGGGCGATTTTTCATGGAGCCTTGTTATTTACATTAATTTTCTTTTTACATACTTTTACAACTACAATTTGAAGCTGAAAAAAAGTCAGCCCACGTAGTAATGGTAAAGAAAATAAAAAACATGTTGATTATTGAGTTCTTGCTTCAACTTTGTTATTTGGTTTAAGCTTCTCATTTGTTTAAATTAAAGTTTTTAACATAATAACTCTAGTTGTTCTAAGAAACTTTGGGTAAAGGTTCCCTGATGATATGCATTAGCAACAGTGAAATGGGCATAGGATCCAGCTAAACCCCTCAATAATCAATTTTAATGTATTTTTAATAAAAAAAATATTTTACTTAAGAAGTAAAATATTAATTTGGGATTATTAGTGTGTTAAAAAAATTATTCTATTTTATTGAAATCGTAAGAATATAGCCAAAAATATCGCCAAGGAGTTCAGATATCGCCAATTAAATCGCTAATCGCAATTTCAAAATTTTCATCGCCATAAACAAATTTTCGTCGCCACGATTGGCGAGATATCGCCATATCTGACAACACTGCTCAACACCGTCTAGTGTGCAATAGTAGCTACTATTTTTAGGGTTCCGTACACCAAAGGTGAAAAGGAACCCTATTGTTTTCGCTACGCTGTGCGTCTGTCCGTCGCACGCTATTTCCATAGGAACTGTAAGAGCTACGGACCTGAAATTCGGACATAGAACCTTTGCCGATACAACAACAAATACATGAGAGTTAAAAATTAAAGGGTTTTTCAAAACGAGCAATGGAATATGTTAAAATCCAATGTAATATACATACAATTGCATATACGCATGTATATTGACACTCGGAATTTGTAAACTTAGTGTATTTTTATACCGACTACAACAATTAACACTAAAATTTAACAAAATTTAAATTAGAGGGTGATCAATCAGTTAATGCAATTTTGACTACGTAATTTTGACAACTTGCTATATGTTGGAAACCGTAAAGCTGAGGCCGCACGATTGGCACATTGTACTAATTTTCGTCGGCTCACTGAAATAAATTCATGAGTAACAAAGTAAATTTGCCTTATTTCTTAACTAATTGAAATATAATTACACAACTGCACCACACTGCATTATTAATAAAGCCATATAGACTTATTCAAGAATTAACTAAGTAATAATGTCATTTTGGTTTATTACTTATGACTAGGGAAAGGATTTTCATGCATTTAAAAGCACGTTTTATGTACATAAAATATGCAATAAAAATATAAAAATATGTGTTTAAAACTAATAAAATATGCATTTATCAAATTTTTTAACATTAAAAACTTTAAAAAATTAGCTTCATTGCTTTCTTAACAAATATTTTGTCAAATCACGTGGAAAACAAAATAAAGTTAATATTTATGATTTGAATAGGCTAAAGTTCGTATCGCTTTTTAAGCCAAATTACATGTGATAATTATTAATGAACAAATAACACCAAAGTTAGTTGTGAATATTCTGACAACACATAGTTGAACGGAATAGCTAGCCGTTTTCGAAGGCCACTAAACCTTCATCATCAGCGTTCTTCTGTGTTTGGTCCACTGTGTGTGGTGTCAGTTGATGTACATAGATTTGTGGTTTATATACGAAACTTTTTTGCAAATGGAATATGTGAATTTTTTTGATTCATCGTATTTCAATTTGCTGAAAGATGTTTTGTAATGAAAGCTCACTTTACCATCTCTAAATTTACAACAGTCTTACCATTGTCGTTTGTTCTTTACTACTTATACACATGTAAGTTAATTTGCTTATTTTTGTTCTACTTAAGACAAACTTTTTTGGTTTGTTACTATTAAGTATATTTATTTAATTTTTGCCACAAGCCAATGACTATTAATTTAGTTAAGTTAATTAACTAAAACGGCTAGCTGTTCCGTTCAACTATGTGTTGTCAGAACATTTGCAACTAACTTTGGTGTTATTTGTTCATTAATAATTATCACATGTGATTTGGCTTAAAAAGCGATACGAACTTTAGCCTATTCAAATCATAAATATGGAAACAAATGAAGTTCGAAAAATAATAATTAAATTAACCAAAATAAAGTTAATTCGAATTTTTATTTAGTACGTTTATGAATGAATAAGTTTTTTTAAATTGTCAAAGGTAAATTTTTGTAAATTTAAAAAAAAAAAACTTAAATGTAATAAAAATTAATGTATCACGTCAGCAGAATTTTTTTAAATGCTGCTATTTCTTTTGTGGAATATTCAGTTTCTAAGTTTTCGTTGTTAGAACTATTTATGCAATTTGTTGCATATTTTTTAAGTCCATAATTTTTTTTGTGTAAATATTTTTAATTTATTTTCAATCTCTTCACTTATTCTGCCTTTTAAGCCACAATTTCTTTTACCGCATCTTCAATTAATTCAACTTGTATAAAGTGAACAAGAAAGCAATACTATGTGTGCACAAATGTCAATTTACTAAGTTTTTTGACTTTAAAATATCTTTAACTTTATTAATAGAAACATGGTATCCGACAGCCTTCTGCCACGCTCCCATCTAGTTACTATAGGTTGTATCCGTATCGTATCACTGGGTATTTTTCATTAAAGACTGCAACACGCAAAGGAGCTTTCACTTTATATCCACAAGTAATTAATGCGGAACCCGTAGAAAGCGCTGAAAAAATTACACAAACATTTTTGGGTTTAAAAGGGCTATTATATCCCATGCTCTAGTTTCTTTTTTTAATTTTCAATGGCATTAGTATTCTTGACTTAAGCCAAGGTATTGAACCTTTCATATGAGTTGAAGGAGTCCTACGGTGTTTCTGAATATCGAATAATATCACAAAAAATACGATTGTAAATTTTTCTCGTTCTCCTCTTTTCTGTTATTATACAGTCATAAAAACTGCAGCTTTTAAATACTTTGCAACTAATCAAAAACCAAAATTTGATTGATAGCATGAAAAAACTAAAAAATATATTAAAAATATGCATTTATAATTAAATATGCAAAAATATGTATTTATTATAAAATATGCACTAACAAGTCGATGCCATTTTGTCGAAAATTTGTTGATTCGTAAAGATATTTAGTTTACGTTGATCTACGAACAATGACAGAAAACATGTATTTACATAAAAATCCTTTCCCTACTTATGACTCTATCGCAGTGAGCAGACGAAAATCGGTACATTGTACCAATGACCCCAGCTTAAGAGGCCAAGTCTTGAAATTTTCAAAAAACGGTTAAACTAAAAAAACCGAAAATTATAAAATCAAAAAAACCGACAAAAACCAAAAAAAAAATCGCTAAAACGAAAAAAAGCACCAAATTAAACAAAATTTCTAGCACTAAAATAAATCGCCCAAACAGAAGAAATTAAAAAATCGCCAAAATGAAAAAAACGCCAAAAACCGAAAAAAATCGCCAAAACGCAAAAAAGGCACCAAAACTAAACAAATTATTTATATGAAAACAAATCGCCGAAATGAAAAAAAATCGTAAAAATTAAAAAAAAACGCTAAAACGAAAAAACAGAAAAAATCGCGATAACGAGAAAAAAAAGTGTCTAAACTAAGAAAAGTGCCAAAACTTTAAAAAATCGCCAAAACCGAAAAAATCGTCAAAACGGGGAAAAAGTACGAAAATAAAAAAAGCGCCAAAACTTAAAAAAATCGTTAAAAACCGAAAGAAACTCCAAAACTAAAATACACTCAAAACCGAAAAAACCCAAAAACGAAAAAAAGCCTAAGCTATTTATTGAATTATATTATATTATATATATTATGAATATTGCGCGGGTCAAAGTCGCACTTCACTGAATTTATTTATTCATAGCATTACAAATTCAGATTTTCAAATGTCCACTTATTATTTAGTTTTAATTTTTACTAACCTTTTCTTATATACAAATTTAATGAGACAAAATTCTTATACAATGTAAATGCAATATGGTAGGAAATTTTAAGGTAAAGATTTTAATGTAAATGCGCTGATTTACACGGGCATAATTGTGCTGGCATAACATGCCAGTTTGTAGGTGAGAGAGGCAAAGAGAGTGGTTTTGCGGTTGGCATAACTTTTCAACCAGCTACAACTCCGCATTAGCAGCATAAAACCAATACACACACAAATTAAAAAACAGCAAGTGTTAAATGAATACGACAAACACTAACACACACACAGCTGTGTATACGAATACATTTTGTGCCAGATGAATTAGTCCCGTGTAATTTGAAAAAGAACAAAAATTGTGCGGCTTAAAAATTGTTCTCGTCTAAACTGCCTCAATAAGAGTAGGAAGTATTCTGTTAAGAAAAACTGCCGTTTTAGCCGAAATGACTAAAGTTGTTTATATGTAAATTTGCTTCAAATTCATAAAAACATCTTATATATAAATACGGCACACATTTTTTGTAGTACACTTTTAAGTGTCTTATCGTCCACGAACATTGGTAAAACATATACATATGTATGGTTTGAAAGGTGTTTTTGTGTAGATATCCACACTATAAATGCTTTTTTTAAATTTCTTAGCTCAAAAGTAGTAAAAAGCGATTTAAATTTGCTTGAAAAACAGACGACTTTCTTCTTTGTTTTTTTTTTGTACACACGTGATTGCGTTGTGTGAAAATGCTTGATGACTTGAATCAAATCACTTTGCTCACTGTTTTCCATTACTAGAAAATCGATGTTCATGAAGGAATTTCGAAAAAAAATTTAAAAACTGAAACGGTCTAATGTATATAGTAGAGTTGGGCATAGTTGTTCCTTTTGTTCCAAACAACAAAAAGAACTAGTTCGTTCTTTTCGTTCAGTTGTTCTTTTCGGAGATTACAGAGATTACAAAGTCATCGAAAATCTACAATTTACGATCGCAAATAATCGATTTTGGTCAAAAGATGAAGTTCGAAATTTATGTCGCTTAAGTTTTTTTTTTAGTAAGTAAAAGGTAAAAATAAATATTTTTGAAAGAAAATGTTTAAAATTAAATCCGGAATCAGTTTAAAACAAATTTTAATCACTTTTTTAATTCTAATAATCTTTTCCAATATCTGTTTTTTAATTCAATACTACAAATTATTAGTTTTAATTTTGTAAAACTCACTTGTATATTTCAATAAGTATACATTTTCGGTTGTTTATTTTGATTATTGTCCTAAAAATTCAAAAGGCACACTACATTTTGTCTATTTTTTAACAGTATGCAAATGAGAAACTATAATCTTTTAATTGAAATGTTTTGCATGTGTATTGGTGAGGAACAGAGAATAAGATAAACAAAACGAACGAAGGAACTAAAACGAATGAAAGAACAAGTAAGACCAAAATAGCAAGAAAGACCAAAAGAACAAGAAATACAAAAAAAAACAATAAAGACCAAAAGAACAAAAAGGAACAACTAGACTGAACTAGTTCACATCATTCACTTATGGGAATAGTTCAACTGAACTAGTTAACTTGGCAGCACAGAATTTAACACAGCAAACACAAGGTTGAATTTCATAAAACCATCTTTTAATAAAACCATGTCAGTGTGAAAACACTGCCATTATGGAAAAATTCAGAAAATTGCGATTGTAACTCGCACACGAAGGGATCCATACGGATACTACATACATATATAATACCATACGAATTTTGGGCTATATAATCAAATATCTAACGTGATGTAGACATTTAAAAAAATTAAGTACCCATGTAAACTTTTTTCGGTTTTTGACGATTTTTCTAGTTTTGACGGTTTTCTTATTTTTTGGCCTCTCTTTAATTTTGGCGATTTTTCGCGATTTATTTTAGTTTAAGAATTTTTTTAACTTGGGGTTTTTTATTTTTGTCGGTTTTTGGCGATTTTTTCGGTTTGGCGATTTTTTAACTTTGGCATTTTTTAGTGTTTTCGAAAATTTCAATAGTTTGGTTCTTGCGGTTTCCAAGATACATCAAGTTGTCAAAATTACATTAACTGATAAAATATCCTTCAATTTATATTTTTTAAGTTTAAAATTAATTTTAATTAGTGTTTTTTATGGGAATTGTTAAAATTTAAGTCTAAAAATTTTTTAACGCACTAATAATCCTTATTGAGTAAAATATTTTTTTATTAAAAATATATTGAAATTGATTATTGAGGGGTTTATCTATGGATTCTATGCGCATTTCACTGTTGCTAATGCAGATCATCAGGGAACCTTTACCCAAAGTTTCTTAGAACAACTAGAGTTATTATGTTATAAACTTTCATATAAACAAATGAGAAGCTCAACAACAAATAACAAAGTTGAAACAAGAACTCAATAATCAACATGTTTTTTATTTTCTTACTTTACCATTGCTACATTGACTGACTTTTTTCAGCTTCAAATTGTAGTTGTGAGAGTCTGGTGCACAGAATAAATTATTGTTGAATTTGTTTCAATTAAGTGATTGGTTAGAAAAAACTGTATTTTTGATTAATATTTGAATTGAATATATGTATGTTTATATTAATTGAATTTTCTGCTCTATCAAACAGAGCTAAACTCAGAATACTATGAAATTGTAAATATTTATTACATATTCATTGCATGTAAATAATATAGCTTTTGTTTTTATATGTGAAAATCGAGCAGTTTTTTGAAGTATACCACATTGTTTGAAAAAATCTTTTCAATTAAAATACTCAATTAAACTTTTAATTGGTTTTAATATTTTCTATACAAGAAAAAATATACCTTACTTAAAATAAATTTTTTTTTATCATACTAATTTTGACGTGCGTTGAAAAAAAATAAAATATGAAAATAAAAAAATTTAAATTAATTTTTTCCCTTATTTCTCAACAAGCAAATAATAATAAGAAATGCAAGCTTATGGACCAAAGGTGGATGGTAAAGTGAGTACATTGGCGGTATCCGGGGTTCGCTGCAAATGATATTGCGTATGTATGCATGTATGTGTGCATGTTTGTATGCGAAACATCGTAGCATTCCTTTAAAATCCAATCACAAAATACACACACACTATTAGTGATGGCACGATTAATCGAAAAATTTGTAATAATCGATTATTTTATTTTGTATACTGGCAGCATCAACTTTACTAGACCCAACGTTTAAAAAATTCTTTTTGATGATCCCTTAGCTTTATAAAAAGTCATGCGACAGCTAAGAAATTAAATTATAGAAATTTCTCATATAGACGACACACGGATGGAAATCATGGTACAATTGTACTTTTTATGGTACATTTTTGACCTTGTTGGTACCGTGGTACTACCACGAGTTACTTGGTACAATTTAAAAATGTAATTATAGTAACATTAATTTGGCCTGTGTTCTCTTTATTTTTTTGTGTGTGTTTTATTTTAATCTCTAATATAATAGTCGAATCTACGAATGTACCTGTGTGAATGTAATCAGGTCTATTCGAGAATACGCGCTTCACTTCGCCGTCGTCGAACGTTCACTTTCGACAGTTCGACGTCGACAGATTCTAAAATACGTGCGAAGAAATATCGTTTTCAGTAATCGATATTTTATTACCTCTTGTAAAAACATCAACAACATTGAAAACAGCTGACTTGTGTGCAGAAAAATTGGAAGCAAAAAAGTATTTAGGAAGTGATTTAAAGAAATAATTAATAAAAAACTTAATAGCACAAGTGCTAAGTAAAATAAAAAGAAACAATAAACAGTGAAAGTGAAATTAGTTAGTTGTTTTATTTGTTTTAAAAACGTGTTTACATCTTCGAAGAACTTAAAGAAAACTTAATTTTAATTGTCTTGTAGAGCCTGGCCGAACGCCATTAAAGCTTAATTAATAGTGGTAGACACCATATAAACACTTCTTATCTCTGTTTTCTTTATTTATTTAAGCTTAACGCGCTTAAATTGGCGTCGAACGAATATGACATTGAATCATGGTGACGAAGTATTTTAGAATACCTCCAATGTGAAAGAAAACATATGTTTTCTATCACTCATCTCCAACATGGTATTTAAGAATAGCAAAAAGTGAAATATGCGCGTATTTGTGGTGAATGTGACTTCCCGAATAGACCTGAATATTTACAGCCAAACCCACGATATCGAACGTTGTCGTTCGCAATCATTTTTAATTTTAATTTAAACAGCTGATTTGGGACGCACTAAACTTGTTCAGCACGACAAGTGGATCGACAATGCATGCGAACGATGACGTAACCATTTCCATACAAATTTGGTATCCACTATGAAAATTCAAACGACAACAAATGTCAAAATCAGTCACTTGGTTTGTGCTTGTCGAGAAAACAAAAAAGTACACATAAATACCAAATTTTTAAACAAATTTACATTTATGAAAATCAAAAATAAAAATGTTAATTTTTTTGCGTTTATTTTATTTAACTCACAAACATGCATTTTTGTCACATAATTCTTTTTGAATTACATACATACATACATACATATGTATATATGTATGTATGTATATATGTATATATGTATGTATGAATGTGTATACGTGCAATTTATCTAACCAATTCTAAACACTCAATTAGGCAAATTACTCTTTCCACTTCAATAGATTGCTTGTCCCATTGGTGATACTACCCTCCATTCTTCATTACAATCCGCTTGCATTATTTTAGGAGTATCTACACATTTCAACTGATATATTTATTTATATTTCACACACAAAATTTTGAAAATAACTTTTTAATTTTTTTTTTTTTTGTATTGTCTTATGTTTATTATTGTTGTTATTTTTATTATTTATTTGTAGAAACTTCAAGTAGCATAGAGTTGCATTTTTTATGGAATACTTTTAACATTTCAGCGCTTTTTATTTGTAAAGTAGCGTTTTAAATATTTGTGAAATTTTTGATGTGGCAATATGCTAATTTGACAATGAGTAAATGCATTACGTTAACAACGTAAAGCCCGACGACCGACAAGTCGATAGTTAGTGGGTCGCTCAAACGAACTACAATGAGTGACATGTCGTCGGTCGGTCGAGTTGTAGATTGACATCGTGGGTTAGGCTGTTAATGTTTTTTTGTGTTAAGTTTCTGTTTTTTATTGTAAACTTCTGTATTTTTATACTAATTTTTTTACTTTTCTGTTTTTATTAATAAATATTAAAAATTGGTACCGTCATGGTCTAAAATGTACATTTTATTTTCATAGTTGGTACAAAATCCAAGAAGTCATTTTCCTTCCCTGATATGACAGCATTGGGAGCGGCAGTGAAACGTCTTCTACTGGTGATGCTGAATTTGATTTATGGGCGCACCATAAATCTTTAGCCTACAAACGAAGAAGGAAGGACAACGACTCAACACTTCCTCAAGATGAACTAAGCTTATCTGTCAATGCTCCAGTACTAGAATTAAAGCGCAACGTAATAGACGCATGGGAAGAAATGAAATCGGTCTAACCTAAGCTATACTCATTGCACAAAAATAATTCTTTTTGATTGGTACATCTGTACCATCAGAGCGGCTTTTTTTTCAAAGCGGGTGCAATAATAACGAAAAAACGGAACAGATTAACCACGAAACGGCTATTAAAGCTACTATTTTTAAATTCTGTACTAAATTGGCGTGTATACATATGTATGTATGTGTTCGGCTTGAGGTCCGTTTTAATAAATAAATAAAATTACTTTTTATTAATTTTTGTTTATTTATTTCCGATATTTCGACCAACTTTGTTGGCCATCTTCAGGGTATGATTCAACTAAAACAATAATGATTATAATTACTTTTATTTGTAAAATTTTTTATTATAAGTTCTGTCACCTACTGTTGATATGTTTTTCTTTAGTCCTGTATTTGTTTATTACATACATATGTGTCTGTATATGTGTGCGCAATTATCAGTATCTGTCTTATAGTTAATTCTTTTTTCATTTGGTATATTTATTATATGTAACATCTCCTGCATGTATCGCTTGGTATAGTTTTTCTCTCTCTCTCTCTAATATTTTGATTTTATTAAGTTCTGTTTTATGTCCAGTTTTCGCACAGTGGGCAGCAAGTGCAGTTTTTTGTGTCAGCGGTTTGTTACTTGCTTTTAAGTCTGATTTATGCGATGCTAATCTTGTTTTTAATTTTGTTTTTGTCGTACCGACATGTGTATACTTTTTGGCATATATCAGTCTCGTCGCCATTACACTTTATTTTATATATAACGTTAGATTCATCCATAATATCTATCTTTGGTTTCATATTATTATTCTGTACTAAACAAATAAATTATTTTTTAATAAATTGAATAAACCGAAGATTTTGGAATTAATTAAATAATATTTTTTTTTATTTATGATAATTTTAAATTTTAGCTGAAAATATCGATTAATTGTTTCCAATTAATCGCGATTAATTATTTGTCGTTTCGATTAATCATATGATTCATTAATCGATTATTCTTTTTTTTTGCCATCACTACACACAATCCAAAGAACTGCTACGATGTTATGCATTTACATTTACGCAAGACTTTCAAATACCGAATATGGCCATTGTATATTGTGTACCATTCGAACTTCAAAACCAACACGATGATCAGTTCGTTTTTATGAACAATAGACAAATGTTTCCATTTTTGGAAACTTTTTATATGAACACATATTTTTTATAATATTAGAGTTTTTCTAGATTTCAATTAATATTTGAATTGAATTTTTAAAAAATTTTAATTAGATTTTTAATTTAATCCCTAGAACTATTTCAATTATTTTTTTAATTGAATCTTTAAAAATGCTTCAATTAAACTTTAATTGAATCTTTACAAAAACATCAATTAAATATTTAGTTAATGTAATAATTTTTTAATTGAAAATATCAAAAATATTTTCAATTAAAATGGATACAGTTTCCGTGATTGGTTGAAAACTAATTGATATTTTAATTGTATCTTTGTTTTTTTTTTAATTGAATATTTTTTTACTTTTTTCTGTGTGTGCCGCATACTTAAAGGCAGTTATAGAAACAAAATAGGTAACATATCGCTCCGTTATTGTAACATAGTCATATATCAAAAAATCAATTTTTCGAGTTGATGATGCAGAATTAATCCTCATATCGTTATTATCCATTTTGTGTAAAAAGTTTATACAAATATCTCGTTTACTAAGCTCTTGAGAGAAAAATAAAATTTGATTTTTCTTTAAAATGGGAAAATTTAACAAACTCGCTATATTTTGCTAACTTTCTAGTTTAATGATTCGAGAAATGGTAGTTATGCCAAAGGCATCATCATTCGTACAAAATTTCATGAAAATCGGAAGCGAAAATTTTTAAAATAATGCTTTTGTTATTTGGTTAGAAATATTTTTACCCAACGAATACCTTAAATTTTGATGTCTCTCGGCTGGGACTTAAGTTTTGATTTAAGACCCCTAATATTCTTAGAATTTTGTGTAGACTTCATTTTTGCTTTTTTCTCACACGAACAATTCGACCCATTCTAATGTACATAAATATGTGTTTTGTAGTTTGGAAAAATTTGGAAACGGAGAAGCCAACGCCTCCTTGAAAATTATTATGGTGAATCAACATATAAAGCCACGTATACCTTAAATTTTATGTATGAGATGTGCTCAGCACTCCTAAAGGAATATTTTTGTTGAACATTTTATCGTCAAACTCATTTCCTTACGAGTATTTGCTGCACCCATCATAAAAGGTCCGCAACAGTACCATCAAGGGGAAATATTGCCGGATAAAAATTTCTACAAAAATATGTGCCATAAAATAAATCTAAATCTATTCAGAAGAAAGCAAGGGAATTAAATTTTCAGATAGTACATATAATTTTATTAAATTTACATCAAACACTTTATGCCTAAATACAGTAACAGTATTTACTACATAATTAAAAATAGAACGAATAACGGTTTTAATGCTGTTATTTATATACATACATAAGTGTTAATAAGAAACTGGATTTTTCGAAAATATACTGTTTTGGATGGTACTTAATAATATCAACGTGTGACATTAATTTTGAATTGAAGTTGAATTATTTTGGTAACCAATCTTAGGTTTCGCACCAACAATTGACGTTAGCAAAGCTGCCGCAGTGTCCTCCTTTGTAACCACGTTTTTTACACTCTGCGTTGCAATTTGAAGTATAATTAGATCCACCCCATACGCAACTGCCGATAAGCACGTCCGCTTGAACACCATTCTGAGGAGATGAAATGGTCACCAAAAATGTGGCACAGACCAACAACAATATTGTTTGATAATTTTTCACCATTTTCAAGACTTGACGTAATAAATTTTGGACGTTGAAAATTGATATTTTTTCTACTTCAGTGAAGAAAGCTAAAACTGAACTGTTTTCCATGTCGTCGTTTCCCGTATTTATATCTTGAAATATACATATGTACATATGTATGTACATAGGCAGAGTTGTTTAGAATGAAGCTGTTACGTGCAGTTAAAATTTATCAATATGCTCACAGCGGGACCGATATAAAATTTTTATAACTAAGATTAACATTCTTAAAATTAACTCAGTATGAAAATTTTCCATTATAATAAAATTTGTTAAGCAGATGTACAAATATTTTCTGCAAATATACATATGTATATACACATAAGTATGTGTATATTAGGGAAGCCGATTGCCAAAATCTCGTTTTATATTAAGACCGCGATTCACCGAATTCCCGGAATTTAGACATCGAATCTTTAAATTTAATATTTATTTCTTATTATTAGTCTTGCATTTACATTGCATTTACAGCGCAATTATATCACAAAACATACAGAAGTGTAACGAGACGGAAGATACGGGTATTTTTCAGGTTGTCTCGTTTTCCCTCAAATTTTGTCGTCGGTTTTGTTTTGCTACGTCTTTCTTGTGCAATACATTTTTATTAGCTGTGTTAATTGGTAAGTATGTAGTAATACACTACAGTATCAAATACACTATGATTTTCTCTTTCTTCCATGAATTTTAACAAAAACCTGATTGGAGCTTTTTTTACCTGTCACTTTCTTCACTTCTGTGTATTCTGTGATTATAAGTGTGTTCGTTTACTTTTGCAGTAAAATGCAGTAAATGAGTATTTACTGCGAACATTTTAAAATTTACTCTCAAAAAGAGCTGCTGCCAATAAAAGTACGCGAACGGAAAAATAGTAAAAATTAGTAAGATTAAAGAAACAGCTGACTCCAAGTCCACATAGTGTTGAAAAATATATAAACTTTTGACTATTCAACTCTTTTTCATTATTGGTACTCGATACAATATTTTTATAACACGAGCAATCTAAGAATAAGTTTTGTAATTTGCTTCATGTAATATTTGTAATTAATTTCTTTTTGATTTCCTTGTTTTGTTCTTAGTTAAATTAATAAAAATTACATGACAATTTGTAAATGTTACTGATTACCTTAAAAGCAAGTGCAATACTAAGTAACCAGATACTTAACAGTTTTACAACTCTGAGTAATTAGAATAATTTGCAAAGCAAAAGGATTAATAAAATAAATTAAAAAATATGTACATTAACAGCTATCATTATTATGCTTTAGAAATAAATTATTTTTTAATGACTTTCACAATATTTATTTAACCTTTTCTCAAATGTTTACACTTTTCGATTGCTTACTTTTCATTTGTTTACATTTTGAATCTTACTAAACTTTACTACGACAAATTTCTGCAGTAAAAATTTGCAAAACAATCAGTCAAGAACTGTCAATTTACTCTATCAATTTGTGTTCTCATTTACTGTATTTTGGGTAAACGAACGCAATTTAGTAAAATGCAGTAAAGTTCAGTAAAAATTTTTAAAAACTTTTGAGTACGCGAACGCAATTTATATTATTAGTTCTTAAGCAAAAATCATCTTGCTGCATACAGCCGTACAATATGTTTACAAAAGTTGTTCATCTTTACCGTAGGTACAACTTTGCTAAATATTTGGTCTAATTATTCATTCCGTTCCGCGATTGAGGAAAGCATTTTTTGTGCGGAAGAAAAATTTTCAATTCTTCATTCCGTTGCTGCGGTGTTTTTCTCTATTTTGCTTACGCTAAAATTTTATGACGGAAAGTGTACGGAAAGAACAAAATTGTAGGGAAAATAATACAAATTAGCAAAATTAAATCTTATTTTAATTTAATTTGTTTGTTTAATTTTTATAAGAATATAAAAAAATTAAATAGAAGCAATTATTAATTTAATTAAACTAATGTATATTAAAATTTCTTTATTCCAACTTACTCTCTATGATTAATCTGTAACTCTTCTTTCCATATTTTGTTGTTTTTATGTTTCAAAAATATGTATCTATGTATTTACATATGTATGTATGTATTTATATCTTTTAAAATGCTTTTTTAACAACAGCCGATACTACACCACGTCAGAATTAATAAAAAACAGGGACGTTGACTCAATTTCTCAGAAAGCGTATATCGCAGGAATGAGTAATTGCAATTTGCATATCGATCGATAGTTCCTTCCGTTGAATTTTCCTTTCCGTTCGGAATGAATAATACCACCCATTATATTTGTATGTAATTTCTCGACCTTATATTTAATATTAATTAATGTAGTTTTATAGATGTTGTATCTATTAAGGCTTTCAAGGTCATTAAATTTTTTCAAAATGTAAATAAAATACGTTTTTATTTAATTTTTAATGTATCCGACGTTTCGTTGGGATTTTCCAACATCTTCAGGGATAATTATTTTTATTGCAATCTGGTAACATTGGTAATATAATATTGTTAGCAAAAATTTAGGAGTACCTTTAAGTTATTCTGAAAAACTGAAAAAATGCCTTAATTTTTGCACAAAAAGTGCACGAAGAATAAAATTTTTTAGCCCAATATGTTAGCAAGATTTTCTCGGTAGATTCTTAGCTACATTGTTGCTATATACATACATATGTATTCCCGTAGCTAAGCGCTATCACTAAGTCTGAATTAACTATTGGCCAAAATCTGATGACACCATCTATGGATGCCCATAAAAAGAATTGCTCACCAAAATCGCCAAACTGGGTATAGGGGTTTACTACACTTTGGCACTATACTCCAAACTATACGATCAGGACCGTGTGGATTTTTCAGTTGCACGGTGTTATTAATTATATAATTCATTAACGTCCCTTTTCACAATGTATGGTTAAGAGTTAACGTGAACTTTAACTGCAAGTTCTTCATACAAAACTTGCCGTTAAAGTCCCTGTTATCTTTTAATCATACATTGTGAAAAGGCACGTAAAACACTTTCTTTGAAAATTAGGTCGAAGATAGTAACAACACTTTACAGACTACTTTCCACCTAAAATTACGCAACTATATTTTTTAAAACTTTTGTAGATTTTTGAGCATAAAATTAAAAATATAATTTTTAGTAAAATATGTTAAGCAATGGGTGAGAGTAAATTTCAATTATACCCTTTCCAATAAAATCGCAAGCAGTCACCAAACACCTGATAAGAATATCAGAACAAAAATTATTTTTTAAAACACGTTTTTATTAGAGTGATTCCGTGAAATGCACTGCATAATTATTATACATAATTTGTAAATACTTTCCCGCATTTTGAATACGTATAAATGTAAATGATGTAAATGCAAAAACATTTGTTAAAGTTAAAGCATGTGTTAAAACCGGTTTTGCCATACAAAATTCGTTTGTTAAACCAACTTTAAGTTTACCAATCGTTATTGCATAAGGGGGAGATTCTTTTATTTTTCAGATACAAATTTTTTACAGATTCACAATACAATATGTTACTACGTTTATACACGCACTATTTGTAAATAAAATCATTCGCAAATAAATTAACTCACTGTTTAAGGCCATGATACACTATCATACAAAGTCGTGCGATCTACGAAAATATACAACCCTGGTGTGGTGAATTGTTATTGTCTTTTGAAAATTTTCATAAACTCCATCATACCAGCGATGTACTTTTTCGTAGATCGCACGACTTTGTATGATAGTGTATCACGGCCTTTATACGGCATAGCAAAAATAAACAAACTTGGTAGCACTTCTATAGAAAAGTTACTTTTGTTGTCAAAAAAATAGTGTAAATGTACCAAATATCAAATAATGATTTGTTTTAATTGTCATTATTTGCTTCTATCAATGTGTTTTGTGCAATAATTATTCATTTATTTTTGTTTGTTATCAAACATTTGTAAGCGTGGCAACCTCAAGCATTTTATTTGCAAATAGTGCGTTAATCGTGAATAGTTTTCTGAATTATTAAGTCGCAATAAAAACAATAATATTTTATTTGCAAATAAGCCCTGCGTATAAACGTAGTATGTATTTACTTATCACTATTTAGATAAAAAAACATACTAGCCCAATTCACAATCTTGTGCAAATGGTCTTGCATCGTTGCATGTGCAAAATGGTATAGTATATTGATACTCACCACTAAGAATTGTTAAGTGGTGAGTAGAATATACTACACAATTTTGCACATGCAACGATGCAAGACCATTTGCACAATATTGTGAATTGGGCTACTATTGTTATTAACATACTGTAAACTGCTTTAACCCATTAACCACCAAAATTACACCAGAAGCGATAATTAACACAATAGCTAATTATTTTAATTCATTGCATACAAAATTAACAAAAGAGTATAAAAAAAATATAAGTGGGTGGGAGGAGAGTGGGTGTAGTCAGTTGAGTACACCGGTGGGTTAATTTTTTTTTACCTAAACCCTGTTAAGAATCATTCCTAGGAAGTTCATATGCTCTAAAAAGTTGTTTATTGAGGTCTTAGCTACATTTTTGTAGTGGATTGATTCCTTGAATTTTAAACGGTTTGCTACCTATGGACTTGAACAGGGGAAAAATCGAATTTGTTTAAATTTTTCGCGATTTTGATCTTGAAGATGAAGTTTTTTTTTTTTATTTTATATGATCACAATTATTGTTCTTTATGACAAGAGTTACAACTTTGCCTCAGAGTAAATCAAAATTCAGAACGGTTTGCAAGAAAGAGCCTGAGAAAATTCAACAATGCCACCGAGGCCCCAAATTTTTGTTGGCCCATAAACAAAATGTAGATGACTTGGGGCAAAACTGGGAGAAAGGGGTCTTTTTTTTGGTCTTTTATCACGTAGTGGTGTCCGTATATGGTTATATATTTTCGTGTTGCACTGTGTACTTCAACAAAAATGTATACAATATATGATCCTAAATTTAAGCTAATGTTAAAGAGTGCACACAGGTAAAAGCTGCAACTTAAAAATATGAACGCATCACATTAATTCAGTAATTTTCTATAAAAAAGAAAATGTATATTGAAATACTTAAAAGTAAATAAAATTAATAAATTAATACTGCAAATTAATATTTTTCCATATTGAAATAAGAAATTTCAACATGACTAGACTTTCGTGAATATTTCTCATTAATTCAATATGGTTTTTACTGATTTTAAGCAGTTTTTTCTCTGCGTGCGTATATGGAGATAAAAATAAAGCTATGGTTACGGTTATGTCTTATAGGCTTTTAACACTGACGCCCATCTAACACCTACCATCAATTTGCGAAAATGTTAACATCTTCCCATAAGAAATACACAGTACTAAAAACCAACATCTTTCTACATCTTTAAAAGATGTTCCTATCTCATTTTGTTTCATCTAACATTTTTCGTTCATTTTAGTGCCATCACTAGCAAAATTACATTGTTGTGTCAAAAACAACGTTGCCACTTTCTGTGTAATATGTTGTGCAAAATCTGTACTATTTATAACTATATTTTTGCACCATAAATTTTTTGTGTAATTTTGCACTATTTGACTTTAATGGCATTTATATTAATATGATAACTATAAAGCGATAACATCATGAGTTGGCTAAAGACAAAATCGAGTTATACTTATGTAATACAGCATTCTACAGACGAAACTTCATGCCTTATTGAGGATTGCAAGTTTTTAAAGATCATTCAAAAATAACTGAATCAATTCTTTCTGCTTTAGATGAAACATCTACAAAATATTATTTGCAGTTTCCTTCATATTCTCTTGGAGCTAATCCCTGCTTTTATACAAATTAAATACAAATACAAATTTTATATTAATTAAAAAATGTACAAATTAAAATCTGAAGTAATCAAAGTTATGCCAATTTTTTTTCTAATTACAAAAGGCTTATTTTTAATTTTTAGTTTACCGATAAAAACGAGCAACTTGTTAGCAAAAGTGGAATTTATATTAAATTAGCTGCTCAAAATAGTGTTCCGAGGCACAACTAAAATTAAAAAAAATCAACTTTCATGATGACCTTTATAATTTTTATTGATGTAGTATAATTAGAATTTGCACAATCATTGAAATGAAAATCGATTTCCATTTGTTAAGCTAGATTATCAAAAATTTGACAATGAGTGGCGTGAATATGCACTTTTAGACCATAAGGATAAATTCGATGTTTTGAAATTTATTGGTCTAAAATTTCTCAAAGTAAAAACTGTGCTGGCGATATTTTCTTTCCAAATTTAAAAGTTGTGATATTACCATTCTTAAACGCTTCTGTTGAAAGAGTTTTTTCTTTAAGTAAACTGATCTTAATTAAAACTGATACCCCAAGAATGACTTATCAGCTAATACAGTAGCGTCAATTTTAAAATTGTAGTGCAAATTTTTAGCTTAAAACTTCAAAAAATCAAAAAATCCCTCAATAATATATTAAAAGTACCAAAAGTAAAATGTTTAAAAATCTTATTTTTAGATAAGACATCTTTTTTGTCGTTTTGTCTAAAAACTTCAAAAATAAGATAAATCTTCACATATGGTAGCACTGGTTACGAGTAACTTCATGCCAGTTCTGCATTGTACATAACGCCGTAATAATGTATCACATTTTTGAAAACTATGTTTTGATTACGGTCGCAAGGTCTGTGGCTTGCATTAGAAATATCTTCTTAAGAATACGTTTCATAATTTGTACATACATATGTATATCCGTTTTAAGTTCATGAAAGAGATTGCTTTTATTTAGATTCACTCTTTCTTCTTCCCAAATATCATTATTTGATAAATTTTGAACAGATTCAAGCTATTATACAATTTGATTGCAAACTCTTTTGTTTCAGATTTCGAGCAACATACATACATATGTATGTATGCATATTTTAAAAAGTTATCTTTATTGGGAAGCCTTGCAGAGCTAAGATATGGAGTAAGCTTCTTTAGTACTTTGATTCGTCTGACCTCGAGACAACCAAGTAGACTCTAAAACACTTTTGTTGAAAATTAGGTCGATAATAATAGGCAACACTTTACAGACTACTTTCGACATAAAATTACACAATTAGATTTTTTAAAACTTTTGTTGTGTTAAGTTGTTTCAACCGATTTATTGACTTGTCTGATTACAACTGACTCTCACAATCTTAAAATGAAAATAATTATAGTTAATACTTGAACAATAAAACTTAACCTAAAATTGCAATTGCACGTAACATAGCCATAATGCCATAACCATAATCAAATCAAAAATCAATTGGTTTCTATGGTAATGGCTATGGCGTTATGGCGAGTCACCTATAATAGAATACAGTGTTGCCCATTAGTTTGGTTCCAACGGCTGTTTTCTATGAGTATGGTTATGTCACGTCTGATTGCACCTTAAGCAAATATAGATATGTAGAGAGAATACCCAATTACTTGCCAATAACATGGCTCCATGGTATTTGCATTTAAAAAACCTGTACTTTAAGTAAGTCAGTGACACATTACTAAGTAATGATTACTTATACATTGGGCATTTTAAATAGAAAATTCTTGTAGAGATCATTGATCAAGTGATGTCGATAAGAACTTTCTTTACAAATGTCATTGATAATAGTTTTATAGTGTTTTCACACTGATAGTTAAAACCTGGTTTTATCGTTAAAACTAGGGATTTAACGAATGTTCGCATTCGCTTTCCTATTCGAAAATTATTTTCTTACTTTTGCTATTTGCATTCGCTAAAATGTATGCGAATATTTCAAGCGAATACTAAAGACAAAAAAATTTGTACTTCTTTTACGAAAATAGATTACGATTCTAAACAAAGCTTTAAAATTTAAGCTTAAAACTTTTCTATAAATAATAATTATCAGAATGAATCCAAAATCCAACTGTGTTTGGAAATATTTATCAGTTTTCGAAAAAGAAAAGGCAGTGTTTGATTTTCACGAAAATAATTTCTACTTAAGACTAGTCTGTTCAAACTTTTGATAAATGTTGAGTACCATTCATTACTTCGTACAGAAAATTTTATATGCTAAAAATATTGACCAGCTCTTATTTGTTGTAAATTCCATGCGAAACAAGTACCACTCATACGAGTATTAATTTCACTTGAAAACTTAAAATGTTGAAGATATATTTTATATATTTTTCCCAAGGTTTTTTCATGAACAATTCAGGAAATAATATATTCTAGATCCTTACATGCCGACCACACGAAAATAATCATGGCAATTATTTCCATGGCAACTGTCAAATTCGATTGCCGACACAAGATATTAGCGTGTGGACCGTATGAATATGTGTTCAAATATATATTCAGCAACAAATATTAAAATACATTGCTGAGCAACAATCTCTACACATGCTGTCAAATACAAATTATATTAATTTTTTTTCAAAAAAAAAAAAGTAGAAAACAAAAGTTTTAACTACATTAACTTAATAAAAGTTCAATTTAAACTTAGAAAAGGATAAAATTATTGATAATTTAAGTATTTACGTGAATAAAAAGCAAATATATTTGAATATACGTGTTCACCACCTCCAGATACATTGTTGAACAAAAGCAATTTGACTTCATCACTCTGCCGGCGTTATTGCTTGTATTAAGACACATCAAATTGCTCGTGTGGTCGTAGTGTTATGCATAGGGAAGACGAATAAGCGATGTCCGTCTGTCCGTCTGTCTGTACGTGAAATCGGTTTTCCGAAGCTCCCAGAAAAGCTAGAGACTTCGTTCTTGGACTGGTGTGTCAGAAATTCTCGAAATAAGATTGGTATTGAAAATCAGCAACATCGAGCAGACGGTTTCAGAGCTGGGAAGCTTAAACTTCATTTTGCCATACAAAAGAACTACCGAAAACTAGTTATTATTTTTTTTAAATAAACTTATTTTATACTTCAGTATGAATAAAATTAATATTTCTTAATAAAAAAAAAATAAAAAAAATTAAAAAAATTAAATAAACGTTTCCAGGGTTGGAAAACTTTAACTTTTTTATACAAAATTATACAAAATTAATTTACTAAAAGAAATTTTTCCTTTTTTCTATAAATTATATATATCTTATATTTTAAGAAGAATGAGATTGGGTTAAGAAATCAGAAAAATCAAAAAGGATAATTTAAGGTTGGGAAACTTAAAATATTTTGATATAAAAAATTAACTACCGTAAACTAATTTTTATATTTTTTTTATTACATTAACTTATTTTATACTTCAGTACAAATTAAATTGATATTTCAAATCAAAAAAGAAAGTTAAAAAAATTAAAAAGACGTTTCCAGGGTTGGAAAACTTTAATTTTTTTTTCATATACAAAAGTAACTTATTAAAACAATTTTTTTCTTTTTCTCTATAAATTAAACATATTGAGACTCTTAAAAGAAAGGGATTGGTGTAACAAATCAGAAAAATCAAAAAGGATGATTCCAGGGTTGTGAAACTTACAATTTTTGTAATATATAAAAGTAACTTGGTCTTACTATTTTTTTATTTTTTTATTAAATTAACTTATTTTATACTGCAGTACATATTAAATTGATATTAAAAATTAAAAAAAAAGATTAATACATGAAAAAGACATTTCCAGGTTTGGAAAACTTTAACTTTTTTCTTATACAAAAGTAACTTACTAAAACAAATTTTTTCATTTTCTATATATATTAATATATAGCTTATAATTTTAAAAGGAAGATATTGGTGTACGAAATCTGAAAAATCAAAAAGAACGGTTCCAGGGCTGGAAAACTTACACTTTTTGTGATATATAAATTAACTACCGAAAACTAATTTTTATTTTTTTTAATAAAATAAACTTATTTTATACTTCAGTAAGAAAAAAAAAATTAAAACGAAGTTTTCAGGGTTGGAAACCCTTATTTTTTATACAAAAGTAACTTACTAAAACAAATTTTTCCTTTTTTTACTATAAATTAAACATATCTTACATTCTTAAAAAAAATTGTTTTTAAGAATACTGAAAAATCAAAAAGGGGGATTCCAGGGTTGGGAAGCTTACACTCTTTGTGATATAAAAAATAACCTACCAAAAATTAATCTTAATTTTTTTTTGTATTAAGTAAACTTACTTTATGCTTGAGTACGAAAAAAATTGGTATTTAAAATAATAAAAAAAAAACAATTAAAAAGACGATTCCAGGGTGGGAAAACTTTAACTTTTTTTGTACAAAAGTAACTTACTGAAACAAATTTTTCCTTTTTTTCTATAAATTAAACATATCTTAAATTCGTAAAAGAAAGAGATTGGTGTAAGAAATCAGATAATTCAAAAAGAATGATCTCAGGGTTGGGAAACTTACACTTTTTGTGATATATAAAAGTAACTAAGTCTAATTAATTTTTATCTTTTCCTTTATAGATTATACATATTTTACGTTTTGAAAAGAAAAGTTTGGTGTAGAAAATTATAAAAATAAAAACCACAGCTCCAGAGCTCGAAACTTTGACCTTTTTTTCTGGATATTAAAGTAACTAAATAAAACATTTTTTTTAAATTTATTTTTTTCTTTTTTTACTTAACACACTTTCTATATTTTTTTAAGAACTACTAGATTGATATAATGAATCAGAAAAATCTAATTTAATGATTCTAGGGTTTGTAAATTTATTTTTTTTGTACATAAAAGTAACTCGGTCAAATTATTTTTTTCTTTTTGTTTATACTTTATGTATGTGCTTATGTATTTATCTCTATACTACATAAAACACTTTGGTAAAGGGTATATAAGATTCGGCACAGCCGAATATAGCACTCTTACTTGTTTAGGTTCGTTTTGTTTTAATGTACATCACTAAAACATTTTTGTATAATTGTATTTACTTTAATATTTTTTTATGGATTTTGATATGTATTTCGAATCAGTGACAGAAATAATAATTCAAAACCAGTTCAATTCAGTTTGACTACAATTTATTTAATTTATTATAAAAACTTTGTATAATTTTCAAATGTTATTTAACAACTATTAAATTTTTGGATGGTTTTCATAAACTTAAAGAAAGGTACGTTTTAAATATTCGAATTCGAATTCGCGAATATCAAAAGTTGACATTCGGCAGATGTATGTAGTATTCATACTCGTACATAATATATTTATGTAGGCAACACGTATGATCAATTAAATAAATAAATGAGAAAAACATACGTATTTTTGTACAAAATTAGTAATTTTTTCTGTTATGTAACATTTTCAAAGACCCCCTCCCCCCATAATAAAATATGCAAAAATATGTATTTATTATAAAATATGTCTAGGGATAACAGCGCATCATCTACCAATCGTCAAAATCGTTTTTCATTATTGCAAGACACCGACGACAAGCCCTCTACATCATCGCAAAAGTCTTTTAAGCCACCACCTATTTATCTGAGAGAAAAAAATTCTAACGCGCTTATAAAAAAAATACTGTCGACCATTGGTGAAAATACTTTTCACATCATTCCAATTAAACGAGGTAATATTGATGAAACTAAAATCCAAATATATAATGAAAAAGATTTCCGAAAAATTGTTAGTGAATTCGAAAAAAATAAAACAAATTTTTACACATACCAACTTAAGAGTGCTAAACGCCTACAGATAGTATTAAAGGGCATAGATTCATATGTTGAGCCCGAAGAAGTAAAATGTGCACTTGTCGACCAAGGATTCAAGGTAAAAAATGTTACCAACATATTTAATAGAGAAAAGGTCCCCCAACCCCTATTTCGGGTTGAACTGGAGCCGAATGACATACAATTGAAAAAAAATGAAGCCCATCCAGTTTATAACGTAAAGTATCTCTTACATCGAAAAGTCACAGTTGAAGAGCCACGTAAGCGTTCAAGTCCCGTACAGTGCCATAATTGCCAAGAATATGGCCATACGAAAACTTACTGCAAGTTACCTACAGTGTGTGTTATCTGCGGTGAATTGCATGGTACTGCTAGCTGCACTAAGCCAAAAGATCAAGCAGAAAAAAAATGTAGTAATTGTGGAGGTAATCACACAGCTAACTATAGAGGGTGCCCTGTATTTTCTTTCGTTAAACAGGCTATGGGTCAAAAACCCAAGCTAACTCCAGCTCTACAAGTAAACGCGAACTCCGACACTTTTGCTCAAATCAGCCAACCAGTTACTTCACGTGTATCGTATGCTGATGCTGCTAAGACTAGTTCAATTCCCACGCAAAATGTTCCACCGCCAAATAATTCAACGAATTCAAACTCAAGCTTTAACTTTAGTCGCCTTGAAGCTACTATTGAGAATCTGGTGCTAACTATAAACAACTTTACTACAAATATGACAAGTATGATGCAAGAAATGCTGCGAATGCAGAATACACTGCTTCAAGCATTAGTTAATAAACCATGAACACGTTAAAAATATGTTTCTGGAACGCAAACGGCATTCGCCAACATAAAAATGAACTTGAGCACTTCCTCATGGAAAAAAATATTGATATAATGTTGGTTTCTGAGACTCATTTGACCTCAAGAAGCTTATTTAAAATAAATGGTTACACTTTATATGATACAAAGGACCCGAGAGAGAGAGCATGTGGTGGATCAGCAATTCTGATTAAGTCAAGACTCAAGCACTATGTCCTTGACAACGTTAGTGAAGAATATTTGCAAGCAACGAATATTTTCGTAGAAAATTTTTGTGCGAATTTCGTGATATCATCAATTTACTCACCTCCCAGATTTTCAGTTAGCGAAGATCAGTATGAGAAGTTCTACAAATCGCTTGGATCTTGTTTCGTGGCAGCTGGTGACTACAATGCAAAACATACCTACTGGGGATCGCGTCTTGTTACACCTGGAGGTCGAGCCTTGTTCAATACAATTTCAAAAATGGGCTTAGATGTCATTTCGAGTGGGGAGCCTACTTACTGGCCTACTGACGTAAGAAAAATTCCAGATGTTATAGATTTTGCCGTCACGAAAAATATTCATAGGGACTTAATTCATGTAGAGGCCTCTCTAGATCTGTCCTCCGATCAGTCTCCAACAATAGTTACAATTTTCAACCCACTAAGGAGTGATTTAACTAACTCATATGTGAAGATGATTAATGGAATCAACTGGCTGGTATTCAAAAAATATCTTAGTAGTCACTGCGTAGAAAACATTCAGCTTAGATCATGCGATGATATTGAATTTAATATTGCCAATCTTAACGAAAATATTAAACAGGCTGCTGAACACGCCACTACCTCCTATCCGCAGACCGGCTTTAACAGAATTTATTCTACGGAAATTGAACGTCTTGTATGTGAAAAAAGGAGAGCTAGAAGAGAATGGCAACAACACAGATCACCCCTAAATAAAATCAGACTTAAAGAATGTACTAAACGACTCAAAGAGCTGCTATCATCGGAAAAAACTGCACGACTGGAAAAGTATTTAGAAGGTCTTGATGTAACGTCCGCATCTAATTACTCTTTATGGCGCGCTACTAAAAATCTTAAACGACCCGTTGATCTTAAATCACCATTGCGTACTGCGACCGGAGGCTGGGCAAGAAGTGATAGTGAGAAAGGTAACTTATTTTCTGAGCATTTAAAATCTGTATTCACTCCCAATTCATGTACGGGTGCTGCTGATTTACCGAGTGTAGCTTCTCTACCCCCTCGTCCCTTAAGGTTTAAGATGCGTGAAGTACAAAAAGTAATTGCTGAACTCAACCCGAAGAAAGCTCCAGGTATTGATGGCATTAGTAACAAAATGCTCATGAACTTGCCTCATATTGCAATAAGAATCCTGCTATTTACTTTTAATGCTATTTTAAGAATGCAGTATTTTCCACATAACTGGAAACTGGCCAAGATCAAAATGATTCCAAAGGCGGGCAAAGATCTTACCAAGACTGAGTCATATAGGCCTATAAGCTTACTATCTACAATCTCAAAGCTTTTCGAAAAGCTGCTCATGACTAAATTGTCCAAAATTTTAACTGATAATGGGTGCATCCCGGACCATCAATTTGGCTTTAGAAGTCAGCACAGCACGATTGAACAAACGCATAGACTGGTCCAAGTTGTAAGAAGAACATTTGAAGAAAAGAAGTATTGTTCTGCTCTCTTTATTGATGTTTCTCAGGCATTTGATAAAGTATGGCACGAAGGCCTAGTTTTAAAATTGAAGACATATCTGCCAATAAACATTCAAAAGCTTTTGGAAAGTTATATTATTGATAGGAAGTTCACTGTTGTGGAAGGAGAGTTCACGAGTGTGCCCGAAACTATATCTTCTGGTGTGCCCCAGGGTAGTATTCTGGGTCCTGTCTTGTATTTAATATATACTTGTGATATGCCTGTGAGCAATAATATCCATATTTCTACTTTTGCCGATGATACAGCCTGTATGAGTGTGCACGAAAACCCTTATGAGGCATCCCGCAATCTCCAGGAACATATCACTCAGCTGGAAATATGGTTGAACTTATGGAGAATTAAAGTCAATGAACAAAAGTGTGTCCATATAACGTTCACCCTAAGAAGAGATACTTGCTCCCCCATTCGAATCAACAATCATAATATTCCTCAACATTCCCAAGTGAAATACCTTGGTATACACCTTGATCGAAGACTTACATGGAAACATCATATTGACTCTAAGTTAACTCAGATGAAACTTAAGTTAACTCAAATCTATTGGTTGATTGGCAGAAACTCAACACTCAGCTTAGACTGCAAACTTTTACTGTACAAGTCGCTTTTGAAGCCAATATGGTGCTACGGAATTCAGTTATGGGGCACTGCTTCAGCTTCCAATGTCGAGAGAATTCAACGAAGGCAAAACAAAATTTTACGGTTAATAACATCGGCTCCATGGTACATCCAAAATTCTATTATACATCGTGATTTAAATATGCCACTAGTGACTGAAGAAATTGCAAAATACGCAGGCAAATATTTAACAAAACTCGAATCACATCCTAATCCGCTTGCTCGTAATATTTTTAACTTTACTGGACACATCCGCTTAAAAAAGAGGGACACACGGGCTCTTATACCTAACACTCCAGATGGGACTACTTGAAAATACTTTCCCCCCCCCCCCCCCTTTTTTTTTTGATTATCACTACTAATGTATTATTTATAACTACCACTAAGTTTATGTCCGACACTGGTCGGGCCTAATAATTTTTTTTTTATAGATTTAAGATTTGAATACTTATTGTTAGTTCACATATGAAGATACAATAAATAAATACATGCATTAAAAAAAAAAAAAAAAAAAATATAAAATATGCAAAAATATACACTAACAAATCGATACCATTTTGTCACAAATTTGTTGATTCGCAAAGATATTTTATTTATGTACGTTGATCTAAGACCAACGACAGAAAACATGTATTTACAGGAAAATCCTTTCCCTAGTGACATATTTTTAAATTATTATTTTCTATGTTAAAACCTCTGTTCAAAGTAACTGACAAGAGGCTTTTCATAAGCAAAAGAGGCTATTGCTTTGAAAAATAATTTTTATTAAATACAGGGTGGGCCAAAAGAAACCAAGGGGTGTAAAAGTTTAATAACTTTTTTGTTTATTAACCTTTTTTTATTTTTTCTTTTAGATTATATAATATACAAAATGGAAATTTTTTTACACTAAGTATGAAAAATGATGTCTCTTAAATGACCACCGTTTTCAGCTTCGCAATGATGGGCTCTTTTTAGAGCATTTTCCATAACATCTTTCAAAACTTGTGGCTGTAGCGTTCGAATTTCTGCAACAATGTTTGCCTTGAGTTCAAGGATTGTCTCTCACATACACTCGCTCCTTCAAAAAACCTCAAAGAAAATAGTCGGGTGCTGTCAAATCTGGCGATCGCGCTGGCCAAATAATTTCCGAATTTCGAGAAATTATTCGCTCTACAAAAATTTGACTTAAAATTGCCATTGTGTCTCGGGCAGTATTGGCAGTGGCTCCGTCCTGCTGAAACCACATACCAGGTCTGTTTTCAAGAGCAGGACGTAAAAAATTTTCTATCATAAACCGATACCGCTCTCCATTTACGGTTACAGCACTTCCATCTTCATTCTCGAAGAAGTAGGGCCCAATGACAATTTCAGATGTGATCCCACACCATACTGTACACCTGATGGAGTGCAATTGGCGTTGATGAATGGCTCTTGGATTTTGAGAACCCCAGAACCTACAGTTCTGCTTATTAACAAAGCCATTCAAATGAAAATGAGCTTCATCACTCTTCATCACACTTTAAATAATAAAATTCTATTGTTCTGCTTCTCTGTTCAGTTGTGAACCTCTCCATTATAAATTCTCCAAGTGTTGTCTATATAATCTGAAAGAAAAAATAAAAAAAAAATTAATAAACAAAAAAGTTATTAAACTTTTACACCCCTTGGTTTCTTTTGGCCCACCCTGTATATTAACATGCCTATTCACAGAAAAAGTCTCAAGTCAGTCACAACTTTTGTTATGACAGAGTTCTCTATTTACTCTTGTGACTCGGTCTTAATTTTGTATTCTCGTAACATAGTCACAAAAAACCAAATTTTATAGTTAACATTCCATGTTAATGCAAATTATGACATTAAAAATTATGGCATTTGAATATTGAATAAAAAATAAAAAACATACATACATACATATGTATGTATATAAAAACGCTGCAAATAATATTGGAGTACGTGGTCCAATATAGGTGAAATAGACTAGTTACATCATGGTTCCATGTAATGCAGTCATGGAAAATGGCTTTTTCATATAATCATTCAATGCTGCTCGATAAGTGTTCGTTTAGTCTATAGCTATCTATTGCATATGCGGTAGTTTTGTGGTTAGTTCGATGTAATGAAAGTTTGACCATGTTGTTCAACCCTACGACATCCCAAAGTTAAATCGACCAGATTTTTTCATATATTTTTAGTAGTTTTGAAGTACTCCTACTGCTCTTTGGACTAGTCCTTACATGCTTGTATGGACTAGTCGCATTATCTGCAGAGCATGGTCACGGCAGCACGCGTGAACGCCTGGATCACATATCTTTCTTTATTTTGTTTATTATTGTCTGGAGAAAAATAATATGAAAGACAAAATTGAGAAAGTAGTGCGGAACAGAATAAATCGCGAAAATTTTTACTGTTGGTATTTTGTCTGTTTTAGATAAGATTGGCCTAAATACAGTTTAAAGCCTACTCAGTTTCTTTCTAAGTGCGAACAAAGCCGCGGGAAAATGCTGATATAAATATAAATATAAGTGTAAAATCTGGGAGCACATCTTGCTCTTTGATTGTTTGTGGAAATTTTACATCACTCCCAAAAATGTATATATGTATTATGTACATCCCTTCTGCCATTTCTAAATTAGTTTCTCTTTTTTAAATATTTTATATTAATTATTTTAGTTTAAAATGCCTGTCACAATTCCTATGATTATCTACATTCCTAGTCCTTATTTTAAAAATTTATGTTGATAGAATTTTGTTTTGAGAATCGGAAATTTTACATCCTTATTCAAAAAAATATTTTACTTGAACTTTAAAGTTCATAGTAGCTACTAAGCACTTTAAGGCTAACATTGATTTGTTAAGAAATTGTATTCAAAAGACAACTTTAATTACTATGTGTTTTAATAATAAATTCTGGTAACACCACCATGTTCAACAACCATTTCACAGCTTATGATGCACAAATTCGAATACAATTTCATTCGAGTATTCAACTAATTTTTTATTTTGTTAAATACATTTTTATTGTCTTGAAGTTAAGCAATCTAATGTATAAAATATAAGCTTCTAACATGGAAGCAAAACAGATAAAAAATTTTATGAAGTAAAAGTAAAAAAAAATATGATGAACATAGAAAAATTATTTCAATTTATTTTATTCGAACGAAATAAGTATTTGAATATCCAGCTTTTTTCGATTCGTTTTGTTTAAATGTACATCACTAAAACATTTTTGTATAATTGTATTTATTTTAATATTTTTTATGGATTTTGCTATGTATTTCGAATCAGTTTGATAATTTAGTGATATTTTCCATCACATAACAGAAATAATAAATTTAAAATAAGAGCTAGCACTTCTAGCTTCATTTTCAGATGTAACATGAATCAGTAAGTGCTATATTAATAAAAATATTTGAGGTACAAAACACATATTTTGGAATTATCAACTTAAAGTTGTCTTAACAAACGTGGGTGCCTACTTTAGAATTTTTATACAATAATTTTTTTAGAAAACAACGTTACTTAACATTGCTTGGCAAAGCTTTATTAAGTTTTTTTGCATAAGACCCTTAGTCTTTAGTCACAATGTTAAAGCTATTTATGACTATTTTTCAGTCACAATACTTTCTGTGAATAAGCATGTAATATTGGTTTGTGAAGGTTATTTGTATCATTTTATTCAAATTTGTTTTCACACAAACGATTTAGTAAAATTATGTTGAAATTTAACACTTAGGAACTTCTGTTGCTTTCATTGTTGTTTATTGTAGGCTATTTAATAATAATAAGTTCGTTGTAGAACCACATGTGTTCTTCTGGGACGTACTGAACAAGTTTCGGTCGGGCTTACATCAGTTAATTTTATGTTTGTTTAAATTAATAAAAAAAACAATTTTTTGGTTTAAATATTAATTTTTATTTAGAAACTATGTGTTTTTTTTACATGAGTTCTTGTTAAAAACTAAACTTAGAATTATTTTTAAGATTTAATTACAATTATTATTCTTATTGTTTTAAAGGTAAATTGCATAGTTTAACAATTCATTTATTTGGGTCAATAAATAATGTGAAATTGCAATTTATTATTTTCTTTGGTTGTTTCGCAATATTACTTATTTTAGTTTTGTTTCTTTGTTAACAAAAGTGCTTTGAATGCGGAAGTTAAAATAATGCAATCGCTTCTGTTGATTTAAGCAATTATTAGTTGAACTATAATTAGGTCAACAACATAATGCCATATCAACTGAATTTAACTCGAAATTGTAAATTTGTAATAATAAATGTTTTGTTCCTTAACTCTTCCCCTCTTAAATTCGATTGTCCGCCATCGAATACAGAAATGGTAGATCATTAAGCCTAAAATTGTTGTAGGATGGTACTGCTGGTGTTTCTCCAAGCTTGATGGGAATAGAATTATCAACGCTAGGGGGCTTTGGTATCTCGTTCACATATATAGTTTTTTGCTTACTTTTTCGGAATATTATCAATTTCACGAGAGGAATTGTTGTTACCAAAATTACTAATGCCAGGGATAGTTCTCTAATTTCTGTTGATTTACTAAACTCAGAAATTCGTTTGGTGTTGTTCATATGCAGTTCATGGAGGCTTTCTAGTGATAAGAATTGTAGCTGCTCGATTTCTGTTGGTGTGAGTTGATTTACAGGTGGTATGACTTTTAGTGGATTCGCATCGATATTCCTGTAAATGTTATCTGCAATACGGATTGTAGTGTTAGTGTAGGATACGATAAAACTTCCAGTTATGTTTTTAGGCTCTTCGTTCACTTTGATAATTCCAGAGAATTCATTAAGCAATAATATTCCTGTAGCGATTTCTTCAACTTCAGGGATGTGGTGACCATTTATTGTAAATATAACATGAAGATGGAAGAGAGTTTAGGATTTTTGGTAGACAAGAGTCTGTAGACAGATCTATTAAAATATTTTTACTACAAATTTCCAAGTTCGAAAATCTTTTACACTTACTTGTTATTCCATAAATTTGTGTTTCAAATGTTACTATTTCATTAAATTTTAATTTTACAATCAAGTTATTATTTTTTATTGGTTTTATTAAAAATTTCTTAAAGACAATATTTGAAGTCAACGGAATTTCTATTACATAGAGCATCATCGTTGAATTATGTATTACTTTAATATTTGTAAATTCTAGTGCCTCTTCAGGACTAGTAAATGGTATATTTTCATTTTCAAATTCGATAGCTAATTTAATTTCTAATTCGTTTAAAAGGAATGAATTTATCATACCTAGCTTGGACCATTGAATAGCATACTTTATATTTAATATTTCTTCTTTCAAAAGTCGTAATTTATTTTGATTAACTATAATAAGTTTATCACATAGGATACTACTATTTTTTATATTATTAGTAAGAAAATTTGTCATCCTAGTTATATTATTTAATCTTGTTTCAAATAAATCGTTTATAATAAATTGCTCATTATTGTTTGTATTTAATTTATCTAAATTATTTTCTCTAGGCCATCATGATCTGGGGAACCAGCTAAACATTTCCATGCTGTACCCAGAATATTTATTGATCTCTTATTCTTTACATTTTTTGTTACGCTTATACTTTCTAATAACTGAAATATTTTGGTTAATTCTTCTTTGAGGATGGGAAGTAGAGGATTTCGGGATGATTCAAAGGAGTTTATAAAAGTTTGGATGTCTTGTAAGCATTGTTCGTATTTGTTGGTGTCAAATTTGTGTATGAATCGGAAAATTCCGTTTTGGATTTTAGCAATTCCATTGTCTATCGTTGCGATTCTCGATGAGGTATAGTTGTAGAATTGTACGTCAGCCTGCACTGACGCAGCAATGAGAAGTCTGTAAAGAAAATGTTTTATAAAAGGATTTAACTCTTTATGTTGCTTTTGTGAACGACTCTGCCTGATTCTGTCAGTACTGTAGTCGATTTGTCTTCTTTTACCATTTCTTTTTTGTATTTAGGCGTGATTTTGCTTCCTAATCTTTTATTTATTCTAACGTATATAATGTCACCAACTTTATAGCGTTTTATTGGTGTCCTCTTCCTATTATGAGCATCTATATCGATTTCCTGTTTTTCCTAATCTTCTCAATAGTTTCCTGTCTAGCGTTTTCAAGTTTTCCGGGTCTGAGCTAACTATTCTGCCAAAGAAAACTTCAACGGGTTTTTTATTTGTCGTCGAGTGTATGGAATGATTGTACTCATTTACAGACTTATCTAGTAGTTCAGAAAACGATCTTTTTATTCCATCGGCTTTCGTACATCTCATTATTTCCGCTAAAGTAGAGTGAAATCTCTCCACTTGGCCATTTACTGAACTTTTATAGGGTGGAGTCTTATAAACACGAATACATAGTTGGTCTTCCAGCATAAACAGAATTGAGGCAGAATTGAAGGCTTTTTCGTTGTCCATAACTACTTCTTTCGGTATTCCAAACATAATCAGTAGTTTTCTTAGGGGCTCTTTTATGTCTTCGGCAGCTCTCGATCCAATAGTGTTTACCTGCGCATACTTTGAAAATTTATCGACAGCAGTAAGTATATATTTTCCTTCCGTGTGGTAGATATCGAGATGAATAATGTGGCCAGGATATTGCGGGATTGGAGTTTTCTGTAATTCGGATTTAATAGGATGGCGGTCATATTTATTTTCCTTGCAAACTGAGCAGTGGGAAACCAGATCTTTTATCTTCTTAGTCATTTTTGGGAAGTAGCTTTCTTCGAGTATCTGAGCCTTGTTTTCCTTGTGGTTTCTATGCGCACGCTTATGGGTTTCAATGATGATTCGTTCTTGCTCCTGTTCGTTAGTAATATCGTTGACCTGATTTTGTGTAAACCTCACCTTGTAATTAGCGAAATGCAGAGGATATATATTTTGTATCTTACCCATTATTGGTTCAGAAGTTTTAATACCATTAATGACGGATGGATTGAGATATATTTTTAGAATGCAGATTAAATTTTCTTCATTATAATCTGGTTCATTTATTATGCGACGGTGATATGTAGGAAATATTATTTTAAATTGGTAAGATGGAGTTTGATTGGTCATTAGGAATAATTGATTTCTAAAAACATTTATGGGATATTCCATACTCGGAATTAAGTTTTCCCCAGAGCTTTCATCGCTATGCTGGCTTACCGATAGAGAATTTATTTCAGTCACATAGGGGTTTCTGGAAAGCGCGTCGGCAACGAGATTCGCTTTTCCTGGCTTGTATTCCATTACATAATCGTACTCTTCCAATGCAGCCTTCCACCGTTTCATTTTCCATTATTGTTTTTATTATTAAGAGTATATGTAAGAGGTTGGTGATCAGTTCCGATGATTACTTTTGATTTTCCGTATAGGTAATTTCTAAAGGAATTTAAAGACCATATTATTGCCAGCATCTCCTTTTCGTTGGTCGCGTAGTGTTCTTCCGCCTTACTCAATGTTCTCGAAATGAACGAAATAGGTCGATTAGATTGTGACAACACTGCTCCCAAGGCGAAATTTGACGCATCAGTCGTCAATTCAAAAGGCTTTTCAAAATCTGGGTATGCAATAGTATCCTGCGATAATAATGACTTTTTTAATTTTTCAAATGATTCTAACGCAGCTTTATCAAGAGTGATATATTATTTTGCCGATTGTCTTTTTGAAATGCGACCTCCTTCCCCTCTTAAAAGAGATGTTAGAGGTTTTGCTAGTTTGGCATAATCTCTTACAAATCGCCTATAGTAACCGGATAGACCTAAAAATGAGCGCAGCTCTTTCAAAGTTTTAGGTATTGGACATTTAGAGATGGCCTCAATTTTTTCGGGTTTGTCTTGATACCTTGTGATGAAACTATAAATCCTAAAAATTCTACTTCGTCTTTGAAAAAATCGCATTTGTCAAGCTGTAATTTCATATTCGCGTTCTCTAGTGTCCTAAAAACTTGTTCCAAATGCTTCAAGTGCTTGCATTCCGTTTTGCTGAAGATAATTATATCGTCGATGTAAACGAAGCAAATTTTTCCAATGTGCTCATGTAAAATATCGTCCAAAGCACGCTGAAAGATAGATGGTGCGTTCTTCAGACCGAAGGGCAGCCTTGTAAATTCGAATTTCCCATTGTTAATTGAGAATGCTGTTTTTTCAATGTCTGATGTTTTCAATGGTATTTGATGAAAACCGCTTTTGAGATCTAAGACCGAAAAAAAATTATTTTGCCCTAAATGAGACAATACTTCATTTATATCTGGTATTGGATAGGTATCGGATATTGTAACTGAGTTCAATTTGCGGTAATCTATCACGAGCCTGTATTGTTTATTCCCTTGTGAGTCAGGTTTTTTTGACACAATCCATATCGGAGAATTGTATGGCGACCTAGAGGGTCGTACAATGCCGTCATCCAACATTTTTTTTAACTGTAACTCCACTTCATCTTTTAACGACAGAGGGTATGGGTAAAATTTCGAGTAAACCGGATTATCCGTCGATGTTCTAATTTCGCCAATAACTTTGGTCGTGTATGTTAATTTTTCATCCGGGTCTGCAAATAGCTTCGGAAACTTTTTTACAAAAGAACTTATTGCGTTTGCTTGATTTTTGCTCATGTGATCATTTTTTATATTTAGCATGTTAACATCAGGCAGTGATAGCTGTTTAAGTGGAATCTTAAACTTGTTTTGAATAGTCATATAGTTTCCAGCGGTGTTAATAACGGCTGAAAGGTCTTTTAGAGTGATGTGACCTATAATAGCATCAAACGTTTTTAACGCGGGTAGTAGAAATAATTTTATTGGAATGTCTATATTAAAAAGATTAATAAAGGTATGATTTGTTATGTGGATATCACCACCTACTGATTTTGCTAAAAAAATTTTTGTATTAAGTATAGATTTTTTACAATTTCTGGCCGAACGTAGTTTTTTCCGGAGCCAGTGTCGATTAAAAATTTTAAAAGATTTCCACTCCTCGTTTTGCATTCGATATATGGTAACGAAGAGTGGTTTAAATTAAAAAATGGATGTCGCTATGTTCGACATGCTCATAATCTGTTTGTAGTTGTTGCTCTTCATAGTTTTCTATTGGATCTATATCTTGGTAATCAGATTCATAAAAGTTCTGGTTGTAATCGGTTTGGCCGAATTCTTCAATGTTAAAATTTCGCTGATGTTTAATAGGGTGTGAACTTTCCTGTTGTGGCGGTCTTTTCCCGAAGAAATTATTTTGAGCTGGTCGGTTCATGTAATTGATGTTTCTGGTACGAACGCTTTGATCTATGTCCATAGGCTCTGGTCTTAGTTGTGGTTTGGGTGATAAAGGTCGTGGGAATGTTCTGAAATTATTTGGTCCTTGTGCCTGATAATGAAAATTTGGTGTATTGACATAGGGTCTAACTTGTGGGGTAAAAGAGAGTTTAGGGTAAAAAGGTTGTTATGATTATTTCTGCCATTATAAGTTTGTCCTTTATGTTGCATAGGTGCGTTATGGCTGTGATTTCTGGTTGACTGTAATTTGCATGGTACGAGCGGAAATGTTGATTCTCCAACTTCAAGCATAAATGAAGGGCTTGCGGCAGCTCATTGCGAGTAATCTTGGAAGATCGCCTTTGAGACCTCTGATGAAAGTATCTAAGGCCTTATCTCTATATGTTCTGATGAGTAATTCCATAGGTGCTGTTTCTACATCCATGCATGATATTTTGTCTAATATCAGGGATAAATGGGAGTAAACATTATGGTAAAACTCTTGTATCGTGTTATTGCCCTGAACCATGATCGTCATCTGATATTCGAGAGTTGTCAGATCTCGCTTGTCAGCATAATGGATAGAAAGACATCTGGATATTGCAGCCCAGTTCAATGGGGTATTATATGATTCTAGCGCTATATCCGCTTGACCTGTAATTTTATTTCTAATGGCACTCAGGATGCCGTAATATCTTGGTGATCCCTTAATCGGCTCGTAAATTTTTATAATCCTATCTACGCCTTTCTTCCACGAATTAAATTCACCAGGAATTCCCGAGAATTCCCGTATGCAACGTACTACATCGGGGATCTTATCTAATTCTGACAAGTTTCCTGCGTTTTCTAATCTAATTGTTTGTTCCGACATATCGATAACATCGTTACCGGTTCGTTGACTACTGCGTGTCAAAATGTCTGATACGATTCTTGTCACAAGATTTTCTAATTCTACTGATCCTTGATTGGCAGGAGGATTAGGAGGATTAGGAGGGGGATTAGAAGTTTTTAGGATTGAGGGTCTTACGAGGTTATTTGGATTTGACATGTTTTCTTATTTTTGCTTTTAATAATCACAAAATTCGAAATTAAATTGAATACACTTTTATTTTTTAATTACTAAAGCACGAGAGGGGATAAATATCTTAAGTTTAATTTAATCAAGCACAGAATTTTTTTTACTGAGTATTAGTCTAATCAGAAAATTTTGGAATATAAAATAAAATATATTAAATTTACTCTTACATTAAGTATAGCATCGGTGAAGTGGTGCAGCAAAGTCCTTTTTGCTTCCGCTACTACGGCACTGCAGACTTGGTGGTTGGATTTCACACAACTTTTTGGTCACTTTCCACTTAGCTTCACTTAGGGTTTGTTAGGCCTCGTTTTTTCTTACTTTTCACGGCAATTTTAATGAGTTCTTTTTGCTCGGTTTTACTTAGGGCACGTTTTTTTAATTTTCACTGTAATTTGAACGAGTCCTTTTTTAGCACTTTGATCGGTTTTACTTAGGGCACGTTTTTTTTTACTTTTCACTGTAATTTGAACGAGTCCTTTTTTAACACTTTGCTCGGGTGCCAGTTAATTTTATGTTTGTTTAAATTAATAAAAAAACAATTTTTTGGTTTAAATATTAATTTTTATTTAGACACTATGTGTCTTTTTTACATGAGTTCTTGTTAAAAACTAAACTTAGAATTATTTTTAAGATTTAATTACAATTATTATTCTTATTGTTTTAAAAGTAAATTACATAGTTTAACAATTCATTTATTTGGGTCAATAAATAATGTGAAATTGCAATTTATTATTTTCTTTGATTGTTTCGCAATATTACTTATTTTAGTTTTGTTTCTTTGTTAACAAAAGTGCTTTAAATGCGGAAGTTAAAATAATGCAATCGCTTCTGTTGATTTAAGCAATTATTAGTTGAACTATAATTAGGTCAACAACATAATGCCATATCAACTGAAGTTAACTCGAAATTGTAAATTTGTAATAATAAATGTTTTGTTCCTTAACTCATCTATGTGCCATGTGTCAAAAAAAAAGCGTCACCACTAATTACTAATGAAAAAATGCTTGATTCAGACATCTATTTGTTGATTTAAACAGTTTCCAATCATGTTGGATTCTATAAAATTGTCTCTTAGTAATGTATGAAACTGTTGATCTTAATAAATACGTGTCTGACTCAAACAGTTTTTCATTAGTAATTAGTGGTTACGCTTTTTTTTTGCACATGGCACACATGAAATGCCAGATGTAAACTCAGCCTAATGTAATGTAAGTGTAACGTAGAAAACAGCTGATTGATATTTTTATATGAAAAGTAGGTTACGCTATATTACATCTCTATAACCATTTTCATTACTTTTCACATAACAAAATCGATCAGCTGTTTCTTACTGTTACAGTTACATTACATTACAGTCGACTAACTGAGCCTTAAGCTTTTTTTTTTTTTTTGTTGGTAGAGAAATGTTGGATTGCCTAGAGTGGATGGTATGTCATTGACAACAGGGCTTTCATAAAAAAACAGAAAAATATAAGTGGCAAAATTCCGTTAATGAAATAACCAAACATATCGCACTTGTTCCTCAAAAGCGTAACAACTCAAAATTCATGAATTTTCAGTAGAGGCCAAAAACTGTTTCTGTTGATTCTAACGATATATTACAGCAAAAAATTATGTCATTGTAAGAAAATATAACGTTTTGTTTCTTTTTATTGCTTAAGTGAATTCCAAAAAAAAACTACTTTTTGAGTTGTTATTCTTTTTCTCAAAATTTTTTTGTTCAACTAGTGGTGTTATTTCGAGTTTACCCAGTTTATCTGAAAATTCATTCTGGCTTATATAAATCGTTAACAGTCTAAAACAACAACAACTCGAAATGTCGCTCTTTGTATTAAAAAACTTTGATCTGTTTTGCTCAAGCACTTGCAAACAACTAAAAACGGCTTCCTTTAATTGAGGTAGTTTAGACGAGAACAATTTTTAAGCAGTAAAATTTTTGTTCTTTTCCAAATTACACGAGACTAATTCATCTGGCACAAAATGTATACGTATACACAGCTTTGTGTGTGTTAGTGTTTTTAGTATTCATTTAACATTTGCTGTTTTTTAAGTTATATGTGTATTGGTTTTATGCTGCTAATGCGGGGTTGTAGCTGGTTGAAAAGTTATGCCAACCGCAAAACCGCTCTCTTTGCCTCTCTCACCAGCAAACTGGCATGTTATGCCAGCACAATTATGCCCGAGTAAATCAGCGCATTGAGACTAAAGTAGTTATTCTAAAAACACAAAGAGATTCATAACGGTTTTTCTCACGGGAAAGAAGACAAATCAAAGGGAGATTTTTACAGTGGGTAGATAGATATGACCTCTGTTGCTTGGTTTTTTGCAAAAAGTGAAAATTTTGAAAATTTTGAGTTGTTACGCTTTTGAGGAACAAGTGCGATATGTATGTATATAGGTCCTTTCATAATCAAATAACGTATGTATTATCATATGACCTACCGATTTTCTTAACAAATGGTCAGTTTAACCTCCTTACTCTTTTCGAAATAGCTCCTTCATAAAAGGGAAATATTATTGGATGAAATATTCGCAATATTATGTAATGCTATAATAATCTGTTGGGAAAAAAATACAGAAACAAATTTTTTTGACATAGCACACAATTTTATTAAATTCACATCATGCAATTAATTGATATTTAAATAGAAAATAATTTATTACTTCATTTAACATAGGACGAAAATAACTATTTTATTTATTTTTATTATTTATTTGTTATTAAAAAAAAATTGATATTTCAAAAATAAGCCATTATAGACGTTATTCGAAACTTAAGTTGAATTATTTTGCTAATCAATCTCAGGTTTCGCACCAGCAATTGACATTAGCAAAGCTTCCGCAGTGCCCTCCTCTGTAACCACGTCTACGGCACTCACCGTTGCAGTTTGAAAAGTAATTAACTGCACCCCATACGCAACTGCCGATATGCACGTCCGCTTGCACACTATTTTGAGGAGATGAAAGGATCACCAAGAATGTGGCGCACACCAACAACAATATTGTTTGATAATTTTTAGCCATTTTCACCACAATACGGAGTAAATTTTTGAACGTTGAAGACGTTGATATTTTTGATACTTCAGTGAAGAAATTTAAAACTCAACTGTTTTTCATGTTGTCGTTTCCCATATTTATATCTTGATATTTGCGTAGAGTTGTTAAGAATGAAGCTACTTCGTGCTGTTTAAATTGATCTACATACATATGTACATATGTAAGTATGTACTTGTATATATCGTAACAGTGGGACTGAATTAGTATTTTGTTTTTATATTCATTTAGCCGGGAATTTCCCATTTAACTCAATTTTTTCATTTTTCAGCTTTTCCAAATGTTGTAAAATCTAAATACATACACACATGTGTACATACATATGTACGCACATGCGTATTTAATTTAATTTATATTCTCTGCATGAAAAATTCTTCAATACTAAATTATAGTGTTTTAACTGGTTAGTTAAAACACTATGAAGACTATCTTCACAAAAGCATGTAGAAAAGCTGGGGGCAAATTACGGCACTCGTTATCGAACGAAATTACGAAATATTTCAATAGAGTTTATACGGATATATTTCGTAATTTCGTTCGGTAACGAGTGCCGTAATTTTCCCCCTGATTTTACATGGTTATACTTATTGGAGAATCTTGCACTTTTTGGCAGTTTAAAATTCCAAGAAAATTAATAATTCTTTAAAATAGAATTCACTATTTAATGCCTGTTTACTTACATACATAGATATCATTAGAATATTAAAATTATTTCGAGTTAACTGGTGTTAAACATGATAACTTTTTTAAACTTAATGCAAAACTGAAGTTATAGATTCGTACAGATGGAAATGGTTATAACGAACTGTAAGCTATTATAAACGAACATATATATATATATATATATATATATATATATATATATATATAGTTCCTTATAGCATTAAAAAATTACAAAATTAAAGAAGGGGCAATTTTCATTCCTGTTAAGAGAAAAATCAGGTGCAAAATAGAAGTAGAGAGAGAGAGAGATATAGATAGAGTAGAGGGAGAAAGGAAAGCAAAAACCTCGTATATTGTTAATACAACCAATTACAACCATCAGGCTTACAGTTTATGTAATTCGTTGTTGGAATCTAATAGTGTTTTGACACTGAAAGTTAAAACCTGGTTTTAACGTTAAAACCATAAACATTTGATTTTGCATTCACGCTGCAAGTTTGTTAAATTCATGTTTTGACTCACAGACTGTCTAATAACTTAGCTCAAAAATAAAATAAATCTCCTGCAGAAATGCCTGCATTTGTTGTTGTATTGTTTTCTTCTTTTTATAACACTTATTTGACAAACTGTACACCAACTGTTTTTGTTTGTATGAAAAACTCGGAAATTTTCCAATGCGTTGTATATGGAAACTATTTTATATTTTGTAAGTAAATATTTTAAAATAATGGAACTAGTAATACAAAGTGAAGAAGCGCTTGGAAATCAAGTTATTTTATATTAAAAATGCACAAATACATCACAAACTAAAACTTTTTTATTGGCCGATCGATGTCAGTCATGTCGTCTATTTTGGCTTCCAAGAGGTCAATGAAAATATTTTCTTTGTTTTCCTTCCAAAAAAAAAAATTTTTTCCTGTAATTTTTTGGTTATTGTAGCTGCTGCATACAATTTCAAGTTGAAAATCTTTCTAGCGCCATCTATTGTTATTCGCTGGCACAAACATTATCAGCTGCTGTCGGTCATTTCAACTTGGCAGCACTGAATTTATCCCAGCGAAAACAAGGTTGCATTTCATAAAACCAACTTAAAACCAATTCAAAAATGGTTTTAATTTGGTTTTAACAAAAACAATTTGTATGGTAAAACCAGGTTTTAACAGTTGGTTTTAACGTTAAAACAAACCATGTTAGTGTGAAAACACTATAACCAATCTGGATTTGTTAAGAAAGTTTTAGTGCAAACTTTAGCTGAGATTTACATGAACAAATTATTTTCTGGATGAATTAACCAATTTGAATGGAATAGTTACTGAATTTATAGTGTAAGCACACATTTTTAATTAAAGTAATCTAGTTAATAAATTTTTACGTCTCAATTATCATGTAAAATGATGTTTCATTTCAAACTTATTTTTTTGTTAAAATAGCCAATTCATTTACTGTAAATTATAATTTTTTGCAATTTTTATTCTGAGTAAATAAATGTATCTATTTATAAGCAGCTGTGTTTGTTTGGTTCTCTCTTATGTGTGTCTACTTCCCGTATAAATTTTACTTTTGTTATTGCAGAAAACCTTTTTCTATTGTTTTGCACTTTTTTCGATATTTTTGTTCGGAATAAACAAATGCGTCAATTTTAAAACAGCTTTGCTGTTTGCCTGTATACCCTTCTCAAAAAATGGTAAAGGGTATACATATATAGGTTTGTCGTTCCGTGTGTAATTTCCACAATATTCATATACGGCCCATAAAGTACATATGTATATATACTCTGGGACCTTATGAATAGGAAAGACGAATAAGCGATGCCCATCTGTCCGTCGGCCCGTCTATCTGCCTGTACGTGGAATCGGCTTTGCCAAGCTCCCAGGAAAGTCAGAGACTTCAGTCTTGGAGTGGTGTGTCACAAATGGTCCAAAATAGACTGGTAAAAGGCTGGAGACTTTAAACTTTTTTTTGATTTATATAAGTAACTAGCTAAAACTAATATTTTTTCCTTTGTTAAATATACCTGCGCCTCGTGTCTGTAAGGATTGTGAGAGTTATTTGAGTCGAAAAAATTTTTATCATCCTGTGAAACAACTATATATTTTATTGGAAAAATTGAGCTTTCATTACAAAAAGCTTTTAGCAAATTGAAATACAATGAATCAAAACAATTCACATATTCCATTAAAATAAAAGTTGCGTATATAAAGCAGTAATCTATATCAACGTATGCCACACAGAGTGGACCAAACACAAAGAATGCTGATGATGAAGGTGTAGCGGCCTTCGAAAACAGCTAGTTGTTCAATTCTACTACGTGTTTGTCAGAATATTTGCAATTAACTTTGGTGTTATTTGTTCATTAATAATAATCACATTTAATTTGGCTTACAAAGCGATACGAACTTTAGCCTGATCAAATCATAATTATAAAAAAAAACTATATTTTTTGATATTTATTAAAGTTTTAATATGAATAACCCTGTGTGAAATAGGACAACCAATATAATTGTTTAATTTTTCTCGATGCGAGAACTTCTCACATGTTACAGAAACGTGGCACTGTTTTGTATTTCAGTAGAAATTGATTTGGTATGCAAAATAAAAAAAATTAAAAAGACGATTCCAGGGTCTAGAAAATTTTAAATATTCCCTATACAGTATGCAAAGTTCATTTTCATTTACCCTTGATTCAAAAAAAATGCACTGCTGTGCAATGAATTAAATTACTAAAATTTATTATTTGTAAGATTTTATGCGGGGAAACACTTGTTCGAACAAAATAATTAAAAACGAACTAAAAGAAATTTCATTCATCATTTTGAGAGAAAGTCTCGATTATTTAAAAAAGACACGAAATTCATATTCGTACAAAAAATTTAATTTAATAACTCAGATTAAAAACTAATACAATTAATTATAAAATAAATAATCTGTTTTATACTAACACTAGTTTTCAATATAATTTTTGGCAGTAATATGAACTTTTTTTCTTAAAAATATTTAGAGAATTGCGTTATATTCTATAAAATTAATGACAGAATTATCTTTTTTATTATTTAATTTATTAAATAGGGCCACAATATATAAAATCATTCAATAGAATAGAAATATTTTAGTTACAAGAGTTTTTGTTTTTGAAACGTTGACACTGTATGTATTTTCTCATACATTTCCAATTCACGTCTGATAAAAAAGAGTTAATACTAAAGATCCACATATGAAGAGCTTCATAATTAAATTTCCATATATGGGCTCATATATTATAATATATTTTATATATTAGTCCATATATCAATTCATATATAATACTTTTCACATGTATAATCCCATACATTTCCATATATATAAATATAAAGTAACCCACTAAAACTAATTTTTTCATTTTCTCTACATTTTAAACGAATTAGATTTTTTTACATTTTTTTAGTACATAAAATTGACTACCCAGCTAAAAAAATATGTAAGGAGCATATATGATATCCCATAGGGATACGGAAAATGAGGGTGTATGGACATATCGTCGTTGCTCTGACGTGATCAGTTATGTGTAGATTTTTGAAATTTTTTTATTTCACCATTTTAGAACTTGATGTATCATACATTCACCCATCAAATCGTTTAAAGATATCTTAATTGGTTCAGAAGTTAACAATAGTAGACTTTACACATTTATCAAAAAATATAAAAAAAAACAATTATGTGTTAAAATAAAAAATAATAATTTTATTAGAAATACTCTTGAAGCTGAACAACAAAATGAGTTTTTGGTGCAATTCCGCTATATTTACCAAATCTACAATTCTTTAAGATTAATTTTACGAAATACTTAATATGTAAATGCTAAATATGTTTCAATATAGCGTTGCAGTTTGCAAAAATATTGAAAGGTTTCAAAATAAAACAGGGCTCAAATCGTCACATCCGTGATCGTATCGAACATCGCACGAAAATAAATCGAGTGATACGTCAATTGTGTAAGCTGAATGGGATTTCAGTACGTTCACGTATCTCATAATCCGAAAATGGTGTTTTTAAGTGACGTGTTGTGCGTTCACGGATGTGATGATTCGACCCCGGTTTTTTTGCTCTCCTGAAGACTTACATAGTTAAAAACACATAGCTGATTTTGTCGGAGATAGTAGATATCATACATTTGCATACATGTATGTATAAATATTACCTTTACAGTATGCAAAGTGCATATTCATACATCAATTATTAAAATTAATTTTTTGTAATGCCGAGTACACATTATTATATACTATTACGATCTCACAAAATGCTGACATCGTAATAGTGTGTACTACTTGCAACATTTGTCATTTCCGATAATTTTTCACGTGTGGCATGGCTTTCCATATAAAAAACGCTATAACCCAATTCACAGTCTTGTGCAAATGGTCTTGCATCGTACCATGTGCAACATGGTATAGTAAGAATTGTTAAATGGTGAGTATCAATGGCGGTATTCGATGTTTGATGCAAATTGTCTTGTGTAAATGCAAAATATCGTAGCTTTTCTTTCACATCCAACAACAAAATACACACACAATCCAAAGAAAAGCTACGATATTTTGTATTTGCGCTTAAGCAAGACAATTTGCATCAAACATCGAATACCGCCTAGTGATGAAGGCATAGTCACTGGTCACTGAACTATAACGACTCCAGCAGGTGCTAATCCTAATGTAACATCCATCGCCGATATTGTGTAGCAGAATCATCGGCGAAGTAAAATAACCAATAAAATGGCTACTAAACACAGCTTCAAAATTTAATACGCCTCATGTAACACCAGAGGGCGCTGCAACACTGGATTATTAAAAAAGCGTGCAAAAAAAGCAGAGTTGCAAAGGAATGAAGCTTTCTTCTATCTCTGCCTTCACCACCTGTCTTCTATCACTATCCCTTTCCTTAAGAAGGTAACACCTAGTAATAGTAATAGACATTAATTACCTGAGTGTTACTTCTGTTTAATTATATATATATACTGTACCATTTTGCACATGCTACGATGCAAGACCATTTCCACAAGATTGTGAATCGTGCTAACGAGAACTGCGTTGCACACATTTTGAAAATGACACATATTTTTACACAAAATTTCAATCACTTTTTGGCAGTGATGGGAAATTTGGTACGATCGTACTTTATTTGATACTATTTGACATGAAAAAGTACCGTTGTACTCCCCCACGCATTTGATACTCTCACGGTCTACTTAGAAATGCAGTTAGAAGACGCGCGTTTGCATATATTTTTGTCAAGAATTAAATTTCTTTTTCGACAAATGGCATGAAACTTTATTAATAAATATATTTTAAAAAATGATATCTTCTGTGGCACAGAAGTTGATCTATGTATATACAAACAGAAATCATGTTGAAACAACTGTTTTAAATCAGTTTATAGAAAATTGTAAAAAGTTTTATATTAAATTCTGTCAAGTTCTAAAGTGGACTTTGACAATGAAATGTTAGTTTGGATTAATAAGATTTCCCCTGAAAATGTTTTATATGGTAAAACCAACAGCATTATACCACTTTTAATTAAAATGCTCCCAGCGAAAGGCTAAATTTTAAAAATATTAACAACCAATATAGATCATTGGCTAATATGGAAGAACTGAAACCATTAACAAAATAATAAATGCAGTTTCTTTTCTAGAGTTGTAATGACCCAATATTACTAAGTGAGAATATATCTTATTTTTCGAAAGAAACATCTATTCTAACAATAAACGTACCATTGGTGTTAAAATAACCAGAACAAAATCATTATAAAAATAATAGCTAAAATCAATAACAATTGAAATAATAATATTAAATAATATTAATAATAACAATATTAAATAATTGCTTAATTACCAACAATCTTTATCGTGTATTTGTGTATCAAATACACTTCTGGTTTTTTAATTGTGAACCCCTCTGTGTTGTGTATTAATGTATTTCGTATTTTAAATGAAAAAAGAAGAACAAGCTACATACAAAATTTCATACAACAAATGTTACACTCTTGTATTTAATATGATAATACAATAGATACAGAGATACAAGGGGTTTTGTGAATTAAGCATATATGTTTTTGTTTAATATTCGAGCTTTAGGTCACTTTTTAATAATTATTTATTTATATTTAATTTTCCAATATTTCGCCACTCCGTTGTGTGGCTTCTTCAGGGAATATTTTATTTTTATTTTAAAAAACGTTATAAAATCTTTTGCAGTTACAATTTTTCGATGTTTGAAAAAACAATTTTAAGTTTTGTGTCAATAATTTTAAATAAGCAAAATTCAAATTATAAAATCCAGGAAACAACATTTTTAAAATAACAATTCAGGAAACGGAATTATAAAATTAAATTGAAGAAATGAACAATTAAATGAAATTAAGAATGAAAATATTTGTTAATAAATTAATAATTTATGCATTATTATTGTTTTTATTTATCAAATATCTATAATTTTGTGCTAAATTTTCTATATCTGCCTTAAAATTGATTCTTTTTTCTGGTGGTACTTTTAAAATTTCTAACATTTCTAACATATAACGCTTTTTATAATTGCTTTCTTTTTCTAAAATTGAAGTATTATCAAAATCAGAAAAGTGACCTAAATGAAGACAATGTGTGGATAAAGCTGTTTTTAATTGAATTGTGTACAAAAATAAATATTTGCTTCGGTAGTTCAGTGAGTATTGTTCTAGCCTAACATACGGAAATCCTGGGTTCGACTCCTGATTCAACGCGCGAACAAAAAGTAAAAAAATAAAGAGCAAATTTTTTAATTATAAAAATATGAAAAAGACATGCTTCCAGGTAGACGAATATTTTTGCTGAATTCAAGTCACTCCGGCAGGCATGAAAGAATCTCATTTTAGATCGACGTGGCAGAGCTTCTACGCGAGGAATCCCATATAAAAATCATGCAAAATTTCATGCATCGGGTAAGCGATTGCATACAATAGGTGCTTCCAGCGAAGCACCATTTTTTCCTGGGTTCTTATTGTTTTCGTAGATGTGATGAAATCGATGAAAAAAAGAGACAATTCTTGGTATATGTATGTAACCACCGTAAAGGCCACTTGTTGTTGATAATAGATCATTTTAGCAAAACAATTATACTTTTGCAACTTATTTTAATGAAAGTGAACCTAAAAGTTTTCGAAAGTCAACTTAAGCGCTAGTGTCAAAAGTCCACAGATATGTAGAATTATAAAAAAAAAACAAAAACAAAGTTTCATGTTTAGTTATTGTTTTCAGTATACATTCTCGAATATCAAATGTGATTAACCAACTTAACAATAGATGAGAAAAATTCTTTTGATTTTTATTTCATATGTTACCACATGTATTTGTATTGGAAAATTGCTAACTTTAAAGCCAATTGTGTAATGATATGTTATTAATATAAAATCATAAAAAATTGTTGTTAAAACTACTATTAGAAAAAAATAATTAAGTTTACAAAAAAATTTAAGATCCCGCAATCCAGAAAAAAATTCCGGGATCGGTATTCACAAAATCCTGAATCCCAGGATTTTTGAAAATCAATCCCGAATGTCATCCCTAGTTATTATACATACTGCATCCATAGTCCGGAACTTGGGCTGGCACGGTACTGTGTGCCTAAAAAGGCACACATCATTGTATATGTATGTATATGTAAATATGTGTACCGGAGTTTGAAAAATGTATGTGTATCCTTTATTTTGGAAGTAAAGATGCTGACCTTCTTGCACATTGCAATGGTGAATGAACATATGAAACCATTTCAACTTTAAAATTTATATATGAGATGTGCACAGCACTTTTTTTCCTATGAGAAATAAATATTTTTGTAAAACAGTCCAAACCCAACTCTTTTTCGTACGGGTATTTACTTTACTCTTCATAAAAGTATCAAAACAGTGCCATCAAAGAGCAATGTTGACGGATATATTATTCTACAAAGATATTTGCCTTAAAATACAGAAGAAAACGTTTGAAATGTTCATATAGTACCTATAATTTTATTAAATTCACATCCTACATTTGATGCTTAAATAAACATTATTTAGTACATAATTAAAAATAGGACGAATAACGATTGTATAGCTGTTATATTTATATAATTATACATATATGTATTTATATAGTTATATATTTATGTATATATGTATGTTAATAAGAAACCGGATTTTTCGCAAATATATCATTTTGGATGGTGCTCAATAATATCAATGTGACGTTAGTTGGGAATTGAAGTTGAATCATTTTGGTATCTAATCTTAGGTTTCGCACCAACAATTGACATTGGCAAAGCTTCCGCAGTGTCCTCCTTTGTAACGACGTCTTTTACACTCTGCGTTGCAATCTGAAATGTAATTGGTTCCACCCCATACGCAGCTGCCGATAAGCACGTCAGCTTGAACACCATTCTGAGGAGATGAAAGGATCACCAAGAATGTGGCGCACACCAACAACAATATTGTTTGATAATTTTTCACCATTTTTACGTTATATGTTTGCTACTTCAATGAAGAAAGTTAAAACTGAACTGTATTCCGTATGGTCTCTTCCCATATTTATATCTTGAAATTTACGTACAGTTGATAAGAATGAAGCTGTTAAATGCTGTTTAAATTTATCTAAATCGTAACAACATGACTGATTTAGTATTTTTATAACTAAGCTTAATATTTTTAAAATTAACTCAATATGAAATTTTTCCGTTATAATAAACTTATTTAACCAGTTGTTATTAGGGAGGCCAATCGCTAGATTCTTATCGCTGAAATCTCGTTATATTTTGGGACTGGGATATCCTAAATTCCTGGATTAAAGCTATCGAACTTCATTTTTGCTTTTATAAGCCTTTTATTTACAACGCAATTACATTATTAATTTTAAAGTAAATTTAAATAGTTGGACAAACAAGGAAAAAGACAATTTCGTTTAAGTTTGCATATTAAGCATATCAATTATTTATCTTGATAATTCTAATAGTGTTTTCACACTGAAAGTTAGAACCTGGTTTTAACGTTAAAACCATAAACAGCTGATTTTGCATTCACACTGCAAGTTTCTTAAATTCAGGTTTTAACTCACAGACTGTCTTATAACTTTGCTCAAAAATAAAATAAATCTCCTGCAGAAATGCGTGTATTTGTTGTTATATTGTTTTCTGCTATTTATAACACTTATTTGACAAACTGTACAACAACTGTTTTTGTTTGTATGAAAAACTCGGAAATTTTACAATGCATTGTATATGGAAACTATTTTATATCTTTTAAATAAATATTTTAAAATAATGGAACTAGAAATACAAAGTGAAGAAGCGCTTGGAAATCAAATTACTGTATATTAAAAATGCACAAATGCATTACAAAATAAAATTTTTTTATCGGCGGATCGATGTCAGTCATGTCATCTATTTTCACTTCTCAATTATAACATGTTCGTTGTTTTTCTTCCAAACAACTCTTTTTTTCAATAATTTGTAGATTACTGTTGCTGCTACATCCATTTTTAAGTTGAAAATATTTCAATCGATATCTATTGTTATTCACTGGCATAAACATTATCAGCTGCTTCTGGGTATTTTAACTTGGCAGCACTAAATTTATCAAAGCGAAAACATGGTTGCATTTCATAAAACCAACTTAAACCAATTCAAAAATGGTTTTATAGTACGTTTCCACTATGAGCAAGACAAGTTCTTTTTCTCATAACACTTGGAAGTGTTTCCATTATGCTTTTTTGTGTTTTGGTTAAACGAGTTTAGGAAATCAATTTGATTTTATTATCAAGGCCGCAAACCTTATTATTTAGATTAGTAAATTTTTCACTCATTTGCATATAAACAGCATATAAATACAACTGATGTGGTTTGTGCAATTGCTTAAAAAATTTAGTATTCTGTATTAGTGCCATCTCTCGGTTTTCTCTCTGTGGGCAGCATTGATGTAAAGACTAGTCCAAAGAGGAGTAGGAGTACCACAAAACTACTCCAAATATATGAAAAAAGGTGGTCGATTTAACATTGCGATGTCCTAGGGTTGGACCACATGGTCCAACTTTGCATTACATCGGACTAACCCCAAAACTACTCCATATGGAGTAGTTATATACTACTCGCATAAAATTTGTGAGTGCCTGAGATAAACGATCATATCCGTTTAAACACGAATACTTATCGTGCAGCATTGAATGCTTGTATGAAAACGACATGGTCCATGAGTGCATTACATGGCACCATGATGTAACTGGTCTGTTTCATCTACATTGGACCACGTACTCCAATATTATTTGCGGGGTATCTACATCTTACACACACACTCAAACGTACAGTATGCAAAATAACGAGCATACACAAATCAACACTACTTCTTTTGAGTGTTTGTTACAAACAAGCAGTCTTGGCGACATCGCTTGTTAACACTGATATACACGTACACCAATACATCCATCGTGCTTCGCTTATAGTACGACAGCATTTATTATTGGTTTAGTATAATACATGCGACGTGAATACATTTAAAAAATATGACGTATTTACATTTCAAGACTGTTTACGCAGGTCTCTATTGCATACATGCATGTGCAAAAATCAAACAATTTAGATTTTGCTTCAAGCGTCGTCGGTGTGACTCATACAGACAAAATTTTGACGGTGAATTATAATGCACTTAAGGAAAGTTAACAATAAGTTAACTACTTTTGTAGTCAACCACACATTCTGCGATAGGGACCAGACAATGCACGGAGCCGATGAAGTACGTGATGGCGCAGAAAAATTGGGCATTTCCCCCACCTAAAAACCTTGCCTTCTTTAAGAAATCACATTGATTAGTAAAATATTTCATTTTTTAATAGAAATTGAAAATAATGAAGTTGATCCCGATCTATTTCAATAAAATAATAACTGCATTTTGTATAATGAAAGACTGGCATGAAGTTAACATACGAAACTAAAATATGCTTTAAAGTATATTTTAGCGTATTTCCTGAATGTAAACTTGCATGGTGCTAAACTTGTTAAGAACATGTTTAAAATTGCCACATGTGCACACAGACTGGTTCAATTTATAAGAAGAATTTTTGAGGAAAAAAAGTATTGTTCTGCGCTCTTTATTGACGTTTCCCAGGCATTTGATAAAGTGTGGCATGAAGTACTAATTTTAAAATTGAAGACTTACTTACCAATAAACATTTTAAATATTTTGGAAAGTTACATTATTTCCCGTAAGTTCACTGTTGTGGAAGGAGACTTTACGAGTAGGCCTGAAACTATTTCATCCGGTGTGCCACAGGGGAGCATACTGGGACCAGTTTTATACTTGATTTATACTTGCGATATGCCTGTGAGCAGTAGTATCCATACTTCCACATTTGCCGACGATACAGCCTGCCTTAGTATGCACCAAAACCCTGATGAGGCATCCCGCAAACTCCAGGAACACATTAGCCAGATGGAGCTTTGGTTAAACTTATGGAGAATTAAAGTCAATGAACAAAAGTGTGTCCATATAACGTTCACCCTAAGAAGAGATACTTGCTCCCCCATTCGGATTAACAATCGAGTTGTTCCTCAACATTCACATGTGAAATATCTTGGTTTACACCTTGATCGACGACTTACATGGAAACATCACATTGACTCTAAGTTAACTCAAATGAAACTTAAATTAACTCAGGTACATTGGCTGATCGGTAGAAATTCAACACTTAGCCTAGACTGCAAACTTTTAATATACAAGTCGCTTTTAAAGCCAATATGGTGTTACGGAATTCAACTATGGGGTACTGCTTCAGCTTCAAATGTAGAGAAAATTCAACGAAGGCAAAATAAAATTTTACGCATGATAACATCGGCTCCATGGTACATCAAAAATTCAAATATACATCGCGATTTGAATATGCCACTAGTGACTGAAGAAATTGTAAAATACGCAGGCAAATATCTAACAAAACTCGAGTCACATCCTAATCCGCTTGCTCGTAATATTTTGAACTTTACTGGACACATCCGCTTAAAAAAGAGAGATACACGGGCTCTAATATTCAACACTATAGATGATGAAGCTGCTTGAAAACACTTTTTTCTTTTTGTTGCTTATCACTACTTATGTATATTAACAACTATCACTAAGCTTATGTCCGACATTGGTCGGGCCTAATAATTTTTTTATAGACTTAAGATTTGAATACTTATTGTTAGTTCATATTTGAAGATACAATAAATAAAAAAAAACATGCATTAAAAAAAAAAAAAAACGTGCTAATGGCCAGTACACTATGGCATTTGTGACAAGCAACGTTTTTCATTTCCGATATTTTTCGTTGTGTGGCATTACCTCACAAACTGTTTACGCATCTGAGGTAGAGAGTTGTGAAAACAAGCTGACAGCATGACAGACACAAAAACAGCATCAGCGAATTGACACTTTGACATATTAAGTACATGAACGAATTTTAAATGTAAGCGGGTATACAAATTTATATGTATGGAAAACGTAAAAAAACGTGAAAAAGCACAGAAGCGTGTGAGAAAAATGCAAGCGTCCTGGACTCATAACATGACGACACAGCTTATGAAGCTTGTGGAGGATCATGAGGAATGGAATGGAAACTACATGGGTAGAAAGCTCGGAGGAATTTGGACTTCATGCGCACGAAATTTTTAAACCAACTTGTTTCATTTCATAACACTGAATAAATTCTAGGCAAAAACATAATTTTCTACGTCGTTAAGCAGGTCTGGGTTGGAGAACATTTCTCGCGTCTTCGTAATTATTTTTTAAGTGCGGTCAGGCTTCTGTGTGTTGTTTGGCCTTCGAGAGTTTTTCGTCTCGCTCGCACTGGTTGACTGATCGATCTACCACGGATAACCGTATAATCTTGCGTTTTTTTTTTGGAATTTCTTTGAAAGCCACGTTGCTATTTCCCAAGTGCATTTATTAGGTGCAGCACTACACCAGGTGTGTACTATTGTTATACCATGCCAAATGTCAAAATTGGATTGTGTAGGTACAAGGCTAAAATTATGCTTTTATTTGGGTTACTCCAAAACACCTAACGAATATTGAGTTTGGTATGGTGTTTGAGATTTCCTATAAGAAACATACACTCTGACGATGTTACCCTGTTTGGAAAAGTAAGATAGTAGTTTATACCAACAAAGTACACGTGTGACCTTCTCCGAGAAAAGGGATCTAGTGCGTCAAAAAAAAGGTTTGGACTTAACAGTGGATTCTGGTACCTTAAAGGATGTAGAATAAGATGAAATGAGTTAGATTTCTGATAATCATAACTAACCATACCAACTCGCAACTCCCAACTGAAGGTGTGTTCAAAGTGATAATTCGTTATGAAACTTTAAATGCGTTTTTCTCAAAACTTCATTTTCACACACTAGGTCTCTTTTCTCGGAAAATGTCACACGTTGTTATTGCTGTCGTAATATTTGTTGTAGTAATAAGGGTATCTGATTGATGTGCCTTGCTACTTCCTACGTGACTGACACTCAAAATACCTTAATAAGAATTTCCAGACAGTAGCCTTTTTTACGGCCAAAAATTTTCGGGAATTCCCGAGATATATACCAGGGACTACGGAATCGTAAATTTTGCGGAACTCCCGGGATTTTCCATCCCGAAAATTCCCGTGAAAAACACTAATATGTATACATGTACGTTAGACTGGTAGCAAAAAAATTAAATGAAATCAAATATGAGTTTTGCTGCCATAAATGAGGTCTTAATTCTTTAGCTCGATCCGGCAGTGCCTTCTGGTGCGTGCTTTGACCTAAAGTACTCGATACCCAGTGGGGATTTTGTAAAAAAAATTTAAATAACTCTGCAGTTTCTAAACTAGCTTTCCGATTATTATGAAATTTCGTACAGCATTTGGGGAGGTGTCACTGTGGAATTTGGAATATATATCTTTAAAGGGAGTGGAGCCACAAAGCCGTAAAGTGGTCAACCTAGAGTTAATGAAAAGTTAAACCGATGCCAATCATGCTGATGCATAAATTGATCTGATAAAAAAGATTTTTTCTATCCAAGAACTAAAAAAAGTCTGATACATTTATGGGATTCCGCTTACAGTTTAGGAAATATTCGAGAGAGAAATATAATTTTGGCTTTTTTTACCAACCTGGGTCCACTGTTCTACCAATGGAGAAGTCGAATCTTGTTCGATTTAGAAAAGGAAACTCATTAGAATAAGGAGCAAAATTTTTTACATTAAAAAAAATTGGTATCAAAATCACCATTAAGTCAAAAGTTATACTTAATTTAAATTATAGTTTTTAAATAAGTCGATTATTACAATTATTTTGTTCCAAATTTCCGCTATTGAAGGAGCCAGATCGTTTCGAAAAACACTTAGTTTTGTTAAAAATATCAAATTTAAGGAACTTTTTTTTGTCAAAATCCAAAGTTGTAACCAAAACATTTTCTTATGCCACCTTAAGACAAGGTAAGTTAAATATTTCCTAAACTATTATCTGCCCCCGCAAAAAATAATAAGATTACAGCAAAAATACTGAAAAAATTCCGATTTTGGGGTTTTATATAATTTTTTGGGTATTACCGGGAACTCAAAAGCATATGTTATTTGACCTTGCTTTTCGTGTATTAATTGCATCATTTGGCACCTAAACGAACATTTTCAGTCGAAAATATTGATAAATGCGAATATAAGGATCTAAACATCACATACCAGCGTTTTATAATCTTTGTTATGTATTTGAAAATTATCCTACAGCTCGTGATTCTTTTTTTTTGGAAAGGACAAAAAACCTTATAATCAACTAGTATGTGATGTTTTGATCCTTATATTACTAGATAATATTAGGTATTTGGTCCAAATATGTACTTTTCCGAGAAGACAGAGAAGTTACACAAAGGAATGCTATCTAATTCGTATTTATCAATATTTTCGGCTGAAAATATTCGTTTAGGTGGAAAATTATGTAATGAAAGTAAGAACAAATAGAATTTGCTTTTGATTTCTCGACAATTCCTAAAAAAATGATATTAATAACAATCTGTGCACAAGTAAATAGACATCGGTGCTGATAAAGTGCACAGAAAATTCGCATTTCCCCCAGCTAAAAAGTTTAATTATGTAGTTTAATTCTTCTTCTTTAGAAAATCACATTAATTAATAAAAAAAAATATGTCATTCAATAAGAATTGAAAATACTGATCTTAATTGAGCCCGATTAAGAAATTATTGCGGATTAAAATTCACTCTAGTTCAATTAAATTTAATATGTGTCAATAACAATAATGTTTAAATTAGAAATTATTGTTGGATAAATTTATCAAAGTAACTTTTGTTCTGCAAAATGCCTAAAGACAGCGAAAAATACAAATATTTCTTCATCAACTACAGCTGCGCTGACAGTTTAAACTTGTTTTTATACTTTTAAATTTGTCACCTGTTAAGAAATTGATCTACATACAAACAAAAACAACAAACTTGCCAACCCTTATTAAACTGTTAAAATTTAAACTTTTCTTTATTAAGACATATTTTAAAATGCTATTGTGAACCCCTAAAAAAAACAAATATAAGTACATACATACAAATGCACCAGAAACATCTGGCAGAAGGCGTTCTGCTCAGCTAGAAATGTCTCGTACGTCACTACGGCGCATCTTAAAAAAAGATTTACAGTTATACCCATATAAGGTGCAATTGGTCCAAGAATTAAAACCCGCAGATCATCGGCAACGTCTAAATTTTGCAGTTAAATTTCAAGAGTTGGCCAGAAATGAAATCAACTTTATTGAAAATTTGATTATGAGTGATGAAGCTCATTTTCATTTGAATGGCTTTGTTAATAAGCAGAACTGTAGGTTCTGGGGTTCTCAAAATCCAAGAGCCATTCATCAACGCCAATTGCACCCCATCAGGTGTACAGTATGGTGTGGGATCACATCTGAAAATGTCATTGGGCCCTACTTCTTCGAGAATGAAGATGGAAGTGCTGTAACCGTAAATGGAGAGTGGTATCGGTTTATGATAGAAAATTTTTTACGTCCTGCTCTTGAAAACAGACCTGGTATGTGGTTGCAGCAGGACGAAGCCACTGCCCATACTGCCCGAGACACAATGGCACTTTTAAGTCAAATTTTTGGAGAGCGAATAATTTCTCGAAATTCGGAAATTATTTGGCCAGCGCGATCGCCACATTTGACAGCACCCGACTATTTTCTTTGGGGTTTTTTGAAGGAGCGAGTGTATGTGAACAAGCCAGAGACAATCCTTGAACTCAAGGCAAACATTGTTGCAGAAATTCGAACGCTACAGCAACAAGTTTTGAAAGATGTTATGGAAAATGCTCTAAAAAGAGCCCATCAGTGCGAAGCTGAAAACGGTGGTCATTTAAGAAACATAATTTTTCATACTTAGTGTAAAAAAATTTCCATTTTGTATATTATATAATCTGAAAGAAAAAATAAAAAAAAGTTAATAAACAAAAAAGTTATTAAACTTTTACACCCCTTGGTTTCTTTTGGCCCACCCTGTATAAAACATATTCTAAAGCTTTCGTTTTTACATAAAAAGAGCTTTTTAGGTATAACGAAAAAACACACTCACAAAATTATTACAGTGAAGGAATACAAAAAATAATATACATTAAAAAAAATTCTATGAAAAATTTTAAATAAAATTAATTTCAAACTAAATTTAAATTTTATCAATAAAGGCTGGTATGGTACTCTGTTCAAAGTTGTGAAAAATTTTCAGCACCATTGATTATTTCGCGTGAAAAATTTGACATGTACTAAATGTAGCCCAACTCGCGTTTTTTTTATGAATTTCTCGCTTTTATTGCTTGAAAGTATTGCAACATTGTCAAAATTCCGTGCGAAAAAAGCCCTGCTCATGTTGTTTCGCAGCTAAACTAAAATGATGCTAGACTAATTTTGCATGGAAAGACATGATTTTACGTGTTTTTCACAACAAGAACAGAGTACTACTTTTGCGAATTTATTTCGCAAATATTTCATACGAAATACTTTTATATGTAGTTTGACAGCATTTCGCACGAAATTGTGTACAGAGTACCAGGCTTAAGGGGGTAAGCAATTTAATTTTTAATTGATGTTAGCATTCAATTGGAAATCAATTTGCCCATTAAACAGGGTTTCATTGCATTTCGTATTTTCCGTTGTTTGTTAGAACTAACTATGTTTTTTTATAATCTTTACTTTATTTTGACTCAATACTTAAATTTTTGCGATTTGTTTGACAGTTAAATTGTGGAAAATAAAGCAAAAATTATCTGTTTATACTGAATTTGGTCTTGAGTTTTTCACAGAAAAATTAGAGAAGCAAGGGGAACATCTTTGCATTGTACGGAAGTCAAGATTCGTTCTTGTGAAAGTTAAATCTATCCGCTTATAGAAAAAACCATTTAGATTTTTTCGTTTATTCAATTTTTCGTAATTTATAGTAAAAAATAAAAGGAAAAAATAGTTTTTCACTGTTTTAAGTCAGTTCAGATTCTAACATTAAAAATTAAATAACATTTTCGTTAAAGTCAAATGAAAAATATGTAGACTGATTTTTAATTAATTTTACATAAAAAATTTTTTGAGTGTGCCAAATTGAAAGCTCTTTTGTTGTCACACACATAAAAATAAATAAATGTTTTAAAAACGAAAACATGGTTTCATTCGTTATTTTAACGAATGTATACACATTCATTTTCGAAAAACAGGCTGTTAATACCTTGTACAGCCATCTTAAGTTCACACAAGAGATTGCTTTCGTTAAAATCCACATTTTCGTCTGATACATTTTGACAGTGCTGCCAGAAAAATTTTGACTCTTGTCCCCGATTTAAAACGTCATGTCCCCAAAAATCCCCATTTCAACAGAAAAATCCAATAATATACTTGCAATTATAAAGTAAAACTTATAAATTATCATTTTTAGGACAAGATAAATAAATAATGCCCACGATTAATAACAATAATACCTTAGAACACCTTTTTTCATTGAACATGAATCTCTTTGGTTTGCATGCCGTAAATTTTATGGCTGTGGTATATTAAAAAATTTTGCACGGTGCCTAAAACAATTAAAAACACAACTTTACACCATATAACATTTCATTTGAAACCCAAAATATGTGTATCTCTTATTATTAAACTTAATTTGCTTGATTTTCAATTAATTTTGAAGCTTTACAAGTCTTCTTCCCGTTTTTTTTTACATTCACTACGCATTGATAGCAGAAACAAACGTTGCCATGAAATTGAAGATTGCAAATTTCCCTTCATGGGTAATGAAAATTCCATGCGAACAAAAATTTCACATTTTATTTACGATAGGGGTGAATACGAATTTATGAAGATATTACATACATACATACTTACATTCTTTCAATCGAAATATTCTAAACAATTTCCCAATCTAAAACTTCATAGACATAAAGTTCGTCTCCGTCCTCTACAACCCGCTTGGACATATTTTCCGATTTGAACTTTTTATAATTTCTTCAGGAAGGAAGATCAAATTTATGGCAGCAGTTCTTATAAATATTTAAATGTGATTTTATTCTTATTAAAGATTCTAACATTTCATATTGCAGATTATTCCTTAATTTGGTTTTGGCATGAAAATATTCTCTGCACAAACGCATTACTTATTGGCACTATCAACAAGTTAAACACAGCAGCTGCAATTTCACGAAAGAAGTAATTTCCGGCATTATCTTCGTACTGATATACTATTGCCCAAAAGCCAAATATGTCTTTAGAAAAACTTTGTTTTGTTTGTTTCCGCCAGTCGATATAAGCAATTTTATTCCATTGGTTTACATATACGCTCAATGCCACTTTTGAATCTGTAACATTTTTAAAAACTCCATACACCGAATCAAATCTATATTTTGTAATATGCTTAAATTGCAAATTTTTAAAAAGTTCAAAGTTTTTCATATTTTCTGGGAATCACACATACATAGTTTTTTTTTGCGTGACACAATAATACCTGATTTACATTAGGCATTTTTTCATGAAAAAAGTTGCATGAAAATTTTTTCATTTGTCAATAGCAGAACCGGAGAAGCAAATCACATCTAAAAAAGTGATACAAATGTTTCAGAGATCCATGTTACATCAATTCTTATATATCACTCTCTCCTATAGCGCTGATATTAGCAATTAAAAAAAGTTGCGTGCAACAAATTTTATGAAATTGCATGAAAAAATGCCTAATGTAAACCAGGTATAACTAAGGCAATTGCACAATCAAAAGTTTCAACAGTCATTTTTTTTTTCAAAAGAAAAATAATGTTAGTTGACAAAGAGCTAGTTCTGCAGTTGCGAGCACGGTTTTGCCTATGTACATATGTATATATGTTCGCGGTATTACCACAATGGTAATATCATATTCACTATAAAGTATAATTGCCACACTACTCTAAGAGATTTTTAAAAATTGAAATGCTACCAGTACTAAAATATTATGCAAACATCCATGACACATGCAAATTGTTAGAGCTTAAAATGAATAGTCCCCAAATCCCTCCCCACGAAATTCTGTCCCCATATTAGAGGCGAAATCCCCATTTTGGGGACAAATCCCCTAATCTGGTGGCACTGCATTTTGAACAGATTTGAGATAATATAAAATTTTATTGCAAAATCTTTTGTTTAAAAATTATCTTTATTGGGGAAACTTGCGTTATTAAGATAAACAGTAAGCGTCTTAAGTACTTTGATTCGTCTCTTATTTATTCAGGCCTTGAGACAATCAAGTAAAGAAAATTAAGCGATATTATTAGCCTTTTCTGAGTTGTGGATTAAGAACTTAATTTTTCCATATAAATCACTTAATCTTGCGGAATCTTTACTGAGCTTTTTAATGGCCACATCCAGAGGTTGTAAAGTAATGATCTTTGCTGAAAGTGCATAGCCTACACATTTATAAATGCGAAGAAAATTTTTAATCAAATTGGCTAAAGATGACCAACGATAAGTGGATTCACCCATGTTGTCCCAACAAAATTTTTGTCAGGAAAGAGTATTTTTACTTTTAAATTTTTTTTTGTTGCTTGAGAAAGTTTTAATTTTTAAACTGAATAAAATATAAGAAAGTAAATTTAATTTAACATATAAACGATTTTTTACAGACTACGGCGATATATTAAATTTAAACGCAGAAAATACTCTTTCTACAGTTTCTACGCGTAGACACGATCCTTGGCGTAGCCCCGCAAAAAAAATGTAACGGCGTTAACTAATACATATGATCTTGGTGGCCAATTGGCGTCGCCAAAATGTGAAATTATGCATTTTGTTGACAAATTACGGCATTGGATATTGAATAAATTTTTATACAATTTTAATTAAGTTTGTATGGAAATTTTGATTGATATTGATAATAAATCCCAAAGCGGACGTGCTATGTGGCTCGTGGTACCGTCTTCTTGAAATCACAGTTCATAATGTTATCAATTCCAGGCCAAAAAATAGTCCGTTATCATACGGCCGTAGCGCTCTGAGTTGGCGGTAACGAATCTTCGAATTATCCGCCACACTTTCTATAAGAGATGAGATATTTTCGGCACTACAGACATTGCGATAAGGCACACATTTGACCACAACTGTAACGCTTCTAGTCTCTTCAAATCGGTGATACCAACTTTTTTGGCTCCAAAAGCACATTAAAATTAAAAAAGCACAAGCAAAATTTCGAGATCTAAAAATCATATAAAAGCACTAACGTGAAAAAGGAGTGAAAATCCAAACCAGTAAAGTTTAATAATGTTTAATATTTTCGATGCTATTCTCTGTTTAATGAAATATATCAGACGAAAAAGGTATTCTTTACACTGAAAACATACATACACCAAGTTTTTATTAAAGTAATTTTAAGAAATACACAAATTTCTTAAAAGCACTATTTAGTGCTTTTTCTTAATTTGGCACTAACGCCAAAAAAAAAATTGTGCTAAAAGCACCAAGTTGGCATCGCTGCTTCAAATTGCTCTATAACACAGTGCAACACGAAAAAGTATAACTATATACGGACACCACTACGTGATAAACGACAAAAAAAGACCCGTGTCTCCCAGTTTTGCAAGTCATGCACTTCTTTTATGGGCCACCACAAATTTTGGGCCTCGGTGTCATTTTTGCATTTTCTCATGCTCATATCTTGTAAGCCCTTCTGAATTAATTTCTGAGGCAAAGTTATAGCTCTTGTCAACAAAAATTGTGAACATATAATTTAAAAAAAAACTTCATCTTCAAGATTAAAATCGCAAAAAATTAAAAAAAAATAGATTTGTTTACCTTTTCCCCTTGTTCAGGTCCATAGGTAGCAAACCGTTCAAAATTCAAGGAAACATACACCATAAAAATGTACATAATAATAATAAACAACTTACTAGAACATATGAACTTCGTAGGAATGATTCTTAACACCGTTTTGGAGTGAAAAATAATAATAATCATTTCTAGGAAGTTCATATGTTCTAGAAAGTTGTTTACTGAGATCTTACCTAGGGTTTACACGTGCAAGTGCAAGTTCGAAAAACTCAATACACTCAAACTCTTTTACTAACCAACTACACTTTCGGCACTTGCAGTCTACTTCCAACTCAACTGCCAAGGAATTTTACAAGACAGTGACTTGTTTCACTTGCAGCAAGTAAATGGAAAGTTAGCTAACAGTGTTGCCCTATTAATACTTTAGTAGAAATTAACTGGATTTCAGTGTAATGTTATATGAGTTTTTACTCATTTTAAATACATTTAAAAGCTAATTTAATATTTATTTTCTTAAATATTCATAAATCAAGCGGTTAATGAATTTTTTAGACATACATAAATAACATTAAAATAACACGAATTAAGTTCAATACTATCTGGTTCCCTCAAAATTAAACTTTTTTATGTTATGGACAACTCTTCAATAAAAGGCAAACATGAAAGTTGCAAGACAGTCGGGCATTTGTATAAAATTTTCGTTGATAATACGTACACAAAGCTTGCATGCAAGGCACTTGCATGTGTAAACGCAGGGTACGGTAGCAAATGGTTAAAAATTCAAGGAATTTTAAATTTTCTGACAATTTACGCTTAGAAAATTTAAAAAAATCACCATAAGGTAAAGAAAAATACAATAATAGTTTTATTTGTTTATCCTCATATATATTTTTTTATTTGCAACTATTCAACTGCCTTTGCCCGTGGAAAAATATTGCAAATATTTTCTCATAGTTTGTTCATAGTCTGTTATGGTGGTCTGTTAAAGGTGGATCGAAATCAAAGACGTTGTCTTTTAAACATTGAAGAAGTATTTTTTTATCCATAAGAACAAAAAATACAGGAAAAAAACAAATAATATTTAAGTAAAGTAAATTTTTTGTATTGTATTTAACTTGTTACGTTTTCAATGTCTATAACATTACAATTTTTAAATAAATTGAAAATGAAATACTTCCCCAAAATGTTCTATGGATTTATTTTATTACAGACTTTTGGGAATTTATTTCATATGAAATAAGTTCCCAAAATAAAAATGAAATATGTAAGCCCCAAAAAACGTTGTTGTTGCGCTCTGTACATTTTTTTGGGGACTTATGTACATATTTCGTGGGGAGTTATTTCATGCCGCCAAAATAATTTGCTAAAATATTATTGTTTTGTTAAAATTATTTATTAAAAATTTTTTTAATTGCGATTGATCAACAATAAATGGCATTTATGGATGTTACATACGACAACCATAATAAGGCTGCACATGTCGAGAATTTAAAGCAAATGTATACAAAACTCTAATCGAATTCAATTAATTAAGCCTAATTATAACATTTTTATAGGCACATACATACATAGAAAGTTTGCTTGAGCACTTGAACATTATGTTCGAAAATACTTTTGAACTGCAATGTATAAAACATACATACATACATAAAAACTGGAATAGTTTTTTAAGCAAAATACTGTGCATTATTCCGTAAATATTTCTCGCTTTTACGTCAACCCTGCCACAAAAAATTTGCACTTGGTCTGTATTGCACTTGAATTGTAATGCGCTGGCTATAGTACTCAGGGCTGCCAGAAGCTTTGCACAGAAAATCATCATTTGTCGGAAAGAAAATCATATTTTGAAGAAAAAAAAAGCAATGTGAGTCCGATCACAGAGGAGATGTGTAAACATCTAGTAATGAATTTTTTTTTTAAGTTAGAAGTACTTATGCTTTTAGAATATTTTTTTAAATTAATTAATTAAAAGAATCAAAACTTTCAATATTGTAAATACATAGGAATTTGTTGGTTTTTGTTTGTTTTTAACCCCCGACTAAAAAAAGGGGTGTTATAAGTTTGTAGTGTGTGTATGTGTGTCTGTGTATCTGTGTGTCTGTCCGTGTCCACGTAAAGGCCAAACGGCTGGACCGATTTTCATTTAGTTTTTTCTGTTTGAAAGACGACTTGATCGAGAGGGTTCTTAGCTATGTTTGAAGAAAATCGGTCCAGCCTTTTAGAAGATATAACATCTTTTCAGAAAAAAGTCGGGGGTTTTTAAAATTTTTAATTTTTGTTATATTTAACTTTTTTGGTTAGTAAATGGGCACACGGCAGTATATATGTACTGCATTAAAAATTGCAGTAAGCAGTAAATTTACCGATTACTGAAAAAATTCAGTAAATTTTTACTGCTAATGAAATTTAATTTGCATTACCAGTAAAATCGTAGGGCCGTATTCATAACAAAAATTAAAAATTTAAATTTAATTAAAAACCCTCGACTTTTTTCAGAAAAGATGTTATATCTTCTAAACGGATGGACCGATTTTCTTCAAACACGGCTAGGAACCCTCTCGATCAAGTCATCTTTCAAACAGAAAAAAACTAAATGAAAATCGGTCCAGCCGTCTGGCCTGTACGTGGGCACAGACAGACACACACTACAAACTTATAACAAGCCTTTTTTTAATCGGGGGTTAATAATAAAATTGTAGCAAATGGCAAAGTTTTTTTCATTCAAATTTTGAAACTTTTGTATGAAAATCATTTAGCGACTTGGTAGAATTTCATTATGAATACTGGCATAACTGATTACTTAAAATTCAGTGCACCTCATCATATAATAAATCATTTGGGCACTTTATAAAAATTGTAGAAAAAATTTTAGTAATGAGTAAAAATTTACTGGTTAAAAATTTTTTATTTTTATGGTAAATGCCCTTACTTTTACTTTTTAAATTTCAATTCCTGTTGTTCATAGTTTAGTAGTTGCTGTTCTTGTTGTTGTGTACGCATTGCAATTAAAATAAATTCAGTAAAGCGCGACTTTGATTCTCGCACGAAGGGTTCCGTACATTTGGTTTGGAGCATTTTTTTGATGTGGCTTTTTCCCTTTTTTAAGTTTTTTTTTCAGTTTGAACAATTTTTTCAGTTTTGTCCCTTTTTTCTCGTTTTGGCGTTTTTTCTCTTTTTGGAGTTTTTTTTCATTTTCGCAATTTTTTTTCATTTTGGCGATTTGTTGCTGTTTTTGGTGGGGTTTTTTTCTTTTTTAGGATTTTTTCATTTTGGCTCTGTTTTTTGGGTTTTTTTATTTTGACAATTTTTTTTGGCGATTTTTTTGTTTAATGGTTTTTTTAATTTTGGCGATTTTTTTATTTTGGCGATTTTTTCAGTTTTTGGGGTTTTTTCATTTTGGCGATTTTTCAGGTTTTTTGCGATTTATTTCAGTCCTAAAATTTTTCCTTACTCAAAATTTGTGATTGTATTGTGAAGAAGATTTTTACTACCCAGCGTATAGATATTTACACATCAAAAATCATCACAAGCTCAATTTTTTTTAAATACAAAAAAAAAATTAACAACAATTCCCATATTCTTATTGTATATGCCAAAAATAATGATGAGTTTTTGTGTATGTAAGACATAGGGGGCACAAGTGAAGTGAATCAAAGCAATATTTCGTTGGCTTAGTAGGCAAATATGCTAAGTCCTTTTTTAGTTTTTCAGAGGACAAAAATCTGCCTAAATCTAATGAAACTAAATCAGTGTGAGGACAACGAAACTATTCATTATGTTATTTAAAATTAACACAAAAGTTATGTGTTAAGTAAATGTTAGTACACTAGATGCATAATGTTTTCCGCTGGACTTAAGAAGTGTTTTTTTCTGGACCTACCATATTTGCTTACCACTGCATAAAGGCAAGAAAAAATTTACTTACACTTGGATTATTTCCAATGGAAACAAATAACTATTTTAACATTGCGATGTCCTAGGCGGTAGTCAATTGTCTCACTTCGCATTACTTTTCAACTAACTTAAAGTTGATATTATTTAAGTCCCCTGGTGATCAGTAAATTAACAAAAAAAAAAAATGTTGCTGGGGTTCGTTGCATATGATATATTTGAAATATATAATATGAAATATTTTTTTTTAATATGGACCTACATACATATATCATTTTTTTTACAATACAACTTCTACGTTTTTTTCAAATAAAATTCAAAACTAACGTAGGATGTTGACAAACATTGACTTGCAAAAGAATTATTTTCTTACAAAAAATACAGCGCCACTAACGTTGTTTTATCTGAACAAGTTTGAAAATTATCTTTCGATATTTGTTTGGTTAAAAAGAAATCGTAATAACTTGTGCGTTTGTTGTTTTCTTTTCTTGACATAACTGTGCTTTGTACAGTGTTTATCCTTATTTTAAGTCTTATGTCATTTACATACCCGCATGTAGGTACATACACAAATTTTTAATTTTAGAATTTTTTCATGACAAAAACAGCCACAATCATTTTCATCGACATAACTTGTTTTGTCAGAACACAATTCCGATGTTTATAATATTTTGTTTTTCTTTTAATTCTCTAGGATCTGATCCTCAAGAAAATGTTTCCTAAAAATTTGTTGGAATATTTTCATTACCGATATCTATGTACATGATAGTGTAAAAAAAATTTGAGAAATTTTGATAAAAGACCGCTGCTATTAATGAAAACCACAGATGCATATGTACATACGTACGTATTGAAAGTAAAAATCATAATTAGCAAAATTAAAAATCATCATTCCAAAAAAAATAAAAAATCATATTTTGGTAAAAAAATCATCAAAAATATGATAAAATCATCATTCTGGCAGCACTGATAGTACTCACTGAGTACTACTCAGTTGTTACCGACAACAAGTAGAAAAGTGCCAATTTTATTGTATAAGGTTGAGGATAGTCGGGATGTAGTCAATAACGGCCTTATGTATAAGCAGAAACTAGCATGAAGTTAGCTTATATGAAAATTTATAACATAATAACTCTAGTTGTTCTAAGAAACTTTTGGGTAAAGGTTCCCTGATGATGTGCATTAGCAACAGTGAAATGCACATTGGATCCAGGATCCCCTCAATAATCAATCTCAATGCTTTTTTAATAAACAAATATTTTACTAAATAAGTAAAATAATAATTTTGGGATTATTAGTTAGTTAACAAATGTTAAAAATTTAAATTTTTCGCGTTTTGCTCTCATTTTACCCAAAAAGTAGAGAAATAGAGCTAATGTTATACTAGTGTTATATAAATCGGTTCGGAATAAAACAAAGCAATTAACTTTTCAAACTGAACACACTATTTTATTAAATTCACATCATAAAATTAATTAACATTTAAATAGACAATATTTATTACTTAATTTAAAATAGTACGAATAACGATTTTATTTATTTTTATTTATATGTTAACAACAAAAAAACTTAATATTTCGAAACAATGCAACTTTGGACGTTAAACGGAAATTGAAGTTAAATCATTTTGGTAAGCAATCTTAGGTTTCGCACCAACAATTGACATTGGCAAAGCTTCCGCAGTGTCCTCCTTTGTAACCACGTCTTTTACACTCCGCGTTGCAATCTGAAGTGTAATTAGTTCCACCCCATACGCAGCTGCCAATAAGCACGTCCGCTTGAACACCATTCTGAGGTGATGAAAGGATCACCAAGAATGTGGCGCACACCAGCAACAATATTGTTTGATAATTTTTCACCATTTTCAGGACTAGGCGTAGTAAACTTTTGAACGTTGGAACTTGATATTTGTGTTACTTCAGTGAATAAAGTTTAAATTGAACTGTTTTCGATATCGTCGTTTCCCGTATTTATATCTTGAAATTTACGTAGAGTTGATAAAAATAAAACTATTTCGTGCTGTTTAAATTGATCTACATATGTATACCGTAACAGCGGGAGCGATTAAGTATTTTTATATATAGGCTTAACGTTTTTAAAATTAAACTCCAAGACGAATATCATATAATAAAATTTGTCAAGCATTTGTGCAAATACACATACATATCTACATTAGACCGTCTCATTTTTTACAATTTTTTTTGGAAATTCCTTCATGAACATCGACTTTCTTAATCTACTCTAAAAACAAAGAATTTCGGTGTATAACACTTAAATATTGATGAACAGGAAATGGTCTCTCAAATAGTTTTTTGTTTTTTTGAAGAAAAATGCCTTTTTTCCAAAAAATGAAAAAATCTTGTTTTAGCAATTTGCCCTTACTCAAGCAGTTCTTAACGGATTTCAACCTAATTATATGCATTAGAAAGCTTATTAAATTTCCTAAATGTTCCATAAAACAACATTGCCATTTTGTCGATGTGTAAACATCTTTACGCTAGGGGGTAAAAATCTTTTTCACAATACAATCACAAAATTTGAGTAAGATCCCTGCAGCCAGACTGGGGCCAAGTGTCTCTATGTCAACACTAAAACTCTAGTAGTAGTTACATTGTCTACAATTTCTCTTCTATTCGTCATTATAAAAGAAAGAGAGAAAACAGATGTGGTGTATTTCTGGTAGATTTTGCAACAACATGTCAATATAAATAAATTTGTATGTACGTAAGGTATAGAAATGTACCAGTAAATGTCTGGATGGTATGTATCCATGTTCCCATAAGAACTATGAATTCACTACCTAGTCAATTGTTTTAGTGTTACTAGTAGAATTTCAATGACAAGCACATGCTAAATGTCTATAGCACAAAGTATTGTATGGGGAGTAATTGTAGAGTAGTACTGGAGTCAAAAGCGACTCAGTATATTTTTACCATCGACATTTCCTTCAGGGATGTGTGATGTAATTGTTAACCAATCGTAAAGCACTATCAAAACGGTGTGACCTATATATGAGTGTATTAGTGTAATCATACAGGCAGCAAGAACTACAGAGAAACGTAACAGCTGCATAGAAATACACTCAACACGAGTGTTGTCAGATTTATTTTCAGCCTCCTCGCCAAATGACTTGTAAAATATCGCCAATATAATAAAACATTAAATTATAGCTGCAAAAATATATTATATTTTGTAATTACATTACAAATATTGTTAAGTTTTAAATTCATTAGGTAACGTCTATTGTAAAGCATAAAAATTATAGGGGCATAATCACAGTCCCGCGCTAAAGCTGACTTTGCTTAACATAGTTCTAAAAAGTAAAAGTCGACTTTATTTATTCAATAGTCGGTTTGGTTCATGGTGCTAACTAGTATCGACTGTAGTAGTAGAAGTCAAAATAACGTGGCAACACTTCATGAAAAATAACAAAGAAAAACATATGCAAGGCACCTTTACTACAGGTACATGCATTAGGTAAAACTCTGTGGCAACTCTGTGCTTCTCGCATAGCTTTACAAAGTAATTGTCAAAAATTTGTATACATAAAACAAGCCATAAAAGTAATTGTCAAACGAATTCTTCGTTATAAACTTGTAAACAAAAAATCAGCGGATTAGCAATATGCCTGATACGTGTACCTGTTTGATATGCCTTGAACATATGTTTATTGCATGTGTTTGCATTTAGTTGTTGTTTACTTATAATGATGGCAGGCGAAAACAAGGTAAGAAATTGAAAATATTTAAAAATTAGTGAATAAAATGTTTTCACACATTTCTTTTGTTTAGGGAAGAAAACGTGAACACAACTGGTCAGGCCAAGAGAAAGACTGCTTGCGGGAGCTTATAAATTGCCATATAAGCATTGTAGAAAGCAAAGTGAAAATGATTCGCAAAAAAAAGAATGCGTGGGAAGCCATCCGAATGGATATGCTGGCTTCCGGATTTGATAGGGATGTCGCCAAGCTTAAGCGACAATGGGTCCGAATGAAGGTTGTGGTAAAAAAGGCTGTGTCAGAGGTGAGGAGGGCAACTGTTGCTACCGGAAACGTTGCGAAAATTCCTAAATTGGATGAAGCAGATGTTCAAATCGAGGCGATGTTGGAGTGCGAGTTTTTAGAGAATTCGATTCTTGTAGACAGCGACAGTATAACTGCAATTCCTTTATCCAGCGGAAGCCCTCCTCTTCTTCTGAAATCTAGGAACGACGCACCTCGCACCTCGACTCCACTACCCACTGGTAAGAACAAGCTGATAAGCCGCCTTAAAAATTTAAGAAAAAGTGCTACGAAAAATGACGTTATAAGAGAAATGCAGGACCATATCAGAAAGGAGTTAATCCATGAGACGAACTTCACTTACTGAAGGTGGAGAAGATTCGTGCTGAAATCGCCCAACAAGCAGAACTCCATGAGTTGAAGCTTTTGCACATGAAAGAGCTACAATATCTACAACTTATTCGCCAACAAAATGAACTATTTTTATTTGTATAGTTTTAGAATTTTTAAGTGTTTGTTAACTTTTAATTACATATCTACATATTAAAGGGTTGCATTTGTACACTCGTTTGTATAGCCAAAACAAATATACCATGGTATGTACCATATAATTGTAGTGTGAGCGACAGAACTAGTATAAGAGCTATTGAGTGTGCGTGCTTTTCCAAATTAAAATACAATTGAAAACAAATAACAATTGCTTATTGTATTGCTGCTGAGCAACTGTTTGATCTGTTTTTCTCAAAAAATACATATTGTAATACAAATATATGAAAAAACCACTATTGAAACAAATACATGATGTGCAGATGCGCACGTTCGTTATGTTATTTTATGGCGCAGCCAAAGTATAGAGAGAGAAAGAGACAATTTTGCTCTGAGAGTAATTACAAATGCATGTGTTCCATGTACATGTATCATTTACTTACATATGTATGTGCAATTTTGCTTTCATTCATTCATTCATTAGCCAATTACATTTTTTCTCAACACATCATAAGGCACTTATGGTAAAAGCAGTTTTATGTATCTTATTTGCCTTAGAAAAACAAAAAAAAAAAATAAAATGTTTTCATTTGGTCATTGCCCAACCATACAATAATTGCTTAAAAAATCAACATTTGCAACTAGTAACAGAAAACGATAAATAACATATTTGTTCATACCAGAACCAAAAAACACTCAAAACTAGTGCAAACAGATGTATCTGTGCAATGCTATAGTACATATCTACCTGAAATATCACAATGACTGAATTTAAATGTGATATTGATTTGTTAATTTTTTATTTTTTAAATGTTTTTGAACCTAACAAAAAGTGATCTCACAATGAAATTAAACGAATTTAAAATTTATTTTATTCATTGTTTTATTTATAGATACAGGAATTATAGGTAATGGGGGACCCTTTTAACATTTTATCTAATTTTGAATCAGAATTGGTTTCAGGATTTAGGGCCAATTTCACCAACTCTATTTAAATATCAATTCATATTTAAATGTTGATTTTCATTACTTTTTGTATGGAAAAATTACTTTTAAATATGAATTTATATTTAAATAAGTTGGTGAAATTGGCTCTTAATGTAGAATGTAGAAGTGGAGGATTTGCATTATTTCTTTTTAGCAGAGTACAATATCGATGGTTCGAGTGTATAGCGTCTCATTTTGTAAATGTAACACATAAACTTGAAAATAAAAATAACAATTAATGTTATTCTACCTTCCAAAGTCAAAGAAATCGGTAGTTGAAATTTAAAATTTCAAATGACCCACCCAAGTTAAAAATGTCTGTTGATAAATGCTGCTCTATATGCTCTACCAGAATTAGATAAACCTACTAGTTCTATGCCATCATTGCTTTGTCCGGCTGCTGTTCGTAGATCATTACAATCCATTTCTAAAACTGAAAATCTTAAATTAACTCTGATAACTTCAGTAATGTAAAAATAACTTACATGAGCAATTTCGCTCCTTGGCTATGTTGTGGAGTACAGCGACAGCAACAACTATAGTCTTTGCTGTATCCAATTTCATCCTAAGTATTCCGAATATTGATTGGAACTTTGATTTTATTTGTCCATTTAAACATTCAATTTTACTCCGAGTGAGGATGTGGCTTTTGTTGCATCTAAATAAGTAGAAAGTTCTATAATAGACTTTTAAGATTAGATTAAGATTACCTTTCTTCTTTATGTGTTGATGGATTTCTAAGTGGAGTTAACCCGCCATTGGTGTCCTATTGGTCTGTGAGACCGGGTGTGTTAAAAAATTCGAATAACATTATTCCCTGTTATTATTTTTGGTTGCAACTTCGAGTAGCTGCCTCATTGCACATCCCCTACTACTAGTTAATGACGAAACTGCTTCGTGAGCACACTTTGTGTATTTTTTTTACTAACCCGGTACATGAGACCGTGTGTCACCGTGTATGTGAATAAAATAACCAAGTATACATTTTTCATTATTTTTTTAATATTTTTTTTTTATTTATTTTGTAAAGGTTCCTAATGTCGAAAGATTAAAAAACATTATCTTCCTTTATAAATATGTGATTTTTTTATTTTTTTTTCTTAATTTTGAAAAATGTATTACTAAAATTGCTGTTGTTTTTAATGCTCTAATAAAACAATTTTTTTAATATTAATATTGAAATAAAAGAGCTTAAATTGATTAAACATCTTTGCTTTATTCTCAAAGAGCATAAATTAAAAAAAAAAAAACGAAATATTAATAACAAATTTGGAAAAATCTTCAGTTGAAAATTCCGGTGCGTGAGACCGGCGTCACCATTGATCAAAGTCAAATTTGCGTCACCATTGGCGGGTTAATAAGATTGACGAGTTTGGATAGCCAGCATCTCCAACTAATACACCATTGTGTATATGCTTCGTTTCCTCCAACCTGGTTTTAAGCTGGCACTCGTTCCAAATTCTGGCATCATGCTTAGACCCACGAGACCTTGCGACGATGTCAATTATTTTACAGTCAGCATCACAGACAATCTAAGGGATTTTAAAAATATAAAATAATGATAAACAGAAGGCAAATGTTTATAATACTAACCTGGACATTTAGGGAATATTGTCGCTTCCTATTAAGAAAGTGGCCCGCCATCATTGGGCCAACATCTTTAGTTGGACATTTGATGTTGACGTGTGTGCAGTCGATTGCTCCTATAACAGTAGGGAACCCAGAAATTTTAAAAAGTTCTTCTTTATTGCATTCAGCTCATTTGAGCTCGGAAACTGGATGAAATTCGGCATCAATAACGCTATTCTTTTGCAAACATTTTTTATTATCCGTCCAACAGTACATTGAGATAATCCATGCAGGTAACCTGAAATAAAAAAGGTTACATTTTTATAAACAAATACAAAGCTACTTTACTTTATGTGCAGCTTACCAATATCACTTTGGTGAATATTCCTTCCAAGAAATCGCAAAGTACAAAGCACTTGAATGCTTGCCGGAACAGGAAGGCCTCTGTTATTCATTGGTTCTTCTATGTTTAATACTTCAATTAGGAACTCAACTGTCTCCTTATTGAACCTATACCGAATATAAAACTCCTCGTTGTCCAATTCAAAGGGATTGCATCTATCTTTGTATATTTTTGGACGTCTCAATAATTTCATATCGTCAAATATTTCTAAATCTCTTTCAATATCCTCAAAACCAGACATTTTTCACAATTAAATTAACACAATTTTAATATTCACAATTTTTCACACCAAATCACTTCTTCACCACTTTTGAGAATGCCATAAATTTTGTTTGTTTACATTAAAACCTTTTACTAACTGAGTTAGTAACATAAATATAGTAAATATAAAGTCGACTTTAAGGCAAAAAGTCGACTTTTGCGCCACTATGATTGACTAAGTATACAGCTAACTTAAAAGTGTGCCTTAACTTAGGAAAAAGTCGACTTTATTTTGACTAGGATTATGCCCCATAGTATTTAAGAAAACTTAAGAAAAGTGTTTGCATTCACATATAAATACTGGCGTACAAAAAGTACTTAACAATAACTTATTCCAAGGATCAATATAAATAGGATTAATTTAACCTGAGCACCAAGATAAAAAGTATTATTTAATTCTTGTGATATCAACTGAATTAACATTTACTGAAATGTGTATTTAAGTACACTTATCATATCCTTGAAGTGGTAAGTACCAGCAGAGTGTATTCATACACTCTAGGCCATGGGTTCGGCGACCATAATTTTTAAATACAAATACAGAACAAGAAAAATATTTAACAAACAGCAACTAAAGTACAAACAATCTTACACATATATTAAACATATTAGCCCAATTCACAAACTTGTGCAAATGGTCTTGCATCGTAGCATGTGCAAAATGGTTAGTATATGGATACTCACCACTTAACAAATTCGTAGTGGTGAATATGAATATACTATACCGTTTTGCAAATGCTACGATGCAAGGCCATTTGCACAAGACTGTGAATTGGGCTATTGAATTTCATTGATTTATTAAATTTTTTTTTTTGACAAACGTAAAATTGAAGGAAAAATTTACAAACAAATGCAAAAAGTAACATAACAATATAATCATAACGCTAATCTACATACATATGTAGGTATGTATTTATATGTATGTATGAAACAAAACGCTTTCGAATTTACACGTTATAAGCATACAAATTCGAAAGTAATTTCTTTCGCTTCGAATTATACAGTAGACCCCAGTACAAAACATTAATAGCACATACATAGTTTCTGGAGATTATTACCACATGAGTTATAAAAACTATAAAATTAAAATTAATATTTACTCGTTACATATCAAGAGTATTAAAAAAGTCTTAGATTATAATGTTAAATTAAAAAACATCTAATTTTGGTATTTTTCTGTGGAATAAATTTGTTTTGTCAAGTATTGATTTCCTTTTAAATATTCTTTAAACTCAATTAAATTTAAATCATAACAAAATTTAGTAATTAAAGACGCTTTGATGGTATCTATCTTCGTTTAAGTTTTTCCACTGGTCCATATATTATTTAAAACAGAAAATACTCTTTTTGTTGGGGCATTGGAACCAGACAAACAAGAAACTGAATTCGACAACTTTCAATATATTTTGGAAACTTATGTTTATTTAAAATGTTTAAACATTTTTACCACCGCTATTCTACAGATTTTTTATTTTCATTCTACTCCCTTAATTTTTCTAAAGAGGTATGTATGTAAATCTTTTAAAAAGAGTTAATTAATCGTAATTTGTGTCATTTATGTTTCACTAATTTTTTTATCCATAATGAAAACAAAACTGGATTTAACATATTTCCACGTAGGAGTTTCAACTTCTTGGTAGACAGTATCCCATTGATTTAAGTATTCAATAATAAAAAAATATTTCTATATTTATGATTGGAATAGGCTAAAGTTCGTATCGCTCTTTAAGCCAAATTAGATGTGATAATTATTAATGAAGAAATAACACCAAAGTTAGTTGTAAATATTCTGACAACACATAGTTGAACGGATCAGTTAGCCGTTTTCGAAGGCCACTAAACCTTCATCATCAGCGTTCTTCTGTGTTCCCTGATGATCTGCATTAGCAGCAGTGAAATGCGTATAGGATCCAGCTAAACCCCTCAATAATCAATTTTAATGTATTTTTAATAAAAAAAATATTTTACTTAATAAGTAAAATATTAATTTGGGATTATTAGTGCGTTTAAAAAATTTTAATTTTAATTATTAAATTGACTGCACCAGGTCAAAAAATACTTGTGTGGCAACACTCTATTCTTAAATAGCTGTTGTTGTTATTTGGCTCCATGAAAAATCGCCCAAAACCAAATCGCCCAAAAATGAAAATGAAAAATCGCCCAAAATTTCAAAATGAAAAATCACCCAAAAAAATTAAAAATCGGCCAAAATTTTCAGTATGAAAGATCACCCAAAAAAATGAAAAATCGCCAAAAAAAAAAAATTAAATATCGCCCAAAATTAAAAAAAAAAACACCAGAAAAAAATTAAAATTATAGTAATTTCATTTTTATATTAAAATGAAAAAAGAAAAGTTATAGAAGAGTGTAAATAATGTTCGTTCGTTCGCGAATTTTCTACACCATAGCGTTCCTCGACACGGCGCTGCCTAATAAAAATTAAGGATTTTTTCCACCATGGTGTTTCCCGACAGGGCGCTGCCTAATAGAACGTTTTTTTTTGCACTGCCGGCCTTCGGCCGGGCTTAAGGATTTTCTCCACCATGGTGTTTCCCGACAGGGCGCTGCCTAATAAATATTTTCAGCCTTGCAAAGTTTTCTTGCTTAAGAACGTTTTCTTGCACTGCCGGCATTCGGCCGGGCTGAAGGATTTTCTCCACCATGGTGTATCCCCACACGGCGCTGATTAATAAAGATTTTCTGCTTTGCCAAGTTTTTTTGTTTAATAACATTTTCCTGCACTGCCGGCATTAAGAATTTTCTCCACCATGGTGGGTGTATTTTTCCCTTTAATTTTTAAATGTTTGAACGCCCAAAAATTTTGGGCGATTTTTCATTTTTATTTTTGGGCGCTTTGGTTTTGTGTGAATGATTTTTCATGGAAACATTTTTCATATGAAAAATCGCCCAAAATTTCAAAATGAAAAATCACCAAAAAAAAAAAATGAAAAATTGTCCAAAATTTTTGGGCGTTTTTTCATATTAAAAATCACCCAAATTTTGTATGGAAAAATTTTGGGCGATTTTTCATTTTTATTTTTGGGCGATTTGGTTTTGGGCGATTTTTCATGGAGCCTTGTTATTTACATTAATTTTCTTTTTACATACTTTTACAACTACAATTTGAAGCTGAAAAAAAGTCAGCCCACGTAGTAATGGTAAAGAAAATAAAAAACATGTTGATTATTGAGTTCTTGCTTCAACTTTGTTATTTGGTTTAAGCTTCTCATTTGTTTAAATTAAAGTTTTTAACATAATAACTCTAGTTGTTCTAAGAAACTTTGGGTAAAGGTTCCCTGATGATATGCATTAGCAACAGTGAAATGGGCATAGGATCCAGCTAAACCCCTCAATAATCAATTTTAATGTATTTTTAATAAAAAAAATATTTTACTTAAGAAGTAAAATATTAATTTGGGATTATTAGTGTGTTAAAAAAATTATTCTATTTTATTGAAATCGTAAGAATATAGCCAAAAATATCGCCAAGGAGTTCAGATATCGCCAATTAAATCGCTAATCGCAATTTCAAAATTTTCATCGCCATAAACAAATTTTCGTCGCCACGATTGGCGAGATATCGCCATATCTGACAACACTGCTCAACACCGTCTAGTGTGCAATAGTAGCTACTATTTTTAGGGTTCCGTACACCAAAGGTGAAAAGGAACCCTATTGTTTTCGCTACGCTGTGCGTCTGTCCGTCGCACGCTATTTCCATAGGAACTGTAAGAGCTACGGACCTGAAATTCGGACATAGAACCTTTGCCGATACAACAACAAATACATGAGAGTTAAAAATTAAAGGGTTTTTCAAAACGAGCAATGGAATATGTTAAAATCCAATGTAATATACATACAATTGCATATACGCATGTATATTGACACTCGGAATTTGTAAACTTAGTGTATTTTTATACCGACTACAACAATTAACACTAAAATTTAACAAAATTTAAATTAGAGGGTGATCAATCAGTTAATGCAATTTTGACTACGTAATTTTGACAACTTGCTATATGTTGGAAACCGTAAAGCTGAGGCCGCACGATTGGCACATTGTACTAATTTTCGTCGGCTCACTGAAATAAATTCATGAGTAACAAAGTAAATTTGCCTTATTTCTTAACTAATTGAAATATAATTACACAACTGCACCACACTGCATTATTAATAAAGCCATATAGACTTATTCAAGAATTAACTAAGTAATAATGTCATTTTGGTTTATTACTTATGACTAGGGAAAGGATTTTCATGCATTTAAAAGCACGTTTTATGTACATAAAATATGCAATAAAAATATAAAAATATGTGTTTAAAACTAATAAAATATGCATTTATCAAATTTTTTAACATTAAAAACTTTAAAAAATTAGCTTCATTGCTTTCTTAACAAATATTTTGTCAAATCACGTGGAAAACAAAATAAAGTTAATATTTATGATTTGAATAGGCTAAAGTTCGTATCGCTTTTTAAGCCAAATTACATGTGATAATTATTAATGAACAAATAACACCAAAGTTAGTTGTGAATATTCTGACAACACATAGTTGAACGGAACAGCTAGCCGTTTTCGAAGGCCACTAAACCTTCATCATCAGCGTTCTTCTGTGTTTGGTCCACTGTGTGTGGTGTCAGTTGATGTAGATTTGTGGTTTATATACGAAACTTTTTTGCAAATGGAATATGTGAATTGTTTTGATTCATCGTATTTCAATTTGCTGAAAGATGTTTTGTAATGAAAGCTCACTTTACCATCTCTAAATTTACAACAGTCTTACCATTGTCGTTTGTTCTTCACTAATCATACACATGTTAGTTAATTTACTTATTTTTGTTCTACTTAAGACAAACTTTTTTGGTTTGTTACTATTAAGTATATTTATTTAATTTTCGCCACAAGCCAATGACTATTAATTTAGTTAATTTAATTAACTAAAACGGCTAGCTGTTCCGTTCAACTATGTGTTGTCAGAACATTTGCAACTAACTTTGGTGTTATTTGTTCATTAATAATTATCACATGTGATTTGGCTTAAAAAGCGATACGAACTTTAGCCTATTCAAATCATAAATATGGAAACAAATGAAGTTCGAAAAATAATAATTAAATTAACCAAAATAAAGTTAATTCGAATTTTTATTTAGTACGTTTATGAATGAATAAGTTTTTTTAAATTGTCAAAGGTAAATTTTTGTAAATTTAAAAAAAAAAACTTAAATGTAATAAAAATTAATGTATCACGTCAGCAGAATTTTTTTAAATGCTGCTTTTTCTTTTGTGGAATATTCAGTTTCTAAGTTTTCGTTGTTAGAACTATTTATGCAATTTGTTGCATATTTTTTAAGTCCATAATTTTTTTTGTGTAAATATTTCTAATTTATTTTCAATTTCTTTTACCGCATCTTCAATTAATTCAACTTGAGCAGTTAAAGTTGCGAAAGCCTCTAATTGGGCTATAAAGTGAACAAGAAAGTAATACTATGTGTGCACAAATGTCAATTTATTAAGTTTTTTGACTTTAAAATATCTTTAACTTTATTAATAGAAACATGGTATCCGACAGCCTTCTGCCACGCTCCCATCTAGTTACTATAGGTTGTATCCGTATCGTATCACTGGGTATTTTTCATTAAAGACTGCAACAATGTGAAAGAAAGTATGGCCGAAATAATACCCATGACCACAACTGAAATTAGCCGAGATATATTCGAAAAAGCCATACACAAACTACACAACTGGAAACAACCTGGAAGCGATAAGATACACTACTATTACTACAAACACCTCACAACCTTACACAGTCAGTTGATCAGAATATTTAATAACATGATAATAAATCCGAACAACATCCCGCATGGAATGTGCAATGGCGTGACTTACTTGAAATCAAAAGTGGATAATCCGATCTGTGCTTCCCAATTTAGACCTACAACACGGGCTGTAAAATTTTCACCTCTTGTATTGCAATAGCCATAGGAGAATACTGCGAACATAACAACATTCTCGCAGAAAAACAAAAAGGATGCCGAAAAGGGACCAAAGGATGTAAATATCAACTGATAATCGATAGTGTAGCCACCAAACAAGCCATCAGAAATAAAAGAAATATGTACACAGCATTTATCGACTACCAAAAAGCATTCGACTCTGTTCCACACTCCTGGCTATTGGAAGTGCTGAAAATATATAAAATAAACCCAGCAATTACAGAATGCATCGCAGTTTTAATAAATAACTGGGAAACCACGCTACAGATACATCAATGAGCAGTTAATATAACATCCAACCCAATAAAAGTACTGCGAGGTATATACCAAGGTGATTCGCTGAGTCCTCTAATGTTTTGCATATCCCTCAATCCTCTATCGCTACTCTTACATCATAGCAAATATGGTTATAAGCTTGGATCCGATGTCGAAAGATTATCTCATTGCTTTTATATGGATGATCTAAAACTCTATGCCAGTACGATATCAAACCGAGACAGTCTACTAAGAATAGTTGCAATGTTTTCAAAGGATATAAGAATGAAATTCGGAATTGAGAAATGCAGAACACAGAATATCACGAAAGGAAAACACACAATTGCAAGAAGTTTTATAACCACGGAAAATGAAGAAATAACACCATTACAAAAAGATGAACACAACAAGTACCTAGGCATAAGACAGCATATAACAATTGACCACAAAGAACAAAAGGAAGAAGTAAATAAAGAGTTCACCTTTACTTACCTACATGCTTAGGTAGGTAAGCACCTACCTACACCTTTGGAGTTATTGCCTGGTCCGATACAGAGCTTAACAGGATGGATATGGGAATAAGAACTACATTGACAAAATATAAGTACCATCATCCAATAGCGTCACTAGAAAGAATAACTATCCCAAGAAATCTAGGAGGGCGAGGGCTAATGAATATAAAAACACTTCATGAGCGCCAACTTCAGAAATTAACAAGGTACTTCAGAAATAAAGCAGAAACATCAACACTCTATAGGGGGGTAGTAAATGCTGACGACAACATCACACCTCTTAACCTAAAAAATAGCCTAAACATACAGCCAACCACTATAGCGCAATTAACCCAACACTAGAAATCCAAACCACTTCATGGAAAATATCCAAACCTGATCAACCAACCACATATTGATATAGAAAACACCAACAATTGGCTTAAATACAGCAGAATACAGAAGGGTTTATAATGGCCATCCAGGATGGGGTAGTACCAACAAGAAACTTCAGGAAATATATAATCAGAGACCAAACAATCACAGATGATAGCTATCGTAGATGCGGAAACGCACCTGAAACCATACCCCACCTGTTGAACAATTGTACAACGCTATTGCCAAATCATTATAAACAAAGACACGACATTATCGGAAAGATATTGTACATAAGTATAAAAAAAAACTTAAGAATCAATGAACAAACAACCTACTATTTCAAATACCAACCCAAATCAATAATCCAAAACCAACGTTACACAATATACTGGGACAGATCAATGCTACTCAATAATCCTCCAAACACAAATGTACCCAATAGACCAGACACTATAATCATAGATAAACAGGAAAAAGTTGCACAGATAATTGATTTTGCAGTACCGTATGACAACAATATTCAGGAAACAATAACCACCAAAAAATCCAAATACGCACAACTAGCACAGTATCTCAAAAACAAGCAGAACCTATCAAAAGTAGAAATCATACCAATTATAATAAGCTCTTTAGGAACAATACCCAAGGAGACCACAAATGGAATCAATAAGCTAAATCTAGATGAAAAAATATTAACCGAAATGCAAAAAGCAGTCCTTATCAACACATCTACTATTATGAGGGAAACACAAACCAATGGATATAAAACATAGATTATATCCCAACTGAGCGTAACCTATGGTCTAAGACCCGGTACGTGAATTCCAGTAAATGCTGAGAATGTACAATTCTATAATAATAATAATAATAATAATAATAATAATAATAATAATAACCCCCGGGGGGGTTTGTATCCCTAGGGGGCGCGTCCCCAAGGTGGCGGATAGGGGAATGCTCGATAGATATATCGGGTAGGTGGGAAATAAAATAACAAAAATAGATGACGCAATGGGCTCCACGAAAAATTTGCCCTGTGTCATAAATCCAGGCATGACGGTCTCGGAACGAGCGGTACCCTGGTCGGTTACATTCTTTATGGATAACTCAAAGTAAGTCTCTGGCAGGTAGACTATAATAAATGCTATTGTGGAGTTTCCGGTCTCCGCAAATAAGATAGTCCTTTTAGGATTTGTGGGAATTAAACAGCACCCGCTAAAACTGGAACCAGCACCAGCTGTGAAATAATTAATATGAATTCAATTAATGAAGCCTCTAACGAGCGTCGTGACGGCCAGGAACGTCGCGGGACATGGCAGCCTGGCCAACCCGATGACAACCCACGATCAACCAACAACGAAATGACAGCAACAGCTTCAAGTGCTTCGATGATGCAATCATCGACCACTGTAGCTGAAAATAACAGAAGACGCATGAAATGGACAAGCGAAATGAACGAATTTATCATGCGAAACTACTATAGAATTACACACAATGAACGCGAAGCAATCTCTTACAGAACGCAGCTACATCAAGCGTTTGTTAGAGAATACCCAAATACCGCAGTGACAGTGCAAAGAGTGGCTGATCAAAGATGTGTTATAGTAAAAAAGAATTATATCCCTAGACCTAGTCTCCAAGAGATCAAAGCGGAAGTAGATAGAGAAATGAAGATTTTAGGGGGAGAATGGTACATAACACTAAGTTACAAAATACACATCAAGTAAGAGAACAACTCATTGCCAATGACCAAGTCGAACTTTCATCACTCCTGGCAAATAACAATAACTCTAGAGAAGCAGACATGAACCCAATGGAAACCAAAAGGTGTGAAAATATTAATGCACATTTCAGAAATGTATTAGTAGAATTTTCTGACACTCACCCACGACGTAGAGCTCCAATACCAAAACAGAAGACAACGCATGCCCTAACAACAGCTGTCAACATTATGAACAAATATATTCTACCGATGTATCTTACAGAAAACATAAACAGCTTTCAAGACCTTCACTTCGCTGTTTAGGCAGCTGCGCTCGCAATAGTACGGTCACTTAATGAAAATATCCCTGAGAGAACTGAGGGACCCTTAAACCGAAATGTAGAGCCAGCATGGAAACAGCGGCTTGTAAGACAAATCTCTAAATTGAGAGCGGAATTAGGTCGACTTACCCAATATATTAATGCAAACAGGAGTAGAAAAGTAATTAAGTCATACGAAAAGTTACAAATAAAGTATAGAATACACTCTAGAAATGATCCGCAGAATACTGAGCCAGAGCAGTACAGAGATACCTCAAGACAAAAACTAGCTGTAAAAGCCAATAAGCTAAGAAGATATTTAAAATCAGAAAAACGAAGAGCAGCCAACAAACTATTTCAAAGCAATGAAAAACAATTTTATAGAAAGTTAAGGGAAGGTACTGCAACCGCAATATTGCAGACTCCTAATATGGACGACGTAGAACAATTTTGGAAGCAAATATGGACTCAGCAGAAGGTACACAACAACAACGCAACGTGGATAGATACCGAGATAAGTAGAGTGAGCAGTGCAACAACAATGGAAGACCCAATAATCTCAGCAAGTGATATAGCAACAATTACAAAGAAGTTACATAACTGGAAAGCGACCGGCCCGGACAATATACATAATTACTGGTTAAAAAAATTCACGAGCACACACACATACCTAGCTAAATTTTTCAAGAATATGTTAAACAACGTGGTCTCAATTCCAGAGTTTATGACAGAGGGCAGAACATTCCTCCTTCCCAAAGACGTTGAAAACACAACAGATCCATCAAAATATCGCCCGATTACGTGCTTATGCACCGTGTACAAACTTCTAACTGCTTGTATTTCACAGAAAATATATAAACATCTTGAAGACAATCGAATATTAGCGATTGAGCAAAAAGGTTGCATTAAAAACTCACAGGGATGCAAGGAACAGCTAATCATAGACTCAGTAGTAATGGAACAGGCTTATCAGAAAAGGAGAAATATATTTACAGCTTACATCGACTACAAAAAAGCATTTGACAGCGTGCCACACAGCTGGCTAGTCGAAATACTACGCATTTACAAAGTGTCCAATAAAATTATTAATTTGCTAAGCTCCCTTATGCGATCTTGGCGAATCACTCTTCACATTAACCAAGGAAATGATATTGCAACATCTAACCAAATACCAATAAGAAATGGGATATTGCAAGGTGACAGCTTAAGCCCGCTATGGTTTTGCATGGCAATGAACCCATTATCGTCGATATTGAACAACACCGAATATGGTTTTTTAATAGAAGGTGAAACGGTGCAACACAAGCTTAGTCACCTCCTTTATATGGATGACGTTAAACTATATGGATCTACTGTAAGATATATTAATTACCTCTTGAGCTTAACCCAAAACTTTTCGAAAGACATAAAGATGACGTTTGGATTGGATAAATGTAAGAGATTCAGTGTGGTCAAAGGAAATGTCTGTAGCCAAGAGTTTGAAGTGAATGAAGGTAGAATTGAGAGTATGTGTGAGAATGACAGCTACAAATACCTAGGCTTGCTACAAGGACGAAGAATTCAGCATAAACATGTGGTACAGAAAGTGATGGAAACATATAGGCGAAGAGTAAGAGATACCCTTAAATCGTGTCTTAATGGGAAGAATTTAGCAAAAGCCATAAATACATTTGCAACGCCTGTACTAACATATACGTTTGGAATAATAAAATGGTCAACAACAGAGTTAGAAAACATAAGTCGCGAAACTCGCAAGCTCTTTACCAAGTTTCAAATACACCACCCAGGATCTGCTATTGAACGAATGTACCTCCCACGTAACCTGGGGGGACGTGGTGTTTTAAACATTATAAAACTGCACAAGAACCAAGTGAAAAATTTACAACAATATTTCACCGAACAGAGCAATGAACTTCATCAGGCAATTACAACCGCAGATGACAATTATACGCCTCTAAATCTAAAAAACATTAATGCGAGTAATGAAGAAAACAGCGATATGAACCAATTGATGCAAATCTGGAAGAATAAAGTTATTCATGGACGCTACCCAAATATGCTAGAACAGGCACATATTGATATAAGAGCAACGAATAATTGGCTAACTAATGGCAATATTTTCGTAGAGACAGAGGGGTTTATAATTGCAATACAAGACCAAGTAATTGCGACCAAAAACTACTTAAAACACGTAGTTAAGAACGGAATTCAAGATGACAGCTGCCGAAAATGCAAGCAAAAACCCGAGACCATTCAGCATATAACAGGAGCTTGCCAAAACCCGGCTGGTCTGGAATATCTACAACGGCACAATCAGGTGGAAAAAATAGTACACCAAGCCCTAGCAATAAAAACTAGACTCGTAAATGAGGAAATACCTTATTACAGATATACCCCAGAGGTTGTTGTGGAAAATAATAACTTTAAAATGTATTGGGACCGAACTGTTTTTACAGACAGGACCATCATATCTAACAGACCTGATATTACATTCCTTGATAAGATTAAACACAAAGCATTTATTATAGATATTGGAGTACCTAATGACCACAAACTGTTAGAATGCTATTCTGAAAAGAAAAGAAAATATGCGCAGCTAGCAAAAGAAGTAAAACATCTGTGGCACATAAACTCAGTAGAAATAGTACCAATAATACTCTCCACTACTGGAACCATACCAAAAGAACTTGAGAGGAGCTTATCAACGCTAGGAATAAAAAACAAGATGGCAAGCATCCAGAAGGCAGTAATTTTATCAACAGCGACTATAGTACGGCTGTTCATGGGATCCTCGATATAAACTGGGAAATTGCGCACGTTAATTATGTTATATAATTGAAATTATTAATATTCTAGTCTTGTTACTTAGTAACCGATAGATATTATGTAAAAACCCTTTGAGGAGATAAATAAAGATAAAGATAATAATAATAATAATTTAAGAAATTTATTATTCGACATATTGTCAGAAGTTTATTTTAATTTGAAATTTATTTGCTGGTGGTTCAGCGTTGTCTATATATTTCATTGTTGCTGTAACAAATCATCAGTAGACTTCAACCACACATTTTGAATAGTCACAAACCTCTTATCTTATGCACAGACTTTCAAGAGCTATTTGAGAATTCACAAATAATAATATTTTTGAAAATCACAAAAGAAAAATAAGCGTAGTAGGCTTAGAAACTAATACACAAAACCCAGCAAATAATTTATATTCGATTTGAATCTATTTTATTAATAATAATAATAATAAAAATAATAATAATAATGATAATAATAGTAATTATAGCAATAATATAACAGAAACAAATAATATAATAACAATAATCAAAACAATAATGAACTTATCATTAAAAGTAAAACTTAACAACCTGCATCGCCGTTATATTAGGTACATAGGTAGATGCTATAACTTTGACTGCAACTGAAAGAAACAGGTTTATAGCTTCGCTAAAGTTGTTAAACCTTTGGTATGTAATCTTATGCGTGTTACCATTAGCAATAATGATAATATCGAGAAAAAAGATTTCTTCTACGTATTTAAACAGACAGTAATCAGAAATAAAGTTCGCGAGGAATTAATTCCTAATTATTAAGAATATAATAATGTAATAATTAGTCAACGATTTTTCTTATTGTTAGGCTCTATTTAAACCAAAACCTATTTTGAGAACGCATTCCTTTATATATAAGGATATTGCTATCCGCATACTCAAAAGCTTTTCTCATTCGCATCGAAACCGATTTATATGAGAGCTTTAGATAATATTACAAAAACTTGAATTCGAGCTCTCATGTGTCATTGGTAGAATTGAATTTTTCTTTTTCTGATTGAACCGTCATCAAATGAACAAGTAAACGTTAAATATATCAAAGAAAAAACAAAAAAATAAAAAAAAGTTATATAAAGTAAAATCAAAAACTTAATTGCATTGTATAAACAACGATTATTTTTATTGGAAGCCAAAGGAGAGAACAAAAGTAAGCTGAAGCACATGAGGTGGACAACGACCATTATCATCACTAGGATTCCGTCGATAGAACTACCTTCCTGAGTGACAATACATATGTACCAGATAAGTGAGACTATTAAGACTGCAAATTATCGGTCATAACTTCCAAACCCGATGGAAAAAGGGCAATTTTTAAGTTACCATCTCATTAATTATTACATACATAATTATATTTAGTTTATGTATATAGAAAACCGTTTTGTCGTCCATTACATTATCTTAATTAGAAGAAGTTTTTTTTAACAAAATATCGGCTTATTAACCGCTAACATTGAAAACCGGCAACCGTAAAATCACATGCTCTAACCTAAAAGCGTTCAAATATATAACCTTAAATTTAATAGAAAAGAAATTTTAAGAAAATCGGAAAAAATATGAAATTAATTAATTTGTGGATGAAAATATTTTCTTGTTGAATTTCGAAAGCGGCTTAAAACCAAAACTTACATAGTAAAATTTATCCCAAAACAAACAAAAAAATAACACATAACATAACCTGAAATAAAAGTTTTTCAAATCATCATAGTTAATTTCCGCACTCATATTCCCTCAACTAACAATTTACCCTAATCTTAAAGATTCACATATAGCCCTAGCCGTAACAATGCTTGATAACTTAAGCTATATACAGACGATTGTCAGATCTTACAATATTGTCAGATCTGGCAATGTGCTGATAATGTACTGGCAATCGAAAATCATCTGACAAAATCGTCAGTAGAAAAATCGTCAGTTCACACGGTTGTCATATGCACAAATTGTTAGATCTGTTGTTATGCGTTGCCAGACTTAAATCATTTGTTAGAAATTGTTAAATATTTATCGTTTGTGTTTGTGTTAAATGTAAAAAGTGAAAGTATAAATTATTATGTACCATAAAGAAGCAATTGCAATGATTTTGTCTGCATATATTTTATTATAAACTTTTTCTTTAAAATCAAGCGTGTGCATTGTTGCCAATAGAAAGAATTGTCTTACAATGACGCCATTGTCAGATGCATGAACTTCATACATCTGACAATGTTAAAATATCTGGCAATAATTTTACAATGTGTTCACACGATTGTAAGATGTCTGACAATATGTTGTCAGTTGCTAGTCTTCCAATGGACTGACAATGCTTTTTCTGGCAACGTCGTCTGACAAAAATTGCCAGTTCACACGGTTGTAAGAAATTTTTAGCACATTTTACTGGCAATATTGTAAGATCTGACAACCGTCTGTACATAGCTTTAGCACCTACAAAATGTTATAAATATCATTCATACATAAATTTCATTACTTTACCTTAGCGTAAGATTCTTCCTAACCCTACAATAAATTTTCTGGTAATAATAACCAATTTTAACATACATGATAGGAACATAAGTAACATATAATTATAATTGTAATAATGAATATATGCAACAGAATTTATTAATAATTTTCATTGAAAAAAAAAACATTCTAAATATTTAGAAAAAACTCAGCATGTTCGGGAGGCCTCATCCCTCTGCTGCAGAATTTCTACATTATTGGTGAGTCATAATCAAACAAAAATTTAATTCCAAATTTTGTGTTTAATACTTTATGAAATTGTCAATTGGGTTACACTTGATCGCATATATTTACTACCTTAACAACGTGAACAAAGAGGAAGAGAAAAAGAGTAATAATTCATTCATAAAAAAAGCTATATTACATATGTACATACGTACATAAAATTTTTGTATATACATACATATGTAGTATGTATGTCTGGTATTTTTCTTTTTCTTACTTCATATTACACTCAAAAAAAATTGTTCGTACGTAGATATGCAAATTAATAAGGAAATTTAATATTATTTTCATAAATATTTTTTTTGCTTTAATATATACACTTTTAGTTTACCTATTGATATATTTTTCAACAAAAATAGTTATAAGCAAAGCATATTGTCCATTATAAATTTTAATATATGTATATTGAAGAATAAAATTGTATAACATGGAATTCTAAGCATTTAAGTTTTCTCGCAAAATGATTTAAGCGATCTGGAAGAACTCATTATGGGGTTTTAGTAATATGTTGGCTACTAAAGCCATAGGTAGGGAGTGTTATGAGCCAGTTGTCTTTAATTTCGTCACCATGAAGACAACCAATTTACACACCTATTGATTAGAACCCGATAAACTAGCTCTTTTTGAACTCTTCTTGTTTTTTACATACACTTTAAATACTAAATAGGGAGTCTATAATATTATTATGTGACAGGATCAGTATAGGTATCTAGGCGTGGAAAGGTGGACGCGAACCCCCCAATCGACTGCTTGCTAGTGGCTTTAATGGCTCCCATAGTCCTTCCTAGGCCTGCCTTAAAAGAAATTTATAAACCATATCACCTATTAAAGGTACATATGCCTACAATAAAAGCTATGGTTTACTCAAGTGAATTTATTATTCACTTCAAATTGATTATAGTAAACTCCTGCTCATTACAGAGTGTTTAAAACTAAAAACGCATTAGATGAATACATGATCCCTGATATATCGAAAGTAGCTTACGGAATTTTGTCTGTATCAAGTCTTACCTAGGCCAAAAATTTATATAGCTCTGCAGCCACGCGCTCAATAAATGACTTTCAATTTCATTACACATATTGTGTGTCAAAATTCCTTGAAATTGATAGCTGTGACACAAATTGATAATCAATTTAATTTTTTAAATGCCACCGACGAAGAAACAACTCAAATTTGTAGCTTCAATCAATGTGTGCTGTGACCAGCCGTTCAAATTGAAAACTAAATTACCATTTAAATGGATAGGTGAATTTGAAATCAATCTAGTTTTCAATTTAAAAAGCTTGATTGTGTTTGTGAAAAAAGTGTGAGTGTATTGAAAATTGAATGGAATTGAAAGTCAAAAATTGAACGTGTGGCCTCCAGTAAGTCTAAAAACTCTTCTTGTTATAACGTGAACATTTGTATCTATGAAAATCAGTGATGAGAAATGTGGCGCAATTGTGCCATTTTTGGCACTATTGGATGTTAGATGGCACAGGTACTTTTTTGTCCATTCGAGTCATAACCGCCAAAAAAAACCTTAAAGGCCGTGATACACTATCATACAAAGTAGTGCAATCTACGAAAAAGTACATCGCTGGTATGATGGATTTTATGAAAATTTTCAAGGACAATAACAATTCATCACACCAGGGTTGTATATTTTCGTAGATCGCACGACTTTGTATGATAGTGTATCAAGGCACATCAATCAGGTACCCGCATTTATACAACAAATATTACAACATCAATAACCACATGTACTTTGTTGGTATAAATAACCTTCTTACGTTTCAAAACAGGGTAGCATCGTCAGAGTATATGTTTCTGATAGAAAATGTCAAACACCACACAAAACTGAATATGCGTTAAGTGTTTGAGGATAACCCAAATAAAAGAATGTTTTTAGGATTATACCTACACAATCCAAATTTGACATTTAGATTGGTATAATGACATTAGTCACCTGGTGTAGTGCTGCCACCTAATAAATGCGCCTTGATAGTGTATCATGGCCTATATATTTTGAACTTCGTTTTTTAACGAAAATCGATTATCTGCGATCGTAACTAAACGATTTTCATCAAAAAATTATACCTTTTTCACACTCACTCACATCTTTGAGGAATGCGTGGAATATGTTGAGAATTGAAAAAAACCTGTTCACATTACAACATCTTTCATCTTCCATCTGTCATGCATTATAATACTATTTTTACGAGTGTGAGCAACTCAAAATTAAATAATTGTAGTGTACCCCTATAGTCCCCCTAATATCACAATTTAGTATGTGCACTTTCCCATAGGAATGTCACTCAATTTTAACTCAAAACAATAATAATAATAAATAATACTTGTTACAACAAATAACTATCCGTTTTGTAAAGCAACAATTATTAAATATTATTGTATTATTCTAGTTTTAAGGATACCGTTAGTTAAGTATAAAAGAAAGAAATTTTTGGAATAAAGATCAATTTTTTGCTTAGCCTTTAAATCGGCTGTTTTATTTAAAAGCATTCAACTGCTTGAATTAAATCTAAGAGCATACATCTGCTCAGGCATAAAATCTGCCTAAGTCTTTTTTTTAGTTTTAACAGAGCCAGTGGCGTTCATTAGCGCCGGCATAACCGGGTAGGCAGACTTTTATAAACCTTACATGGCGATCCTGCCAAATAATAACAAAGATGTCCCTGTAGAGGAATACAAACCTGCAGGCAAGGACCAACAAGCTCCCTCATATACGGCCACACCGTTGAAGGCAGGCCCAAAGCCACTGACGATAGAGGAACACCGCAAACCAAAATAATAAAACACTATTATTTTTTCATTTTTATATTTAATTTCATTTTATTATAAAATGAATATATAAATTTTCTTATAAATAAACACACAGCTTAATTTATATTACATCTATTTTAATTAAAAATAATATAACAAAATTACACATTTGAAGAAAACTATAACAAAATTACTAATGTAATAAAAGATAACGCGAAGAAGCATTAATAAGAACACAAATGTCAATCACAGATGTTGAGAAATAAGTGCTACCAAATTGGAAGAATTGGTAGTGTTGTAAAGTTTACCCAAAAAAAAAAAAGTTCAGTGTTACCTATTTGATTCACATATTTTTGCCATAATATATGTTATAACATAAGTTATGATTTGAAATCGCACAACTGCTTAACTTTTAATAGACATAAATTAATATAATTTTAGATGGAAGAATTAAAACAATATTATATTGAATTAGAAAAATTAGAAAAGAACATAAAAAAGAGCAAAGACAGAATTTACTCCTCTAACTATAAAATTGAAAAATTATCGCGCTTAATTGAAATTAAATTAGAAATTGACAATATTTGTAGTCGTTTGCAGGAAGAAGGGACCAAATCGTTTATAATCAAATTTAATGAATTATACACAATAGTGTTGAACTTAGTGAAAAATATAAGTACTAAAGAAAGTACAGATTTAACAGATAATTCGGACGCAAGTGTTGCAAGGGAAATTATTAATATGGCACAATTCGATATTGGAGTTGTGGGCAAAAACCTTAACGTTTTTAAGGGTTCATATGAGGTGTTAGAAGACTTTATAGTGCAAACAGAGTTATTGCATGATATTTTAAGAACAGAAGACCGAGAGATATTCATAAAGTATGTCTATAACTTTAAATTAGCTGCAAATGTCAGGAGTGTTTTGGGACGTTCCAACAGACCTACTACGTTTAATGAATTGAAGAAGTTGTTGGTTGATGCGTACCCGAACCCAAGAACTCTGCAACAAGTCTTAAGTGAATTAGGATCAATAAGGCAAGGAAATTTGAGTATATCAGCCTTTAGAGAGAAAGTTGCATTGTTGTCAGAACAATTGAGCAATTTTGAACTTAAGGCAATAGCAAATCCATCGCAGGAAACAAAAAACGCAATATCTAAAATGAGTGAAAATATGGCCTTAAATGTGTTTATAAAAGGTGTTAATGTGGAATATAAAAATATATTGGTAGCAAGTAGTCCAAAAACTCTCAGTGAAGCTGTAGAGAAATGTATTACAGTGGAAAGAAATATGCAAACAAATGATAATAGTATTTTTAGAATTAATAGGCGTGATAATGAACGTATGTACAATTCGCAAAGAGTGTATGGGGATTATACAGGGTACAGAGGTCAGGGATACCCAAACCAAAATAGTAACAGAAATAGCAACAATTATAATAATGGATTGTATAATAATAATGCTAATTACAATCGCAATAGATATGGCGACAACAATAGTAACAATAGCAATAATAGGTACAGAAATAGTGGTAATAATGCGAATAGAAACTTTGCAACAAGAAGTAATGATAATAATATGAATTCCTCATATAGAAATAATAATAACAGGAACAATTCGTCGTATAGACCCAGTAATGGCAGACATAACCAGGGAAACTAATAGCGCCGGATAGCAAAGATTGTTATCCAGGAGGGCAAAAATGTTTCAAAATTTCAAATAACACTGATAATTCGATAACAATAACTTGCAGTACCATAAATAAAGAGCTTAAGTTTTTGGTAGACACTGGAGCAGATATTTCTATTTGCAAGCGAGGTAATATAGAAAACATAAATGAACGTAACATATCATCACTAAGTGGTATTACTTTAGATACGATTGAAAGTCTTGGCACCGCATATCTAACTTTAGAATTCGATAATAAGCCGATAACACACAAATTTCACATAGTTGAAGATAATTTTCCAATCAATACTAATGGAATCATTGGTAGAGACTTTTTAGAAAGATATAAATGCAAAATTGATTTTGAAACATACACGTTAACCTTCAATATAGCTGATGAAGAAGTTATTTTACCGATTACCCCAAAACGCGTTTATAAAACTGAAATATGTATACCAGCACGCTCAGAACTGATAACACCAGTCAACATATGTATAAGTCAGGAAAGCATTGTTTTGAACAAAGAATTATGTCCGGGAATTTTTGTAGGGAATAGCATTATACCATCAATAGGACTACAACACATAAAATTGTTGAATACAACTGACAAAGATGTAGTTTTGAAAGATTTGAAGTTAGAAACGAAGCCATTATCAAATTACAATATATATAATTGCGGCAACAATATCAATACAAGTAAAGGCAGAGTACAAAAAGTTTTAGAAGATTTAAATATCGAATCTATAGATCCATTAGCTAGGCAATCCTTAAAAAACATAGTTACAGAATATAATGATGTATTCCACCTTGATGGTGACAAATTAACAACAAATAATTTTTATAGTCAAAACATTCAGATGACAGATTCTTCACCTGTTTACATAAAACCTTATAGACTACCTGAGTCACAAATGAGCGAAATAAACAAACAGGTAAATAAATTGTTAGAAGATGGTATCATTGAACCATCTGTGAGTCCTTACAATTCTCCATTATTGGTAATACCGAAAAAATCAGCAAATGACACGAAGAAATGGAGATTAGTAGTTGATTTCCGGAAAGTAAATGAAAAAATAGTAAGCGACAAGTTTTCTCTAACAAGAATCGAAGATGTCCTAGACAAATTAGGTAGGGCAAAATATGTTTCTACACTGGATATGACCAGTTCATTTCATCAAATCGGTTTGGATAAAGAATCAAGACCGATTACATCGTTTTCTACCAGGAATGGTCATTTTCAATTTACTCGGTTACCCTTTGGACTTAAGATATCGTCAAATAGTTTTCAAAGGATGCTTACAATTGCATTGAGCGGCTTAGATGCAGAAGCGTTTTTGTATGTCGATGACATTATTGTTTTTGGTTGTAGTATTCAACACCATCACGAGAACTTGATAAAAGTCTTTGAAAAATTGAGGCAGTATAATTTAAAACTGAATACGTGTAAATGTCGTTTTTTGAAAACAGAAGTAGTTTATCTAGGTCACCTTATAACTGATAAGGGTATACGTACCGACCCTGCTAAACACGAAGTAATAGAAAACTATCCAGTTCCCAAAAATGTAGATGAAGTCAGACGTTTCGTAGCGTTCTGTAATTACTACAGGCGTTTCGTTAAAAACTTTGCTGAAATAGCTAGAAATTTAAATAAACTGTTAAAAAAAAAATACTGTTTTTAGGTGGGACGAAGGTTGTCAAAAGTCTTTTGAAACATTAAAATCAAAATTAATCAATCCACCAATACTCCAATATCCTGATTTTAGGAAACCGTTTATATTAACTACCGATGCATCTAATTATGCACTTGGAGCAGTCCTATCACAAGGTGAAATTGGGTCAGATATGCCCATATCGTATGCGAGCAAATCGTTGAGTAAGCATGATATAAACAAGCCAGTTATAGAAAAAGAGCTGTTAGCTATACATTGGGCTATAAACTTTTTCCGTCCGTACCTTTATGGTAGAAAATTCTACGTAGTGACAGACCATAGACCCTTGGTATCGTTATTTTCTCACAAAAATCCATCATCAAAAATGACTAGAATTAGGTTGGATTTATGTGACTACGATTTCGAAATATCGTATAAGAAAGGTAAGATGAATAGCAATGCAGATGCGTTGTCAAGGATAGTATTGGACAGCGAAGCATTAAAAACGTTAACCCCTACCGAAAATTTACAAAAGCGTAATGATATAATAGTGATGACTAGAAACATGAAAAATAAACATGATGCACAAAAAGATGTCGAGCATAGAGGTGGCATCTCCAGTAAAGAGCCTGATCAACTTTTTATTTGGGAATGTACTTCAATCTCAGACATTAAATCGATGAAAAAACTTAGGTTTGAAATAATGAGTAAAATTAAAACACCTCAAATTGTAGCAAGTGATTTAGAAGTTGTAGTGAGATGTGGTGATAATCCAATAAACACAAAGCTGTATTTGGAGAAGCTACTATTGAAATTACTATCAATAAATGTAAAAGAGCTAGCATTAAATGCTCATGATGAAATTTTCAAATTAGTAACAAAGGAACAGTTTAAAGACACGTTCAACGCATTAAGAGGTAAAAATAAAGCAAATTTAAGAATACTAATATATAAAGAACCAGTAAGGGTATATGATAGGAAAGTACAGGATACTCTCATTAATGAGTACCATAGTTCAACTATAGGAGGACACTTAGGTGTCAGGAAAACGACGCTAAAACTTAAACAAAAATACATATGGAAGAATATGGGTAGGATGATTAAGCAGCATATATTAAATTGTAAAGAATGCAAAATTAACAAGCAAACGAAACACACCAAAGAAAAGCTAACACTAACCGATACGCCAGGGACTAGTTTCGAAACAGTGTCAATAGACACGGTGGGTCCCCTTAGATTCTCAAATAATTTTAGATACATACTAACAATACAGTGCGATTTAACAAAGTATATTATTGCATGCCCCATTGAGACGAAGGATGCTAAGACCGTTGCAAAGGCTCTTGTAGAAAACTTGATTTTAAGATACGGGCACTTCAAAGTTCTTAAGTCAGATAGAGGTACCGAGTTCGTAAACGAGTTAATGGCGGAAGTATGTAAGCTACTGGAAATAAAACAGATTTTCAGCACTCCATACCACCATGAAACTCTTGGATCAGTTGAAAGAAGTCATAGAGTACTGAATGAATTTCTCTTAGGCTTCTGTAAAGATAATGAATGGGACCATTGGATACCTTATTTCTGTTTTGCGTATAACACAACACCGCATATAGACACAAACTACACTCCATACGAGTTAATATTCGGTAGATTACCAAACTTGCCTAATGAAAACTTATTGAATTTTGAACCAATCTATAATATAGATAATTATTCGAAAGAATTGAAAGCTAGATTAAAATTTTCGTTGCAAAAAGCAAAAGAGTTACTGGAGATATCAAAAAAGAAACGCATTGAACAATGTGTAAAATTTAATCCGTTAAATTTGAATGTAGGAGATATGGTCTTAGTAAAAACCTTTAATAGGAAAAAGAATCAACCACCATACCATGGTCCATATAGAATAGTACAAACTAAAGGAGTAAACTCTGTCATAGATCTAGGAAGTAAGTCAAAAGAAATACATAATAATAATTTAAAAAAATATTAGTAATATGTTATAATTGTAAAATTATATATATAAAAAAAAAAAAAAAAAAAAAAAAAAAAAAAAAAAATTTTGAATTTTAAGAAACATAAAATTGTAAAATTTTTCTTAAGGGGTAGGGTGTAGTGTACCCCTATAGTCACCCCTAATATCACAATTTAGTATGTGCACTTTCCCATAGGAATGTCACTCAATTTTAACTCAAAACAATAATAATAATAAATAATACTTGTTACAACAAATAACTATCCGTTTTGTAAAGCAACAATTATTAAATATTATTGTATTATTCTAGTTTTAAGGATACCGTTAGTTAAGTATAAAAGAAAGAAATTTTTGGAATAAAGATCAATTTTTTGCTTAGCCTTTAAATCGGCTGTTTTATTTAAAAGCATTCAACTGCTTGAATTAAATCTAAGAGCATACATCTGCTCAGGCATAAAATCTGCCTAAGTCTTTTTTTTAGTTTTAACAGAGCCAGTGGCGTTCATTAGCGCCGGCATAACCGGGTAGGCAGACTTTTATAAACCTTACATAATAAAATGCAATTTAAAAATTCAGTAGAAAATGATTTAATTGCTGGCTCCTGAGGAGCAGAAACAAATAATGCTGCAATATGCAGAATCAGTAGAAATTATGCCAGACAATGATGATGAAGAAATATTACAAACTTTATCCGCAAAGATTTCGGGTAGACATTTGCAACTACTTTTATGTAATTTATTTCGATTTGGAAATATATATACAGATTTTATTATATGCATACATATACATGTGTACATATGTATATAATAAAATCTTAGGAGTAATTACGGATCTTTTTTTGGGAAGGATATTCCAAAATGTAGACTTGAATGTATGTACATATGTACGCGCATATACATAGATATACATACATACATATATATGTATACATTTTTATTGTATGTATGCATGTATGTAATATAGTTGATACATTTTTTCTAGTGATGACACTAAAATAATCGAAAGATGTTGAACGGAACAAACTGAGATAGGAACATCTTTTGAAGATGATGAACATTCAGCCATGTATAATTCTTGTGGGAAGATGTTATCATCTTGCCAAATTGATGAAAGATGAAAGATGTGAGTAAGTGTGAAAAGCCAATTAAGCTCGAAAATTTTGTTTCTTAAGCTCTTTGGCGATTATGGCTCGTATTAATATGGAAACTTTTCTTATTCCAATAATAAGTAAACAGATCACAGGTATTTGTATTTCTTGTAAATAAGTACAAAGAATTAATAAATTATACATATACATACATACATATGTATATGTCTTCTTGTAAACAACTAATTTTGGATATTATTAAATTAATTATTGAAAAATTTTAAATTAAATAAAAAGTGGTGGCAAGAAATCAAGATTTCCAATTCCCATCTCTGATGAACATACGTATATGCTATGTGTTCCTTATTTTATTTGTAAATGAATTTTATATAATTTTTTGCTAATCAAATTTAAATAAAAAATAATAATAGTTTTTGGTACTCTCGGGACCAAAAAAGTACTCAATTTTTTTATTGATACCGAAATGCAAATCTCATTTCCCATCACTGCTTTTTGGGATTCTTAGCCGGTCCAATAGACCATCCAATGGGTGTTTTTCTGACTTTGAAGTATATAGTGTGTTTGCAAGGAATGCCTTCCCTTTTCTTCTTTTGCCTTTTCACGATGGAATATCTCCTACTCTCTACATCCAGGAACTTAGGCCGAGTACACACTGTGGCATTTTGTGACAAATATACCAAAAATAACAGTGGGAACTAGTGGCAACGTTTGTCATTTCCGATATTTTTCGTTGTGTGGCATTACCAAACAAACTGTTTACGTATCTGATGTAAACAGTTGTGAGAATGAGCTGGCTGCATTGCAAACACAAAAAGAAAATGTCAGCGTGTTGACATTTTGACATTGAGAAAATACCGAAAGAATTTTAAATGTGTGCGGGTATAAAAATTTAAAATTTTGGAAAACGAAAAAGAAAGTGGAAAGGCATAGAAGAGAGAGAGAAATTCAAGCGCCCTGGACACATGACATGACAACATAGTTAATTGAGCTTGTGGAGGTTCGTGAGGCTGTATGGTAACATTCATATGTATGCATGTATATGTAGCACTTATAGGGATAGAAATGCAAAAAAGGGCAGAAATTTCGGTGCAGTTAGGTCTTCATGCACATGAAATTTTTGGCATCCTGCTTCCGTAAACTGGAATGCCCTGGTCCTTTCAACAACGATACCGTATTACCATTAATTAGGGATGGGACTATTTCTGTCACAAATACACAACAAAATTGTGTGTCATCGAAAAATTTGATGGGAACGGCACTGCACACATATGAAAATGACGCCACAAAATGACAACATTTGAAATGCCCAATGTAAACTCGGCATTAATTTGTTTGCCAATAATTTTTGTGGTAGCCTGAGTTTTAAGATTGGCAGGCAATCTTTTATGTAAAAGGATAGATCTCGGGCTTTTTTAATAGGGAGAGACTTCAATCTTGTAATGAGGGTTTGATGTTTTTTATCAAGTTTTGTAATGTCTCTACACTGGAGTCAGACTCCAGTTTAGGTATATCACGTCCCTGATAAATTTGCTATTTTTTATATAGATTTGTGGGACATTTTCGTCGGCTGCGATAACGTATTCCACATATGAAACTTATTTTGGATTAGGGTAGGTGTGCACAATATTCTTATTTATGGCGTTCTCTTTCTTCTTATGGTGTGACATTTGTATCCTCCCTGAGGGCAGTTGGAGTTGATAACAGTTTAGCAAAGCTCCTCTATCATCATCTTAAGAGCCACTTTGACAGAAGTGGGCTGCTCCAGTGATTTTGAGGCTTTCCTGCTGATAGCCCATCCAACAACTTAAGATTCCTCCGACGTCAACGCTTGTTTAGAGGTAGTTGCTTTTGGTGCGCTCCTTTCACCCTTTGATCCCTCTGTGGAGTTCTCGTTTGGGAGTTGGGGACCACCAGCTGCTATACAAACCACATGCAAAGAGCATGTAGGAAATAGTTTCCTTCGAAGCAACCCATTTTGTACCTTTATTCAACTCTTTATGCTTTAACTCGGCAGCTTTATTTCGTTGTGCAGCTGATAGATTCATCCTTTTCGTAGTAAGTTGTACGATGTTAGTTATGCGTACAGATTAGATTTGGATCCGATTCATCGTTTCTTGACATTTCATCAACTATGGAGACCAAGTTGCCCACATCCAAATTTGTTTTCTTATAGGCGCTTGATGACGACGACTGTGGGCCTGCTTTCACACCGGCACTATCCGCCGATACTCAGTTGTTTAACCTCTGCTTTTTATTCATACTATTCATGGTTTTTGGGTTCCACCCTAGCTTGATTTTAATTGGTTGGCTAGGCTTGAGGTAATTTAGGCAATTAGCAACCCAAGATGTTAAGAGTTCCTAAGCACTAAGGCGCCAATATCGCTCCTTACCCCATGCCCCTACCCCTTTCCACCACCAGATGACGCGTCCGATGAGATTAAAATCAATCAAAACGTCTCCACACGGACTTTGGTTATATGCAGACATATGCGACTCTCGAAAATGTAAAAAATATACGACAGACAAAATGCAATAAGTGCTGAGGAAAATTTTTTAGTTGCGAAAATGGGCAATTTATCCCAAAAATATATCACTACAGTACGCCAAAAAGAAAAATTAGTTTAATTTTTACACAGTTCACATAATTTTATTACATTCACATCAAACAATTAATTGATACTTAAATAAACAACATTAATTTCTTAATTTAAAAACAAAACGAATAACGATTTTATTGCTGCTATATACATACATACACACATATCTACATGTTAATAAAAAACTAGATTTTTTGAAATTATGTCAGTTTGGATGGTTCGCAATAATTTTAATGTGTGACGTTAATTGGGAATTGACGTTGAAATATTTTGGTAATTAATCTTATCTTCTGCACCAACAATTGACATTAGCAAAGCTTCCGCAGTGCCCTCCTCTGTAACCACGTCTACGGCACTCGGCGTTGCAGTTTGAAAAGTAATTAACTGCACCCCATACGCAACTGCCGATATGCACGTCCGCTTGCACACTATTTTGAGGGGATGAAAGGATCACCAAGAATGTGGCGCACACCAACAACAATATTGTTTGATAATTTTTAGCCATTTTCACCACAATGCGGAGTGAATTTTTGAACGTTGAAGACGTTGATATTTTAGATACTTCAGTGAAGAAAGTTAAAATTCAACTGTTTTTCATATCGTCGTTTCCCATATTTATGTATATCTTTATATTTGCGTAGAGTTGTTAAGAATGAAGCTACTTCGTGCTGTTTAAATTGATCTACATACATATGTATGTATGTACAGGGTGGGCCAAAAGAAACCAAGGGGTGTAAAAGTTTAATAACTTTTTTGTTTATTAACTTTTTTTTTATTTTTTCTTTCAGATCATATAATATACAAATTGGAAATTTCTTTACACTAAGTATGAAAAATGATGTCTCTTAAATGACCACCGTTTTCAGCTTCTAAATTTTGCAGTTAAATTTCAAGAGTTGGCCAGAAATGAAATCAACTTTATTGAAAATTTGATTATGAGTGATGAAGCTCATTTTCATTTGAATGGCTTTGTTAATAAGCAGAACTGTAGGTTCTGGGGTTCTCAAAATCCAAGAGCCATTCATCAACGCCAATTGCACCCCATCAGGTGTACAGTATGGTGTGGGATCACATCTGAAAATGTCATTGGGCCCTACTTCTTCGAGAATGAAGATGGAAGTGCTGTAACCGTAAATGGAGAGCGGTATCGGTTTATGATAGAAAATTTTTTATGTCCTGCTCTTGAAAACAGACCTGGTATGTGGTTTCAGCAGGACGGAGCCACTGTCCATACTGCCTGAGACACAATGGCACTTTTAAGTCAAATTTTTGGAGAGCGAATAATTTCTCGAAATTCGGAAATTATTTGGCCAGCGCGATCGCCAGATTTGACAGCACCTGACTATTTTCTTTGGGGTTTTTTGAAGGAGCGAGTGTATGTGAACAAGCCAGAGACAATCCTTGAACTCAAGGCAAACATTGTTGCAGAAATTCGAACGCTACAGCCACAAGTTTTGAAAGATGTTATGGAAAATGCTCTAAAAAGAGCCCATCAGTGCGAAGCTGAAAACGGTGCTCATTTAAGAGACATCATTTTTCATACTTCGTGTAAAAAAATTTCCATTTTGTATATTATATAATCTGAAAGAAAAAATAAAAAAAGTTAATAAAGAAAAAAGTTATTAAACTTTTACACCCCTTGGTTTCTTTTGGCCCACCCTGTATATACCCAGAAAAACATTTTAAAAAGATAATCGAGTTTGGAATTAAGAATTTTTGGTAGAAGAACTTCCCAACTGGATTACCAACTTAATGATTTTAATCAGGCGTGAGACCAGCGTGACCATTTTAGCGTTTTTGCCGCTAAATTTAGCATTTTTGTTGTTGATTTAGCTGAAAATTATTCTATATAGCAGTTACCATTTTCTTTAGCATTTTGCAATTATTTATTTAGCATTTTCTCATAATATAATCTATATAATTTTTAACAATTTCGGTTATACGTAAAAAGGGCTGACTGCCAAAACGTCAACTGCCTTGCCTTCCAACAAAGTGTAGTATTTCATAACTCAGCAGAGCAAAACATTGACAATGCTTACCATTTCAAAACGTCATTTACAAGTATTAAGAACACCCCAAACAATCAATCAGCGCATCGGTTGCAAAGTTGGTGATCATGGTTACAATGTTTTGCATCTTTGGATCTGTGCACGTAGTAAATACCGTATCCGAAGACTGTACAAACTTTTTACTTTTTACGTAAAAGTGGAATAGACAAAAGCTTTAGAGTATTTGTTTATAAATAGTAGTAGTAGTTGTAGTAGAGTAGTTGTTTATAAATGAAACGTAAGTGGGAAAAAGCTTCTTCTCGAAGAACCGTCCGTGAATTAATTTTTTTAGTTTACCTTAAATACCTTTTCGGCATTATGTATAGTAAAAAACTGGTATGCAGTTAGCATAACCCAGCAAAAATTGCTGCTTCCCAGAAGCGTATATGTAAGGGAGACAATGTTACAGAATCACTTGCTATTGCGCATGAATAAGGCATTTTTTTTTGTTCGAGATGAGCCAGCTAGAATGAATACCTTTAGCTTCATAAAAGGCAGGAATTTTTCGCCCGAATGAAGTGCTTCATGGAAGTAATACTCAGATGCGAAAGTTACTGGTTTGCAAAATTTTTTGTAATATTTTTCTATTTTGTTAGTGCTTTTCAGAAGCATTTTTCGAAGCTTTTGTTATCAAATAAGCAATACATTGCTTCCCTCAGCTGTTAGTGCTTCCAAATCGAATTTTTTGCTGGGAAGTGACGAATTTACTCGTAACTAAGTTTTAACGAGTTTGTAATGTAGTTTTCACCCACTATTAAATCCTAGCGTGACTTTCAATGTAATAAAACTATAGGGGAAAATCGTTAAACGGATGCTTCATTTTCCACTCATGCTAACTTCATGGCAGTTTCTCATTATACATAATGCAGTTTATGTTCAAGAAAAAATTTGTAATTTAAAAAAAATTCTGTTTCATTCAAAGGAAATATATATAAGTAAGGCAATCTAAGCAGAAATTAAAAAATAACAACTTTAAAAGAAACAATTTGATTTAAAAAAAGGACATATTAAGTTTTAGCATTTTAATTATTTTTTTAAGCATTTTTTAGCTTTATTTTTAAGTCAATTTAGCCGCAATTTTTTTTTGGATCTGGTCACATTGCGTGAGACTGAAATAATCAATTCTTGAGAACTGGTTATTTTGTTTTCTACCGGAGTTAGATATATTTAAATTTCCTTTCCATCAATTAATTTGACGCAAAAATAAGAAATGCCTTCAATTGGTATTTATTTCTTTTATGGTTTTGTGTAATGCATGTGGGCATTTTCGCGAAAAGGTCAACCAAGAGTCCCAAAAAAAGTACCGAAGATCTTGCCGTTTTTCATTATATATAATTTAGAAGTATTGAAATTTTATATTTTTGGGTTAAAATAGTGAATAAAAGTTTATATGTAAAAAATAATTGTAAGCGAAGTTGAGTTTGTAACTATGTATCTTGCATTGGGTACGTTTTATAGGCTTATTTCGTTAAAATATTTACTAAATTTAGACTTCTCTTACCGTAGAGCTTCTCTTCTTTAATTGTACTTAGATAAGTGAAGTTACGGTAAAAAGTACAAAGAGAGACAACAGAGCACGAATTAACCGTATTTGTGCTAATCTTTAATCTGATTTTCTTTTGTCGCGTGAGAGACCGAAAAACAGCATAAGTTGTCCAAACGTTTGCATTTGTTGATAATAGTGGACGCAAATTTGTAGTTTACGTGAGATTGGTTCAACAATCAGTAAAATAAAACTAAATAACATTTTTTTTTTCAAATAATTAATTTTTTATTCATTACGAACGATTGTCGTGTGAGTGACCGTAAGTGCAATCCCTTCTAAAAAAATTATTTTTGCTTAGTTATTGTTAGCTTTTTTTAATTCAAATTTAGATGGACCAACAAAACATTAATGAAAAAAATTAAAAGCAAATGCGGTACATGGGCAAAATAAAAAATAACCCACAAAAACTGATGGATTATGGACAGTGTGCACACTTCTACCGATATTCGGTAGATTCTACCGAATATGTTTGTGAATTTAACAATCTACCAATTTTACCGAACAAGGCCTGAAATCTACAGAATATTGTTATTTAGTAATTTAAGTCGATATACACATATATTGCCTATTTTGCCACATAGCAGTGCGGCCGCAGAGCGGTCATTTAATGTTATGAAAATCATTAAAACAGAACAAAGAAATCGGTTAAAAACTGAAACTATAAGTAACCTAATATTTGCAAAAGAATTGTGCCTTGGCGATGAAATAACCTGGTCATGTGCTGATGTTGTTGTTTATTTAGATTGTTGGTGTTGTATACGTGTGAATTCGGACAAGAAGCCGAAAAACAACGTGGCTTTTTTTTTTTACTCAACAAAGTTATTTTTAGGTTATGTCAAGATAATGTGCACATAAGAAATCATGTTTTGCTTCTATTCATTATTTGCTTGTTCAATAATGATTTGCTCTTTAGCTGAGTGGTAAGTACGTTAGTTTATTAGTCAAGAGATTGCCGGTTCGACTCATCCCAAACACATTTAGTTTTAAAAGCAGCCAAGCAAAAGCAAGCAAAAAGGGGTTGAAAATTTTGACATTCCTCCACACACACACACAACACAATAACAATTATCACTGAAAATAAAATTTCAGTTAACTTTTTCTTTGATTCATTAAATTTCTTTATTGACTGAAAAAAAATATATTCAATAAACGTGCATACAATTTTATTTATCAATAATGCAAAAATCGTAATCACAGAAAATTCGAAAGATTTTTTTTATTGAATCAACGATTTTCGTATTCAAATATCAAAATCATTTTTTTCTGTGTAAAGAGCGGAGACAGTCCAGTAGTCGTCAAATTTAGCCGCCGTCAAGTTTCTTCAAGTATCAAAGCCGTTGGTACATAATAATTGTATTTTTATGCAATTTGCATCTAGTAGATAAAAACTGACATCTTACCAAAACTAATTAATTTGTTTTCACATTTATGTATATATGTAATGATAACCATTACCCCCCGTCTAGACTGGCAATAAAATCATTAACATATATTGCAGCAAATGTCAAATTATTGATATTGCCAATGGAGACAGCTCATTGCCAGTACTTGCAATAATTGTAGCAATAATTGTCAACAGTTTTTCGTTGACAATTATTGCCAACGTAAAACGTCAAACTCGGTTTTAATTTATATTCGACTTTTCTGTATTGCGTTTGGCATTTCGATAATATTATTGAAATTCATAAAATAGACATATGTATGTATATTAAAAAAGGAAAATAGTCTCTTAAAAGCGTGTTTAGTGAAATAATTTGTATTATTATAAGTTTTTAAAAATAAAAAATTGTTCGATTAACCAGATATTTACAAGTGAATTATATTTTTATTCTGCACCTTCCTTGTTGAGTTTTCCATATTGTGGCTACGATTTCCCATAGCCTTAACATAAGTAAAGCAATAAGCAATATTGTTCCGCTATTCTGCCGGCGTTATTGCTGTACTGCAAACATATTTATTGCCAGTCCAGACGGGGGGTTATGTTGCATTTTTTATTACACAATCGCCATCATTCCGTTTTTATTGACATTGATTTTTTCTCTTTTAGTAGAATGTTTTTGTCGATAGTATTGCTATCGAAAAAAAAATATCGATAGTCCACTTAAAATAAAACCATCGATACCATCGATAGTACCATCGATAGTTTTGCAGCTCTAATATCGAGCTCTCAAGTAAGATGCCTTATAATATAGGGTGTTTTTTCAGGGGTATAGAACTTCGAATTGAAATAAAACACAAGAAAATCGTTTTAATGTCCATCAATTTGGCCTTATTGGAAGGATAATCTTATGCCATTAATGTTTAAATATGATTTCGGGCATGTGGCCGCCGCGGCTGGCTCGAATAAGGCCAATTCTACAGGTCCAATTTTCAACCACTTTTTCGAGCATATGGGGCCGTATGTTGGCAATAACGCCACGAATGTTGGCTTCCAAGTCCCCTAACGTTTCTGGTTTGTTGGCGTATACGAGCGACTTCACATATCCCCAAAGAAAATAATCCAATGGTGTCAAATCACACGATCTTGGTGGCCAATTGACAGGTCCATTCCGCGAAATTATGCGCTCATCGAATGTTTCCTTCAATAAATCGATTGTGACGTGCACTGTGTGGCATGTAGCGCCGTCTTGTTGGAACCACAACTCATCCACATTCATGCCATCCAATTCGGGAACAAAATAGTCGGTTAGTCGGCTCCAATTGCTGTGCACGGTGGCGAATCGATTCATTCGGGTCCTCTTCAACACTTTGCTCTACAGCGGCAATTGTTTCTTCGGTGCGCACTGTTCGACGTCTCTGCGGATGCGTATTATCACATAGAGTAAACGTAGTGCGAAAACGATCCATGGTTAACCGAATTAATTGCTCTGATGGACGATTATGTCGACCATAAAATGGACGGAGCTTGCGGTAAACTTCGCGAACTGAACCATTATTTTCGAAATAAATTTGCACGATTTGCAAGCGTTGTTCTTTTGTCAACCTATTCATGATGAAATGGCAAACCAAACTAAATATTAATCACTTGACAGCTGACAAAATGGCCGCCAGTTAAAAAAGTGATGCCAACTTAAAGTTCTATACCTCAATAAAAAACACCCTTTATGTGTGTATGCATGTATCATGCTAATTTTGCATTTCTGCTAGAAAGTTGCGCCACTGTCTTTAAACGTTTTTCAAGCGATTTCTATGTATTACATATGTAATATGTAGCTCCCCTACATATTATCTTAAACGAACTGCAGGCGGAGTTACCTATCTCTAAGGAACACATTTTTGTTAAACGTTGTCAGCAGAAATATTTTGAAGACGTCAAAGCCAAATCAAAACCAGGTGAAATTGTATTTCAAATAGATTTCGCAGAAAACTACCGCCTGCAATGCCAAAATGAAATTCAAAGTGCACATTTTAGTTATAAACAATTTACCATTTTTACATGTGTGGCATGGTTGCACGGTAGTATGAAGTCATATGCTGTAATAAGCGAAAATTTAAATCACGACAAAAATGCGGTCTTCACTTTTATCTCCAAAATTATGGACACAATGAAAATGGAATACGAGCTTTTTAAAAAAGTTTATATATTTTCTGATGGCAGTTCCAGTCAATTTAAAAACAAGTATATAACGTGGAGCCTACCTGACTTATTGTTATTGTTGTAGGATTATTTTTATTTGTATGTTGACAGTTCGTGTTAAGATTGTATACTGTTTTTTATTGAGTTTGACGGATGGGGTAAAGTCAGCTGACGATCAGCTGCACTCACAAAGACACCTGGTACTGAATACGTTTTAATTCCTTACATGAAAAATTCATCAATAACAATTTATTGTAAAAACAGGTTAATTCAGCTCAAGTGGAGCCGGGAATTATATACGCATGATCTCTAAAATTTGGGAAAAACAGTTGCCAGGGATGAGTGTGATAAATGAGAAAAGAGAAAAAATCAGGTGCAAGATAGAGGTAGGGAGAGAGAGTAGAGAGAGAAAGGAAAGGAAAAGTCCCGTAGGTTGTTAATCCAACCAATTTCAACAGTCAGGTTTAATTAAAGCAACATTGTTAATGATTTTTTACGCCTTAATTATCACATAAAATTATTTTTCATTTCAAACTTATTTTTTTATTAAAATAATTTCAATTTTGTTACTGTAAATAATTTTTTTTTTAAATTTTGTTCTGAGCGAATAAATGTTTCAATTTGCTTGTTCGGTTTTCTTTTGTGTCTACTTCCCGTATAAATTTTACTTTTATTTTTTCAGAAAACCTTTGTCTATTATTTTGCACTTTTTTCGGTATTTTTTGTTCGGAATAAACAAATGTGTTAATTTAAAAACAGCTTTGCTGGTTGCTTATTTGTTTTATTTTATAAAGTTAAGTATAACTTTTTGTTTTCCAAAAAGACAATTAATAATATTTTGTTTTATACAGTGTTTTTTAATAAAACCAAAAAGAAATGAATCAATAAACAAAAAACAGCCCTTGTTTGTTTTTAAATTTTTGAGAGCAACACAAGCAATTGTATAACAGGGTGTTGGCGATAAATGCAGTTATTTGTGTAAGATAAATAGGACATTATTTTTATAACGAACTTCTCAGACACACCTACATACATACATATTTTGCATTAATATCTACACTGTACGAAACGAACACAATAAATTTCCTTTTTTTGGTGAATTTAGACCTGAGCTGTCCAAAGCAGCACCAAAGTACCGAACATCAACCGACTTCTTAGGACGGGCTTACATCTGTCTGCCTAGTCCAAAGAAAGCGTAACCAGTAATTACTTATGAAAAACTATTTCATTCAGACATGTATTTATTTATTTGATGCATACCGGACCATCAATTTGGTTTTCGAAGTCACGAAGTCAGAATAGTACCATTGAACAAACGCATAGATTGGTTCAAGTTATAAGAAGAACATTTGAAGAAAAGAAGTATTGTTCTACTCTCTTTATTGATGTTTATCAGGCATTTGATAAAGTATGGCATGAAGGCCTAATTTTAAAATTGAAGACATATCTAACTACCAATATTGGAAAGTTAAATTCTATCCCGGAAATTCATTGTTGTGGAAGGAGACTTCATGAGTGTTCCCGAATCTATCTCTGCCGGTGTGCCACAGGGCGGTATACTGGGACCAGTTTTGTATTTGATTTATACTTGTGATATGCCTGTTAGCACTAAAATCAACACATCTACTTTTGCCGATGATACAGCCTTTTTTAGCATTCACGAAAACCCTCACGAGGCATCCACGATATCTTCAGGAACATATTACCCAGCTGGAACTATGGTTAAAGTTGTGGAGAATTAAAGTAAATAAGCAGAAGTGTGCGCAGGTAACATTTACTCTACGAAAAGATACTTGTTCCCCCATTAGAATAAATAATCAAATTGTTCCTCAACATTCACAGGTAAAATACCTTGGTATACAACTTGATCGACGGCTTACATGGAAACAACACATTGATTCTAAGCTAACACAAATGAAACTAATGGCTCGATTATGGATGGCAACCGAAATTTGATTGCGTTGCTAGTTGCCGAAATGGTATTACGGATGGCAACTGGCAACTAACAGCTGGTAATTTCAGTTGCCATATTGGCAACCACAAATTTGTAGTTGCTGCATAGTTTAAAAGCAAAAAATTTAAAAATTAAACAGTAATTGCAATATTATTTTCATTTTTGAATTTCTTCTCTGCATATTTAAGGAAAATATGCTTTACAGCTAAAACAGAGATTGTTCAAACTTATTTTAGTCAACAGCATTTACTCACAGCAGAGGCGGTAATACTAAAGAGTCGTCTAATAGATTAAACTTTTGTACTACCTTCTCTTCACCAATAACTAATTTCACTTAACTAATAATTTTTATGATCAGTAATGTTTTTAAGCACTTTTACTCAACAATTTTCTTTTTAGCACATGTATTTCTTATATTTTAAATATTTGTTTATATTATTTTCAGTTGCCAATCTGTCATAATCGTATTTTCGATAACTTTTTGGCAACTGGAGGAAGTTGCCATACATAATACAAATTTTAGGTTCAGTTGCGTTGCTAGTTAACTCGGCAACTGAAGTTCGGTTGCCATCCACAATCGAGCCATAAAATTAACTCAGGTACATTGGCTCATTGGGAGAAATTCAACTCTCAGTCTAGATTGCAAACTTTTGGTATACAAGTCACTTTTGAAACCTATATGGTGTTACGGAATTCAACTATGGGGCACTGCTTCAGCTTCCAATGTCGAGAGAATCCAACGAAGGCAAAACAAAATTTTACGTATGATAACTTCGGCTCCATGGTACATCAAAAATTCAAATATACATCGTGATTTGAATATGCCACTAGTGACTGAAGAAATTGCAAAATACGCAGGCAATTATTTAATCAAACTCGAATCACATCATAATCCGGTTGCTCGTAATATTTTGAACTTTACTACACACATCCGCCTAAAAAAGAGGGACACAAGGGCTCTTATACTCAACACTCCAGATGGGACTACTTGATAGAGCTGCAAAACTATCGATAGTATCGATAGTTTTGTTGTAAATGAAATATCGATAGTTTTTTCCACTATCGATACTATCGGCACAAAAAAAAACAAGTAATTAAAAGAGTAAAAATAATCGAAGTCAGTAAACAGTAGCCGGCAGCTTTGAAGCAAATTATCCGTAGTTGATTTAAGCTTTTTTATAGCGATGGAAAAGTGGGTACAATTGTATAATTTTAGCGCTATTTGAATGCCAAAAGTACCGTAGCACCGCAATGACCCATTTAGCACTACTGGAATCTCTTTATATTATATTACATGCCAAAATTGCATTAAAATATATTAACCCCCTTATGCAAAAAATAGTGCGTGCTTGAAGTGTACATTAAAAAAAAATTCCATAGAAAAACCGGTTTTAACGTTCACTTATTTTTTTGCACAAGGGGTTAATCTTTAGCTCGAAGGTATTAGAAAATTAAGTAAATCAAAAGATGTTTTCCGGTACTTAAAGAATTGCTGGAGGAATGTTATTTATTCCAAATTCATCTGCAAATGTGGAAATTTTATTTTCGTACCAAGGAGAGAAGCCGACTATTTGCATCGACTCTGAACAATCGATTAAAAAAAGGTTATAAACGTAGTATATCGTAAATGTTACTTTTATATTCAGATCCCAGCAACTAATATTCTTTGTGCACCTTCTGGCGTTTTGTTAATTGATTTTTAGTTAATTAAAAAGTACAAGTATTAAAAAAACATAAATAAAGAATTAGGTACAATCGTACTGAAAAAAATAAAATTTTTTTTGAAAGTTAGTACAATTTGTAAATATGGCATCGCATCCCTGCTTCTGTATACACAAGTACTTAAATACATATGTATGTATATGAATTTATTTATAAATCCAAATGTTATTCGACAAATAGTAGTCACAAGTATCTTTATAAATTCAACATTGTCGACACAAAGATAAATTTTGGTGGTACTGATATCGCGACGGCCGCCAATCGTCTCTTACGATAAAACTTTACAGTTAGTGTCTTAAAAGTTATCAACAATTTTCGCATTTTGATAATTCTAAACCATGGGTAGGCCCATAAAATTTTAAGTTCAATAAAAAAGTATATTTTCGATAATATGCCCCGCTTACGATAAAATCGAAAAAAGGCTTGATATATTTTTATATACCAATGAAAATGTTGAGGACTCTGGATTTTTTTTCGAGTCAAATGTAGTTTATGTGGCGACTTTTATAAAACTATTCGATACTATCGATAGTATCGATAGTTTTACATAAAACTATCGAGTGGAGCGACTATCGATAGTTTTGCAGCTCTACTACTTGAAAATACTTTTTTTTCCTTTTTGATTATCACTACTTATGTATTATTTATAAGTACTACTAAGTTTATGTCCGACAGTGGTCGGGCCTAATAATAATATTTTAGATTTAAGATTTGAATACTTATTGTTAGTTCATATTTGAAGATACAATAAATAAATACATGTATTAAAAAAAAAACAAAAATAGCTTCCAAGCATGTTAGATTCTATAAAATGTTCTATTAGTTATGTACGAAACGGTTTAACTTAATAAATACGAGTCTGAATCAAACAGTTTTTCATTATTAATTAGTGGTTACGCTTTTTTGGGCACATGGCACACATGAAATACCAGATGTAAGCTCAGCCTTATATAAATGAATACACATACGCGAATACATTACTCTCGTGTTTCTCTCAGTGGCCAGCTCTGATTTAGACAATCATGCCTTGTTTTGAGCAAACACTCCCATTGCACAATAAAAATATAACAAATTAACCATTTCCTTACCTTTTTAAGCCTATGTATATTGACATAAATAAGTGATATAAATATAAAAGGTATTCACGTCAAAAGTTGCACTGTTGCAGAAATGCAAAATTGCAAAGTTTTCAAAAAATATAACAACAACCACATAGAAAATTATTTTGCACAAATGATGCAAAATTGTCAGGGTCTGAGTAAGTGCAAGATTATCAGGGTAAATTTTGCAATGTTGTGCAACTTTTTATGGCATTGCCAATCCAAAAAAAAATGGACAAAAAGTACTTATAAAATCAACCATACACCAAATTACAACGCAGAAATTCCTAACAGTCCAACCTAAATTAGAGCGTTAAGCGTTGCGTTAGCAGCAGGGTACGTATTTTTAGTACATTCAAATAATAATTTGTACGTTCAATTGTACTGAAAATACGCACCCTGCTGCTAACGCAACGCTTAACGCTCTAATTTAGGTCGGGCTCTAAATCTTTTTTCTTTTAAATGAAAAAACAAGTCGTTGAAAATATTTTCGATACAAATAAATTAATTAAAAAATTAAAAAAATATTTAAAAATTCTTAGCTAGAAATTATAAAGAAATCTTCAAATTCGATTTTCAGATAACAAATACATACATAATTTTGCTATTTGCAAAAGACCTGTGGCTCAAATAGTTATTAGAATTATGTTAAATAATACCAATATTATTAATATTGATATTTTTATTAGTGAATTGATTACAAAATTAATCAGTGAAGTTCCAACACTTCGTTTCAGCATTTAAAGAAACATACGAGTACAATATATCTATGCACATATTGTGTTGCTTTAAAGACAATTAAACAAAATGGGTTGCTCACGTCAGAAAGTGCAATTATGCATTTTTGCACAGTTGCAAGAGTTGACGTGAATACCTTTATAATATACATATCGATGGTTACAAGTAGAAAGTTTTTCAGTGGTTCCAATTATAGGGTTGCATTTGTATACTCGTTTGTATAGCCAAAACAAATATACCATGGTATGTACCATATAATTGTAGTGTGAGCGACAGAACTAGTATAAGAGTTATTGTGTGTGCGTGCTTTTCCAAATTAAAATACAATTGAAAACAAATAACAATTGCTTATTGTATTGCTGCTGAGCAACTGTTTGATCTGTTTTGCCCAAAAATACATATTGTAATACAAACATATGAAAAAAACCATTGTTGAAACAAATACATGATGGATAGATGTATGTGCAGACGTTCGCTATGTTATTTTGTGGCGCAGCCAAGTATACAGAGAGAGAGACAATTTTGCTCTGAGAGTAATTACACATGCATGTGTTTCATGTACATGTATCATTTACTTACATGTGTATGTGAAATTTTACTTTCATTCATTCATCCGTCAAGCATGGATTTTTTTTCAACACACCATGTGGTACTTATGTTAAAACCAGTTTTATAAATCTTATTTGTTATAGAAAAACAAATACATACAAACGTGTTTTTCTCATTTGGTCATTGCACAACCATACAATAACTGCTTTAAAAATCAACATTTACAACTAGTAAAAGAAACGCTAAATAACATATTTTTTCATACAAGAACCAAAAAACACGCAAAACTGGTGCAAACAGATGCATCTGTGCAATGCTATAATTCGAATACATTTCACACAAATACAGTCACCAAAATTTATTGTAATAGTGTAAAAACTAACGCTTTTACAAACAGTTTTACAAAAAAGCTGAACAAGCACTTGTACTGTTTATTATTATGATTTTACCTTCTCCTGTAAAGTAAGAGTTATTTGAATTAGGACCTTTCTACTTGTGACCAGTGAAAGGAAAGACTCTCACATTTGTTACAAAAACCAGATACTGGTCGCAGTATTGATTCCAAAAAAAAAGATCACTGTAACCATGCTTAATCTGTGATTTTGTATTACGAATATATGCAATGTCGCTGTTTTATACACACGCTATGTTATATGTATGTCAAAATTAGTGTTTTACAAAAGTTTTATAATTTTTGTGTTAACACCTGGATATGTTGTGTAAATTTAGGGTAACCAGTTTTCAAATTCGGAAAAGCAATACACTTAGGACAAAAACAGTACAATTAAGAAAACACAGTACATTTAAGCGAAAACATAAATATTTATTCAAGATTTGGCGTCTGGTGTGTTTTTTGAATTTTCTACGGCTCATATCTTGTAAACCGTTCAGAATTTTGATTTACTCTCTGAGTCTCTCGTCATAAAGAACAAAAATTGTAAACATATAAAATGAAAAAACTTCATCTTCAAGATCAAAATCGTTTAGGTAGCCGCAAAAGTGAAAAATTTCCCAAAATTTTTTTAATTTAATTTGTTTGGAAATTTTTCACTTTTGCGGCTTTATATTTACATATGTATGTACGTATATAAAGCAGAATCTACATCAAGTGACACCACACACAGTGAACGAAATATGCAGAAAGAACGCTGATGATGAAGGTGTAGTGGCCTTCGAATACAGCTAGTTGTTCTGTTCTACTACGTGTTTGTCAGAATATTTACAATTAACTTTGGTGTTATTTGTTCATTAATAACTATCACATGTAATTTGGCTTACAAAGCGATACCAACTTTAGCCTAATCAAATAATAAACACTCGTATAAAAACATATACGTATTGTTTTAATTAATTCTTTTAACAAAAAAAAAAAAATCTATTATTTAAACAACATTGGTACGTTTAGACTTGCAATCTTTTTGCTGCAACTTTTCAAAATTCTGCTTTGAAATTGCATTTGTGTTGACATTATGAAATTCTACTGTTGCAGCTATTAAGAAATTCCATTAAACCACAAATTTCTTTGAAAAAATAACAATTGTATTTACTTTTTGTTATATTTTGTGAAAGAAAGAAAGAAAATAAAACAAAACGTCAAATAAATTTAAATTAACAAGTGCGAATTTCAAAGCAAAAGAGATTTGCAGAGCACATGAAACTGTGTACCCCTGCCCAATCTTCTCACCTCTCACACCTATAAACTCAAGAATTGCTGCAGCAAAAATTGCAAGTCTGGACAGGGACTATATTTCACCTTAATGTATTCACATATTTCTTTTTATTTTTAACCGACTGCAAAAAAGGAGGAGGTTATCAATTCGTCTATATTTTTTTGGTGTTACTTTATAACTCGGTAGATTTTAGATCCATTGTAAAAATTCTGTTTTTGTCTGAGAGGGTATAGCTTCCCATTGGTCCTATTGTAAAAAATGGGCGGCGACACGTCCACAATTTTTTTGTTTGATTTTATGATATTCTGCTCGTTTGATTGCTGCGAAACCTAGCAAACACCTTTGGTTCTTGCAATTACCCAATTTTAAAGTTGAAAAAATAGGCGGGTGTACGCCCATTAAAATCTGTTATGATATTTCACGTGGTTCTAATGAACCGAAACTTACCACACACCTTGAACTAAAAAGTCGCCACAATATTCCACTGTGTTCAAGCCTGGTCACCCTATCTTTTATTGTGAGTTTTATTTAGTGTAAGGTGAATTAACACTCCCGTACTAAATTTCTTAAATAAGACGTATACAGACTTAAACTTAACTTTTTTAGATCATTGTATTCTAACCACTCAGAGAAGCAATATCTCCATCTATGAAATAAAAGAATTTTTCTTATTCCGAATTCAAATCGACAAGGTCTTTTATTTTACTGGATCAACTAGTGGTCATAGTTACTATATATAATCACGCAACTCTTTCCCACGTCAACATTTGGTCCTCATCGAACCGGATACCAAAGACTCCTTTGTGATTCATTTCAATATTTTCAACATCACTGATTATAACAAAAGAAAGCAGTAAGTAAAACGTCATTATTAATCAATTGTGTGAAAGGTCTTCCATTCGATTAAAAGAATATTGAGAAAACTACACATCATCAAGAAAAAGAGTAATAATTAAAATAACAAGAAAATATAAAATTACATAAAAAACATATATACATACATTGATATATGTATGTATGATCAAATATATTCGCTCGGCTGGAAACGTAATTATCTGCTCATATAAGTGTATTGATACATACATATACATATATCTACATACATATATGTATATATACATGTAATTATAGAGCTACCTATACATTTAATTATATGTATGTATGAATATATTTTTGTATGTACACCAGTGTCCCGCAAAATTAAATATGTTTGTATTGGTGAGAAAAATGAGAGTAAAATAAACTTGCACTTGAAGAAAAGTTTTCTAATTTAAAAAACATGATGAAAAACATGAAAAGCTTAACTAAAAACTAAAAATTTAATAATCCATTCAACAATGAGTATATAAATTCCAAATTAAATTTATTAAAAGCTTTGTGGATACTATTAAAATGTGTTATTTTTGACTGTTTCATAACATAAAATGCATTGCATATTGCAAAAAGCATGTTTTATCACGAAATATTTCTTTATTTACATAAAAAACATACATACATACATTGATATATGTATGTATGATCAAATATATTCGCTCGGCTGGAAACGTAATTATCTGCTCATATAAGTGTATTGATACATACATATATATCTACATCATGGGTGACCAAGATAAATTTAAGGCTGTGTAAGTGAGCGAAAAAGATAAACACACAGGCAAAAAAAATTAATAAAAGTAATTCTTATATGATTTTTTTTATGAAAGAATTTTTTTCCAGAAAATCGTTTCAACAAAAAGTAATAAATAAACATTATTATTCACTTAAATTCTGAGTTTAAAACTACTAAAAACCAATTTGTAAGAGAAAATAATTTTTAATTTTCTCGTAAGCAAAAGCATTTTTTAGCATAAACAGCATACACAGTAAATTTCTCGCAGTGCGTTTGAGAAAAATTAGTAAAAAGATAACCAAAAATGTATCTCAGATAAGACTAAATGAAAGAGAATAAGAATACGTGTGAATTCGATTTGCAAAAATTTGCTACATGATTATCACCCATGATCTACATACATATATGTATATATAAAGGGTGTTTTTTATTGAGGTATAGAACTTTAAGTTGGCATCACTTTTTTAACTGGCGGCCATTTTGTCAGCTGTCAAGTGATTAATATTTAGTTTGGTTTGCCATTTCATCATGAACAGGTTGACAAAAGAACAACGCTTGCAAATCGTGCAAATTTATTTCGAAAATAATGGTTCAGTTCGCGAAATTCATCGCAAAATTTTGTTCAGTGATGAGGCTCATTTTTGGTTGAATGGCTACGTCAACAAGCAAAATTGCCGCATTTGGAGTGAAGAGAATCCACATGAGACCCTTGAGACGCCATTACATCCACAAAAACTGACTGTTTGGTGTGCTCTATGGGCTGGTGGAGTCATTGGGCCATACTTCTTCCGAAATAATGCTGGAGAGTCAGTTACCATTAATGGAGACCAGTATAGAGCCATGATAACCGACTATTTTGTTCCCGAATTGGATGGCATGAATGTGGATGAGTTGTGGTTCCAACAAGACGGCGCTACATGCCACACAGCGCACGTCACAATCGATTTATTGAAGGAAACATTCGATGAGCGCATAATTTCGCGGAATGGACCTGTCAATTGGCCACCAAGATCGTGTGATTTGACACCATTGGATTATTTTCTTTGGGAATATGTGAAGTCGCTCGTCTACGCCAACAAACCAGAAACGTTAGGGGACTTGGAAGCCAACATTCGTGGCGTTATTGCCAACATACGGCCCCATATGCTCGAAAAAGTGGTTGAAAATTGGACCTGTAGAATTGACTTTATTCGAGCCAGCCGCGGCGGCCACATGCCCGAAACCATATTTAAATATTAATGGCATGAAATTATCCTTCCAATAAATCCAAATTGATCGACATTAAAACGATTTTCTTGTGTTTTTTTCAATTCGAAGTTCTATACCTCTGAAAAAAACACCCCTTACATGTAATTATAGAGCTACCTATATTTAATTATATGTATGTATGAATATATTTTTGTATGTACACCAGTGTCCCGCAAAATTAAATATGTTTGTATTGGTGAGAAAAATTAGAGTAAAATAAACTTGCACTTGAAGAAAAGTTTTCTAATTTAAAAAACATGATGTGGTTATTAATTGATTGATTTTTTTTTGTAAATAAGCAATTTAATCAAAAGCTTAACTAAAAACTAAAAATTGAATAATCCATTCAACAATGAGTATATAAATTCCAAATTAAATTTATTAAAAGCTTTGTGGATACTATTAAAATGTGTTATTTTTGACTGTTTCATAACATAAAATGCATTGCATATTGCAAAAAGCATGTTTTATCACGAAATATTTCGTAGCTTCCATAATTATTTAAATTTTTGTTGCTGTACAAATTTATTAAATTTGAACTTTAATTTCGTTCCGTGTGCTCAAAAAAATTAAACAAAAAACCAGGAAAAAATTAATATATGCGTGCACAACTTAATTCGTCGCTTGCTCAGTGACGACTAAATGAAAGAGCATAAGCATGTATGTGATTTTCATTTGCACAATTGTGCTATGGCTTGCGGGTTACTGATGTACACATATTTAAAGTAAGCAAATTTTATACGAATGATTTGAAAAGACAAAGTTCTATAAAATAACCCGTTACTTTTGTATAAAGAGACATACATATGTACTTAAAAAAAATTTTTTCGATACCGATCGTTCTATATAATTATCGTGCTTCTTGTCTTCTACCTATTTCTTAAAACCGATTGAATCTTTTCTATACTCCCATTCCCTTCCATTCCATTCCATCTCAAAGTTTTTATTCTCAAAACCATATGGATAAATTTTGCCAAGTGTCAAAACATTATTAATTGGTAAAGAAAGAAAGGAGAATAATAATAAGGAAATAATCGTCAACACATACTTAGTGTTATAAGCAGTAAAATCAACGAAAGTCAATATACGAGTACGAACCAACTTTTGACAGTGAATAAATATACTTGTGTAAAAGTGACAAATTCGATTAATTATACTATGAGTATTTCCAGAAATAAGAGTTGCTAAATTCATCTGTAAGTTCGGGATAAGGTATGTTCAAGTTTTCAATAAAATAATAGCAACACGGAGCAGCACTCCGAATTGTCATAAGTAACCGCTGTTCCAGAGGCGAGAAACAGCCAGAGTTCAAATCAAGTTGATCTTCCAAGCTGTTTTAACTGGAAAGAAAGGTTAGTACATTCCACACTTTCCTCAATGGCCATATGATTCCCTTTATTACGAATTAAGAATTTTTCGCAGAAAAATACTTGTTTATAAATACACATACACATACATACAGACATACTAACATTTATGCACTCATATACTACTAGCTGCAAATTAATTATACTTTTCTATTTTATAAAATTTTAAGACATTTCTAAACTTCGGAAGTATAAATTCCTTAAAATTTAGTGCGAAAAGACAGAAAACTCTGAAGCTTTCCTTAGAATATTATTACAAAATTCTCCTTCGATCTTCCAATAAATGTCAGCAAACTCATTATTTCAAAACGGGTAATATGGCATTAAAAAAGTTCATTCATTCAACCGATAGTCTTATAAAATTTGATGCTGGATTTGACGAATCTCTCTTGAACACGTCATCAGTACATGAACTAGAAGTTCACAGGGATGAAATGAAATCTATTTGGACGGCGGTGAAAATTGCTTACGATCAGCTTACAGGTGAATCTTCGAACGAAGACAGTACTGAAGCAACGTCCGTCCCCGAACGGTACCAGACCGCTTATAATATATATGTTTCATTCATATCAAAGCTAAACTCACGCATTGAAGAACTGCATAGTCGAACGCCAAACAATGATAGAACAGAAACTACTTCATCTGCAAATATAAATTTGCCAGCATGTGAAACCATAGTTTTTCATGAAGACTACCTTTCATGGCCTAAGTTCCGTGATATGTTCACGGCAATGTATCTAAATAACTCCAAAATAAGTAAATTTGAGAAACTTTGTCACTTGACGAAATACACAAGAGACGAGGCTAGAGATATCGTCCAAAAGGCTCCTTTAATTAATGATGGGTTGGAAATCGTTTGGCAAAATCTCCAAGATCGGTTTGAAAACAAGCGTATGCTTGTCAATAGTCAGCTTTGTAATTTGTTCAATATCCCAAAGGTGGCCACCGAGTCTAGTGAAGGCATTAAACCCCTTCCAAGAGAAATTAATAGCTGTATTTCAGCTCTTAGGTTGTATCAGTTGGACATCACTTCTTGGGATTCTATTTTTGTATTCGTTTGTTCGACAAGACTGCCCGTTATAACTTTGGCCCTTTGGGAGCAGTCTATTGAAAATAAAAAGGAAATTCCTACATGGACCCAGCTTGATTCCTTCCCATATAATCGCTTTTTAACCCTAGAAACTGTTTCCGATGTTATGAACACGGGGTAACACCTGCTAATTGAGCAAACGCATCTCGACTTCAGTCTAAAAAGATCCAAAGTCACCATGCTTATGTAGATCATAACACTACTCCAATATGTAAACTTTGTTCCAATATTTCTCATACTATCCGACATTGACCGAAATTTCTCCAAATGAATCCTGACGAGCGCCTGCAATGCATTAAAAAACTGGGTTTATGTTTAAATTGCTTTGCTAAACAACATGTTGTCAAAAATTGTAAGTCGACACATAACTGTTTTACATGCCATAAAAGGCACAACACTTTATTACATAAAGATCTTCCCAATGAAAGTTTACCCGAGCCCTCGAATTCCTTGAAACTACAGTCCACTAATTATGAAAAATCCATATTAACTTCAAATCCGAATTCCGAATCTTCTGAAATCCAATTAATGCACCCCAAATTTACTGAAAACGTTGACTCAACTAGAGACTTGACATCCAGTTCTGAAATATATATGGGCCCATCCACTTCACAAGGACATATCCGTACCTGTTTCGCGTCACAATCTAAAGGAATTTTATTAAGTACTTTAGGTTAGGTTAGGTTAGGTAGGGGTGGCAGTCAGAAACCCGGACTCACTTAGACCTTTTTGGTCCATTGAGATACCACGGAGACTCTGCTTATGCGGAGTCCCCACCGTCGAACCAACCAGAGCCCAATATAAAGCTACTAATACGTTGAAGTTCAACACTAGCAACGTCGAAAAGTTCCCTGAAATCAAGAGCGCCCATTGTGGTCAATCTCTTTCTTGCAAGTCCAGGACAGTGACAAAGAAAATGCACTATGCTTTCCTCTTCATCAATGTCCTTGCAGCTATGGCAGTAATCATTGTGTTCAACCCGTAGCCTTTGTGCATGCCTACCTATGAGACAGTGTCTGGTTAACACGGACACTAGTATCGATATTTGTTTCCTATTTTTCAAAATTAAGTAATCAGTACCTTCCTTATTTAGGTGAGTCCATAACTGCCTTGTGATCACGCAATCATTTCTTGTGACCCACCTTCTATTTGTTTCCTCTACTGTCTTGTGCCTAAGACTGAGTTTGCAAGAGGGTAGGGGTAAACCCACACATTCCTAATCCGGTGGAACCTGTAAGGTTGTCCCAATTCTAGCAAGCTCATCAGCCCTGGAGTTCCCTTGAAAGCCTCTATGCCTCGGGATCCAGATGATCATAATATCAAACTGCTCTGCCATCTCGTTTAGAGATGATCGGCAGTCGAGGGCTGTTGTTGTTCTTAGAAGCGGGGATTCGAGGGCCATAATAGCTGCTCGACTATCAGTGTATATGTCAATCAAAGTCGTTGAAGTGATATTCACTCTCGACCAATCCGCAACTTCCCTTATAGCAAGGATCTCTGCCTGAAAGACGCTGCAGTGATCCGGAAGTCGCTTTGCAATGCGAAGGCTTAAAGCCCTCGAAAAGACTCCATAACCCACACCTTCGTGTGTTTTGGAGCCGTCCGTATAAAAATCAACACCTTCTACCTGGAGTTCCAGTCATCCACATTTCTGTTGATGGTATCCAGGTTTTATAAAGACGTTCGTGTAGTAGAGCAGGGGAGGTTTGGTCAATCCTCCATCCCCTAACTTCGTCATCGAGTATTCTACAGTGGCCGGCTCCATTTCCGTTCCACAGAGAGGTACATCGAAGACAGATTGCCGAGGACGTTACCATCTCCTTTCCTACTAGGTCCAATGGTAGTAGATGAAGGAGCATTCCCAGTGCATCCGTAGGAGTAGTGCGAAGAGCACTGGTTATGTACAAGGATGCAAGTCATTACACCTTGTTTAAGATATGTAGATACGTCTTTTTCTCCAGGGACGGCCACCATACAATGATGCCATACATGAGAATCGGACGTACTATTGCAGTGTAGATCCAATAAACGATTTTAGGGGTAAGACCCCAATTTTTTCCTATGGACTTTTTGCATAGATAGAGTGAAATTGTTGCTTTTTCCACTCTCTCTATGATATTGGTTTTAAAACTCAGCTTTGAATCAAGAATAACACCGAGATATTTTGCAGTGTTGGGCACTTTTATCTCCGTATTATTAAGAGTGATAGGTTGGAAATCAGGTATCTTATACTTCCTAGACAAAAGGACTAGTTCCATTTTATTAGGATTAACGGCGAGCCCTCGTTTCTCCGCCCATCTTGTCAAATGTGAAAGACCATCCTGTAGGATGTCCCTTAGAGTTGTGAGGAATTTTCCTCTTACAGCTATTGCCACATCATCAGCATAAGCCACGATTCTGCACCCCCGCGATTCAAGAGATAGCAGCACAGGATTTAGAGCTAGATTCCACAATAGTGGCGAAAAAACTCCTCCTTGTGGTGTACCCCTATTTACAAAGCGGGTCTTACTTGAAGCTCCTAGAGCCGCAGTTATCCTGCGGTGAGTTAGTAGATTTTGAATCCACTTACACAATCCTACATTAACCCCCAAATTCGAAAATGCATTAATTATCGAATCTGAAGAAATATTATTAAAAACCCCCTCAATATCGACGAAGGCCACAAGGGTGTATTCACCCACGGAGAGAGATTTCTCTATTGTGCCAACCAGCTCGTGTAGAGCTGATTCGGTCGACTTTCCCCTTTGATATGCATGATGATGCGAGGAAAGTAATTTCCCATTAATGGTTTTGCGAATATAGTAATCAACCATCCTTTCTAGTGTTTTCAGAAGAAAGGATGATAGACTTATCGGTCTGAAGTCCTTCGGTGTAGTGTGAGAGCTTTTTCCAGCCTTCAGTATGAAAACCACTATCGGTTCCCTCCACTTATTAGGAATATGACTCAGTCTTAGACAGCTGGTGTAAATTCTCAGTAGCCTAGGAGCTATGAGATTCGATACCTTGCATATCTCGGCCAGTATTATACCGTCGGGTCCTGGAGACTTATAAGGCTTGAAGCTTCTCAGAGCCCAATCCAAAGTCTGCATATTAACAATGTCAGATATATTTTGCGTAGGAATTGGGTAAAGATTAGATGTCTGAATCTCAGTCATTGAGTTACCCGGAAAGTGAGTGTCCATCAGGGCTCCTAATGACTCCTCACTGGATTTAGTCCACATCCCACTGAGATTCTTCAAATATCCCAGAGTACAGGGAGTGGCGGACAAAATTCTCCTCATGCGAGAGGCTTCTGAAATGTTTTCAATATTTTCACAAAACATCTTCCATGTTGTATTTTTAGCAATTCTTATCTTATTAGGTACTGCTTTGGCTCAAATAAATCACTGTGGTATGAGATTTCCTGCCCGAGTCCTTTTCAATTCAGGATCTGAAGGGACATTTATTTCAGAGAAATTATTTAAGCGCATGAAACTTGCGTATAGATCTATAAGTGCACAAGTAAATGGTTTAAATGGTTCTGTCTCAGCCCAGTCGACAAAGATTTGCACTATTGATTTAAGTTCCAATGGGTATGTCGATAAAAACATTATCATTGATGCATTATTACTCAACGAACTTTCAGGAAATCTAGAATTAGCGGATCCATACTTTTTAAAAAACTCTGAAATTGACATTTTGTTAGGTGAAGACACAATCGATTCATTCGAGCTGGATGGGTCCCAGCGAAATATTTAAGGTCGACTTAAAGCAAGAGAAACTATATTCGGTTGGATAATATCTGGCAACACAGAAGAGAAATAAAAAACTCCCCCGCAAAGTATTTGTCCTTTTTTTCTGAAGTAAACCTTGAAAAACAATTAACTCATTTTTGGGAGGTGGAAGACCTTCCACAAAAGCATATTGTTTCTGAGGAAGACCGCTTTTGTGAAGATTTTTACGTTAAAACTACGAAACGGGACTTAACCGGTCGGTATATTGTCTCATTACCATTTAAAAGGTCATTTTCTGATGGATCCGAAAAGCTAGGTAGCTCGAGACTTATCGCGCATTCTCAATTTCTCCAAAATTAACGAAACCTATCAAAAAATATGAATTGTAAGGAGGATTATGATTCGGTAGTTCGTGAATATTTGAGCTTAGGTCAAATGAAAGAAGTTCCTTCTCCTAAAATGTGCTATAATTCGGATCATTATTATCTTCCACACCACACCGTCCTTAAAATGAATAGTCAAACCACGAGAATCAGAGTGGTTTTTAATGCATCCTGGCCCTCTTCTAATGGCGTGAGCCTAAATGATTTATTATATACTGGTCCTGTGTTGCAAAATGACCTCATGGCTCTTGTGCTTAAGTGGAGATTTTTTCAATATGTTTTGAACTGTGACATAGAAAAAATGTATCGACAGATTCTTGTCAATCCTTTAGACACTCCATATCAAAGAATTCTGTTTCGCGATTCTCCCAATTTTGAAATTAAGAACTATGAATTAAAAACTGTTACGTTTGGCTTCAACTGTGCTCCATTTTTGACAATTCGAACCTTATTGAAATTAGCTTCAGACGTTGAGGAAAATTTTTGAGATTTTGAGAAATTCCATGTATGTCGATTATGTGTTATATGGGGATCACAGCATTTCGTCGGCTATAAAAGCCAAAAATGAACTGATTGAAGCCCTTGAGTCTGCTGGATTCAATCTTCGAAAATGGACATCAAATTGTTCAAGTATTATCCGAGAAATTCCGAAAGAGCATTTACTTCAAACATACTTCCTAGAATTCGAAGATACCAGTCATGCAACTGCACTGGGCGTCAAGTAGAATGCAAAATCTGATATTTTCCACTTCTCAGCAAAACCACTAAACGAAAAACCAAATACTTCCAAAAGACAACTTCTATCAGAAATCTCTAAGTTATTCGACCCTGCTGGATGGTTAACTCCATATATAATTTTTTTCTAAAATCCTTATGAGAAAAATCTGGTAATCCAAAATGGACTGGGACGAAGCCTTACCAGAAGATTGTCTTGTAGATTGGACGACATTCATGCAAAATTACTCCGATATTAATTGCATTCAAGTATCAAGATGGCTCTCATGTAATCCAGATTCCGATATCGAAATTCATGGATTTTGCGATGCCTCCGAACGGGCGTATGCTGCAGCAATATATGTCCGAGTTCACTCCGGCAACTCAATATTTGTGGTGTGTGGTGTGGTTTTTAGTGGCGAAGTCCAAAGTAGCACCGGTCAAATGTCTTTCACTTCCAAGATTGGAACTATGTGCGGCCGTCATATTGTCGGACATGATAGAATCTATTATTCCTTTACTAAAAATTCAAAATAAATATGTCATATATAAATGGTCTGATTCAACTATTGTCCTCTCTTGACTTCAAAAACCTCCATGTATTTGGAAAACGTTCGTGGCAAATAGGGTTTCTAAAATTCTTCAGTCAGCCGGATGTGACAATTGGTTCCACGTGCGCTCAGATTCCAATCCAGCCGATAAACTCCCCTTGTCTTTCGTATGACGAAAAATATCCCATAATCCTTCTATATAGTTGTCAGTTCTCTCGACTCTTAGTCAATTTTTTTCACGCTTTAAGTTGCCACAGAGGAAACCAACAGATCGTGCGACTAGTCCGTATGCAGTTCTGGATTTCGAAACTTAAAAATCTATCAAAAACTGTTATCAATAACTGCAAACCTTGTGAGTTACACAAATCGAAAACCAGAACCCAATTAATGGCAGCTCTCCCTGCCGAACGCACAGAACTTCAACGCCCCTTTTTTCATACTGCCCTGGATTTTTGCGGGCCATTCGATATCAAGTCAATCAATGGAAGATCATGTCGCATTACTAAGGGCTATGTCTGTGTTTTTGTTTGTTTCGGAACAAAAGCCATACATTTGGAGGCCACCACTTCGTTGTCAACTCCAGCATTTATCGCAGCTTTCCAAAGGTTCACTTCTCGCCGAGGTTGTCCCCTTTACTTATATTCGGACAACGGTCAAACATTCCTAGGGGCCTCCAAACAGATTGCAAAAGAGTTTTTCGCTACAACTCAGTCTGCTGTTACAGCCAGTTTTCAGCATCAAAACGTGACTTGACACTTTATACTCCCTGGCTCTCCACATATGGGTGGACTTTGGGAAATCGGCGTTAAAAGTTTCAAGACGCAGTTCAAAAGAACTGCTAGTGGATTCAAATATACATTTGAGGAATTTTGTACACTTCTCTACAGAATTGAATCGTGTTTAAACTCGAGACCAATTTCCATTGGATCTTAACGCACTGACTCCTGCACATTTCTTAATTGGGGGGCCAATGTTAGCTCCTCCAGATCCAAGAATTGAAGACCAGCCAATATCTATTATCAATCGTTGGCAAAGGCTTCGCTCTATCCAACTTCATTTTTGTCAACGATGGAAAAATGGATATATAAAAGAACTCCATAAGCGCAACAAATGGAAAAAGATAGAACCCAACATTAGTTAAAGTACAATCAAATGCTTTATATTTGTCCGCCAGAGCTCTACTTGATCCCTGCGCTCTGTATTGTAAAATCACAAAAGACTTAGTAGCAAAACTAGGTATTACAGCCATAACAGTCGGCAGTAACGCCATGTGTCAACTTTATTTGCGGTCATTATGTGATCACCACCTTAAATTGGAAATAACCGCACAAATTATTCACTGCATTCAAATTGAAACCCCGTCGAAGGCTTTAGATTCATCTATAAAAACAAAATTCTCCAAGCTAATCCTAGCGGATCCTGAATTCTATAAACCACGACCTATCAACTTCATCCTAGGCAACGACATCTATAGCAAAGTTATAAAAACTGGTGTAATTCCGGGACCTAATGGGCTCCCACTCGCTCAAAATACCGTATTTGGGTGGGTGGTTTCAGGTCCTTGTGCCCGGTAATTTTATACTAAAATCTGATTATTCTTATTATTGTTTTATCATCACTAAGGTACTTATAAATCTATAATAAAGTATGCCTTGAATTGTATTTTTGCAGTATCCTGCAAGGGGGCCGGCAATGTTCAAGCCTGGTCTCCCTATCTTTTATTGTGAACTTTATTTAGTGTAAGGTGAATTAACACTCCCGTACTAAATTTCTTAAATAAGACGTGTACAGAGTCAAACTTAACTTTTTTAGAACATTGTATTCTAACCACTCAGAGAAGCAATATCTCCATCTATGAAATAAAAGAATTTTTCTTATCCTGAATTCAATTCGATAAGGTCTTTTATTTTACTGGGTCAACTAGTGGTCATAGTTACTATATATACTCACGCAACTCTTTCCCACGTCAACACACTTGAACAAATGGGCGGACTCACGCTCATTAAAATTTATTACTTAATTTTAAGTGGGTCTACCGTACTGATTTTTACAAAACTTAACACACACCCTGAGCTCTGAAAAAGACAAAATCTTGCATCTAAGAAGTGGGTGGAGGCACGCCCATTAAAATTTAGTTTTGTGTCCCATAATTTTTTTTTCGAAAATAATCAACCAGTACCTGGATTCAGTAACTTTTTGCGAACCGAAAATCGTAATATTTATCGAGATAATTATTCTTTTATTATTATTAACTTTTTTACGATAGTCTCCCGCTTTATCTTATTCACCATTTAATTCAATATTATGTGGTAGCTCTGTATAGAAAATGTGAAAATAAGCGAAAAGCACAAATAATAATAAAGAAAAACTCAACAAATTTGATTTTGTGACTAAATTTTTTTTCTCTTTTTTTTCAACTTAAAAATCAATGCAGCAGCAGCAATAATCAAAAAATTATGGAAAAAAAGAGTTTTTTGGAAGGAAAACAACGAAAATATTGTTACGTAAAAATATTCCTACAGGGTTAAAGCAAAGAACTATCTGTAAGTATTTAACTTAAGCACTAAACGTACACACATATTTACGTGCAAATACTATAGCAACAACAATAATTGTATACATAGCTACAGACACACACACATACAAATAAAAGTGCGAGCACCCTGTACTACCAGTAGCAAACCGCATTGCCAACATAAGAGTCGTTACTTTGAAATTCAAAAATAACGACCAATCGAATTATCTACAAACGCCTAGAAGCAGCAACATGAATTTTCCCGATTGTGCTAGAGGACTGTTTGAACATCTGGCTACCAATATTAAATGACAATACAGATGTCATCATGCATAGATGCCATTACAGCATGTGCGAAAATAGAGCAGTACTAATCAGAAAGTAGTCAAGTTGATATCGTTGAGTCAGTGCTAATCAGAAAGTATTCAAGTTAAGACCTCGTTGAAAGTGGATAATAACGATAAGAAGTAGTTAAGTAAAGACAAGTTGTAATTTGCTTCGTTAAGAATAAAAGGAAAAACAGTAGCAAATAAAAATTGTATGTTATTTATTTTTATTTTTGAGCAATAAAAAGAACTCACACGTTTAATAAAATTTAAACGTAACATTTGGTGTCAGAAGTGGGATTGCAAAATTAAAATAAAAATAATAAATTAATTAGAAAATAATTAATTTGTAATACGAGGAAGAATGAAATTTCAAGAGCTTAAGGTGGAGCAACTGAAGAAAGAGTTGAACAATCTGGACTTGCCAACAACTGGTAATAAGGTCGAACTACAGAAAAGATTGTTGGAAGAGTTCCAGCGGCGCAACATCGACATAGAAAGCTACGAGTTCGATGAAAAAGAAGCAATTGAGGTATGTACTCGTGCAGCAGCAACCAGTACAGACATCGGTGCAATGTTTGCTGCTATGATGAGTAAAATGGAAACAATGCTTCAATTAACTTCTACAGCAAACAATGAGAAAATGGAAACAATGCTTCAAGAAACTTCTAGAGCAAGCAATGCGGAAATGAAGGCAAACAACGACAAACTTCTAGGCCAAATGGATGAGAGACTTCAGGAGTCTTCTAGAGCTATGCAGGCCACAAATGAGAAACTTCAAGAAATTTCTGAGGCCTTATATAAAAGAGTGGATGGCATTGAAGTACAAGTCAGCAAGTTTGACTAGAAAATCTCAGAGCTTGAGAATAAAGTCCATAGCTTAGAAATTGGTGGCGTGGCAGTACAAGTGAAAGATGTAGACGAGAAATTGCACGAGCTGGAAGCAAAAATCGTCAATCTCCAGTGCCAAGGCGGACCAGTGCGATTTGTTCCAGAGGTTTCCAGCAGGATAAAGACGCCTTGTTTCGATGGCAGTGCACCACTGAACATCTTCCAGTTTCAGTTCGAAACAGTGGCTAACAGAAATGGATGGGACAGTGAAGAAAAGGCCATAGAGCTAGTTTTGGCCTTAAAAAGTGCGGCAGCAGAAGTTCTCGAAACTGTGCCAGTAGGCTGCAGAAACAGTTTTGATGACGATAATGGCGGCACTGCAACGCAAATATGGTGGTGAGCACAAGCGTGATATATACCGCATGGAATTGCGATGTAGAGGACAAAAGCCCAATGAGTCTCTACAAGATTTCACAATGGAAATCGAGTGGTTGGTGCAGCTTACGTATACAGGCGAAAACCATCCATTCCTGGATCATGTCAAAACGGAGGCGTTTGTTAATGGCATCCGCGACCCTGATATCAAACTTGCAGTGTGTTCTACGCAAAAGGCAATCTTCGCAGAAATGGTTTCATTTGCACTAGCTCAGGAGACTGCTAGACTGATTTTGAAGCCACAGGTGTGCAAGGTACGGAACGTGGAAGTACTTGCCGAAAATGATAATAGTCTAGTCTCTAGCATTAAGGAGGCCGTGAGACAAGCATTGGCGGAGAAAGAGCACAAAGTTAATAATAAGTGCTATAACTGCGGCAAAGTTGGTCATTACCAGCGCAACTGCAAGGCGCCAAGAAAGAGAGCCAGATCTGTTTCGCCATCAAGGAACAATAAACGGGTGTACCAACAAACAACACAAGAGTCCCCGTTAAACTAAAATGAGCTAGCACTAAGGGGCAAGAACTAGCTCCTACAAACGACGGCCCCACAATCTCCATATCAGTGATGCAGCAGAAAAATAGCAACCTTACTGCGTGTGGATACATCAAAGGTGAAAGGCACATCCTTACTGTAGACACAGGAGCGTCACAGTCAATAATCAGGCCCAATGTAGTGAAGGGGAAATGTGAAACTATAAGTAATATACGACTACGTACAGCTACTGGGGAGCCTGCCACTATCTATGGTAAAACTGAGGCGAAGGTGACTATTGCCAATATCAGTGTGAAACACGTATTTATTGTTGCCGATATTGTGGACGATGTTATTATTGGAGCCGATTTTATGATAAACCACGGAATCAACTTGCATATGGGGCAACAAGTGATGATTTGGCGTAATGTTGAAATACCGCTTGATGTTGGATATGACAATCAGATGCACGTCAAGAAACTGCTTGCTATTGAAAATCAGACATTACCACCACGGTCTGAATCAGTAATATGGGCACAAATGGAGGGAGATTGTGAGGACAATCGGTTGTGGGTAGTAGAACAAGCAGAAATTAAGAGCGAGCTATTAACAGCAAAAGCCCTCGTAAAATCTTGCAATGGAAGAAAGGTTCCCATACGGATACTAAATTTATCAGGCCAAGAAAAAGTCATCAACAAGAATTCCGAAATAGGCCAATGTGCTCAAGCAGAGGCAATAATAAACTGCGATAAAAAGCCAGAACCTGCCAATTTGTCTGCAAAGGAGCGTGAAGAATTTCAGGCACATGTGGAGCGATGGGTAACAGGGCTATCACCTCCTGACAGAAATACAGCCAAGCAACTGCTAAAAAGGCATGCCTGCATTTTCGCCGGGCAGAATGAAAGCCAAGGGAGAACGGCAATATTGAAAGACGAAATAAATACTGGCGAAGCAAGGCCAATAAAATTGGCGCCCAGAAGTATACCACTGGCTAAGCGAACTGAGGTAAAAGAGCTAGTCAATTAAATGGAGCGGTGTGGTGTAATCGAACCATCTTCAAGTCCCTGGAGCTCAGCGGTAGTGTTAGTAAAGAAAAAGGACGGCAGTACTCGATTTTGCATCGATTATAGGAAACTAAACGACGTGACTAAAAAAGACAGTTACCCACTACCAAGAATTGACGATACCTTAGATACACTTGCTGGAACGAAATGGTTCTCCACATTAGATCTACAAAGCGGCTATTGGCAGGTGGAGATTGCAGAGAAAGACAAGGAGAAAACTGCTTTCAGCGCATGCGATGGTCTGTGGCAGTTTAATGTTATGCCATTTGGGCTCTGCAATGCTCCGGCTACTTTCGAGCGGCTCATGAAGCACGTGTTAAAAGGACAGCACTGGAAAACATGCTTGGTATCTTGATGACATAATTGTAATGGGGAAAACTTTTGATGAACACCTTAAAAATCTGACTGAAGTCTTTCAGCACCAAAAAGTGTGCACTATTCCAGAAAGAGGTAAAGTATCTGGGCCATAAAGTTACAGCAGATGGCATTTCAACAGATGAAGATAAGATACGAGCAGTAAAGGACTGGCCTCGTCCAAGAAATCTTCACGAATTGCGCAGCTTTTTGGGCCTTTGCACATACTACAGACGCGTTGTGCCAACTTTTGCCAGCATAGCTGCAAGCTTGCATGAGCTAACAAAGAAGTCGCAACCATACGATTGGGGTGAATTGCAGGAGAATGCTTTCCAGACACTAAAAGATTTATTGTGCACATCACCAGTCTTAGCATATCCAGTTGCTGGGGAAAAATTTGTGCTAGATAGCGATGCAAGTGGATATGGAATAGGAGGTGTGTTATCACAGGTGATTAATGGAACAGAAAAAGTAGTGGGCTATTACAGCCGAATACTTTCGAAACCTGAGAGGAACTACTGTGTGACACGACGGGAGCTTCTGGCAGTGTTGGAGTGCATTAAGCATTTTCATAAATACTTGTACGGCCAGCACTTTACTTTAAGAACTGACCATTCTGCGCTCAGGTGGCTACTGCAGTTTAAAAATCCTGAAGGGCAGCTAGCACGCTGGATTGAACGTCTTCAGAGCTACGACTTCAGCATTGAGCACAGAAAGGGTGCAAAGCATAATAATGCTGATGCTCTGTCACGACGGCCCTGTAGCTTAGAGTGCAGACATTGTTCAAAAGTCGAGGCGAAGGAATGTGTCATTGATGTCAGGCTTACAAAAATTGGTACGGAAGAAGACTGGTCAGATACGCCAAGGGCAGATCCAGCACTGGAAAAAATTATAGCGGCTAAGGAGGAGGATAGAAGACCCACCCGTAATGAGATATCAGCCGAAAGTCCACTGGTAAAATCGTATTGGGCCCAGTGGGACAGCCTGAATTTGATAAATGGTTGTTTGTATCGTGTCTGGGAAAGTGTAGACGGTAAGACGGTTTCCAATCTGATCGTGGTCCCAACATCCAAGAGGAGCGAGGTGTTGAAGAAGTTCCATAATGGACCCAGCGGTGGTCACCTGGGCGTAACAAAAACGCTCGAAAAGTTAAAACAGCGTTTTTATTGGATTGGATGTCAACAAGCCGTAGCCGAATGGATAGCGAATTGCACACAGTGTATGAAGGCTAAAGGTCCAGCAAAACGAAGTCGGGGTATGCAGCAAAAATATAACTCGGGAGCACCCTTTGAGAGGATAGCAATGGATGTAGCAGGACCTTTTCCAGTCAGCAACGCTGGGAATCGTTATATTCTTGTAGTGATGGACTATTTCAGCAAATGGCCAGAAGTTTATGCCATACCCAACCAAGAAGCCAGAACGGTTGTGGACGCGTTTGTAAACAACTAGGTATGTCGCTATGGAGTTCCTATTGAACTGCACTCTGACCAAGGTAGAAATTTTGAGTCTGCCATATTTAAAGACATGTGCGAGCGATACGGGATAAAGAAAACCAAAACCACACCACTTCACCCACAGTCTGATGGCATGGTAGAGAGGTTCAACCGTACATTAGAAGAATATTTGCGAAAAGTGGTGAGCACGCATCAAAAGGACTGGGACGAGCACATTCCGGAGTTTCTATTAGCATACAGGTCAGCTGTGCATGACACAACATCGCGAACACCTGCAAAAATTATTTTTGGAGCTGACTTAAAGTTGCCTGGAGATTTAGAGTTCGGCGTCAAGCCTACACTAACAAATGGCCCTTTCCAAAGGCAAGAAAATTTAAATGAGCTACATGAATTTGTTCGTAGCCGAATTAAAATGGTCAGTAATAAGATGAAAGTTAGATACGACCCGTGCTGCAAACTCTAAAGGCTTTAATGAAGGTCAATTGGTTCTACTTTTCAACCCACAGCGGAAAATAGGATTGTATCCAAAACTACAGACTCACTGGGAGGGACCATATACGGTGGTAAAAAGGTTAAACGATGTCGTCTACAGAATACAAAACCACAATAGCCCAAGGTCAAAAATGAAAGTTGTACATTTAGAACGACTCGCAAACTATGGAAAGCCGGACAATGTGCCTATTCGGGACGAATAGGCTTAAGTGGGCGGCAGTGTTACGTAAAAATATTCCTACAGGGTTAAAGCAAAGAACTATCTGGAAGTATTTAACTAAAGCACTAAACGTACACACATATTTACGTGCAAATACTATAGCAACAACAATAATTGTATACATAGCTACAGACACACACACATACAAATAAAAGTGCGAGCACCCTGTACTACCAGTAGCAAACCGCATTGCCAACATAAGAAATTTGAAATTCAAAAATAACGACCAATCGAATTATCTACAAACGCCTAGAAGCAGCAACATGAATTTTCCCGATTGTGCTAGAGAACTGTTTGAACATCTGGCTACCAATATTAAATGACAATACAGATGTCATCATGCATAGATGCCATTACTAAGTACAGACATGTTATTACGCCACCTATCGGGCGAACATTCGAGAACCGATTCATGTAATATAAAAAGTGGCAGCATGTGCGAGAATAGAGCAGTACTAATCAGAAAGTAGTCAAGTTGATATCGTTGAGTCAGTGCTAATCAGAAAGTATTCAAGTTAAGACCTCGTTGAAAGTGGATAATAACGATAAGAAGTAGTTAAGTAAAGACAAGTTGTAATTTGCTTCGTTAAGAATAAAAGGAAAAACAGTAGCAAATAAAAATTGTGTGTTATTTATTTTTATTTTTGAGCAATCAAAAGAACTCACACGTTTAACAAAATTTAAACGTAACAATATTTTAAATTGAACTGTGGAAAGTGAAAATAGACAATATGACTGACATTCATCTGCCTATAAAAGGTTTATTTTATAATGTATTTGTGCATTTTTTTATTATTAACAATATTTCCAAGCACTTCTTCATTCTGTATAAGAAGTTCCATAATTTAAAAAATTTTATTCACAAAATATCAAATAATTTCCATTTTAGAGCGCATTGTGAAATATCTCAGTTTTTCATACAAACAAAAACAGTTGAACAGTATTTCCAACAAGTGTTATTAAAAAGCAGAAAAAATACAACAACAAATACACACATTTCGGCAGGAGATATATTTTATTTTGAGCAAAGTTATTAGACAGCCTGCAAGTTAAAAACTGAATTTAACAAACTTGCAGTGTGAAAGCAGCTGTTTATGGTTTTAAGGTTAAAACCAGGTTTTAACTTTCAGTGTGAAAACACTATATAGTTCTTTTGAGTTATGTTCAATGGATCACGAGCTGTAGGATAATTTCCAAATAAATAACAAAGCTTATAATTAACTAGTATGTGATGTTTTGATCCTTATGTAATTAAATGATATAATTAAATGATGCATACATACTCGTATTTGATAAAATAATGAAAACGGATTATTATTATCGCTATCTAATTTTTAGCTAGAGCCGTTGAAAAAAAGTTGTATAACCGCAATCCGAATGGTATTTTTTGCGGCGTTTTGTAACTGTGGATGAAACATGTATCCATTACTGTACTCCGGAGACCAAGCAGCAATCTAAACGAAGGGTTTCTCCGGGTGAACCTGCTCCGAAGAAGCCAAGGTCAGTTTTTCAGCCAATAAGGCGATGGCAACAGTTTTTTTGGGATGCACGCGGGATAATGCACATCGATTACTTTCAAAAGGGAAAAACAATAACAGGTTGATGTTATAAAAACTTACTAAATCGATTTAATGAGCATTTAAAAAGAAAATGACCCCATATGGCCAAGAAAAATTTTCTTTTCCATGAAGGTAATGCACGAGTGCAGTCTCAATGACAAAACTTTATGAAGTGGGCTACGAATTAATACCCCATCCGCCATATTCTCCGGGTTTATCCCCTAGTGACTACTTCCTATTTCCAAACCTAAAGAAATGGCTCGGTGGAAAGAGATTTAGCTCCAACGATGAAATTATTGACGAAACAAATGCCTATTTTAAGGATCTCGAAAAATCCTATTTTTTGGAAGGGATACAAAAACTGGATAAATGTTTGACTAAGTGTATTGAATGAAAAGGAGATTATGTTAAAAAATAAATTTTTGTTTTGCAAAAAAATGTGTTTCACTCAAAGAGTCACGGACTTATTGATCCGCCCTCGTAAATATAATTTTGGTATATATAATTTTGGGTACTTTGTTGGTTATTTTCTTCATTATTTTATAAAATATTGATTTTAGGAACAAACCTTCTTTAAGACTAATGTTTTTGTAAAATGTTTTTTTTTAAAGGTAGTCATATGCAAAAAATTACATTGAAAATGGGCTTAAAGTCCAACTCTGAGGAGCGGCCACATCCTCTAAAACACAACTTATCGCCATGAAATTTTTTGTATTTTTTTATATAAATTTGATCCAATTTGGGGGAGATATAATAGGAAATCAAAAAAAAAATAAATATATATATATATATATATATATATATATATATATATATATATATATATATATATTTTTGATTTCCTATTATATCTCCCACAAATTGGCTAAAATTTATATTAAAAAATACAAAAAATTTCATGGCGATAAGTTGTATATATATATATATATATATATATATATATATATATATATATACATATATTATATTTATTTTTCCATTTATAATACATTAGCCTCTTGGCCAATAATAAATACTGTATTTTCGCCGATTTTTGACCCCTCCCCCTGGCAGCAGATCGTAACAAAACTATGAACCCCCTCCCCCCAGGAAGAACGTAACAATGACTTAAAAAATAAATTAAATAGTTTAAAAAGTTTTTATTTAATAAAATTAAACTTAATTCATTGTATTAATTAAATTCGTTTCTTAGACTAGCACAGTGCGTAGACAAAAATTACATAAGCTTGGGCCTCAGCCTATTATTATTATGAGCACCTTTCTTCGACTGTAGTCGAAAGTACTGATCGAACGAATTTTCATTTGGTATTATGACGAGCATTCGATAACGAACGTCGTTATTGTGAATAAAATCGACGAAACCAGCTTAAAATTTGTGTTTGTATACTTAAAAATAAAAATTGTTCCACACTTAGATTTCTTAACAATTTTGCATATTAAAATACTTCATCGAAAGCTAAATTCTGTTCGGTAGAAAATTCGTTGCACAGCGAAATTTTCGATGCTCATAATATGAATTTAACATTCGATTTTCGATGTTCGATGCCCAGCGAAGGACGAAAATCGAATGCAACTCATAATAGGGCCTTGAGTTTACATCTGGCATTTCTTGTGTGCCAAATACCCAAAAAAGCGTAACCACTAATTACCAATGAAAAACTGTTTGATGCAGACATGTATTTATTGATTTAAACTGTTTTCAATCATGTTCGATTCTATAAATTTGTCTATTAGTTATGTATGAAACTGTTTAGCTTAATAAATACGTGTCTGAATCAAACTGTTTTCCATTAGTAATTAGTGGTTACGTTTTTTCCGCTTGTGTAGCACATAGTACACAGATGTAAACCCGGCCTTACGTATGAACGTACTACAAATATTGGCAAAATTATTTTTTATATTTCATCCCAAGTGTCCTCAAACTCCAAAAATTATGGTTTTAAGGAGAGCTTATTCCTAAACTGCATGAATGTATGTATGTACATATGTATTAGTGATGCGTATTCGAATTCCAAAATATTTGGCCATTTCTAGATATTCGTATTCTTTAAAAAAATATATTACATATAAAATTAATAAATCCAAAACGAAATTTAAATGAATGGCACACAAATACTAGTTTGTGATAATTTAAAAAAAAGCACTGCGAGTCCGACCACAGAGGAGATGTGTAAACATCTAGTAGTGAAAATTTTTTTTAAGTTGGAAGTACTTATGCTTTTAGTATATTTTTTTAATTAATCAATTAAAAGCATCAAAACTTTCAATATTGTAAATACATATGTAGGAATTTGCTGGTTTTTGTTTGTTTTATTAAACTAATTTGGTTAGTAAATGGGCACACTGCATTAAAAATTGCAGTCAGCAGTAAATTTACTGATTACTGAAAAAATTCAGTAAATTTTTACTGATAATGAAATTTAGTTTGCATTACCAGTAAAATTGTAGGGCCGTATTCATAATAAAATTGTAGCAAGTGGCAAAGTTTTTTTCAGCATTTTTTGATGTGGCTTTTTTCCTTTTTTTAAGTTTTTCAGTTTAAACGATTTTTTCAGTTTTGTCGCTTTTTTCTCGTTTTGGCGTTTTTTCTCTTCTTGGTGTTTTTTTTTTCATTTTCGATTTTTTTTTTCATTTTGGTAATTTTTTTTCATTTTGGAGATTTTTTTAATATTGGGGATTTTTTCGGGTTTTCGTGATTTATTTTAGTCCTAGAAATTTTTTTGTGGTGTTTTTTCGTTTTTGCGATTTTTTTCGCGATTTTTTTGATTTGGCGATTTTATAATTTTTTGATTTTTTAGTTTTACCGTTTTTGAAAATTTCAAGAGTCTTGCACTTGCGGTTTCCAAGATACAGCAAGTTGTCAAAATTACAAAGCCAAAATTGCATTAACGGATGGAACACCCTTTAATTTAAATTTCTTAAATTAAGTGCTAATTGTTTTAGTCTGTATAAAAATACACTAACTAACACATACATAGAATTGTATGTATAATTCATGTGATTTTAACATTTTTGGATGCTTGTTTTGCAACACCCTTTAATTTTTAACTCTCATATATTAGTTGTTGTAGCGGCCAAATGTCTACACACTGTGTTCAAATTTCAGGTCCGTAGCTGCTACGGTTCCCGAGCAAATACCCTGTGACAGGCAGCGTAGCGAAAACAATAGGGTTAATTTTCACCTTTGGTGTACGGAACCCTAATAAAACAGTTATCAAGTTACATAAAACAAACAAAAACCAGCAAATTCCTATGTATTTACAATATTTTAAATAAGTTTGTATTGCTTCTTTCAAACACTAATACACTCATACATACATAGCTCACACCGATTTGATAACGCGGTGTGCATCTTACTCAAAATTTGTGATTGTATTGTGAAAAACATTTTTACGACCTACCGTGCAAATAATATTGGAGTATGTGGTCCAATCTAGATGAAACAGACTAGTTACATCATGGTCCCATGTAATGCAGTCATGGATCATGTCGTTTTCATATAAGCATTCAATGCTGTACGATAGGTGTTCGTGTTTAAACGAATGTGGTCGTTCTTCTTAGGCACCCACAACTTGTATGCGAGTAGTCTATAACTATTCCATATGGAGTTATTCCAAAATTGAGTTAGGCCCTTTTTATATTAAGCCATTGAAATATTATATTCTCTAATTTTTCTAATCTTAATGGGTAGTGTGAATAAAAAACATTATTTAAAAAATTGTTTTTAAAACCCCAAATACATACATATCGCATATTTACTTCAATAGTGGCACAACTCAAAAAAACCAGTTTTGCAGAAAACGCGTTTTAAGTTTTCAATTTGCATACTACAACTCAATGGAGAAATGAAAAAAATTCTTCTCTCAGGAGGAGATGGTACAAGCTATTTATATGAAATTTTTACACAAGATTAAAAAAAAATGCCGCATCTTTCTGCATTATTAACTCAAAAAACTCATTTTTTGAGTTATGCCACTATTGAAGTAAATGAACGATGTGTATTCTATCCTTGACATTTGGTAGTCGGTAGCTTGCTGTGGTGAATGTGGTTTTTTCATCACTGTAGTAATGAAAAATTTTTTAAAGTTGGAAGTACTTATGCTTTTAGTAATTTTTTTAATTAATTAATTAAAATATCAAAAGTTTCAATATTGTAAATACATAGGAATTTGCTGGTTTTTGTTTGTTTTTTTTTAAGTTATTTAGTTAGTAAATGAGCACACTGCAGTATATGTATATGTACTGCATTAAAAATTGCAGTAGGCAGTAAATTTACTGATTACTGAACAAATTTAGTAAATTTTTACTGACAATGAAATTTAATTTGCATTACCATTAAAATCGTAGGGCCGTATTCATAATAAAATTGTAGCAAGTGGCAAAGTTTTTTTCATTCAAATTTTGACATTTTTGTATGAAAAAAAATTAGCCACTTGGTGGACTTGCATTATGAATACAAGCATTACTGATTACTGAAAATTCAATGCACCTCATCATATAATAAATCATTTAGGCACTTTATAAAAATTGCAGAAAAAAATTTTAGTAATCAGTAAAAATTTACTGGTTAAAAAATTATTTTTACTGAAATTTTAGTAGTACTGCAAAGTGCCCATCTATGGTAAATGCCTTAAGTACAAATAATTAATATTGGCTTATGGTAACTAAAATAAGATATATACATTTTTGACTCTACTGTATTTAAAAATTAATGGAAAACTGCATCTATAGTAGTGAAATTATTAGTTATGGGGCTTTATGGAGAATTGCTCATATGCAAGTGGAAAACGTCAAATAAAAATTTTGATAAAGCTTGCGACTGTGGGTTTGCAAAATTTGTATTAAAATCTCCACCCATAATAACTGGCATGAGATGGAGATTGATACCCAATTGTCGTGCACCAGTTTCAGTGTAAGGCAACAGTACGTAATGAAGATATGTTATAATATAATATTATAAATTCTTTATAAAGACTGCTATATATCTTTTAAACAAATATTTGACATTTAAAACGATTTTTTATTTAAATGTTTATGTATATTTTATTTATTTTATATTTTTCAACTTTGCAACACTATTACACTTCACAACCAATTTCTATTAAAATTTGCTCCTGAAGGTATGCTTTAAAATTCGGATGAGTTCTTTCTATGCAGTACTTTGTACTTCTTGTCAGTGATGCCAACTTTTTCGGCTCTAAAAGCACATCAAAATTAAAAAAAAGCACTTAAAAGCGTAATTTTGATATCTAAAAAGCGCAAAAAGCACTAATGTGAAAAAGGAGTGAAGATTCAAACGAGTAAAGTTTAATAATGTTTAATATTTCCTAAGCAATTCTCTATTTCTGCAATAATATAATCTTTAATGAAATATATCAGACGAAAAAGGTATGCTTTAGACTGAAAAAATAAATACACCAAGTTTTTATTAAAGTAATATTAAGAAATACTCAAATTTCTTAAAAGCACTACTTAGTGCTTTTTCTTAGTTTGGCACTAACGCTCAAAACTTGGCGTTTTGAGTCTTTAAAAAGCACTAAAAATAGTGCCAAAAGCACCAAGTTGGCATCGCTGCTTCTTGTTCGTATGATTACACTAATACAATCATACATAGCTCACACCGATTTGATCTTACTCAAAATTTGTGATTGTATTGCGAAAAAGATTTTTACCCCCTATCGTATAGGTACGGTGCTGCCAGAAAAATTTTTACTCTTGTCCCCAATTTAAAACTTCATGTCCCCAAAAATCCCCATTTCAACAGCAAAATCCTAACTCTTGTCCCCAAAAATATATCATTCATAAAAAACGATTATTAAGTCATATGCGCAGGGATGCGAAATAAGATTTTCACAAAGTTACAAGAAAAATTTTACTTTTTTCAGTACAATTGACCAAATTCTTTATTTTTATTTATTTTTAATGTTTTTATTAACTTAAAACGTACATAAAATTCAATTGTACATGCATATGTTTACATATGTATGTGTGTAAAAACTTACGGCCATATGTATATATAATCAAAAATTGGCATGAAGTTAGCATAAGTGACAAAATTGAACTAAGTGTTGACGAGTTCCGCTATACAATTTGACATTAAAAATCCACGCATAATGTAGTTTTAACATAGGATTACATCCTAGCATGATTTTTAATGTAAAATTATATGGCAAAACACGTTAAGATCATGTTAAATTTTGGCACTTATGCTAACTTCATGCCAATTTTTGATTATACATATGGCCGCTAATAATCAACAAAAAGGCACTTTCAAGTTTATTTATTAAAATATTATTAATTAATATTATCAATTAATATTAATGTTTAATTTTAGAAGGTAGATAAAAGAGTATTAGTTTTTGAGATCAGAATATAAAACTAAAATTTAGGATTTATCGTGACCAGTTTTTCCCTCGAAATATTTCCCTTTTTCCCAAATTGCAATCGTGATTAATTTTTCCCCTGAAATGTGTTCCCTTTCTTGATTCCTCTTATCGTGAATAATATTTTTCACATGGATTTTTTCACTTTTCCCTTCGTTTTGTTCACTTTATTTTTGCAGGCAAACTTGTAAATAATTATTTTTAGGGCAAGATCAATAAATAATGTCTACAATTAATAACAATAATTCCTTGGAATACATTTTTTATTGATCGTGAAGCTCTTAGGTTGATATGCAGTAAATTTTATGGCTGTGGTATGCTAAAAAAAATTTGCACGGCGCCTAAAACAATGAAAAACACAACTTTACACTCTATAACATTTCATTTGAAACCCGAAATATGTGTATTTCTTATATTTCTTAACCTAACATTTACACATGAAACTAATTGCAAGAAAGTAGCAATAAAATTACATTTTTCCACTACCACACTCACATTGTTTTTAATTTCCAGTCAGCTTTCAACGATTTTTTCAAGAAAGTAAATTTTTGATGTTTTCAGAAAGTAAAATGAAAAAAAGGTTAACAGTGTTACCCCCTTTAAAGATTTGTACAAATATACAGGATTGTGGTAAATAGATACTATAAATTATCCTTATTTTGTATAAATATTTAAAGAATTATATTATGTTACGTTCAAATGTACAGGAAGAAGACAGTTCATGCCTTTTGAAAACAATAATATTACTACAATATTAACAGTAATACAGGGTGGGCCAAAAGATACCAAGGGGTGTAAAAGTTTAATAACTTTTTTGTTTATTTACTTTTTTTTATTTTTTCTTTTAGATTATATAATATACAAAATGGAAATTTTTTTACACTAAGTATGAAAAATGATGTCTCTTAAATGACCACCATTTTCAGCTTCGCACTGATGGGCTCTTTTTAGAGCATTTTCCATAACATCTTTCAAAACTTGTGGCTGTAGCGTTCGAATTTCTGCAACAATGTTTGCCTTGAGTTCAAGGATTGTCTCTGGCTTGTTCACATACACTCGCTCCTTCAAAAATCCCCAAAGAAAATAGTCAGGTGCTGTCAAATCTGGCGATCGCGCTGGCCAAATAATTTCCGAATTTCGAGAAATTATTCGCTCTCCAAAAATTTGACTTAAAAGTGCCATTGTGTCTCAGGCAGTATGGACAGTGGCTCCGTCCTGCTGAAACCACATACCAGGTCTGTTTTCAAGAGCAGGACATAAAAAATTTTCTATCATAAACCGATACCGCTCTCCATTTACGGTTACAGCACTTCCATCTTCATTCTCGAAGAAGTAGGGCCCAATGACATTTTCAGATGTGATCCCACACCATACTGTACAAATGATGGGGTGCAATTGGCGTTGATGAATGGCTCTTGGATTTTGAGAACCCCAGAACCTACAGTTATGCTTATTAACAAAGCCATTCAAATGAAAACGAGCTTCATCACTCATAATCAAATTTTCAATAAAGTTGATTTCATTTATTCATTTCTTATTTTCTGATTTTCATTTATTATTTTCATTCATTATAAATTCTCCAAGTGTTGTCTATATAATCTGAAAGAAAAAATAAAAAAAAAATTAATAAACAAAAAAGTTATTAAACTTTTACACCCCTTGGTTTCTTTTGGCCCACCCTGTACTTTTTCGCAATTTATTGCCTTATGAATTTATGTATGTGACATTCTTGGTAACTCTAATTAAGAAGTGAACAAAACAATTTTATTCAACTTTATTTTTCGTCGACATTTTTAAAATGAACTTTCACTTTCCTGTGGAAGTTAACAAGAAATTTTCATGAAAGTCATTATTTCATTAAAATTTTATTCATAATACGTATACAGAAATTTCAAGAAAGTACTTTCATGCGTAAATGTAGCGTAAGCTTAATTTGTTTGATTTTCAATAAATTTTGAAGCTTTACATGTCATCTTCCCGTTTTTTTTACATTCAGTACGCATTGATAGGGGGAACAAACGTTCCCATGAAATTCACGATTGCAAATTTCCCTTCATGGGGAATGAAAATTTCATGAGAAAAAAAATTCAAATTTTATTCACGATAGTGGTGAATACGAATTTAAGAAGATATTACATACGCACATACATTTTTGCAATCGAAATGTTCTGAATAATTTCCCAATCCAAAACTTCATAGACATCAAGTTCGTCTCAGTCCTCTACAACTCGCTTGTATTTACATATTTTCCGATTTGAACTTTTTTTCTTCAGAAAGCTCAAATTTGTAGTAGCAGATCTTACAAATATTTAAATGTGATTTTATTCTTATTAAAGATTCTAACATTTCATATTGCAGATTATTCCTGTTTGGTTTTGTAGTGTTCATGCATGAAACTATTCTCTCCACAAAGGTATTACTTATTGGCACTATCAACAGGTTGAAAACAGCAGCTGCAATTTCACGAAAGAAGAAATTTCCGGCATTATCTTCGTACTGATATACTATTGCCCAAAAGCCAAATATGTCTTTAGGAAAACTTTGTTTTGTTTGTTTCCGCCAGTCGATATAAGCAATTTTATTCCATTGGTTTTCATATACGGTCAATGCCACTTTTGGATCTATAACATTTTTCAAAATTCCATACACCGAATCAAATCGTTGTTTTGTAATGTGCTTAAATTGCAAATTTTTAACAAGTTCAAAGTTTTTCACATTTTCTGAGAATCACACATACATAGTTTTTTATGCGTGACACAATAACTAAGGTAGAACCGTGCGTAGAACAATTGCACAATCAAAACTTTCAACAGTCATTTTTCTTTTTCAAAAGAAAAAAAATTTAATTGACAAAAAGCTAGCTCTGCAGCTGCGAGCACGGTTTTGCCTATGTATACATACATACTAGTGTTCGCCCAGTGGTTGAAATTCAACCATTATTGCAATAATAGAAACCGCTCATATAAAATGTCATATATTTCTTCATTTCTAATAAAATGTATTACCGTACTTACTCCGGTCTTTAATAGTTGTATATATCTATTAATGTGAGCTTTCCAAATAAATTTTTTCTCCGGTTTATGTTTTTCAACTTTTTTCTCCAAAATGGATTCTATTTCATTTAACTTTTTGTTGTTTTTATTCTGTCAGCTGTTCAGAGATGCCACTTGCTTATTACCTACTCATCACCCACTTAAAGCTGATTCAACTTAAAACCGGTTCTAATTTTGACTATAGTTGAAAGAAAGCTAACAACAGATGTTAAACTTTAAGTTTTCTCTAAAAAGAACCGACTTTAATGTTTGTCTATGGTTATGGCCCATTATTTTTAAACATCTAAAGAAAAATAATACAGAACCGGTATGTATTTAACTTACTCGTTATTTAGATATCCAAATTTTATTAGTTTCAGCAATAATCGTTTAAGTACATACAAAAATGGAAATAAGAATAGAATGAACAAATAAAATAAGTATTTCCTTCTGAGCAGTGATGGAAAAGTTAGTAAAATCGTACTTTTTTTGATACTATTTGACATGAAAAAGTACCGTAGTACTCCCGCAATACATTTGATACTCTCTCGGCCAACCCAGAAATACAGTCAGAAGACGCGCGTACACATATATTTTTGCCAAGAATTCAATTTCTTTTTCGACAAATGGCACGAAACTTTATTAGTAAAGATATTTTAGAAAATTGTAACCCTTCACAATTAAATATATGTAAATAAAAACCATATTTCTTTCAATGATATTTTCTGTGGTACAGAAGTTGATCTATGTTTTAGATCAGTTTAAAGAATATTGTAAAAAGTTTATATTAAATTCTGTCAAGTTCTAAGGGCAAAAGTGGACTTTGACAATGAAATGTTAACTTAGCTTAGTAAGTTTCCCCTGAAAATGATTTATCTGTTAAAACCAATAGCATTATATCGCTTTGAATAAAAATGTTTCCCAGCGAAAAGCAAAATTTTGAAAATATTAACAATCAATATAGAGCATTGGCTGATTTGGAAGAATTAAAACTATTAACAACAGAAAATATCGGGCTTGTTCTAAGAATCACGGTGATTTAAATCACGGTGGTGTTAAAAACAAACAACTAATAGCTGACTTGTTCGTGGGTATTTATTGTATTTTAAGTTATAGTTATGTATTTATAAACCATAAATCGTGAAATTTACAAAAGCAATAATTTAGCTTTTATTAATTTTTTGAAATCACCGTGATTTGACATATCATGATTTGCAGAACAGGCCTGTATATGCAGTTTTTGGCCTACCGATGCTAAAACTAAAAACGCATTAGATGAATACATGTTTCCAGGTAAATCGACAGTAGCTTACCGAATTTTGCCTATACCTCACTCCTCTGTAAATGTCGAAAGGATTTTCTCTTACAAAATGTCATGAAAACAAAACAAAGGAACATACTTTATGTTCCAACAGTATCAAGTCTTATCCAGGCCTTAGATTTATTGAAATCTTAAAACACTTTTTGTTATAACTTTAGCACTTGTACTTATGAACGAGTACATTCATACATATGTGTGTATGCATATTAGGGTGATTCTAAAAAAAAACAATTAAATTTTCTACAAAAGCGTACCAAGAAGTTTATTGTAGAACATTCCGTTCTTTACTTATGACAATCAGAATAAATAAAATCAATTTATACCATGTAAATCGTATGGGAAATCGAACGGACCATCTCACCATTAATATTATGAGCTGATATTCTAACAGGCCTATTTTTTACCTAACAAAGTTTGAAACCTGGGGGTCGATTCTGGTTCTGTGATAATGTGAAATGAAAAAAAACTTTTCATTTTCATTTACACAACCATTTTTCATAATACTTTTCACAATTACATAAAATGCGATTCTCGTTGCTATTATGAAAACATTGTTTTATTCCGTTGTGCCTATGAAACTTTTGTTTTTATGCTACTGAAATATGTCATGTAAATAAATAATATTAATTATTATTTATGTACATATTGCAAGGAACTCGGTATGAGCGTAGGTAAAAGTGTTTAAAAGCTTATCGCTACATAATTAAACTTAATATTTGTCTCTTCTTTATTATAGATTGGGTAAAATTGACGCTTCCAATTGCAAGGTCCGTTGTTTGTTCTGAATCATCGTCACAAGCAGAATTTAGGACAAACTACTTCAAACCATAGGAGTTATTATTCGTTTCTTCTGTAGGAATAGGGAAATGTTTAATGCCGTGCACGGCTCCTGTCGAGCTTAAATGTCAAACAGTGGCTGTGCTGAATAAAGGTTTTCTTTTTATCTTGCCTGTAGCCTTTAATGAAGAAAACCTTTGTCAGCCATGAAGTTCTGCAGAAGGCTGGGTACGCAAAAATATTTACTCAGGAAAGTATTTATTATTATTATTATACTTAGGAGAGAAACCCCTTTAGTCCGCCTTAGTCCGGCCGACAGCTTTGAAGGCTAAAAACTTATGAAGCTACTATTTGATATGCTCGTAAAATCTTATGTTTTTGTAAAAGGCAAATGATGCCCATCGTGACATCATGGACGTTATTATTTCCTTTTTTAAATGCTACCGCGAACACCTTAAACCACCGCACTTAATTTTCGACATTCTATCATCATAAATTTTAGCATGACCCAAAGGCATGACCTATATGTACCTCTCTGCACTTTTCTTCTCTGATCTTGGTACTCACTGTCTGCAGACGCATCTGTTACTGTATTTTTTTTTTTATTAACTGAATTTCGGAATTGTCGCTTGCAATTTCAACATCCACCCCTAAATAAGTCACAAGGTATTATTTTTGATTATGTACTTAAATTTCGGACTTGTTGTTAACAATTTCGACATCCTCTAAATAATTTAAAATCCAAAAAATTTGATTTTCGCCGTTGCGCGAGTTTTTTCTAGCTTCTTTACTGTTTTTCACGTAAATATTTTTTGTGTAAAATAATTTATCATATGAAAAGTTTTTTTAAGTTTTTTTCACAGTTACACTCAACGAGAATCGACAGAGTTATGTAACTGTGAAAAGTTTTGTTCCATTCCCCATTTTTTTCATAATGAAAATGTATTTAAATTCTTTTAATTTTTCACTGAAAGGGAATCAGAAATGCTATGAAATCGTGAAAAAACTTTTCATTTCATAGTTTCACAGAACGAGAATCGACCCCCTGGTTCTGAGAAAAACAAACGCTTTTTCTTAGAATCATCCTATCCTATTGTAAATTAATTTTATATAATTTTTTGTTAAAAAAAGTACTAAAAAAATTTTTTTTGATACCGAAATGTAAATCTCATTTCCCATCACTGCTTCTGAGTGTTTACGGAGTTGCCAAGCCAAATTTAATTTAGTTAATTTTGAGTTTTTTGTTGTAATTTTTTAGCAAATTAAGAGAGAAAGAGAGATCATGGCTTTATGATTGGCTAATATTCTTAACTGTTTTTAACTATCTTAGACACAAAAATGTAGAAGAAAAAATACATTCTGCACTGCTCCTATTGACAATCTATCAACCAAAAAAAAAAAAAATCAAGCGAATACGTTGAGTTTAAGTCAGTTAAAATGGTTCTTAACTTTTTTCACTTGCCTATTTATATATAGATATGTTCCCGGTATTAACATGATGGTAATATCATCTCTATTATAAAGTATGTTTGCCACACTACTCTAAGTGATTTTGAAAAACTGAAATGTTACCAGTACTAAAGTATTATGTCAACATCCACGATTAATTATTTTCCTGATACATGCAAATTGTTAGAGCTCAAAATGAAAAGTCCCCAAATCCCTCCCCACGAAATTCTGTCCCCAAATTAGAGTCGAAATCCCCATTTTGGGGACAAATCCCCTAATCTGGTGGCACTGTATAGGTAGGTGTTTACACATCAATAAGCACAATAAAAAATAAAACAAAAATTAGAGAGCATTTGAAGTTATTGCCGTCGATGTTATTATGGGCTTTATTAATTTGTCAGCGATTTTCCTGAAGTTGCAGACTTTATTCTGTTTCTTCATTAAAGCAAATATAGAGAACAAGGAAACAAAAAACAAACAACACCATTGTATAAAAGTTGAATAGACAGTTGTGTCAAGTGTGTTATATTTTTATTGTACACTTAATAGTACACCATACTTCATTTCACAAACTCAAAATTTCCTAAAATAGTAAGTGATATTAAAACTTTTTACTAATAACTATATCTATTGAGAAAGATATTATTATTTTTATATTTTATTTTGTAAGAGTGTTAAATTAATAAATTATAAAACTTAGAACAGTATCGCATGCGAATTAACATACTCAAAGAATTTTTACATATAAGAAGAATGAAGAATTTTTATACATACACATAATTTTACACTTGCGTTCTCATTTTACACTTGTCAATCGGTATGCAATAGTGAAACATGATTTGACACTACAATAACTAATGCCCAGCGATGCCAACTATTTATAACCCAAACGCGCTACTACCCTTCTCAAAACGCGCTAGAGCGAGCTAAGTTTCTAAGCACTGTCAAATATTTTTAGCAAAAACGCGCTGTGTTCTACGCGCTAAATTAAATTTCAATAAAAGTCGATGTATGTATTAGTACTCGTATAACAATTAATTTTTCAGATTTTGCAATACTGCTTCCTCGACCTTATGTTTTAATAAACTAAAATCATTTAATACAGATTCGAAATCGCCTTCAAAATAATCGAAATCCTTTGTTTTTACTTTATATATGTATATATTAGAAAATTGTTAAGTTTATACAAAAAAAGTTAAAACAAGTAAGAGTGCTATATTCGGCTGTGCCGAATCTTATATACCCTTTACCAAAGTGCTTTTATGTAGTATAGAGATACACACATAAGCACATACATAAAGTATAAACAAAAAGAAAAAAATAATTTGACCTAATTACTTTTATGTACAAAAAAAAATTAACTTTCTAACCCGAAAATCATCATTTTAGATTTTTCTGATTACTTATACCAACCTAGTAGTTCTTAAAAAAATATAGAAACTGTGTTAAGTGAAGAAAGAAAATTCAAAAAAATGTTTTATTTATTTACTTTAATAACCAGAAAAAAAACGTTCAAAGTTTCCAGCTCTGGAGCTGTGGTTTTTATTTTTATAGTTTTCTACAAAAAACTTTTGTTTCCAAAACGTAAAATATTGTTACGTTTTTCTCTCTATAAAAACGCTTTGCCGTGGACCCGAAGATTTGCAAATGAATACAAGAGCCGAGTGTTGTACTTAGGGTTAAGAATGATACAACTTTTATTTACAAATACACTTATACTAAATTAATCAAGAGCTTAAATACAGTAATACAACTTAAACTAATAAATTACACACAAATATTCACAACTGGTTACCACTACGCCTTCCTCGCTATCGTTTACGCACGTCTCTTAGCTGGCTGCGCAAGTAATCACGTGACACCTCTTTGTCCGCTGCTCGTTACTTGCGAGACTCACTCTGCCGTCACTCACAGTTGATATACCAATACCTCTGTCTGCAGCTTGTCACACACGGCACTCACTCTGCCGACACTCACAGTTGATACACCAATAAAGACTCACTGGCTTTACTTACACACGTCTATTCGCTGCGCTGTTCCCTTTACTCCAGTCGACACGATAGACTCCACACTAATCTCAATTCCACGACAGACTTTGCTGTCACTATAGACTGTCCTATAGTTTCTCCTTTACTCCAACTCACGTGTAAAGCACAGACTGCTCTTTACTATCAACTCACCGCTGTATCGCAGACTATCATTAATTCACAACTTATTCGCAACTGCAACTCGTTCACAACACAACTATAATTCATTCGCAACTAACTAACTCATTGGATGCGTCACCTCTTTTTATATTTCACACAAACACCACCAGAAGTTTCAAGCGATGTCTAGACGATCATTATCATCTTATATGCTGCCTAATTAAGTTCATGTGGTAACTATGTACATACATGTGTATATGCATACGTGTGTACATCGTTAACTAAGCAATACGCGGTGGTTGTTTATCTTTTGCTTTTCGTTTGAATTGGCATGTATGTATGTGTGTACATATGTGAATCTTCTTAATAAGCAGACGCGTTTTTGTTGTTGCTTTTGCTTGTTTACGTTTAATGCTGCGCGTGCTTATTAAGTTGTTTGCTACTATTCTAGATTATTCGTTACATTGACCCTGTAGGAATATTTTCGCGTAACACTTACATTAACCCTGTTGGAATATTTTTGTGTTATGTTGCCATAAACCTGCCGACGGCTATTTTCGTAACAATATATATGTATAATTTATAAAAGCAAAGATAAAAATTAATTAGACTTAGTTACTTTTATATATCACAAAAAGTGTAAGTGAGTGTAAGTGTCCCAACCTGAAATCATCCTTTTTGATTTTTCTAATTTCTTGCACCAATATTTTTCTTTTAAGAATATAAGATATGTTTAATTTATAAAGAAAGGGAAAAATTTGTTTTAGTAAGTTACTTTTGTCCAAAAAAAATTAAAGTTTTCCAACCCTGGAATCGTGATTTTAATTTTTTAATTGTTTTTTTTTATATTTGAAATACTAATTTTATTCGTACTCAATCATAAAATAATTTTATTTAATAAAAAAAATAAAAATTAGTTTTCAGTAGTTAATTTTTTATATCACAAAGAGTGTAAGTTTCCCAACCCTGGAATCCTCCTTTTTGATTTTTCTGATTTCTTATACCAATCTTTTTTTAAGAATGTAAGATGTGTTTAATTTATAGTAAAAAGGAAAAATTTGTTTTAGTATGTTACTTTTGTATCAAAAATAAGGTTCTCCAATCCTAGAAACGTCGTTTTAATTTTTTAATTTTTGCTTTAATTTGAAATACCAAATTCATTCGTACTGAAGTATAAAATAAGTTTATTTAAAAAAAAAAAAAATAAAAATTAATTTTCGGTAGCTAATTTTTTATATCACAAAAAGTGTGGGTTTTCCAACCCTGAAATCATACTTTTTGATTTTTATGATTTCTTATACTAATCTCTTTCTTTTAAGAATATAAGATATCTTTAATTTATAGAGAAAAAGGTAAAATTTGCTTTAGTAAGTTACTTTTCTATAAAAAATGGTAAGGTTTTCCAACCATGGAAACGTGTTTTTAACTTTTTTAAATTTAAATACCAATTTTATTCGTACTGAAGCAAAAATAATTTTATTTATTTAAAAAAAATTTAAAATTAGTTTTAGGTAGTTAATTTTTTATATCACAAAAAAAGTAAGTTTCCCAACCCTGGAATCATCCTTTTTAATTTTTCTGATACCAATCTATTTCTTTTAAGAATATAAGATATCTTTAATTTATAGAGAAAAAGGAAAAATTTGATTTAGTAAGTTACTTTTGTATAAAAAAAGTTAAAGTTTTCCAACCCTGGAAACATCTTTTTGATTTTTTGAAGACTAATTTTTAATTTGAATTACCAATTTTATTCGTAGTAAAGTTCAAAATAAGTTCATTTAATAAAAAAAATAAAAATTAATTTTCTGTAGTTCTGTAGTCTGGGCAGTTCTCGTTGAACCTTCATAGTGAAGAGACATTAAAGCGGATTTTTTTTACATACATACATACGAAACAAATATAAAAAACAACAAAATCAAAAATTATACAAAAAATATTTGTAATACATATTCACCTTGATAAATAAGCTTATTGGCTTTACTAATATTTTTTTACATAGCAAGAAATCGCAAAAACAAAAAAAAAACCGTAAACACAAACAAAGTTCCCTTGAGGAATAATACTCTGTATGAGTACCTCAAAGGAAAAAAATTTTGAAGTGAGTTCTAACGGCAGAAATGCTTATTTTACTGTGAGTTCTGAAACTCTTAATGGAAAAAAATATAAATAATAAATCTGATGAAAATCTTTTTTTAACGGCAAAGCCAATTTTTCGTCAGCGATCAACTTCGCTTTGTCCAATGCCAACTAGTGAATCGTTAACATTACCATCGCCTGGTACTTTTTCATTTAAGTCTGCGATATCATCCGCATCGGGCTCGCCTTCATCACTAAACCAAGTTATCACTACAGATAACAGTAGCTCAAAACCCAAGGTACAAGTGGGAATGGACAGATATATAACAGTGGTAAAGCGTGGTAAAGCCCAAATTCTTCAAAAATTTCATCTGCCCCAAAGATGTCTAGGGATAACAGCGCATCATCTACCAATCGTCAAAATCGTTTTTCATTATTGCAAGACACCGACGACAAGCCCTCTACATCATCGCAAAAGTCTTTTAAGCCACCACCTATTTATCTGAGAGAAAAAAATTCTAACGCGCTTATTAAAAAACTACTGTCGACCATTGGTGAAAATACTTTTCACATCATTCCAATTAAACGAGGTAATATTGATGAAACTAAAATCCAAATATATAATGAAAAAGATTTCCGAAAAATTGTTAGTGAATTCGAAAAAAATAAAACAAATTTTTACACATACCAACTTAAGAGTGCTAAAGGCCTACAGATAGTATTAAAGGGCATAGATTCATATGTTGAACCCGAAGAAGTAAAATGTGCACTTGTCGACCAAGGATTCAAGGTAAAAAATGTTACCAACATATTTAATAGAGAAAAGGTCCCCCAACCCCTATTTCGGGTTGAACTGGAGCCGAATGACATACAATTGAAAAAAATGAAGCCCATCCAGTTTATAACGTAAAGTATCTCTTACATCGAAAAATCACAGTTGAAGAGCCACGTAAGCGTTCAGGTCCCGTACAGTGCCATAATTGCCAAGAATATGGCCATACGAAAACTTACTGCAAGTTACCTACAGTGTGTGTTATCTGCGGTGAATTGCATGGTACTGCTAGCTGCACTAAGCCAAAAGATCAAGCAGAAAAAAAATGTAGTAATTGTGGAGGTAATCACACAGCTAACTATAGAGGGTGCCCTGTATTTTCTTTCGTTAAACAGGCTATGGGTCAAAAACCCAAGCTAACTCCAGCTCTACAAGTAAACGCGAACTCCGACACTTTTGCTCAAATCAGCCAACCAGTTACTTCACGTGTATCGTATGCTGATGCTGCTAAGACTAGTTCAATTCCCACGCAAAATGTTCCACCGCCAAATAATTCAACGAATTCAAACTCAAGCTTTAACTTTAGTCGCCTTGAAGCTACTATTGAGAATCTGGTGCTAACTATAAACAACTTTACTACAAATATGACAAGTATGATGCAAGAAATGCTGCGAATGCAGAATACACTGCTTCAAGCATTAGTTAATAAACCATGAACACGTTAAAAATATGTTTCTGGAACGCAAACGGCATTCGCCAACATAAAAATGAACTTGAGCACTTCCTCATGGAAAAAAATATTGATATAATGTTGGTTTCTGAGACTCATTTGACCTCAAGAAGCTTATTTAAAATAAATGGTTGCACTTTATATGATACAAAGTGTTACGTGCCCAATAAGCACTCAGGTGGCTTCTACCAGCCAGCTCATACGTGGAGCAATTACGGGTGCGTTCTTGACCCTCACCTGAGCCCGAGGACACGTCGCAATTTAGTTTACTTACTGTTTTACTTTTTGCTCTAACTATCTTGTGGCATCTTGCTGCTAGGGAAGTTAGATGACGCTTCCAGCTGCCCTTTCCCTACCATGGTCATTTTATTCCTTTTAATTTTGTTTTTTTTTTTATGACCCCTTTATGGTTTCACACAATCATACTCGTTCTTACCTTCACATCAAAATCCCCTTGTGAATAATCTTAGCCGATCATATTTAAATTAACAATATTCCAACATTTATATATTTAATAAAAAAAAAACTCAGAATTACTACAATAATATTAGATACGATAAAACATAATATTTTTACTTTCCATAACAATTTAAATTTGACTGACTTGTCGTTTTAAAAACAATTGGATCATACAAAATATTTAAAAATGTGTTAACTTTCTTTAATTTTTAATTTGCTGATCAAATACGTGTTAGAACTTTTTTGTTCAACATGGCAAACTTCCTTTTTATTTATTCGCGATTACCTTCGTATGTATATTTTCTTCTTGCTTGTTGAGATTTTTAAAGGTATAAATTTTCTAAGTTGCTTCGGTTCGGCATTTAATATACTAATCTACCTGAAGGAGCTCCCTAAGGCTTCTAGTTCTATATGCCATTTTTCTTTTGCCTTCTTATCTGAAATTTCCCGAAATACCTTTAAATAGCCCTATCTATTAGAAAAAAAATCTACACACAAAATATTTCTGGTTTAATTTTTTTTCCTACGGATTCGCTACGTTCTAACATGTACCTTTTTATATTTAAAATTTTACACTTTTCGATTCTTTGAAAATTCTAGAGTTACGACGATTTACATAAAATGGCTTATTCTAGGTTAGTATATATATATATGTATATCTAATTTAAGTATAAATTTTCATATCTGTTAAATTAGTAATATATTTGTTACTTGGCTATGTGATTATTCCCTCTTTTTTTATGCTCTTGTATCCATCCCTGGTTCTATGTTGGTTCGACCACGGGCTGTCTGTTTGGATGACTGTTCTCCTTTCCTTAATGTTGGTGAGATATTGGTGCTGTGCTCTTTGTTTTTTTTTTCTGTGGCGCCCAGTGAGTAGCTCACGTATTTTTTTAAATGTCTTAATTAATTAATTTAGTTTTTACTTTTATAGTTTTACTTGTGGTAGATTTAGGTAACTTTTTGTGGCATATTTCACAACATTTATAAGGGTAAACTTGTCCTTTTTTTTATTTTTGTACATATCACTTTCCTTTGCTTGCTTTCTCGTTATTTAAACTTTTAACATTCTTATAAATTTTTTTCTTTGCTTCACTTTAAGTTACCACCACCCAAATTTTCACTCGTTCACTTCACTCTAGCTACTCACTGGTTCACGGTTTATTTTAGAATCCCTTCCAATACTGAAACATAGGTTTTTATATGGCTCTATTCCATTTATTGGAATTTCTTCCATTACATAAAGAAACCGTTCCTCCATTTACTTAACTATCGGTATATCTATATATATATATATATATATATATATATATATATGTATGCATATATGATAACTGCATGCATTTTTTCTCCAAACTGTATTTAGAAAAAATCTTAGAAAGCTCCAGAAATTCTGTTGCCATGTCCTCTTGTTGCTACCGTCTCCATGATCCTCTATAAAACATTACTCTAATACTCCCATTACCAGGATATCATAATAGTAGCAAGCATACTGTTTCTTAAATATTTTCTTAAAAATTTAACTTGACGAAAACAAAATCCAATTCATAAAAAAAAACCGTTTCTTTACGCAACTTTTTTGCGTTGCCAACATTCATCTTCCCTCGTAACATTTCCATTCATAAGTGATAACACATTCATCAAATTACCTACTGAACACATTATACTAGAACATGTGTTTTCGTACCTCTTTTGAACATACCCCATACTTTTATTTCTTTAGCTTACTTCAATCAAATATGTAGTTTGTATTATTTCATTATTAGTAGTTTAATAAATATTAATTTAAATATTATAATTATCTTATTTCTTTTAGGTTTCGATCGCTTCTCAGAGCACTGGATATTGGATCTCCTGTTTTTTTCTACTATTGAAACGAGTTTTTTCTACCTAGACATTTCCTAGCCACCAACTTGGCCACTATCTGGTACCACTGCGGTAGGCCTCCCGCACACTCAAGGTGGACCAGAACTTTAGCACATTTAGTTTGTTTTGGGTTTCTATGCGTGTGCCCACCGCAACAAAACACCAAGGTTGTAGTGCTTAAAGGCAACGTTGGTGTGCGTGGCACGTAATTGGCCATCTATGTACATACATAAGTACGTGGCTCAACGTGGGGAACTCCCACACCCTGAGATAATGCCGGGCTCTTAGCTTCGCTCGATCTACTGGTATGCTATAGTTATGCAGTCTTAAGCTGTCTTATATGGAATTACGTTCATGCTTATTCTATCAGGTACATATTGGTGTTATGGGTGATGAATGAGTTACTACTTAAAGCTAGAAGTGTGTATCACAGACTTGGGTGTTGCACAGGTTAGTTCTTTCATCCCCAATAAAATCATTGTTTTGTGTACGGCAATATTGGGGACAACACATACATATAACATGCGTGTATAAATTACTTTATTTATTTTGTTCCTTATCCTAATATTGCACATCTTTGATTTTATCACAGCTTGATTATATTTTAATGTCTTTCGCATGAAAGACTCCTATACATTTGCCTCGCATATCCTCCAATTCATACATGTTATTACCAACAGGCTTTAGAATTCGACACTTTAGGAATTTTTTACAAAATTTGGCATTTCGGCTTTTCTTGAAATCGCTTAAGATCATGTTTCTATGATAAACTTCTTGCACTGGTACGAATTTCACATTTCTTGCCCGTTTATTATACCGTTCCGCTGAACGTGTATACGCTTCATGCATATTCGTTTTGATCTTTTCCCTTAGTATTGCCATTTTATCACTATTGTGTAGGGTATTAATTTCATGGTCACTTATTGACATTAATTTTCTAGCAATTTTGTAATCTGTGCCGTTGGTAAACATGTGGTAGCCGAATAAGGCGAAAAATGGGGTCACACCTGTGGCTGAATGCACTGAGTTTCTAACACACTCTATTTCGGATATATATAGGTCCCACTCACGGTGATCTTCTTCAAGATAGGCCCTAATTGCAGCTAAAACAGATTGATTAACTCTTTCCGCGGCGTTAGCTTGCGGAGAGTACACAGCGGTTTTTATGTGCTGAATTTTGTATGTTTCAATCATTTTTTCAAAACCTTTGGCTGTAAATTGAGTACCATTATCACTGTGGATAATTTCCGGCACGCCGAATTTATGAAATATTTCCTGAATCAGAAATTGCAAGACGTTATTTGTTGTTGCTTCACGCATAGCTTTTAAAAACGTAAATTTCGTGAAGTGATCTACAACTATGAACAAATACGAATTCCCACTTTTAGACCTGGGATATTTTCCCAAGAAATCTATATATAGTTTCTGGAATGGTCTTTCTGTTACTACTTCTCGACCTAACCCAGGCTTAAGATTTTGATTCGATGGCTTGCTTTCCTTGCATGTTTTACACCCTTTTATATGTTCTCTAATCTGGATTGTCATCTTGGGCCAATAAAAGAACCGCTTTATTTTTTCTATTGTTTTTGTCATACCACAATGTCCCGATATCTTGTCCGCATGTGCTTTTTCAATTATTTCTGACGTTATTTCAGATGGTATCCATAATTTCCATTTTAATTCATCATCCGTATCCGAAATTGAATTTGATTTTTTTAAAACTAACCCGTTTTCTATTTTTAAATCTGGTAAGTGAACAGAATTTTCCCTTATTTGCTTTTTAAGTTCTTCATATTCGTCGCTTTGAAATTCTTTTGATTCGACATTAATTAATTTCTCCAAATCCATTTCACTTAAAGCCTTTTGTACAGGGCTCCTGGATAACATATCTGCTACAATATTCTCCGCTCCTTTACGATGTTCTATTTTGAAATTGTATGGCTGCAGCATTAAAGACCAGCGTGCTAGCCGATCGCTGAGATCTTTTAGTCCCATCAGCCATTTCAAACTGGCATGATCGGTTATTACCGTAAATGGCATCAGTTCTACATACGGCCTAAATTTTTTTATTGCCATTACTGCAGCTAGACATTCCTTTTCGGTCACACTATAGTGTCTTTGGCATGAATTTAATTTTTGTGAAAAAAATGCTATGGGGTTTTCATGTTTTTCGTCATCATACTGAAATAGAACGGCACCAATGCCATAATCTGAGGCGTCGCATTGGATATAAAAATGTTTCTTAAAATCTGCATGTTTCAAAACTGGTGAGGTTGTTAGAGCTTTCTTAAGTTCTTCGAATGCCTCTATGGCTTCTGGTGTTATATTAAATTTTTTTGATTTTTTTAATGTATCGGTCAGTGGGGCGGCAATTGTTGCAAAATTCTTAATAAATCTCCTGTACCAGCCAGCTGTCCCCAGAAAACTACGCATCTCTCTGGTGGTTGTTGGGACTTTTATTTCTCGTATGGCAAGTATCTTTTCTGGATCGGTCTTCAGTGCCCCTCCTCCTACTATAAATCCGAGGTACTTTAATTCTTGAAAGCAGAATTGTGATTTCTTTAGCCCTATAGTCAAATTGGCATCTTTTAGACATTTGGCAACTTCGCGTAGTAATCTAAGGTGTTCATCAAAGGAGCTCGATATCACTAACAAATCGTCTAAATATACGAAGACATTTGCTTTTAACTTATTTGGTACAACTTTGTCCATTAGCCTACATAATCTTTGAGCCGCGTTACACAGGCCGAAGGGCATAACACGAAATTGGTATAACGGACGTCCGGCTACCGTAAAGGCGGTGTAAGGCTTACTCTCTTCATCGAGTTCAATTTGCCAAAAGGCGTATTTGAGATCGACACTGCTAATGTAGTGCGTCTCATCAATGCGACTAAGAATACCTTCAATATTTTGCAACGGGTACGCGTCTTTTATGGTTACATTATTGAGCTTTCGAGCGTCTAAACAAAATCTATTCTTTTCCGGTTTTCTGACAATCGTTGTGCGGTTGCTCCATGGGCTATTACTTTCTTCTATAACTTTCAATTCCAACATGTTGTCTATTTCTTTATACGTTATTTCTTGTACGGCTGGTGATATGGGATAGTGCCTATCTTTGACAGGTACTGCCCCTTCGATTAATTTAATTGAATGCTTTTCAAGTTTTGTACACCCTAGACCTTTTTCCTCAAACGTATCGAAATATTTGATCACTTCATCCAGTTCTTTTTGTTGACTTTCATTCAAAACGTGAGGTTTTAATCTATGATCCTTTCAATTGCATATAAAATCTTCTTGAACTTTCTCCAAATTCATCGATGATAATTCTATGATATCCGGTGCCAAAGAAAACAATTTAAAGAAATCGACCCCCAAATACAGCTCCTGTTCTAGATCAGGACATAAATACAGACACATGTTTCTTTCCTGATTTTTGAATTTCACTAATGCATTTATTTTTCCTAAAATTCTATACTGTTTTCCCCCTGCTGTTCTTACATATGACCACATTGGAATGATATTTATTTCCATTTGGAGTACAAGCTCTCTACAATTTTTACCCAAAATACTGACTGTAGCACCTGTATCTAGTAGTCCATTAATGTTACTGCCTTGTATATTAACATCTATGAAAATTCTGGGATCATTGTTACTCGAGCTCGCTCTATTAATGGCTTCTATAATTAATTTTCTATTTTTTCGTCGTTCAGCAAATTTCTTTCGAATTTTCAGTATGTGTTTTGTTGGTTGTTTCGCTTTATTATTATTATTAGACTCAAAAATCCGTGACTTCACTATCTCGTAATTTTCTTCCCTTATTTCAAGTGGCAGTTGATGTCTTATTTGTGAGAAATTAACTTTACTTTTATTAGCTTCTATTGTTTTACATTTAAAATTATTTATGTTTTGGGGTTTTGAGCCTGACGTGAGCCCCCCGTCGAACCCACGCCTCGCCGGTGGTTTTCCTGACATTTTGGACATTTTGGTGCGACCACGTTTGGTGTACCACATCTATAGCAGAACAATTTCCTTTCCAACGACTCACAGTCTCTAAAAGTATGTCCTTGCATTTGACAATTCCAGCATTTCATTTGGCTTTCCGTAATGGCATCCAACTCCTCAAAAAGTGATTCATCTTCTTCCATGTCTGGCATCTCATTACTTGCAAAATAAACTTCGTTCACTGCTCTTACTTGTCTTTGAGGCAACATGTTATTTTTACTCTCTCTCCTCAAGAAATTCTTTTCTGCTTCTATACACTCAAGCCGGAGTTGTTCAACTGACGACACATTTATTGGGTAAATTATCCTTGCTAGACTCTCTTTGACGTTTCTTTTTATAATCTTTATCATGTCGTACTCGGGTATAGGCTGTATTAAGTGCGAGCGCAATTTGTTCATTGCATAAAAATAATTGTCTAGAGATTCGTTAATCTGCTGTTTCCTCTCAACTAAGTCACGCATGATTTCAAAATTTGACACCTTAGTTTGATATTGGTTTATTAATTCACTCCTCAGTGTAGGCCACTGCATCATACCATGCGTGCGAATTAACAGCCAGTACCAATCTTTCGCCGGTCCATTTAATAGTAAATGGAAGTCTCTTAATATTTCTTCCCATAATACATCATATTGTGCCTGCAGATGTTCTAATCGGAAAATAAAGTCTTCCACACTTATATGATTATTATTTCCGTTAAAACTTAATCCCCATTTATCTATTCTAATAACAATTTTTTCTATATTTCTCAGGTTATCGGTGAACCTCACTTCCCGTGTATTTGTTCCTCTCGACGAGTCTCCAATTTGTGCGGTTGACGTGCCCGATCTAACGGAATTCGGCTCTGAGGAATACTGAGCGCCATTATTATTTGAGAAACTAGGTAAGTTTTCTACACTTTCAATTATGAATGAACTTCTGCTATTTCCATGGTTCCCATTACTGCCTTGCACTCCTAATGTATTTCCATTTACTGAGCGGCTACTCGATGGCAAGTCATTATTCACTTCCACACAATAGTTTGAGTTCCTAATGGGTGCTTACGGTAAAATATGGTTGTTTTGTGGCCTCGCATTGGCCATAAGGCTTATTGCGGCTGTCAATTCCCCTATTTGTTTTCTTATATCGGCCATTTCATTCTGTACAACACTTTTAACTCTATCTTCTATAATATTCCGGGCATTTGAGTTTGTGTCAGACGCTATTTCTCTAACATCAGGACTTATAGTCGAGTTACCTGATGCCTGTACGCTTTGTAAACTATGGGCAGATCTTTCTGTTGACTGTTGAGGCTTAGCCGTAATCGTAGCGGACATATCAATTATATTGTTTTGGTTGGACGGGTTTGTAGCCATTTTTGAGGGGCTTATTTTGCTTCTTTTTGGCTCTATGGCAAGTGAACTATTTAATTCTGTATTCTTGGGTCTTTTTCTATTATCTAAATTGGACCTATTTTCTATCTGCATATTCTTTCTGACCTATCCCCAAAATGTTTAACTACTTTAGTTATAATAGATATATATATATAAGTAAATATTAAAAAAAATATGTAAACTTTAATAATTAAACTATATAATTATAAAAACATATATAATGCTAAAAAAATAAAATCGTAACTCTTTGTGAATGTATCACAATATTTTCACTGGTTAACGAAAACAAATTTTGCTTACAGGGATTTTGATGCTTCTGGTGGTGTATGTGTGTGTTCAATTTGCTTTCATTATTTTTTTTTTCTTGCTCTCTTTACAGAGCTAACACAATATGCCTTAATCAATGGTAAAAAAAAATGTATTTTTACGTATGTGACTAGTATTGTTTTATACATTATCTAAAACTTCTACTAGAGACTCATTTGTCATCTTCCCCGACATTCTCTATACAGGCTAGTAGCCTACACGGTTTCGGTTTAGTATGATGTGTCCCACACACAGTATTATAAAAAAAACTTAATAAAAAAAATACTCAAATTTGTATAAAAAAAAACTTTGTTGCAAAGGAAGGAAATCGTACGATTAGGCCATTCGCTTCAATGCCTAAGAACATTATCTCCTCCTTTTCGAGTAGTATTACCCCTTCAGGAAAACAACTTTTTATTGCTCGCTGCTCGTACAACGGACTTTCAATTTAAACTCTTGAAACGGTTACGTGAGACGATTACAAAAGATTAGATTCACCGAAAGGTATACTTTAGGCTATTATAAACTAGTGGTTCTATTGGTATGTGCTTCGATCTTTTACACACTTTCATTTCTCTACTGTTCTGTAGTTGCTTTTACATTTCGTTTGGGCGCCATTTATTGTTACGTGCCCAATAAGCACTCAGGTGGCTTCCACCAGCCAGCTCATACGTGGAGCAATTACGGGTGCGTTCTTGACCCTCACCTGAGCCCGAGGACACGTCGCAATTTAGTTTACTTACTGTTTTACTTTTTGCTCTAACTATCTTGTGGCATCTTGCTGCTAGGGAAGTTAGATGACGCTTCCAGCTGCCCTTTCCCTACCATGGTCATTTTATTCCTTTTAATTTTGTTTTTTTTTTTATGACCCCTTTATGGTTTCACACAATCATACTCGTTCTTACCTTCACATCAAAATCCCCTTGTGAATAATCTTAGCCGATCATATTTAAATTAACAATATTCCAACATTTATATATTTAATAAAAAAAAACTCAGAATTACTACAATAATATTAGATACGATAAAACATAATATTTTTACTTTCCATAACAATTTAAATTTGACTGACTTGTCGTTTTAAAAACAATTGGATCATACAAAATATTTAAAAATGTGTTAACTTTCTTTAATTTTTAATTTGCTGATCAAATACGTGTTAGAACTTTTTTGTTCAACATGGCAAACTTCCTTTTTATTTATTCGCGATTACCTTCGTATGTATATTTTCTTCTTTCTTGTTGAGATTTTTAAAGGTATAAATTTTCTAAGTTGCTTCGGTTCGGCATTTAATATACTAATCTACCTGAAGGAGCTCCCTAAGGCTTCTAGTTCTATATGCCATTTTTCTTTTGCCTTCTTATCTGAAATTTCCCGAAATACCTTTAAATACCCCTATCTATTAGAAAAAAAAATCTACACACAAAATATTTCTGGTTTAATTTTTTTTCCTACGGATTCGCTACGTTCTAACATGTACCTTTTTATATTTAAAATTTTACACTTTTCGATTCTTTGAAAATTCTAGAGTTACGACGATTTACATAAAATGGCTTATTCTAGGTTAGTATATATATATATGTATATCTAATTTAAGTATAAATTTTCATATCTGTTAAATTAGTAATATATTTGTTACTTGGCTATGTGATTATTCCCTCTTTTTTTTATGCTCTTGTATCCATCCCTGGTTCTATGTTGGTTCGACCACGGGCTGTCTGTTTGGATGACTGTTCTCCTTTCCTTAATGTTGGTGAGATATTGGTGCTGTGCTCTTTGTTTTTTTTTTTTGTTTTGTTTTAATTGTTTCTTTTTTTCTGTGGCGCCCAGTGAGTAGCTCACGTATTTTTTTAAATGTCTTAATTAATTAATTTAGTTTTTACTTTTATAGTTTTACTTGTGGTAGATTTAGGTAACTTTTTGTGGCATATTTCACAACATTTATAAGGGTAAATTTGTCCTTTTTTTATTTTTGTACATATCACTTTCCTTTGCTTGCTTTCTCGTTATTTAAACTTTTAACATTCTTATAAATTTTTTTCTTTGCTTCACTTTAAGTTACCACCACCCAAATTTTCACTCGTTCACTTCACTCTAGCTACTCACTGGTTCACGGTTTATTTTAGAATCCCTTCCAATACTGAAACATAGGTTTTTATATGGCTCTATTCCATTTATTGGAATTTCTTCCATTACATAAAGAAACCGTTCCTCCGTTTACTTAACTATCGGTATATCTATATATATATATATGTATGCATATATGATAACTGCATGCATTTTTTCTCCAAACTGTATTTAGAAAAAATCTTAGAAAGCTCCAGAAATTCTGTTGCCATGGCCTCTTGTTGCTACCGTCTCCATGATCCTCTATAAAACATTACTCTAATACTCCCATTACCAGGATATCATAATAGTAGCAAGCATACTGTTTCTTAAATATTTTCTTAAAAATTTAACTTGACAAAAACAAAATCCAATTCATAAAAAAACCGTTTCTTTACGCAACTTTTTTGCGTTGCCAACATTCATCTTCCCTCGTAACATTTCCATTCATAAGTGATAACACATTCATCAAATTACCTACTGAACACATTATACTAGAACATGTGTTTTCGTACCTCTTTTGAACATACCCCATACTTTTATTTCTTTAGCTTACTTCAATCAAATATGTAGTTTGTATTATTTCATTATTAGTAGTTTAATAAATATTAATTTAAATATTATAATTATCTTATTTCTTTCAGGTTTCGATCGCTTCTCAGAGCACTGGATATTGGATCTCCTGTTTTTTTCTACTATTGAAACGAGTTTTTTCTACCTAGACATTTCCTAGCCACCAACTTGGCCACTATCTGGTACCACTGCGGTAGGCCTCCCGCACACTCAAGGTGGACCAGAAATTTAGCACATTTAGTTTGTTTTGGGTTTCTATGCGTGTGCCCACCGCAACAAAAGGACCCGAGAGAGAGAGCATGTGGTGGATCAGCAATTCTGATTAAGTCAAGACTCAAGCACTATGTCCTTGACAACGTTAGTGAAGAATATTTGCAAGCAACGAATATTTTCGTAGAAAATTTTTGTGCGAATTTCGTGATATCATCAATTTACTCACCTCCCAGATTTTCAGTTAGCGAAGATCAATATGAGAAGTTCTACAAATCGCTTGGATCTTGTTTCGTGGCAGCTGGTGACTACAATGCAAAACATACCTACTGGGGATCGCGTCTTGTTACACCTAGAGGTCGAGCCTTGTTCAATACAATTTCAAAAATGGGCTTAGATGTCATTTCGAGTGGGGAGCCTACTTACTGGCTGACGTAAGAAAAATTCCAGATGTTATAGATTTTGCCGTCACGAAAAGTATTCATAGGGACTTAATTCATGTAGAGGCCTCTCTAGATCTGTCCTCCGATCACTCTCCAACAATAGTTACAATTTTCAACCCACTAAGGAGTGATTTAACTAACTCATATGTGAAGATGATTAATGGAATCAACTGGCTGGTATTCAAAAAATATCTTAGTAGTCACTGCGTAGAAAACATTCAGCTTAGATCATGCGATGATATTGAATTTAATATTGCCAATCTTAACGAAAATATTAAACAGGCTGCTGAACACGCCACTACCTCCTATCCGCAGACCGGCTTTAACAGAATTTATTCTACGGAAATTGAACGTCTTGTATGTGAAAAAAGGAGAGCTAGAAGAGAATGGCAACAACACAGATCACCCCTAAATAAAATCAGACTTAAAGAATGTACTAAACGACTCAAAGAGCTGCTATCATCGGAAAAAACTGCACTACTGGAAAAGTATTTAGAAGGTCTTGATGTAACGTCCGCATCTAATTACTCTTTATGGCGCGCTACTAGAAATCTTAAACGACCCGTTGATCTTAAATCACCATTGCGTACTGCGACCGGAGGCTGGGCAAGAAGTGATAGTGAGAAAGGTAACTTATTTTCTGAGCATTTAAAATCTGTATTCACTCCCAATTCATGTACGGGTGCTGCTGATTTACCGAGTGTAGTTTCTCTACCCCCTCGTCCCTTAAGGTTTAAGATGCGTGAAGTACAAAAAGTAATTGCTGAACTCAACCCGAAGAAAGCGCCAGGTATTGATGGCATTAGTAACAAAATGCTCATGAACTTGCCTCATATTGCAATAAGAATCCTGCTATTTACTTTTAATGCTATTTTAAGAATGCAGTATTTTCCACATAACTGGAAACTGGCCAAGATCAAAATGATTCCAAAGGCGGGCAAAGATCTTACCAAGACTGAGTCATATAGGCCCATAAGCTTACTATCTACAATCTCAAAGCTTTTCGAAAAGCTGCTCATGACTAAATTGTCCAAAATTTTAACTGATAATGGGTGCATCCCGGACCATCAATTTGGCTTTAGAAGTCAGCACAGCACGATTGAACAAACGCATAGACTGGTCCAAGTTGTAAGAAGAACATTTGAAGAAAAGAAGTATTGTTCTGCTCTTTTTATTGATGTTTCTCAGGCATTTGATAAAGTATGGCACGAAGGCCTAGTTTTAAAATTGAAGACATATCTGCCAATAAACATTCAAAAGCTTTTGGAAAGTTATATTATTGATAGGAAGTTCACTGTTGTGGAAGGAGAGTTCACGAGTGTGCCCGAATCTATATCTTCTGGTGTGCCCCAGGGTAGTATTCTGGGTCCTGTCTTGTATTTAATATATACTTGTGATATGCCTGTGAGCAATAATATCCATATTTCTACTTTTGCCGATGATACAGCCTGTATGAGTGTGCACGAAAACCCTTATGAGGCATCCCGCAATCTCCAGGAACATATCACTCAGCTGGAAATATGGTTGAACTTATGGAGAATTAAAGTCAATGAACAAAAGTGTGTCCATATAACGTTCACCCTAAGAAGAGATACTTGCTCCCCCATTCGAATCAACAATCATAATATTCCTCAACATTCCCAAGTGAAATACCTTGGTATACACCTTGATCGAAGACTTACATGGAAACATCATATTGACTCTAAGTTAACTCAGATGAAACTTAAGTTAACTCAAATATATTGGTTGATTGGCAGAAACTCAACACTCAGCTTAGACTGCAAACTTTTACTGTACAAGTCGCTTTTGAAGCCAATATGGTGCTACGGAATTCAGTTATGTTGCATTGCTTCAGCTTCCAATGTCGAGAGAATCCAACGAAGGCAAAACAAAATTTTACGGTTAATAACATCGGCTCCATGGTACATCCAAAATTCTATTATACATCGTGATTTAAATATGCCACTAGTGACTGAAGAAATTGCAAAATACGCAGGCAAATATTTAACAAAACTCGAATCACATCCTAATCCGCTTGCTCGTAATATTTTGAACTTTACTGGACACATGCGCTTAAAAAAGAGGGACACACGGGCTCTTATACCTAACACTCCAGATGGGACTACTTGAAAATACTTTCCCCCCCCCTTTTTTTTGATTATCACTACTAATGTATTATTTATAACTACCACTAAGTTTATGTCCGACACTGGTCGGGCCTAATAATTTTTTTTTATATATTTAAGATCTGAATACTTATTGTTAGTTCACATATGAAGATACAATAAATAAATACATGCAAAAAAAAAAAAATAATAAAAATTTTATATTACAAAAAGTTTCAGTTTCCCAACCCTGGAATCATTCCTTTTGATTTTTCTGATTTCTTACACCAATATTTTTCTTTTAAGAAAATAAGATATGTTTAATTTATAAAGAAAAGGAAAAACTTGTTTTAGTAAGTTACTTTTGTATAAGAAAAAAAGAAACGTCTTTTTAAATTTTTTAATTTTTTTTATATGAAATACCAATTTTATTCGTGGTGAAGTATAAAATAAGTTCATTTAATAAAAATAAATAAAAAATTTGTTTACGGTAGTTAATTTTAAACTTCACAAAAAGTCTAGGTTTTCCAACCCTGGAATCACCCCATTTGTTTTTCTGATTTCTGACATCAATTTTTTTTTAAGAACATAAGATATGTTTAATTTATAGAAAAAAAGGAAAAATTTGTTTTAGTAAGTTACTTTTGTATAACAAAAAAAGTTTAGGTTTTCCAACCCTGGAAACGTCTTTTTAAATTTTTTAATTTTTTTTTTTATTTGAAATATTAATTTTATTCGTGATGAAGTATAAAGTAAGTTTATTTAATAAAAATAAATAAAAAAATTAGTTTACGGTAGTTAATTTTAAACTTCACAAAAATCGTAGGTTTTCCAACCCTGGAATCATCCTTTTTGTTTTTCTGATTTCTTACATCAATTTCTTTCTTTTAAGAACATTAGATTTGTTTAACTTATAGAAAAAAAAGGACAAATTTGTTTTAGTAAGTTACTTTTGTATAAGAAAAAAAGTTAAAGTTTTCCAACCCTATCTTATTAATTTTTTGAAGTTTAATTTTTCATTTCAAATAGCAATTTTATTCGTGGTGAAGTATAAAATAAGTTTATTTAATAAAAATAATTAAAAAATTAATTTACGGTAGTTAATTGTATATATCACGAAAATCTTAGGTTTTCCAACCCTGGAATCATTCTTTTTGTTTTTCTGATTTCTGACATCAATCTCCTTCTTTTAAGAACATTACATATGTTTAGTTTATAGAAAAAAAGGAAAAATTTGTTTTAGTAAGTTACTTTTGCATAACAAAAAAAGTTAAGGTTTTCTAACCCTGGAAACGTCTTTTCAATTTTTTTATTTTTTTTTAAATTTTTTTTTTAGTTAGAAATACCAATTTTATTCATACTGAAGTATAAAATAAAGTAAATTTATATAATAAAAAATTATTAAAAACTAGTTTTCGGTAGTTATTTTGTATGGCAAAGTGAAGTTTAAGTCTCCCAACTCTGAAACCGTCAGCTCGATTTTGCTGATTTTCAATACCAATCTTATTTCGACCATTTCTGACCCACCAGTCCAAGAACGAAGTCTCTAGCTTTTCTGGGAGCTTCGAAAAACCGATTTCACGTACAGACAGACTGACAGACGGACATCGCTTATTCGTCTTCCCTATGCATAAGGATCCAGAATATATATACTTTATGGCTCCCTTATTAATATTCTGGAAATTACAAACGGAATGACAAAACTATATATACCCTTTTACCATTTTTTGGTAAAGGGTATAAAAATATTGAACTTAAATGATATTGTTGACTTTATTCAAAACGCGCTAATTTAGCGCTTTTTTATTAAATGCGCTAAGACGAAAAAAAGCGCGCTTGTCATAGTTAAAACGCGCTAAGTTGGCATCGCTGCTAATGCAATCGCTTGATAGATAAACAAATGCTGCTGCATGCTTGTGATAAAAGGGAATAACAGTTGTAGTGTTCTCATAAAATCAAGAGCAATAAAAAGAGAACAATTCAATAATGTACATCAGTGATGGGAAAGTTGGTACGATCGTACTTTTTTTGATACTATTACAGATGAAAAAGGACCGTAGTACTCCCGCAACACATTTTATACTCTCACGGCCAATTTAGAAATGCAGTCAAAAAAACGCTCGTATGCATATATTTTTGCCAAGAATTAAAATTATTTTTCGACAAATTGCACGAAACTTCACTATTAAATATAAACGAAAACCATATTTGGCTCAATGATATTTTTTGTGGCACAGAAGATGATCTATACATACATATGTAATCAGATTTGATGAAGGTATTTCGATCTAACTGGGAACTTGGCAGAATTAAATGAGTGAATGTTTCATATGGCACCTGGCAGCTGCCTTAATCCATAGAAAACCATTTATTTATTTATTCATACTTTGTTTCCGATAAACACGAGTTTAGTTCAATAAGTAAGTAAGGAAACAAATCTCGATTCTAGTGTCCGTGTTAACCGGACACTGTCTCATAGGTAGGCATGCACAAAGGCTAAGGGTTGAACACAACGACTTTTGCCGTAGCTGCCAAGATATGAAAGATGAAGAGGAAAGCATAGAACATTTTCTTTGTCACTGTCCTGGACTTGCAGGAAAGAGAATGGCCACAATGGGCGCTCTTGAATTCAGGGAACTTTCTGACGTTGCTAGTGTTGAACTTCAACGTATTAATAGCTTTATACTGAGCTCTGTTTGGTTCGACGGTGGGGACTCCGCATAAGCAGAGTCTCCGTGGTATCACAATGGACCAAAACGGTCTAAGTGAGTCCGGCTTTCTGACTGCCATCCCTACCTAACCTAACCTAACCTAACCTAACCTACATATGTAATCACGAACCATGTTGAAACAACTGTTTTAAATCAGTTTAAATTTTAAAAATTTTGTATTAAATTCTGCCAAGTTCTGAGGGCAGAAGTGGATTTTTACAATGAAATGTAAAATTGGTTTAGTAAGTTTCTCCCTGAAAATGTTTTATCTGGTAAAACCAAAAGCATTATACCACTTTTAATTACAATGTTTTCCAGCAAAAAGCAAAATTTTTAAAATATTAACAACCAATATAGAGGATTGGATGATATGAACAAACTGAAGCCATTAACAACAGAAAATATATGCAGTGGCTAAAACTAAAAACGCCTCAGATGAATACATGTTTGCTGATAAATTAAGATTAGCTTACGGAACTTTGTCCATACCTCACTCATCTGAAAACATGGAAAGGATTTTCTCTTACCAAAATAAAGAAACATGCTTTATGTTCCAACAGTATCAAGTCTTATCCAGGCCAAATATTTATTAAAATCTAAAAACTCTTCTTGTTGTAACTTCAAAATTTTTACCTACGTACACACATACATACACCCAGAAAAAAGATTGGTTGGAAAACGGTTAGTCCAATAAAATATCATTTGCATTAACTATATTTCAGTTCACGCTATCAATTTTCTGTTAATCCAAAAAACAATCCATGTTCATTGCCATAAGGGCATAATTGTAACAAAGATATGATTGTGACAATACTTAAATTGATTGCATCAACCGAGCGTATGCTTTTGTCATGACTAATTAACTGATTGGTTAACCCAACCGAATAAAATACTACGAATTGAATTTTACTACCAACTTTTGGTATTACCAACTAAAAAATTGTCGTTCTATAATAAAATTAAAATAAAAACTTTCAATCAGTTGCTGCAACTAACTAGAGGTTGAGTTTACTATCATAGTTTATAGCACCAAATTAAAAAATTAACTTTTGTGACTTTCAAAGATATTATGATTTTTGAATTCTCAAATGGTTTTTGAAAGTCTGTGCATAAGATAACAGGTTTGTGGCTTTTCAAAATGTGTGGTTGAAGAAATGTATATAGACATGCTTCGCCATTAGGAAATAAATTTCAATTAAAATAAACTTATGACAATATGTCAAATAATAAATTTCTTAAATTGTGTATTTTTATTTGCGTTTATTGTTCATTTTTATTTCAGCAAGGAAGGCCAATTTTTCTTTTATAGGTACTAATTATGATATTGTTTTAATTATATTAACCAAATTTTCGGTAGCAAGAATAACATTTATTTCAAATTCCATAATGTCAACCAATTTTTTCTGTTGCTGCAACTATTGGGTTTAGGGTTATAATTAAAATATAGTGGTACCACAAGAAAATTTCAGTCGCTATAGCAGAATTCTATGATAGTTGCTGCAACCGCCAAAAATTCAATTGGCAACAAATTCGGTTGTCACAACGAATCTGTTTTCTCTGTGTATGTATATTTGCGGGTTGATTCCTTATAACCTAAAAGAGTTCGTGATTGACAAACATACAATCTAGGGAGCCAGTACTAAGCCTACATACTTCATATAGACCTGCCTCGAGTATGAACGTTGAAACGGAATTTAAATTTGCAAGATCACATACGAGACAAAAAATACCATACACTCGTACTAATAAGTACGACATCTTAAACTTTTGCCATAGTGTGCGATAGATTTGGCATTTTCGATAGAGATGCTTCTTGTTTGGTTACCGCCTTATTTAACCCTGCACACCTAACCCTCGAACGCACCCCTCTAAACCTAACCATTGGGGCGTTTAATATCGGTTCTAAACATATATATTTTTGTACTTGCAACACATACGTACCTTTAGCAAGTACTTTGTTAGTAAATAAATAACACCCTTGCGATTACAAATTTATATCATACATAATATATTTCTGTGTTAGGTATTGTGGCAAAGAAGAACTTGGTCAAAATTTACATATATCTCACAACTTTTAATGGCCGAAATTTTGGATAGGAGCTTGGCCGTTTTTCACATTTATGTTTTTGTGAGGATCTGATTACTTTTTGAAAAGATTTCTATAATAACACTTTTTAAAATTAAAATTTCTAGTGTATTTTTTTTCTAGTCATGATCACTGCGCCAGTTGAAAATGGCAGAGTTACATAAAATAATGGGTAAGAGTGTGATGGGTGTTGAATTGTTGATCTTAAAAATGCACTATTATTTCATTACAACGGGTCGCCAGTGTGTATGCAATTTGGTAAGAGTCGACTGGAAGAAACATGTAAATACAGCGTAAATTTTACTGGGCATGACCCCGCCTATTTTCTCAATATATTTACATGTTAAATAAAGTCTGCTTAGTCGAAGTACATAAATCAAAAGAATATGCCCAATGTGTATGCAAAGTTTCAATAGGGTAGCTAGTGCTTTTAATTTTTGGATTTTCCGATTGAGTAAATCAATTACTATTTGTTTTTGTACACACCTCTCTATAGTATAATATTACGTAAAATTTTCATGAGCCTGGCCCCGCTGACTTTTATATCTGCTAGTGCTTATGGTTCATGCAAAGTTTGGTATTAAAAAGTTAATAAGAAATACCTGAGTATTAAATTAAAAACTGCTAAAGGTAGAATTAGCCGAACGTCCACGTAAGCTAACGAAACAGCTGATAGCTTTTGTTGATTGAAAACAATGCAAACGCTTACCGAAATTTGCTGTAACGTTGACGGCACGTCTCAACCTGTATAAAATAGAATTTCCTAACGTTGTTAAGTGACGTTTGTAAGCCAGTGATGGTACCATTGTAAGTTAAATGGAATAGGGCTATTTTGGCTCTGTTTTTTTGGTACTTTTGTTAAAAATATATGTGTGAAAATTAACTTAAAATAATACATAAATATTTGGGTATGTATTTATATACATACTTATGTACACAAATATATACCTACATGTGTATGTATATGTACTTATATATAATAAAGAAATGCATAAATATGTATGGGCATAATGTAAATGTGATATGTATTAAAGGATTTAAATGGTATCAATACTTCTTATTGTGTATGTACACATATAAAGATTATTTCATGTTGCATACATATCGTTGGTCACAAAAAGAAAGGCCCTAACTCAAATAATTGTAATTTAACAAGGGAAGATAAAAACATAATAATAAAAAGTACAACTGCTTTTAAAAGTTTTATTTTTACGGTATTTGCAATAAAATTTTATAACGATGTGTACTTGTGTCCATCGATATGTATGTATGTATGAACATATTTATTTATTATAAATGTATAACATACATATTTAGGTACTTTTAGGAACTTTTCTTCGGTACATTCACCATTTGAACTTTTTTATTTCCCATCACTGTTTTCTGAACAGCTGTTCCTTTTTCATATTAAAACAAAAAAACGATGTAACGATGCTTACGCACGTTTTTAAATGTTCTATAAGTGCACCAACGTGCTAACAGTACGGTACAGCAACAGCAACGTTCGGCTAACCCATCCTTAAGCCGAAGTACCTGAACGAAAAAGCTTAGATTTATGGGTGAAGTCACGGCTACTTTTCAAAATAGGGAATTTTTATTTTGGAGAAGTGCAATGTGTATGAAAAGCTTCAATAAAATTTATCTTAATTTTGAATTAAAAGTGCTTGTTTCCGCCCTCTGATAGCAACTTCTGGGTTTTCAGATTTTTTTTTTAGTGATCTCTTGTCTAGATTTATTTGTGTATCAAATTTAAGCTCGCTAGTGCGAATTAGAGCTTTAACGTCGTGCCCCGCATCTTGGATAAAACTTTTTGATTTTAAGATTTTCCCATTGGCTTACGCAGCTGCACTTACTAGTGTATAAAATGTCAGCCATCTAGCGCGAATTATATCTTTAGATTTTATCAGCATTACCTCTTCCACTATTCCTAACTCAAAATTTTGTTGTGAGCAGCGCTTATAATTCATGCTTATTTTCTTCTAAAATATACTAGACAGATGTAGATTAAACACAAGGCTAACATTTTATGGGAGTGATCACGCCCAATTTTTAAGGTGATGCAAGATTTCACTAAATTGGCTTGAATTAAAAGCTGTATATTAAGTATTTAGTTCAAAGCAATATTAGCGTGGCCCGCACATTCGGGTAAAATTTTTTGGGTTTTAAAATTTTTCTAGTTTGTTTCTCACTTAGACCTACTTGTATATCAAATTTCAGCTCCCAAGCGAAACTTTTAATTTTTGAGTTTTATGGGCGCAGCCCCGCCCCTCTAACTAAATTTTTCTAGTTGGTTTCTCACCTAGAACTAGTTTTATATCAAATTTCAGCTCCTTAGCGCAACTTTTTTTTTTTTATGGGCGTAACCCCGCCGACTTTTCCAAAGTCAAAATTATTTTGGGTCAGTGCTTATCATTCGTATCTAGTTTCGTTACAAACGGATAATAATAGCTAGATAAATAGTATATCTAAATATGCTGAGCCGCAGGGCATTAAAATGAGGTTAAAATTGTATGGGCGTGTCAACGCCCACATTTTTAATGAAAAATTTATAGCCTTGCCTTACCACAGTACATATGCCAAATTTCAATAAAATAGCTTCCATGAAGCGCCTTAGATTAGCATTTTTAATTCTGACATTTATGGGCGTAGCCCCGCCCTCCTGTCTAAAATTTTCGGGTTTTTAGATTTTTATAGTTGGCTTCTCACCTATATCTTTTCGTGTACCAAATTTTAGCTTTCTATCTATAGCGTAAGTGCTTCATCAATTTGATGAGTGTGTCAGTGAGTATGTCTTAAAATAGCACTTTTTGCATCTCTATATCTCCGGAGCCTTTCATTGTAAAACTTTCAAACTTCGCATATGATGTTATATGAATTTATTCTAATTATGATTTAAATATCATAATTTTACGATTGCGGGGAACAATGTTATGAGGGGGGTAAAAACAACTCGAATGGCTTCGTGTAAATATACACACTGCGTGCATTGGCCAGAACTTGGCCTGGCGCACTACCGTGCGCCTAGATAATCCATTTTTTCAAAAAGCACTATTTGTTTGAGTTCACATAGTTATAAAATTTATATAAACAAACAAAACAAAAAAGTCTTTTTCTCTTTAGCAAACCTTAACTATAACACTATTGTCATATGAAAAAAATATATAAAATTAATTTTTTGAAGCGCATTGTGTGCAGAAATCAACTTTATGCTTGCCACCACTCGTCGAAACGACGAACAAGTCTCAAGAACTATGTGCTTACGCGCCGAGTTCAGTTGTCTCCTCCAAAAGCTCAGCAAAAACTAAGTTGGTAAGAAATTTAGCGGCGATCGGTGCACGTGTTAAAAAGGAAAAGCTATGTGTCTAGGGTTAAGGGCCAGCGTTTTCAACTTTGAAATTTCAAAACGCACCAAAACGGAAAAAAATTGCGCCATTTACAAAAAAACGCACCAAGATTTTTTTAGATTAAAATGTTTATTGAATTGATTTTGCATAAAAAGTATAAAACAGGTTTTTACAGTTCAGGTTTAAAAGGGTAAAACCTAAAATAACTAAACAAATTTGTTTGATAATATTTTTTTTAATTTCATAAATTCTGTACAAAAGTTTTTAAGGACATCAACAATTAATAAATAGTAAGCATTCAAAACTAATAAAAGTTCAGTATATATCATTTTATTCCAATATTTTGAAAATTTTTTATCAGAAGTTTAATGTATCCATATTAAAAATATTACAATTAAAACAAATAGCCTTTTACAATATACAATATACGAATTCGTACATATATGATATACATGTGCCGTTAATTATGAAAGTGGTCTAAAGCCTACAGTACACGGCATGTAAAAAGCCACATGCGTATGTAGCGCTGACGTCACGAGAATTTTCAACATGTTCGTTGTATTTTCTAAAATTACTAATAGTAGCTAGATACCGTAAAATTTTTATAGTATTTTTGTTCCAAAATACATATGGTGGCACATGTAGCCGAATCGAAGACATTTTTTGGGGCAGCTCGTCTGTAAGCATGTTAATGTATACATGCACATATGTTGCTAGTACACGGCATCTAGTAAATGTAGCATCGTGATGACATCAAAATTACATCAGAACCACATGCGCATGTGGTTTTTTACATGCCGTGTACTGTAGGCTTAAATCATACGCATTTTAAAATTGTAAAAAAGTAAAATAAATTTATATTAATCGAGACTAGTATAACTCTAAATTAAACTGTTGCATAGCATCCAAAAATATTTTTGGATTTGTTCCAATGTAATGGACTAAATATCTCGACCAAAGAAATATATGACTTATACAACTTTCATAATTAAGGGCACATAAATATGTTTACATTCACTTGTAAAAATTGATACATTTTTGTACATTAATTTTATAAATTCTGTTTAAAACTTTTTAAAAAGAGATCAAAAATTAATTATTTCAAATTATTGTTATAATCGGGCCATAAAACAGATTTCATTTCAAATTGTGATATTTTGTAAACGTCAATACTATTAATATGGTAATTAACACTATTAGGAAGTGGGTAAGTTTCACAACAAGAATTTTCCGGTTTTAACCCATTGTTGTGTTAAATTTGGGTTGGTGCCATCAAAAATTAGAAAACGCACCGAAATTTAAAAAAAAGAGCACCACGCACCAACCAAGGAATTTTTCGAACAAAAAATTTCAAAAAGCACCCAAAATGGTGCGAAACGCACCAAGTTGACAACGCTGTTAAGGACATTGGCTTTAAAGAGTAAACTAGAGAACTAATCATTATGGATAAATATAAGCTAGCTCATGAAAAAATTAAAAGCAGGGAGTACTTGCGTGGAAGAAATAATAATGATTAGAAAATGTATTGGAAGAGTTTTAATTAAAAAGAATTTTTTTTTCGAGAGGAAATAGATTTTCATGTCGAGAGGTGCGGCATAGGGTTTGATTTTAGACCCATGGTTTCTTCGAAAAATTTTCTCAAAATTTCGTGCAGATTACATTTTTGCTATGAAATTTTTTTAAAAAAATTTATCCCTCTTAATGTATGCGCTTTGTGTTCCTTTTTTATTTCTTTGTAAATGAATTTTATATAATTTTTTGTTAATAAAATTTAAATCACTCACAAAGCGATACGAACTTTATTTAGCCTCTTCAAATCATAAAAAAAGAAACAAATGAAGTTCGAACAATAATTAATTAAATAATAATTAAATTAACTAAAATTAAGTCATGGGCCTGTGGCAACAATTAAATAAAATATACTTAATAGTAACAAACCAAAAAAGTTTGTCTTAAGTAGAATAAGCAAATAAGCAAATTGACTAACATGTGCATAATTAGTAAAGATCAAACGACAATGGTAAGACTGATGTAAATTTAGAGATGGTAAAATTGAGTTTTCATTACAAAAAATCTTTCAGCAAATTGAAATACGATGAATCAAAATTATTCACAAATTCCATTTGCAAAAAAGTTGCGTATATAAAGCAGAAATCTAGATGAACTGACACCACACACAGTGGATTAAACACAGAAGAACGCTGATGATGAAGGTTTGTTTATTGGCCTTCGAAAACGGCTAGCTGTTCCGTTCATTTATGTGTTGTCAGAATATTTACAACTAACTTTGATATTATTTGTTCATTAATAATTACCACATGTAATTTGGCTTACAAGGCGATACGAACTTTAGCCTGTTCAAATCATAAAATAAAAAATATAATAATTTTTAGCACTTTCGGGACCAAAAAAGTACTCGAATTTTTTGTTTTTTTTTTGAAACCGAAATGCAAATCTCATTTTGCATCACTGATGTACATCAGGGAAGGCATTGAGAATTTAAAAATTGTACCAACAACTTTCAAAAATTGTACTTTTTTTTACCTTAATTGTACTAAAAGATATTTTTTAGTTCAAATTACATATTTTTATTTGTTTTTATTGAAATAATCAAATTTGTTCTGACTACCGAATCGTTTTCACAAATTTGCTTGTAAGTTGGGATGTTAAAGCATATGGTTGCACCTGTTTAAATTGAAATTTAAAATAAACAAGTTAATAGCATTTGCTCTAGCATCTGAATTAGTGTTATCAAAAACCCGACTTTTTTAAAACCGGGTTTTCAGTTACCCGAACTCCAAAAAACCGGTTAATCGGTTAACCAGCCATTAAATAATAAAATAAATTAAATGTAAAAAAGAATTCATTTGAATTTAAAAAGCCACAAATATAACTTAAAAATAGCATTTGTTACACAAAATTTGTAATTTGTTGTAAAAAAAACGAAAATAGTGACTAAAAGAATTTATAAAGACCAAATGTGAATTTATGAAGTTTTTTAAAGTATATTTCAATAACAAAACACAATCCAAATGTTTAGAAGACATTCTGTTTCTCAATTTAGTTTTTATTAAAGAGGAGATAAGATTCTTTTACTGAAAATTGATGTCGGATTAATAGTAAGAAGAGCATGATATATACGGTGACCATAATTTTTAAATCAAAATACAGAACAAGGAAATATTTAACAAACAGCAACTAAATTACAAACAAATTTAACGACTATTAAACATATTGAATTTCATGGATTTATAAATTTTTTTTTGACAAACACAAAATTAAACACAAACAAAAAAAATTCAAAAGGTAACATAACAATGACTTCTTGGGAGGCAGTGTGATTTAAGTATTCAATACAATATGTATAAAATCGATAACATTTTTCTGGCTTAGCTCAATTACGATTTTTTTAACAGCAATTGGCAAAATTTTTTCATCTCTACGTTGTGGGATTTTAAAATATTGTTCATTAATAATGAGAGAGACCTCAGTCATACATATTTTTTGGGAGTCAACTGCGTTATATAATCATGAAATAAAATAGCTTGACAATGAACGAAGAAAAGCCAGGCACCTAAAGCGGGATCGTCAAAAATAAGATTTAAAACATAAGATGTCACTAACACAGACAAATTTCATATTCACGCTCTCAAGGAAAAATATTAAGGAAACAAAACTCATTTTGTGTCTGTATTTTTATAGAACTGCTGCATTTGAAGTTGATACTCGTATTTTAATCCCTTTTATAATATTGATTCAAACAGTATTGTTGTAGAAACTGCGATAATTTTTTAAATGCAGTTTTAGTAATGAAAATATAGAACAAATACTGAACAGTAAATAAAATACAGTACATTTCAACGTTATTTTCTAGTGAATAATTTATACAGAACAGGACTCTCAAATACAGTACTGTTCTGTATAATACAGAACGGATGGTCACCGTAATGATATAGCACATTTACCGTTCTCTTGTTGTCGGAGTCACTTTTAAGGTTATTGAGATTAGCACGCTTGCATTAATTACTTAAGTCTTGAATGGATTTTAACGTCAAGTTTAGTTGTTCCTCTAAACTTTCGAAATTTGATAAAATTTCAAAATCTTCAGATTCTAATCCACTTTCAATTGTTTCATTTTCTACAATAAAAAAATAGTATCTTGTAGAGCTGCATAGCTTTAGTCTTTAGTGGTAGACTTTGACGAATATTTTATGTATTCGCAATATTTCGGAAATCAACCATTAAACATAAAAATAGTGTACTTAGGGTCATATTTCTTCTTTGGGGAATCCTCTCACGTAGACAATGTAGTAGAATTTGTGCGAAACTGTTATATAATTTTTCAATTGTGTTGAACAGTGAGATACACACATCAATAAAATAAGGAAAATTTACAATTTTTACAGATATAAAAACCGGTTAACCAGGTGGGAAAATCCGGTTTCCTAAAAACCGGGTTGTCCAAAACCCGGGTTTTCAGTTAATCGGTTAACCGAAATTGAGAACACTAGGCCAAATCTGTTTACATACATGTTGATTCCATCGTCTAGTTTTTAAGATTTTCTTATTTAAATAAGTTACTGATATTGGACTGTTCAATTGGGGTATTCAAACGGTAGTGTTAAAGTCATAACGTCATAATGTCTTAAGCTTTTAAACTAGTTTAAAATACGACTGCTGTGAGCAACCTCTCATATTTTAGTGTGTTAGTTGAAACATAAACAATATGATACAAAAGAAATGCGAAAAAATATTACAAAAATTAAATAATATTTGGTACTAATATGCAAAATTATGAGAAAATTATTTAACGGCTTCTATGTTTCCGAAAATTATTTGCGAATTTTTGCAATATATAAACCAAATTTTTTCGTGCATTTATCCTTTTAAAATTTTAAGGCTTTGGAATTTATTTGCAAAATTTTTAAGTTTTGCGAATCAGGTAATTTTTGATAAAACTTATTGCTCTTGTGAGTAATTTTAACAAATTAGGATTGAATCAAGCCACATCATCATTGTCTGATTGAAATATTTTTGTTGTTGCAGTTTTTGCCTTTTTAGGGTCCATACACCAAAGGTGAAAAGGAACCCTATTGTTTTCGCTACGCTGTCGGTCTGTCCGTCACACGGTATTTTCTCAGGAACCGTAAGAGCTACGGACCTGAAATTTGGACACAGCATGTAGAACCTTGGCCCCTACAACAGCAAATACATGAGAATTAAAAATTAAAGGGTGTTCCAAAACAAGCAACGAAAAATGTTAAAATCCCATGTAATGTACATACAGTTGTATGAACATATGTATGTATATTGAAACTTGAAATTTGTAAAATTAGTGTATTTTTATACAGACTACAACAATTAACACTAAAATTTAAAAGAATTAAAATTAAAGGGTGGTCCATCAGTTAATGCAATTTTGACTATGTAATTTTGACAATTTGCTATATCTTGGAAACCGTAAGAGGCAAACTAAAAACTAAAAAAACCGAAAATTATAAAATCGCCAAACCAAAAAAAAAAAAAAAATCGCCAAAAATTAAAAAAAAAATCGCCAAAACGAAAAAAAAATCGCCAAAATTAAAAAAAAAATTTCTAATACTAAAATAAATCGCCAAATTCGAAAAAATCGCCTAAATGAAAAAAACGCCGAAGTGAAAAAAAAACGCCAAAAATCGAAAAAAATCGCCAAAACGCGAAAATGTCGCCAAAATTAAAAAAAAAATTTAAATAAAAAAAATCGCAAAAATGCAAAAAATCGCCAAAAATAAAAGAAATCGCCAAAATGGAAAAACGCAAAAAACCGAAAAAAATCGCCAAAACAAGAAAATAAAGTGTCAAAATTAAAAAAAGAGCCAAAACTTAAAAAAATCGCCAAAACCGAAAAAACGCAAAAACCGCCAAAACAAAAAAACCGAAAAGACCCCAAAAACGAAAAAAAAATGCCAAAACTATATATTATATAGGATGAAGTTTGTATTAAATTACATATCTAGTGTTCGTACGGAACCCTTCGTGCGCGAGTCAGAGTCGCACTTTACTGAATTTATTTAAGGAAAATTTACAATTTTTACAGATATAAAAACCGGTTAACCAGGTGGGAAAATCCGGTTTCCTAAAAACCGGGTTGTCCAAAACCCGGGTTTTCAGTTAATCGGTTAACCGAAATTGAGAACACTAGGCCAAATCTGTTTACATACATGTTGATTCCATCGTCTAGTTTTTAAGATTTTCTTATTTAAATAAGTTACTGATATTGGACTGTTCAATTGGGGTATTCAAACGGTAGTGTTAAAGTCATAACGTCATAATGTCTTAAGCTTTTAAACTAGTTTAAAATACGACTGCTGTGAGCAACCTCTCATATTTTAGTGTGTTAGTTGAAACATAAACAATATGATACAAAAGAAATGCGAAAAAATATTACAAAAATTAAATAATATTTGGTACTAATATGCAAAATTATGAGAAAATTATTTAACGGCTTCTATGTTTCCGAAAATTATTTGCGAATTTTTGCAATATATAAACCAAATTTTTTCGTGCATTTATCCTTTTAAAATTTTAAGGCTTTGGAATTTATTTGCAAAATTTTTAAGTTTTGCGAATCAGGTAATTTTTGATAAAACTTATTGCTCTTGTGAGTAATTTTAACAAATTAGGATTGAATCAAGCCACATCATCATTGTCTGATTGAAATATTTTTGTTGTTGCAGTTTTTGCCTTTTTAGGGTCCATACACCAAAGGTGAAAAGGAACCCTATTGTTTTCGCTACGCTGTCGGTCTGTCCGTCACACGGTATTTTCTCAGGAACCGTAAGAGCTACGGACCTGAAATTTGGACACAGCATGTAGAACCTTGGCCCCTACAACAGCAAATACATGAGAATTAAAAATTAAAGGGTGTTCCAAAACAAGCAACGAAAAATGTTAAAATCCCATGTAATGTACATACAGTTGTATGAACATATGTATGTATATTGAAACTTGAAATTTGTAAAATTAGTGTATTTTTATACAGACTACAACAATTAACACTAAAATTTAAAAGAATTAAAATTAAAGGGTGGTCCATCAGTTAATGCAATTTTGACTATGTAATTTTGACAATTTGCTATATCTTGGAAACCGTAAGAGGCAAACTAAAAACTAAAAAAACCGAAAATTATAAAATCGCCAAACCAAAAAAAAAAAAAAAATCGCCAAAAATTAAAAAAAAAATCGCCAAAACGAAAAAAAAATCGCCAAAATTAAAAAAAAAATTTCTAATACTAAAATAAATCGCCAAATTCGAAAAAATCGCCTAAATGAAAAAAACGCCGAAGTGAAAAAAAAACGCCAAAAATCGAAAAAAATCGCCAAAACGCGAAAATGTCGCCAAAATTAAAAAAAAAATTTAAATAAAAAAAATCGCAAAAATGCAAAAAATCGCCAAAAATAAAAGAAATCGCCAAAATGGAAAAACGCAAAAAACCGAAAAAAATCGCCAAAACAAGAAAATAAAGTGTCAAAATTAAAAAAAGAGCCAAAACTTAAAAAAATCGCCAAAACCGAAAAAACGCAAAAACCGCCAAAACAAAAAAACCGAAAAGACCCCAAAAACGAAAAAAAAATGCCAAAACTATATATTATATAGGATGAAGTTTGTATTAAATTACATATCTAGTGTTCGTACGGAACCCTTCGTGCGCGAGTCAGAGTCGCACTTTACTGAATTTATTTACACATTTGACGACTTTTATTTTATATCACACTTTGCTATCTTTTTGGTATTAGCAAGTTTTCATATTTGCGAATTTTTCCGATTTTTTAGGAATTTCTTTTATCTTTAGGTACTTATGTATTATTTTAGGGCTTGTTTATAATTTTTCAATTTCTCGCGAATTTTAGCTATTTTTGCGATCAAAGTGATTTTTAGCCAAATCTTGCCTTTTTACCGATTTTTAATACATCCATATATTTGTGCGAATTTTCATCATTTTGTCAATTTGCTGTGATTTTTGGAATTTCTTAGATCTGTAGGTATTTTTAAGCTTGTTTGCAATTTGTTGCGAAGTTTTGCAATAATAGTGATTGTTCCCAATTCTTTGTTTTTTTAAACAGTTTTGAACTTTTTTTTTTAGTAAATATCAGACTTTAATATATTTTTGATGCTACCAAGTTTTTGCGAATTTCTTACAATTTTAGCATTTTTTAAAATAAACTTTAGGTTTTTTTCAATTAAAAATATATTCGGGAATTTTCGCAAATTTTTTGCACGTGAGATAATTTTTGATTCATAAAATCTACTGAGTTTGTTCGTTTACAGTTTTTGAGGCTTTGGAAATTTTTTGAAGAGATTTGCATTTTCGCAAGTTTTTGCGATTTATACGCTGTAAGTCTGTACTAGAGTTATTACTTTTTTTTTGCGGTCGATATAATCAGCTACCAATCTCCCAATTGTTTATATTATTTTAATCCCTTGCGAATTTTTATATTTTTTGCAATATATAATGATTTGATAAGAAATTTGCTAAAGAAAAACGCCACGTATTAAAACGTTAATGGAAATTTTGTCGAAAAAGAAAGGTAAAAACAAAATAATTAATTATGACAGTAACAATTACATAGAGTGAATAATTGTATTAAAATATTACTCCTTTTATATGAAAGAAAATAAAAATAATTTTAAACTGGTTTAAAATGTTAGGACTTCATGACTTTATGACACTTAAGACACCCTTGTGAATACCCCAATTATTATGTTTTTATAAAAGTAAAAAATCTTACACATAAATGACTTCTATGATACAGGGTGTCTGGTAGCAGATTTATATTTTTAACTTAAATAAAAAACGTAATAATTGACACAAAGTTTTATTAAGAGCATTGAACGATAGAATGGAAATGCGGATTTTATTTTTTTATGAGTATGTCATCCAGATGTCTTCCGTCGAGTTGAACACACTGTTCAAAACGGAGCCTTGTGTTCTGCGCCACACGCTGTAGTAAACTTGGTTCAATTGAGCTGATTACTGGACACGTATTTTACTTTAAAGCCACAGAAGCTTGGGGATTGTCATTAAAACCCCTCTCTTTGAGGTAGCCCCACAAAAAAAAATCCATAGGCGTTAGATCAGGAAACCTCGGTGTTCATGGGATGTCCCCTAAGTGACTGATCAGTTTTTGTATGAAATTTTCCCGAAGCAAATGTAATGCAAGCTCTGGATGTGTGTGTAGTCGCCTCATCTTGTTGAAACCACATGTGTGAAGAGTACGATGGATGAGCTCACAGGTTTGGCAAAAAGAATTCCCTTATCATGCGTGGATAATTTTCACCGTTGACATTCGTCCCCTGGCCTCGAGAATTTTCGATGGTCCAATTATCTCATGCGTGAATAAGGCACACCAAACAGTTAGTCTGGGGCAATGCAATGGTTTTTGATGTTTCAATCGAGGGTTGCGGGTTCTTGGAAACAAGTTTTGCTTGTTGGCGTGGCCGTTTAAGCGAAAATGAGCCTCGTCGCTCCAAAAAAAAAAAAACAATGAGTGTTCGAACTCACGGGCGATGTGTTAACACCTTTTTGTTACACCGTACCTGTTCGATTTCTATGAACACAGACCCACAAACCCGGAGGTAGAGTTAATATAAAGTATTTAATGAAAAAGAATAGTTTATTGAATTTAATTTTACTTTGTATAAAATATTAATGTTATGTTTTCAGCACAGTTAATATATAATATATATATATATATATAATATATATATAATATGTATATATAAATTTAGTAGATGCACTCAAAATGAAAAAAATTAAACAGAAGTGCTAATGATTTCATTATTTTCTTGCTTAATACTTTTTATTTATTTTATATTAAACCCACAAAAAACAAAGAGAATGCAAAGCAACAGACAAATTTACATACATACATTGTTATGTTTGTACATAACCTACATGCGTTGCTGTCTTGCTATCTCATTTTTATATATGTACGTATAACCACGTCACTATTCTCTTTGCTATGCATAAGACAAAACCGAAGATCAACATAAAACACTTTTTTAATATTACTCCAAATTAATACTCCAAATTAAAACACTTAAATGTCGGCTCGCCGATATCGGATCGCCATATTTTTTAACAAAAACTCTTCGTCGAAACCCGCACTAGCTTTTTAATCCAAAAATTAATAAAATCGGCTATGAATTTCCGGAGAAAATCGCGTGGGAAAATTATATGAAAATCGCCCAATAATCACTTTCAATACCGACTGCTAAGCAACGAACAAACAAACTCTTACATACCTAACACTTGCGTATGTATTGAAACTGATAGTTTACTGCCCTAGAGGCGCGCGTATAGATGTTAACACATCAAAAATTGGATTTACAGTGCAAAAACGCTCCAACGTCGTTTCACAAACATTTTTCCGTAAATCAAAATCACTTTCTTTCAGTTCTTGAAAGATTTGAATTTAAAAGGATGGAATTTCAGATCCTTTTTAAAAATTTCATGAATAATCGCTCTTGGATGTCCCAGTGAGACTGCTCTTTTCCGTATTGAAAGCCGCGGATTTTCACGTAAACTGCTTTCAATCAGTTCAATGTTTTCGGGAGTCCGTGAAGATCGACTGAGTCCTGGCCGTGGGACATTCATAGCCGAAACAGCTGCGTGGAATCTCTGCACCCACGAACGAATTAAATTTACACTTGGTTCATCACGTTTTCGCCGAATACCGAACTTTGAACAAAATTGTCGACGAGTAATTACGTAAGAATCATTACTCTTAAAAAACTGTGACATCGTGACTAACTAACCCGCACAATCCATAATTCCAACAGAGGCATCCTCCCTCCGCACTGTTTATTGCTTTTTGAAATAATCGTATTTAAAAATAAAAATTTGCCTCCAGATACCCTGTATAATTTAGAATATTGAATGAAATTTATCACTAATATAACAAAACATTAACTATTATTTATTACATTGCTTTCTTTTATAAGTCTGCTGTTCTGTGGTTGGTTTCAATTAGAATTTCTGGGGACCACTTGCCATTATATATTTTTCCCATGTGAGCAATATCTCGGTAGAACCTTTCACTTGTTTGCTTGTCAAAAACACCTCACCACGAAAAAAAACCTAAATGTTAATGCAGGAAGTGTATTTTTAATGACACACGTTGCATCTGAGTTGTTCATATGAAAGAAGAAATTCTTTTACCAGTTGTTCGTAATTTGCAGTCCGTCTATTTCTAAGAAAATTGTGACATGCATTATCGGAAGCTATCCATGCTCTTCTTTCTTTGTTAACTAACTTAGATTTGAACAATTCTTTAAAGATTTCTCATATTTGGAGACCAACAAATGTGCCTTCCTTCGATTTGGTTTCACTTGCACGTTGATATATTTTTCACGAGTTTAAATACCATGTTCATAGCTTATACAAAATCGTTTACGAGTATTAAACTTTATTTGATGGACAGTGGTGGCCCCACTATAGCCCCTAGCATTGACATTTCTTTTAAATTGGCACATATATTCCACAAATAGCAATCGTAATTCCAGTGCCCACAAAAAAAATTACTTTACTTGGTATGACTTTTCAATTGAATTACAAGGTGCAAGTGTGTTGCCAATAAATGGTTTACAAAGTGGGGTACCTGTTTTAATTATGAATAAAATCAAAATTTATGCACAAATTTTCATTACTTATAGCTTATTTAATTTGTCTTACAAAGCGATACGAACTTTAGCCTGTTCAAATCATAAATATAAAAACAAATGAAGTTCAAACAATAATAATTAAATTAACTAAAATTAGTAGCTATGGGCCTCTTGCAAAAATTAAATAAATATAGAAAAGTTAAAAAAATATTCTTAGTTTGGCCAGAGGAATTTTTTAAACTCCGTGTTGCATAGGCAACATTGGTCCAAGGTGTATAAAATTTTTTTAAAATCTTTGCCTTTAGAGATGCTTTCAACAGGTTAGAGGAAGATAGAAATAGAAAAAATTATCGAGTTTGATTGCGATAATTATGATGATGAGGATAATGCAGAAGAAGAAGACGTAACAAAAATTTTGGAAAATATTATTGAAGAAACTTTTCAAAGTATTTTAGACAGTCGTGAAAGTAGAGCTGCTCGATGGTAATCGATGCATCGTAAACATCGATGTTTTGGTTGTGATACATCGTACGATGTATCGATACATCGATGTTTTTATTCAATGTATCGATAAGACGACTTTTTGTATATATTGATGCTTGCAATTCATTTAATGTATTGATAAAAAAACCACTCCAAGAATGACTTTTAAAACATTTTTTAAAGTTCTAAAATTGTTTAAAGATCGCTTGATGTAACAAAACAATACTAAAGGTATTTTTTTTCTCAATTTACAAAGCGTCATCGAAGCAAAAGCGTTATTTTAAAGCATCCAAATATTTATTTTTATTGTGAAAAAATTGTCAAACTGTTCTTGGTATTGTATGGTAATAATCAGCAATGTAAGTTCTTTTTCCATATTTGATGTTAAAATCAATGATATATTTGGCTTAAAATTACTGTTATAGAAGCATTTTACAGTTCCAAGTAGAGCTACTGTGACTCGGTGGGTTGATAAAAATTATTAAGACGCTTTGTCAGGAACATTGAAAACTAAATTACACACAATGGCAAATTTTACTTTGACAACTGACATTTGGTTCGATTTGCAAAGCTGTAGAGCTGGCCTTTGAAAAAAGAAGCACTTACCGTCACAAAACATGCAGAAGTGTCACGAGACGGAATTTACGGGTATTTTTCTGTTTGTCTCGTTATTCCTCAAATTTTTTAGTCGTTTTTGTTTTGATACGTCTTTCTAGTGCAATAAATTTTTATTAGCTGTGTTAATTGGTAAATTGTAATACGCTACAGTTTCAAATACACTATAATTTTCTCTTTTTTCCACGAATTTAAAAAAAAACCTAATTGGAGCTTTTTTTACCTGTTACCTTCTTCACTTCTGTGTATTCTGTGATACCGTGCTTTGCGCACATGCTTTTCTTAATCCTTATGAAATTTTAAAATCGACTTTTATTTATTTAATAAATTTTCTTGGTTCCAATTAATCAACGTAAACATCAATGTTTTTTTTTTAAATCGATAGTATCGAATAACATCGATGTGAATTAATAATGAATCGAATGAGAAAAAACATCGATGTTTTTTTACGTGAGCGGCTCTAGGTGGAAGTATTTAAATGGAGTTATTATCAAAGATCATTAGTGAAGATAATGAAACCGATATTCAAGTTGAAGAAAAGGTGCAAGAAGTCTTTGAAAAAGTAAATTTAGAAAGCTTGAAATGGAGAAATTTAAATGTTGATACATTAGATACCTCTTGGAAAAGCAATATTAGTTATGGAACCGAACGAATATTTTTCCAAATTTTTTGATGACGATATAATTCCAAAGATTTGCGATGAATCGAACTTATATGCATTGCAAAATACTGTAACTCAAGTGAAATTTCAAACTTATGAAATAAAAAGGTTTATAGGTGTGTTATTATACCTCGCTGTGAAAAATTTTCCAAATTTGAGAATGGCGTGGGCTCAGAATTTTAAACTGTCGGCAGTAGCGGAATCATTACCGCGTAATCGTTTCGAAAAAAAAATACGATGAAGCAAAACAATTCATATATTGCATTTGCAAAAAAGTTGCGTATATAAAGCAGAAATTGACATCAACTGTCACCACACACAGTGGACCAAACACAAAGAACGCTGATGATGAAGATGTAGTGGCCATCAAAAACAGCTAGTTGTTCCGCTTACAAGTGTTTGTCAGATTATTTACAATTGACTTTGGTGTTGTTTTTTCATTAAAAATTATCACATGTAATTTGGCTTACAAAGCGATACGAACTTTAGCCTGTTGAAATCAAATGAAATTCGAACAATAATAATTAAATTAACTAAAAAATTTGAATTTTCGAAGGCAAAACAAAAATTTTATTTTCCATTAAAAATATTTTTTTCCAATAATTTCTGAAACCGTTGAAAATACAAAAACTAATATTAGTTTGACTTGAATGTTATTTTATTTTGCATCTTTCAAACCGTTGTCGAACTATGTATATTGAAATAAGTTAGCGTGACCGCCTTGTTTAGGGGCTAATATGAGCCACTCCCATTAAAAAAAATTATACGTGATGGATAAAAACTGGAAACAGATTTGAATTAAGGACATTAATGTCCATATCACACATACATATGTATATTATTATTGAAAACAGTTTTTTTTTTTGCAAAACGGTGTTATTAAACTTGTTGCATATTTTTAAAGAGACCCGAAAAAAGGTTAAAATGATGGATAAATCCAAACCACCAAATTTCGAACTATCGAGAGTAGACTGTATAGCTGCGATAGATACTATTTAAAAAATTATTTAATTAATTAGTTTTTGTACATTCCATATTTAAATATGTGATTAATTACAAATTAAATGTAGAAGTGCATGTGTATTAGGGCGTTTCACCAAAGGCGTTTTTTCCGATTTTTGCAACACTTGAAGCGGAATATTAAGGCTTGTGATGTAAAAGAATTTCGAAAAAATTTTTGGATTTTTTGAAGATGGGTATGGGGTCGCTGAAATAGATTTTATCAAAAAATGAGGTTATGGAGAAACAATTTTTATATTATTTTTTTCAGGTGCTTTGTGTTCATACAACTAAACAATTCTTTTCTTAAGGATCCGATCCCACGACAAAAAAAAATATTAGTGTGAAAAATTATTATATTAAGGACCAAAGTGGTAGTAGCCTTAAAAGTGAAAAATTATTTTTCATAGATTTCAAACCTCGATAACTTGAAAAGTTTTCAACATTTTTTGAAGATGTAAAATGCGTTAGAAAGGCCCTTAAATTACCTTTCATTCGGTACATACATAGATTTAGTTTTACTTGTTGGAAAAATGTAAGGAAGAAATTAAAGTTTGAGAAAATTTTTTTTATTTATCAAATTTTATGAAATTAAAAGAATTTCATTATGTTTCGTTCTTGGTTAAGTAAAAAAAAACATCTAAAAGACATTACTTTAATAAAAATATCAAAAATTCAATTCATCAATATATTTGTATTCCCATACAAAATCAAAAGATATTAAATAAAAAAAATCAACATATTTAATGAACAAATTAAAATTGAAAAGTAAATTTGTATCAAAAATTACAATACATTAAACATTAAATGTGGAACAACTGTGGAAGTATTTTCAAATTGGTTTCTTAAGAGCTTTTTCAATGACATTTTTGTTAACATTACGTATAATTTTTCGATTGTTATCAACGCTAATCAATAAGTTTTGAAAATCATCCTCATTCTTTGTAATTTTTTTCTTATATATTGCAACTGACGCCACGCCTCTTTGTGATAAATCATTCACAACACATAGTTTTTCTAGTTTTTTCTTTGCAAAAACAAAATCATCATCATTTTCCCATAAATGTGTATCTTTCGAAAAAAAGGAAGTGAGCAATTTTAATTCATCAAAAACCCTTTTACCGTTTGCGGTACTGTTTTTTTTTTAACATCTGTAGACATTTGTAGAAGAAAATTGTTGCTTAAACTTAGAAAACAGTTTTATATATATTTTACTTACCCATGCTTTGATTATTTTCTTTATACAGTATACCAATTGTAAATGAAATATTTAATATTTTTGCCAATTACCTGCTTTTAAAGAAGTCCGACTTTATGTATCGCAAAATTCAAATAGTCTGAAATATTTTTATTTTTGTATATTTTGTTACTTTAAAAAGGGGCTACTTCAAATATTTTAAAATTCAAATAGTGTGAATTTAAAAATAAAAATTTTTTTTTTGTCTATTTTTTATTTTTTTCAACATTTTTTCACAAGTAAGATATAAACTTATACATACCAAAATAAAGGTATGTATCTAAATTATCTTTCTAACGCATTTTACATTTTGAAAAAATGTTGAAAACTTTTCAGGTTATCGAGGTTTGAAATCTAGGAAAAATAATTTTTCACTTTTAAGACTATCAAAGTGGTCCTTAATATAATAACTTTTCACACCAATAATTTTTTTTGGTGGGATCGGATCATTAAGAGGAGAATTGTTTAGTTGTATGAACAAAAAGCACCAGAAAAAATAATATAAAATTTTTTTCTCCATAACCTCATTTTTTTGATAAAATCTATTTCAGCGAACCCACACCTATCTTCAAAAAATCCCAAAAAATTTTCGAAATTCTTTTACATCACAAGCTTTAATATTCCGCTTCAAGAGTTGCAAATTTTTTTTTTGTGAAACCCCCTAATGTGTATAGCAAAATGTATCGCTTTAGTTATTTATAATTAAGGTAAATTCACATTTGTAAAGTTCTCACAGTTGTTAAGTTACAACAATCTCATGTTTTCTAGTAATTAAATTTATTGCACAGAATACTAGATTTTTTAACTGCGTCAATTGTTTACTGTAATTGGAGTTATATTTTTTTTAAATTAATATTAACTAAGATCACACTTAAATAAGAGAATCAAATAACAAAAGGTGATTGGCATGGGCCTTTTAACATAACCATGATAGTAAAATAATATATGAGGTAAAATCTTGTGGACAAACTCCTCAAAACTTGTAGTTGTACCTAGTGTTTGAAACTTTTTCACTTTTTGTCATATGCTAGGAACACAACTGGGACGAACAACGAATTTTTCGGTGCGAACTTTCGTCATAAAACACACATTTGTGCATATGAATGTGAATACAACACCGCCGTCGAACGAAATTCGTCGTGCGTAACGAACTTTGAGATAGATTTATTCCAATTTTGTACGAGGACGAACGACGAAAAAACAATTTTCTCTCTCACTCTCTCTGTCTTTGTACCCGCATTTCTACAACAAATATTACAACAGCAATAACCATATGTACTTTGTTGGTGTAAATTACCTTCTTACTTTTCAAATCAGGGTAGCATCGTCAGATTGCATGTTTCTTATAGGAAATGTCAAACACCATACAAAACTAACAGCCAAACCCACGATATCGAGAAGTCGATCGACAATGCATGCGAACGATGACGTAACCATTTCCATACAAATTTGGTACCCACTATGAAAATTCAAACGACAACAAATGTCAAAATCAGTCACTTGGTTTGTGCTTGTCGACAAAACAAAAAAATACACATAAATACCAAATTTTTAAACAAATTTACATTTATGAAAATAAAAATGTTAATTTTTTTGCGTTTATTTTATTTATTTAACTCACAAACATGCATTTTTATCACATAATTCTTTTTGAATTACATACATATATATGTATGTATGAATGTGTATACGTGCAATTTATCTAACCAATTCTAAACACTCAATTAGGCAAATTACTCTTTCCACTTCAATAGATTGCTTGTCCCATTGGTGCTACTCCCCTCCATTCTTCATTACAATCCGCTTGCATTATTTTAGGAGTATCTACACATTTCAAGTGATATATGTATTTATTTATATTTCACACACAAAATTTTGAAAATAACTTTTTAATTTTTTTTTGTATTGTCTTATGTTTATTATTGTTGTTACTTTTATTATTTATTTGTAGAAACTTTAAGTAGCATAGAGTTGCATTTTTTATGGAATACTTTTCACATTTCAGCGCTTTTTATTTGTAAAGTAGCGTTTTATTTGTGAAATTTTTGATGTGGCAATATGCTAATTTGACAATGAGTAAATGCATTACGTTAACAACGTAAAGCCCGACGACCGACAAGTCGATAGCTAGTGGGTCGCTCAAACGAACTATAATGAGTGACTTGTCGTCAGTCGATAGAGTTGTCGATCGATATCGTGGGTTAGGCTGTAAATATTCGAAAGGTGTTTATGGATACCCAAGTAAAAGCATGCTTTTATGCTTATCCCTACACAATCCAAATTTAACATTTAGATTGGTATAATGACATTAGTCACCTGGTGAATTGCTGCCACCCAATAAATGCGCCTTGCAACAACCAACTTTATAAAATGTAAGAGAGGAGTTCGCCGAGTAAATTCGTCGTTGTTGTGTTTCACACGACGAATTTACGCAGTTAACTCTTACCGACGAATTCGTCGACGTGGACGAAATTCGTCGTTCGCCCCTGTTGTGTCCCTAGCAATAAGAATAAAGGTGAATTCACCCATTGTTTTGGAACAAAATTTTTGTTTGGAGAACATTTTTTTTACAGAGAGTTTTTTGCAAGACGATTCATCCTTTTCGAACATTTTGTCTAGAAAATCAAAGCTACCATATGAAATACGTGTGTAAACGATGCGTATTAATTTTACAAGTGGCAGCACAGCGGCAAATGATTACAATTTTCTGTGTCACACACATCTTTTTAATTGTTTTCTGCAACGGTTTCGTTCTTTTAATTAATTAATTAATTTTAATTTAATTTAATTAATTTTTCTTTATTTCTATTGTAATAAATACAAGTATACTCTGTTCTCTTATTATTCATATAATATGATGTGGCAGCTCAGTTCAACTTTGGCTGGAAAATTAAAATAGTTGGCAGCTCAGTTCGATTTTTTCCGGAAAAAAATTTAAATTAAACCAATTCAAGTAGAAAATGTTCCGAACAAATTTTGTTCTCTTCTTCTCTCTCTTTCAAAAAGAGAAACGTCAAACTCCATATAAAAAAAATTTGTCCGGACAAAAAATTTGTTCCGAAACAATGGGTAAGTGCAACTAAAGGCTCGGTTAGCCGGCTGTAATGTAATGTAACTGCAACAGTAAGAAACAAGTGATCGATTTTGCTATGTGAAAAATAATGAAAATGGTTATAGAGATGTAATGTAACGTAACCTGCTTGTCATATAAAAATATCAATCAGCTGTTTTCTACGTTACAGTTATGTAAAGTAATGTAAAGTAACTGCAACAGTAAGAAACAGCAGATCGATTTTGTTATGTGAAAAGTAATGAAAATGGTTATAGAGATGTAATGTAACGTAACCTACTTTTCATATAAAAATATCAATCAGCTGTTTTCTACGTTACAGTTACATTACATTACAGTCGGCTAACTGAGTCTTTAATAAACTACATACGTATGTATGTAATGTAGTCACTGTTGCCACTTCAGCTATTTTGTCGACAAATCTAGCGATTTTTAAATACATTTTGCGAAAAAAATTTTGATTTCGCTCTTAGCGGGAATTCTAGCAATTTTTTGTGCATCATAATTGGCTTTAAAATGTGAGCTTGTTTAGAAGCAGTGCACGAATATGAAGCCAACTACAGTAGTTTTCCGATTTAACGAACCTAATTGCTGTCAGGCCTGTTCGTTAAAGTGAATTGTTCGTTATATCCATCGTGATGGTATCGAAGTTGTATGGTTCTCGTATAATTTGCATTCATATTTATTTACACAAAAAATTCAAAACAAAATATATTTACATAAAACAAAATGAAATAGAATTTTATTTGTCACTGCCTTAAGCCTAGTACTCTGTTCGAAGTTGTGAAAAATTTTCAGCAACATTGATTATTTCGCGTGAAAAATTTGACACGTAACAAGTGACGCCCATTATACTTTTTCGGAAAAAATTATCGTATTTATTGGTTGGAAGTAGGCAACACTCAAGGCACATCAATCAGGTACCCGCGATTCTACAACAAATATTACAACAGCAACAACCACATGTACTTTGTTGGTATTTTTCTTACTGTTCAAAACAGGATAACATCGTCAGGTTGCATGTTTCTTATAGGAAATGTCAAACACCATACAAAACTGAATATTCGAAAGGTGTTTATGGATACCCAAATAAAAGCATGCTTTTAGGCTTATACCTTCATAATCCAAATTTGACGTTTAGATTGGTATAATGACATTAGTCACCTGGTGTAGTGCTGCCACCTAATAAATGCGCCTTGGCAACACTGATCGACTTTTGTTAACAAAAACATCAGCTTTCAATATTTCGCACGAAATAAATGCCAGTCTCATTATTTCACAGATAGCAAGAATACATTTCATACATTTCATACATTTTTCACGAGTTGAACAGAGTACAACTTTTGCAACATTATTTCATGTAAATTTCACGTGAACTTTTTTTGTATGGATTATGTCAACATTTCGCGTGAAATTTTGAACAGAGTACCAGGCTTTAAATAACTAAACTAAAATAATTGAATGAAAAGAAGTGAAGAAATTTTTCCGTCATTCTGTTATTTTTGTTTATGAAAAGCAACATATTTAAATTTTTTGGTTTTAGGGGTGTAAAATTTACTGTCGATATTGACTAAAAATATCGATTGTTTACAAGTATTAATCGATAGCAGAATTAAAACATCGATACCCAGCTAAAAAAATTCTATATGGTCCATATATTTTTAATATATGAGTGTATATAACTATATATGAATATGTATGAAATAGTAATCAAAACAAAATAGGTACATATATGTGTATGTGTGTGTTTGTGAACAAATACCCTCCCTGCAAATAATGCGACTAGTCCATACATGCATGTAAAGACTAGTCCAAAGAGGAGTAGGAGTACCACAAAACTACTCCAAATATATGAAAAAAAGGTGGTCGATTTAACATTGCGATGTCCTAAGGTTGGACCACATGGTCCAACTTTGCATTACATCGGACTAACCCCAAAATTACTCTTACAGCCCTGCAAATAATATTGGAGTACGTGGTCCAATCTAGATGAAACAGACTAGTTACATCATGGTCCCATGTAATGCAGTCATGGATCATGTCGTTTTCATACAAGCACTCAATTCTGGTTATTCTAGTATACTCCTTTGATAATGAAATTGCGTATTTTGTTCACATTTTGGTATTTTATTAAACAAATACATATATAAAAATTGGAACTTATAATTAAAATATATACAATAACCGGGGTTAATTCTTTTATTCGTTCAGCATATCACTAGCAACTAGGGATTTTGTTTGCCATTTCTATTAAATAAATAATGTTAATCAAAAATTTTATGTTTCGCTGAATTAGTAAAGTCAAACACGAATGAATCTGCAAGTGTGACAAATATTTAACTGATGGCACAAAATCTTCCACATCGTAAAACAATTTCCATAATTGGCACATTCGCATAAATTTTTTTTAATTTTAACATTTTCTATTTTTTATACAATATGGATTGTTATTTTATATCTCTTTTGCAAATTCTTTTTGTGTATTTTTTTTATTATTGTTCAATACATTTAAATTAACCTTTTAATTCGATTTCTTAAACTAATTTTTATAAACACTTAAATTTTGTTTCACGTCATTTTTGTTTTCAACAAACCAATAAAACAAGAAGAAGCATAGTTGTTTGTATCTTAAAAAATATTTTCTACGCATTAAGAACAATACTAATAGACGCTTTGTTGACAATGTCACCAAAATAGTCGACAAAAGTGGTGAGTTGGGGACATTTAACCCCACGTTTCCTTCAGGGTATGATACGTTCATACCCAGCTGGAAAAGTAGGCATTAATTACATAAATAATGGAGAGAAATAATGTGTTATTTTACAAAACAAATGCATTCCCTTAGAAACGAGGGTGTACATTGATTACCACGTGCATTACCTTATCTGCAGAAGAAAAGCGTCTTGCATTTAAGTTTTATTTTTCTTGGAATATTTAATGTATTTTTAATCCATTGTTTAATAAAAAAATTAATTTATAATAATTTTTGTGTATATTAACATATGAATCTGCCAACACTAGCTGTCTTTTTGTATACAACGCGTGAAAGTTGAAGAATGTTAAACTTTTTGCGAGGTACACGCATCACAAACTTCTCTATGTAACTTGCCTTATGAAAATACACTTTTTCAACTTTTTTGACAGACGCGTGTTATCTACCTTTACAACTACAAATTTATATAATGCATAGCATATTTCAGTGATAGGTATTGTACCAAACAAGAACTTGGCCAAAATTTTTATCTCACTACTTTTGATGGCCGAAATTTTGGAAAGGAACCTGGTATTTTTTCACATTTATGTTTTTGTGAGGATTAATTCTACATTTCCCAAACTAACAACTAGTGTGTTGCTATAGACTGCTACGAATGAACGAATAAAAAGCATTGATGAACTGAATATCAAAAAGTACCCTGATTATTGCGACAAAAAAGTCTTCATATAAACGCGGGTGGATTTAAGAAGGGACTCCAAAAGAAAAGGTAAGCGTTGTCACCGTTCATCTAAACGTGCTTATTGTAACAATTTTATTGATTAATTGACTTCGCCGATAATCCTGCTGATTAGTATCCCAGTGAAAAAATGTAATTATTCAGGAACTACTTTTTATCTTCTTCCAAAATATCAATTGGTGTGTATTTTTACCCCACTGCACAAAGCAAAGTAGGGTATTGTGTTTGTCAGTCTATGTACATATGTATGTGTGTATCTATGTGTGTTCGTTTGCGGTACTTAAACCGAACGCGTGAGCCGATTTTGATGATTCTTACGTCAATCGATTTGTCTTAATACCGGGAGTGTCGATTTTGTAAATACGAAAAAAAATAAAAAGTCAGCGAACTATATCAAAATGGGTATCAATCGACAGGTATTTTGAAATTATCTTTAGGTTTCTCTTATGACTTGTCATTTGGAATGACCATTTAGGATATTTAAAGGTTCAAAGTTGATAGCAGTCGGGCTTTTTAAATTTTTTGTTTAAATACTTGTTTACTTTTCTGGACATTATTATTAAAAACATTAACTAAGAAGCTATTTCAATTATGCAAAATTGGAGATCATTTATAGTTTTTGCAAATGCTTACGAAATGTTTTGAATTTTTAGAAAAATGAAATCAATGTCATGAAGCATTATATTTTTATTTACAAAAAATACATATCTATGCATGTATATTGATTTAAAATTAATTTGGGAAATGAAAAAACCACATGAAAAATCTGATTTACTCAACATCATGAACAACTTCGGATTCACTGAATATTTTTTTTAATACATGTATTTATTTATTGTATCTTCATATATGAACTAACAATAAGTATTCAAATCTTAAATCTAAAATATAGATATTAGGCCCGACCACTGTCGGACATAAACTTAGTAATAGTTATAAATAATACATAAGTAGTGATAATCAAAAAGGAAAAATAAATGTATTATCAAGCAGTCCCATCTGGAGTGTTGAGTATAAGAGCCCTTGTGTCCCTCTTTTTTAGGCGGATATGTGTAGTAAAGTTCAAAATATTACGAGCAACCGGATTAGGATGTGACTCGAGTTTTGTTAAATATTTGCCTGCGTATTTTGCAATTTCTTCAGTCACTAGTGGCATATTTAAATCACGATGTATATTTGAATTTTTTATGTACCATGTTATTAACGGTAAAATTTTGTTTTGCTTTCGTTTGATTTTCTCGATATTGGAAGCTGAAGCAGTGCCCCATAGTTGAATTCCGTAACACCATATTGGTTTCAAAATCGACTTGTATATTAAAAGTTTACAATCAAGACTGAGTGTTGAATTTCTACCAATCAGCCAATGTATCTGAGTTATTTTAAGTTTCATTTGTGTTAGCTTAGAATCAATGTGTTGTTTCCATGTAAGCCGTCGATCAAGTTGTATACCAAGGTATTTTACATGTGAATGTTGAGGAACAATTTGATTATTTATTCTAATGGGGGAACAAGTATATTTTCGTAGAGTAAATGTTACCTGCGCACACTTCTGCTTATTTACTTTAATTCTACACAACTTTAACCATAGTTCCAGCTGTGTTATATGTTCCTGAAGATATCGGGATGCCTCATGAGGGTTTTCGTGCATACTAAAGCAGGCTGTATCATCGGCAAATGTAGAAGTATGGATATTACTGTTCACAGGCATATCACAAGTATAAATCAAATACAAAACTGGCCCCAATACACTCCCTTGAGGTACACCGGATGAGATAGTTTCGGGCGCACTCATAAATTCTCCTTCCATAACAGAGAACTTCCGGCCTAAAATATAACTTTCCAAAAGTTTTAGAATGTTATTTGGTAGATATGTCTTCAATTTTAAAATTAAGCCATCATGCCAAATTTTATCAAATGCCTGAGAAACATCAATCAACAGGGCAGAACAATACTTCCTTTCTTCAAATGTTTTCCCTATAAATTATTTATTATATATTGGTTTCAGTCTATGAACAAAATGTCCTTTCAGACTACGATATACAATTTATCTTTAAAAAGCAGTTAGGATTGTTAACTTATATACATAAGCATGTTTATGGTAAAAATTCTACAATACTAATAAGAAATGAAAGACTAATTTCTGTAAGAATGTATTGATACATAAGTATGTATAATTAAACAATTATAAATAACAATATCATTTTATTACACTTAGAAGAAAAAGTTTAAAATCTATTTTATCTGTGCTGAATTGTACATAAGAATTCGATTCTTTTTGCAATTTACAATTAATTTCATTAAGAAACACAAAAGCACGAGTTAATGTGCCATTACGAGCATAATTAGTTCGATGAAAAGGAATATCAAACAATTTAACTAGCCTCAGGTTTCTAGGAGGTATAAAGAATGGCATAGAATTAAGCAAATCAGGACAGTCAATGTATCCATTAATAATATCATAAATCAAAAGGGCGGACTGAAGTTTTCTACGTCCCTCCAGAGTACGTAGGCCAATAAATAGACACTTAGATTCATATGGAACAGTAGCTAAGTACGATAACGAGCATGTAACAAATTTAACAAAAATACGTTGAAGTCTCTCAATACGAGAGATAAGATTTGAGACATGTGGATTCCATATCACTGCAGCATATTCCAACTTAGATCTGACAAAAGACGTGTACAGGTATTTATGTGTATGCGGATTAACAAACTCAGAGCAGTTTCTCTTCAAAAAACCAAGCATTTTATATGCTTTAGGAAGTATATACTCAACATGTGCTACAAAAGACATAGAACTATCGAAAACAACACCTAAATCAACTTTGGAATTTGATGTGTTCAATTTAATACCATTAATATAAAACGTCAATTCGATTGGGTTCATAGATCTATGAAATGAAACGTGTAAACATTTATTAATATTTAAATGCAAGCAATTCAATTGACACCAATTACTTAAATTATTAAGCTTATATTGCATAATGTACATATCGCTCATCGAATCAAATTTCATGAAAAATTTTAAATCATCTGCATAAAGAAGAAATTTAGATTTAATAAAACAGCAACCAATATCATTAATAAATAAATTAAATAATAAAGGGCCAAGGTTGCTCCCCCTGAGGTACTCCAGACGTTTGATAATATGGCGTAGATTGAAAACCTTCAATATATACTGAGCAAACTCTATTAGATAAGTATGATTTAAGCCATAACAAAAAACTGGAATGGAAACCCATTACGCTCAATTTAGACAATAGAATAGAATGTGATATCTTATCAAACGCTTTGGAAAAATCTGTATAAATAGCTTCTAATTGACTACCATGCTCTAGAGCGTCTAGACAATATTCACTGAAGAGGGTCAAGTTAGTAACAGTCGATCTACCAGGATAAAAACCATGCTGATACGGAGAAATCCAAGGCTTGATTTGGAAAAATTGCTTTTTATGCACAATATGCTCAAAAATTTTAGAAACACAAGAAAGCTTAGAGATAGGCCTATAGCATTTTACATCATTTCTGACGCCATCTTTGAAAACTGGTGTGACAGTTGTATACTTCCACCTACTAATGAACTCTCCTTCTTTTAGAGACAAATTAAAAATAAAAGTAAGAGCTGGTATTAAGGATTTGCTTAATTTCTTTAGCAGATAAGTACAGATGCTATCCGAATCAGATTTAAATGAATTATTTACCTGCGTAATAGCATCTGATACATTAATCTCAGACAAAACTAGATTACCAATATTTAATTTGTTAAATTCTTCCGAAATGAAAATATTGCCATTGAACGGTTCAAAATTTGAGCTAAAAAAGAATGCAAACATATTTACCGCTTCCTCACAAGAATTAGACATTTTGCCATCTAAATTGACTATAGATGGAATGTCCGATGATTTCCTTTTAGATTTAACAAATGTCCAAAACGCTTTAGGGTTACATATAATTTCCTGGTCTTTTGATAAGAGGAATTGCTTATACAGAAATTTATTTAAAAAGTTAAATTCTCTACTGTAATGGAGGAATTTAGCTTGAGATTCGGAATCACCCATATCCAAAAACTTTTTATGGAATTTGTTACGCAAGTTTCTTAGCTTTTTTAGGCCATTGGTGTACCATGGGAGCTTATATGGTTTATTACATTTAGTTGGGATATTATCAGAACAAATTTTTTTGACTTTTTTTATAAAAAATTTCATAGCACTCATTGGTTTTTAAACCAGCAAAAAGTTCTACCAAATTTATGGAATCTAATATAGAGTTCAGCACATTAAAATTACAAGCGTTAAAGTTAAATTCATTAACAGGCGAGCATTTAGAATTGTTGAAAAATGTAAAATTAGATATTTCTAATACTAAAGCTTGGTGATGAATATTTGGGGGAGATATCCACATTAAAGGACTCAGAACTTTAAAATTAAGAAAATCTGGTACGAATTTAAGGTCTAGAAAGCGATTTAGTCTATTAGCGTAATTGTTAACTTGACACAAATTTAGCGATAATAAACTATCAATAAAGTTAATTTCATGATCATGATTAACATTATGAGGCGTTAAAAAACATTATCCGAAACTTTAGACCAAAAAATATTGTTTAAGTTAAAGTCCCCCAAAACACAAAGACTGGCGTTTACTGCGAAATTCTCCCCAATAGATACAATATTAGCGATATGAGCGTCATACAAATGAACTGGACAGTTAGGTGGAATATAGGAGGCACATAATAGAAATGAACAATCTACGTCTGAAATAGAAACAATTAGCTGATCCAGCAGACCATTATGATAATTAATATTGCATAACGATGAATTAAAACAGGATTTCACAGCAATAAGAACACCACCACCCAATGACAAACCAGTAGAAGCAGCATCTCTATCCTTACGAAATGCATTGAAGAGGTTAGTATCAAAAAATTCAGCATCAAAGAAATTTTTATTTAACCAAGTTTCCACCAGCACAAATGCATCAAATTCATTTTGAGACGGAAAACCAAAGATAGATTTAGCTTTAGTTAGATTTTGGAAATATATTTTAAAACATTTGCCACATTAGCTAGTTTTGGCTTACTACAGGTAGCTGCCTGCGAAAATTTGTGAATGGGCGCACTCTAATATCAGCTGGCCAAACTTCCGGCTTAACTAATGCGTCATAAAGGGAACTAGAAATACCAATCTTAAAATTTATTCGATTTAGTTGATTTAAGTCGGCATCCTTCTTAATGAGCTTGAAACACGACCTATGAGATTTATTAATTACAGCAGTTTTTTCAACATAGTCCAGTATTTGTTCAGCAGTAACTGTTGGTTTAAACGAAGAAATATGGATCCATTTCTTCTGGGATATCACGTCTAAAACATTTGATGAATTAGCGCCGTAAATAACAGGGCCTTTTTTAATTCTACCCTTATTTAAATTGCTAACAGCTCTATAACTACCAACAACATCAGTATTGAGCGACGAATGTGAAGGTGAAGCAGATAACGATATCATATTTTGATTGTTTACATTACTTACTGTGGCCACATTGTTTTTTGGTGGTACCGTTAAATCAGCATTTGCAATAACATGTAGATCATTAACAAGAAGGGATGCAGGAGACGCAATGGGAAAGCAATAATTTTGTTTATTTGTACTAATAGGTATAGCTGCCGTAGGGAGAAAAATTTCATCTTGTAGAGCACAAACATCATTCGAAGAATTAAGTGACGATGCAAAGGTACAAGATTGTTGATTACTTGTGTTAGCTTCAAGATTTTTTTTTTGTGATCAATAGATAAGTGTTCACCAAGTTTATTAAATTCATTTTTTACAGATGTATCGATGCAATTTTTGATTTCACTCAACATGTTTAAATTATTAAATTTAATACCATCATAAAAAATTTTATTACCGCTTTCAAACTTATCTATCACTCCATACAAATTGAACCAATCTATGCGTTTGTTCAATGGTGCTATGCTGAGTTCTAAAACCAAATTGATGGTCCGGTATGCACATATTATCTGTTAGACAAGGGGACAATTTTGTCATGAGGAGCTTTTCGAAGAGTTTTGACATAGTTGACAGCAAACTTATTGACCTATATGACTCAGCTTTGGTAAGATCTTTGCCCGGCTTTGTAATCATTTTGACCTTGGCAAGTTTTCAGTGTTGTGGATAATACTCCAGTCGTAATATGGCATTAAAAATAAACAGCAGGATTCTTATTGCAATATGCGGCAAGTATCTTGTTACTAATTCCATCAATACCGGGAGCTTTCTTCGGGTTGAGTTCAGAAATTAGTTTTTGTACATCACGCATCTTAAACTTCAAGGGTCGAGGGGGTAGAGGAACTACACTCGGCAAATCAGAAACACCACAGTACATGTGTTTGGCGTAAATACGGATTTTAAGTGGTCAGCAAATATTTAAAATTTTTCCGTATCGCTTCTTGCCCAACCTCCGGTGTGCGCAGAGGTGGCTTACACTCAACGGATGTTTTAAGCTTTCTAGCAGCGCGCCATAAAGAGTAATTAGATGCTTGTGTGACATCAAGACCTTCCAGATAATTTTTAAGAGATACAGTTTTTTCAGAGGCAACCAACTCTTGGAGTCGTTTAGTGCACTCTTTAAATCTGATTTTATTTTGGGGTGATCTCTGCTGTTGCCATTCCCTTCTAGCTATTCTTTTTTCACACATCAGACGTTCAATATCCCTAGAATAAATTTTATTAAACCCAGTTTGCGGATGGGAGGTAGTGGCATGTTCAGCAGCCTGTTTAATATTTCCGTTAAGATTGGAACGCACTTTTTTCCGTCTTAGCGCCTTTAATACAAAAGCGCCAAGTTAGCGCGTTTTGAATAAAGTCAATAACATCATTTCAGTTCAATATTTTTTTCTATCTTCTTTTGTATAAATTTAACAATTTTTTAATATCCAAAACTCTGATAAAATTTTTTAAATTAGTTAATGATTCAGCTGTAGCAAACAAAATTCGCTTGACTGTGGTTAGAATTAAGAACGCATTTTAATACATACTGTAGTATCAAATATTTTGAAATTTCACAACTATAAATATGTACTAGTACAATGACCCAAAAAATTTACATAACTTACAAAGCATTTATTATAGCTGAAGTACAAAAATCATTTGAATCGCAAAATTATTCGACAATTTATATGTTGTTACAAAGCTTTACAAATAAATTAAAAGTAAAAAACTAGGGATTTCGATTATTTGGAAGGCGATTCTGATTCTGTATTTAATGATTTTAGTTAATTAAAACATAATGTCGAGGAAGCAATATTGCAAAATCTGAAAATTAATTGTATATACAAGTAGTAATACATAAATCGACTTTAGCGCGTAGAAAATAGCGCGGTTTTGATATAAATATTTGACAATGCTGTAACTTAGCGCGTTCTAGCGCGTTTTAAGAAGGATAGTAGCATGATACAATTATAACAGGTACATGCACAAGCCCAGCCTGTTAATGTATACAATGCAAATAGTTGTCAAACTTTGTTTATAAGCTGCGAAAATGTTAGTGTATGTGTGTGAATAGAATGATTACAGTGTTGCCAATGAATTTACACATCGCTGTGTCTCCAATTACACATCGAAGAAAATTACACTACACATCTTTTGTGTAGGTTAAAATTAAAACAAAAATAAATAAAAATAGAGCCCAAAGTAGAATTACACACAGATTATACCAGAATTTAATTACATGGCCTACACATGTGAGTAGAAATTACACACTGTCTAACTACACAAAGATTGGCAACACTGAATAACTATAATCATTCAGGAATGCCGCGTTTGCAATTGTACTTTAGTTACCCTGTAATTGTTATTTTTAAAAACAAAAGGCATCTGTTTCTGACAATTATTCGTTTGTTTATACCAACAAAATGAATGTGTTTTTTGGTGTTGTAATTTTGTTGTAGTCGTGCATGTACCTAGTATAATTGTACCATGGGTAGTAGCGCGTTTGGGTTATAAATAGTTGGCATCGCTGCTGATCATCTTCACATATGAGTACGGTAAGTCACTTCTTAGTGGGTTACAGATTGTAACGATAGTGGGGGAGTGATCGGATTCACTGAATATGAATCAGAAAAGAGAACTTTTTGCAATAACATTCCTATGTAAAAATGATTAGAAACTGTCCAAGTTCAGGATCTTGTTGACTTCCTTGGAAGCTCTTTTTTACTGGAATCCGTTGAAGTCGGCATAGTTCAGTGACCAGTGACTATGCCTTCATCGCTTGAGCTTTCTTTGTTATTCATTAATTTTTCGGTGACCCGGATCGAATCCAGTACCTTCGGTTTTGTATTCAACGTGGTACAAATACAACGTGGTACAAAATACAATGCTATATGTCGTTTACAACCCCCGGAGGAAGCTCCTACACGCAAAGAAAATATATGGTTGAGGTAACCATAATCAAAGAGCAACACATTATGATTGAATTATATGGTTGCAGTCAAATCATGTTATTGTTAATAGAAAAGCAAACTTTAAATAATATTATTATCTGAGTTAATAATAACATTGTCTACAAAAACAATGAACTTTGTTATACCTAATCTTAGTATTGTAAATATGACAACACTATTGTTAGATGTGACTAACATATAATTGAGACTCACTATAATACGATCTAATATTATAATAATATTGTTAAATACCACCACAATATTATTCAATACAACAATACTATTTTGTTTTTTTAATCATATATTTATTGGTAGATCTTTTGTTTAAAACAGCTGTGTGTTAAATACGAAATAAAAATAAATTAATATTGTTGAAATAAAATGTATATAGGAATGTGTACTTACATATGTGTGTATACATGAAATACAGACAAGTCTGAATAAAGAGATATACATATGTATATATATTTTTATTGATCTAACCTTTTGTTTATACTTTATTTATTTATTTATTTATTCAACACCACGCGTGTACTACCGATAGATTATAAGCGAAACACTGAACTGACAGAAGATGTTTCTGAAAAAAATTTTTTTTTTAAACTTAATATAGTATGGTTTTGGATAACATTATATTATTTTTAAATAATAATACAAATTATGTCGTAGTAATAAATTTTTAATTAAACTATATTGTTAAATTCTAACCATATCGAAGTTTCTATGAATGTAATAATGTAATTATTAAATTCGAACATTACTCTGTTTGTCGCAACAAAATTAATGTTTAAAATAACAATAGTAGTTTTCAACGACCAGACATTTGTTTCAGAGAACATAATATTGTTTTCTCAACCATTCTACAACCATATCGTTTCTTTGGGTGTACACTAGTCCTAATCGTAACACACAATAACAAACAAAAGAACAGAACGTAAAGACCAATTTTTCCTGAATCCTTTTTCAAACATTTCAAAACATTTGTTTGTTGTTGACTAAGCACGTCTAGATGCATTTCCTTGTTGCTTAAACAGCTTATCAGTAGACTTCAAAACTTTATGAAATTTTCAAAGCATATGTACAAGACTTTGGAATTAAAATAAACACAAAATAGAAGCATACGCCTATGTACACAAGCATAAGTACCCAGCAAAAAATTTCAAAAAAGGTAATCGAGTTGGAATTAAGCATTTTTGGTGGAAGCTATTCCTTACTGGATTACCAACTTAATGATTTTAACATGGTGGGAGACTTCGATTCTTGAGAAGTACTTACTTTTTTTTATTTGTCAACATTTCACGTAATCTATTTCATCTAAAAAAATCATCAGTCAATCAGTCTTACACGCATATTTTTCGAATTCTTAGAGCATATTTGAAGCTTTTAGGGCATATTTTGATACTGTATAGAATTTTTTTATTTTAATAATTTATAATTTTTTGCGCCGTTATTACGGACGTTTCAATAAAAATTCGGTTTTGCTATTTGTGCCGGACTCTGCCCCGATTACATCAATAGACGTTCAAGTAATATTGTGAGTGTATAAAAGTTCATTAAGATGTGACAAGCAGCGATTTTTAATTGAAAATATAGGTCAATACTTTATTGTTTATTCCAATGAAAATTATAAATAAAAAGCTTGTATTATTTATCAAAAATATAGTTCCAAAGTTTTAATTCTAATATCGTAATCTCTTTTGAAGCTGAAGTTAAATTTTTACGGTCGTATACAATAAAAAATTATTTGTATTATTTGCTTTAGTCAAAATTTGTCTGATAATTTTGTTTTAAAGTACACTTAAAACCCAAATTATTTCTTTAATATCGAATTTATTCTTCGTTAATATTTTTCTTATTTTATTTTTGTCTTATTTTATTTGCAAATATTGATGATTGGTTGAATTAAAAATATATTTTCGTTTACAAATAAGCCAATTCATGTTGTTTTTAAGTGCATATTTTCAAGTTCTTGGAGCATACTTCCAAGTTTTTAGTGCATATTGAAAGCGCATAAAACACATTTTTTAGAGCATATTTCTGGTTTCCCTGGTAATGAATTTACACCATTTGCGCGCAAAGTCTGTGAAGAGACAAATTGGGTTGAAATTAGAGTTTTTCTTTTCCCGGACTTTTTCATTTCCCGGGAAATCGGGAAGGACTTTTTGGTTTCCCAGGAATTCCCGGGAATTCCCGTCCAATGCAAACTAATACAAAATATTTTTTAATTTAATCTATTTCAACAAAAAACAAATTATAATTCATGATATCGATTAAATAATCACGTATTATAAATATTCAGCCTCATTTATAAAACTTAAAAAGGCTTTTTAAGAAAAATTTTGTATGAAAATTGATTTTAAAAAACCTTTATAAAGACTTTTTAAGTTTTATAAATAAGGCTGATTAATTTAAAATACATTATTACTGCGGCAACAATAACCACCCGACGATTAGTCAAAAAAATAATAACACTTCAGTTCTTTATATATTAGCAACGCATAAATACAAATATTATATGTAAATGCAAAGCCAAATGCATTGATTTAACGCAAAAAAAAAACAAATTATATTATTAAAAAATCTTACAAAATATTTTTTAAAAAGTAAGTATGATGTACAATCGAATACAATTTCATTTTATTTTATTAAATAAATTTTTATTATCTTGAAGTAATGCAACCTAATTTTGACTTAGTGGGAAAACAGATAAAAATTTCTATGAAGTAAAAGCAAAAGGATATGAAAAATTATCACAATATGTTTTATTCGAATCAAATGAATATTTGAATATCCAGCTTTTTTCGATTCGTTTTGATTGTATGTGCATCCCTAAAACATTTTTGTATATTTCGATTTATTTTAATATTTTTTTTATGGATTTTGCTATGTACATATTTCGAATCAGTTGGAAAATTTGGTGATGTTTTCCATCACATGACAGATATAATAAATTTAAGATAAGAGCTAGCACTTCTAGCTTCATTTTCAGATGTAACGTGGATATGTGCTATTTCAATAAAAACATTTGATGTACAAAACACACATTTTGGAAATATCAACTCAGAGTAGTTTTAACAAACGTGGGTACCTACTTTAGAATTTTGATATAATAATTCTTTTTTAGAATACAACTTTACTTAACATTGCTTGGCAAAGCTTTGTTAAGTTTTTTTGCATACGACCCTAAGGGTTTAGTACAGAATAAGCATTAATAGAACATTAATAGAATCGTTCTTTTTGCCAAACAGAATCTGTAATTATTTTGTAAGTTTTCTCTTATTTCCTTGCGCATTTCGGTTTTTACTTTTACAAATTGTTGTAGAATTAAATTTTGAAAGTCGCAGTTCCGCTTTTGGCAAATAAAGGCCTCTAAGTCTCAGAGCACATGTGTACCAGATGTAAACTCGGCCTTAGTTGTTGCATAGTTTTAGCTATTTTGCTACATACAAACTAAAATTTCCATAACAAAATAACAAAAAAAAATCCCGGGAATTCCCGCACAAATTTCCCGGTATTTTTTTCCCGGAAAATGTGCGGGATCCCGGGAAATTTTTCCCGGGAAATCCCGTATGAAAAACACTGGTTGAAATAGTTCTCAAAACATTTTTGCTTTGTTTGTCTCTTATTCGAGGATGCCAAATATAACAATTATTATGCACTGTATTTCATGAATACAACAAAAATACTCAAATATTGTATCAAAATGCAACATCCTAAAGTAAACTAGAAGAACACACAGCAATTAAATTTTTAAACAATACAATTTTATTGAAGTCACTTTGTAAACTAGATATTGAAAAATAAACAATAATTACTAATTTAAATATCACAAGTATCGATTGCAATCCTGTTAAAAATATGTTAATTAAAACTAACGGATTTTCCAATATTGCCGATTCGGTTGGTGCTATTAATCTTGGCATGTAATGTTCATTGCGAATTGACGTTGAATTGACGTATATTGAATTTGGTAAGAAGCTTTATGTTTCGCACCAACAGTTGACATTAAAAAAGCTTCCACAATGGCCTCCTTTGTATCCACGTCTTTGGCAGTCTCCGTTGCAATCTGAAACGTAGTCAATACCACCCCACACACAGCTGCCGATGTGCACGTCCGCTTCAACACTATTTTGAGGAGTTGAAAGGATCACCAAAAATGTGACGCACACCAACAACAATATTGTGCCGTAATTTTTCATCATTTTCACGAATATGCGGATTTCACTTTTACCGTTAAACGTGGATAGTTTTGATACTTTAGTGAAGAGAGTTAAACCTCAACTATTTTCAAACTCGTCATTTCTCGTATTTATATTTTGAAATCATTTGAATTAATTAAGATTAAAAATATCCCAGACTAAATAACTGATTAATTTTTTTTATTAGTTTAAGATTTATTGATTGTAATATGTGCATGTCGTTATCACAAATGCTAAATACCAAAACATCACGTGTCAGAAATTTATAGAAAGAGAATATTAAACTATTTCGGATATACATGCATATGTAACAATCACAAATGTATAAATAAAGCCAGAGAAATTAACTTGAACGGCATACAGCTAAATACCGCACGCTGGATGTTGAGGCGAAAAAAGTGGTAATAAATGGTTATCTATCTTTTAAACTAGTGATCTGATTACAAAATTAATTAATTTAAAAAGCTAGAAGAGGGCCTAGAAGAACAAGCTGAAATATATTGTCAAAAATTACCACTTCTGATCATTAAAATATTTCCCAGCTCGCAACTCTATGTCCTAGTTTACACTATGCAAGTCTTATTGCTAAGCTGATTAGTTTGAGGAAGAGAGAAACGAGGGGAACAGAAACATTTCTTTTCCCCTTGTCTTTCTCTACGAACAAACTAATCAGCTTAGCAATAAGACTTCCATTGTGTAAACTAGGACTAACCGACCGATTTCAAAGATGTTCTTTAATAAATGTATCTCTTATCATGTAAAATGTGTTTACATTTGAACTTTGACATTTTTATTTTTGATCTTGATTTGATTTGGGTTTTCCATTTAAATTGATCAAAAAAAATTTTAACAAATGAAGGTTCGTCACGAATAACGTTGTAAAAATAAAAATTGTTCAGGAGAGGAAAAAAAATGAATTTTTAGAAAAGACTAGATCTTAGATTTTATGCGCTTATGCTAGTGTGAAACTTGGAATAATTCCTCACTAGATATATATATATATATATAAGATCACTACGATGTTTCCTAAATAAATATATTCGTAGAATTATTTTAGAACTGCACTAAATTCCAATTTATGCGGAATTCGAAAAAAGAAACCAGGGCGCCGGCGGCAATTCTCAAAAAAAATTCGTAAAATCCCAAACAAATTAGAGGTATTTTTGCTGTGTTTTTCTTATCTTTCGCTGGGCGTAGATAATATTTTTGAAAATATTGAAAAAATATCAAGTCTTAAGGGAATTTGAAAAAAAGGCCTTACATTTGATGTTTATAACAAAAATAGGTATATTTCAAACCATGTGAAACGTGTGAACCGGGACTTAGTCAACTTTTGTTGGTCAACTTGTAATTCAGATGTAAGAAAACAAGAGATATTTGTACTTCCGTCTCCGACTTTCTTACAGCTGAATTACGATTTGAGCAACAAAAGTTGAAACGTGTGAACCGAGACTTATTCACTGGCATAAACATTATCAGCTGCTTCCGGTCATTTTAACTTGGCAGCACTGAATTTAGCACAGTGAAAACAAGGTTGCACTTCATAAAATCAACTTAAGACCATTTCAAAAATGGGTTAAAGTTGGTTTTAACAAAACCATTTTGTATTGTTTTAGGTTTTAGCAGTTTTTTTTTTTTTTTTTTTTTTTTTTTGTTAAAACCAACTTGAATTAATTCCATGTCATTGCTTACAAAATACAAAACTTTGTTTTTAACATATAATACGTTCCTTTTTTAAATGGAACAAGATTTGACTACTCAATTAGCAGAACACTGGACCAAGGATGGAAAAAAGCCAAAATCTAAATTTTTTTCTCGAATATTTCCTAAACTGTAAGCGAAAACCAATAAATTTAGGATTATTTTTAGCTCTTTGATAGAAAAATCCACTTGGAAAAAAATATTTTTTATCAGATCAAAAACATCAGCTTGGCATCGGCCTGAATTTTTCATTAACCCGAGGTTGCCCAATTTGGGGCTTTGTGACTCCGCCCCCGTCCAAATTCTAGACTTAAGCTCTGTGACGCCTCTTCAAATGCTGTAAGAAATTTCATAACAATCGGACGGCTTGCTTAGAAACTGCAGAATTATTTCTATTTTTTTAACGAAATCCCCACTGTGCGACTGTGAATTTGGGCCTAAATCATTTTCATCACATTATCAAACAAAATACTGGACATACATATGCACATATTATATTGCTTCGTTACTGTAAAACGATTATATGTACAATATTTTAATCACATGTAGTTTTGTTAGAGAAATCACAACCACCCATAAGCTCGATTTTAATTTGTCTACAAGCCAGCTTGCATTTTGGATGACGATATATAAACTAACTAAGTGTACAGTCGACTGTTGATAATTTAAAATTCAAGGCAATGGATAAAAAGTGTAGGTAGGTAAGTCCAATTTGAAATATAATTTAATATAATATAAACGGCTGCGAGCCACATATCAATCGATAATTATTTTTTATTAATAATCTCAAATTTAAAATAAATAAATTATAAGAAATTTTTCTTATATGTATGTAGTATATCAAGCTCTCGAATTCTTAAATGAAGTCTGGAATGTCGATGTATCGAGAGTAGACTGTTAGCTAACTAATGTTTATTTTCAAATTAATTATGATTGTATTCTTATATTCCATATTTCTGAATGTGGTTACTTACAAAGTAGTTGTAAAAATACAAGTAAGTGCTGCCAGGAGGAAAAACACTTTAAATCGTCTGTTGAAAATACAATAAGACAATTTAATTTTTGGAGTTATATGTAATTTATTTATAAGAGATTACTTTAAAAGAAATTGACACATAAAATCTGTGTCAACACTAAAATTTCTTAGCTCGGCTTAAGCTAAACTTGAACTGATAACAATAAAGGCCCAACTATAATATGAATAAGCAAGCTTAAGCAATTGTGCGGTTACATATAAAACGTATGTGGCAAACTATAATGTACTTAACAAACTTTTCGTCAAGTTTCGTCAAATGTCATTTGCTTAAGTAAAGTGCCAAACTGAACGCACATTCCGTAAGGAAACAACTGTTTGTGCATTTTTTAAACTCAAACAAGCAGCAGCAGAAAATATTCATTGATTTTAAATATTTTTTTATTGTTTCGTATTTTAAACTCAGAAAATAAAGCAAAACTTTTATTTTCATTGTTTGTTTTACAATACACATATACACACATACACATGTATTTACTTATGTATATTCACTGTTGTACTTTTTAGTAGGCAAAACAAATAAAACAAGTAATAAGGTGATGGATATATTTATATGTGCATTTTTAATAGATTAGGACATTCTTTCAAGTTAGTTTGATTGAATTGCATTCATTTATGAGTTATGAGAAGAAACAAAATTAATACAAAATTATTGACAATACCTAGATGTGCAGCTGTGGCTAAAGAATACTTAAGTGCATGTAAGTACATTGTGGCCACCTAAAAGTCACATCTGAATTGTTTAAGCATTTGACAGACTTATCGTACAATTCTGACATTAGCTTAAGCCAGCTTATTCATATTATAGTTGGGCCTTAAAAGAAGGGAATTCAGGCAAAAGGTTAAGGATATTCCACCATCGAAAACTAGTATGTACCTATTACAAATTTTTTTTATTTATGTGAAGACTTGTAATTTGGTGTATGTGAAAAACGTGGATCTTAAGTAAAAAAGTTTGGCTACCACTTTTGTACTCTGTGTTTATATAAATACGTCTATCAAATTATACTTTCATTATGCTGGAATACATAGAAAGTGCATAAATATGAGTAGAAAGCGAAAAACATCCTGCAAGTAGTTTTTTAACAAAAAGTCTTCTAATAAAATATTTAATAACTCAGTAAATTTCTAAGGAAATTTTTAACACAAACCTGTGAATTAATTGCGTTTTAATTATAACTAAAGTCCTAAACATTATGATTGCAGTACAAAAATACTGCCTAAGAACAAATCCAAAGTAGAAAAGTGACGAAAAAACCGAAAAATTTTATTTGTTTGAAAATAACTCACATATCGTCGATGTTTTTATTGAAAAAAATGTACATGGTTGAAAAGGTCTTAATCTCTTCTTTATAAATCCTTTTATAAATTTAAAATCAGTTGATATTCAACTTAGTTATAGGTTGATAAGTGCTTACGGGTAAGAAAAGCCGGTTTTTTACCCGTAACTCAGAATTTTGGAGGTGTTTGGAAAATTTGAAATCCAGATTGTTGTCATACTGGGCAATACTTGCCACAAAAATAGTAAAGGCCGGGGCACAATGAATCCGTCATACGTTATACTTCGCCTTTTTCAACTGACATTATCGCATCGACGGAGAAGGTTGGCACAATGAGTACTTTATTGACGGAAGCATTTGAAAAGCTTCAATAGGTTGATTCTTCATTTTATTTATTATATTAAACTTTTTTATTTATTTCGTTTATTTCTTTTGTTTAATTTTAAGTTTGCTGCCACAAAACACAAAAACCTAATTCAGAACATACCAAAAAAAACCAACCAATATCTGTCAAACTACCCCACGTACGTAAAAAGTTAAAAGTTGACCAGTTTTTGTACTTTGCGTTGACGGACACGTACAGCACGTAACAGCACTAATAAGAAACCATGTATTTCAACTTAGCTGTCAGTTGTAAAGGCGAAGTTTAACGTATGACGGATTCATTGCGCCCCGGCCTTAACACATCACAGGTATTTTTTTTTTTGTCACAAAGTGTTATTTGAATTCTTCAAGAAAATCTTACGGAGATATTGTATTGAAACGACTTTAAATTTGTGGGAGTATTTCAAATTGAAGCAAAATATAATTAAAAATGCAAGAAACGGAAAAATTATAAATAATAACTTCGACACAGTTTGAGAAGTTAGTGGAACATACATATGTGACGCGCAAAATAGAAAGAGACCTAAGGGTAAAAACCGATTTTGTTCAGGAGAGCCATTTTAAAGATTTAAATACGTGTATCTTTGGTGTACCATCACATCATAAAACGCTCATAGCTCTGGGGGGGAACACTTTTGGGGCATGGGATCGGTCTCATTCGATGCTCAGATGTTGTCCACATCAAAAAAAGAAACAAGTGAAAATTGATTTTTTTTTACCCTTAGGTCCCTTTCTCTATGCGCTGTCACATATAGAGAAAAACAATGTCCTTGCAGTAGAATTTCGCAGAGGCACTGTTCGCAGTAATTTTAAAGAGCAGTGGGAAGAACTTTGAAAATTATTAAATTCCCTTGGCCGATAAAATTAGGGATGGATGGAAAAAGGTCAGGAAATAATGAGCGTAAATTGTGCAATTTAATAATAAAATGTGTTTATTAATTCTGTGGCAAAAGGGAATAAGTGCTTGAGTCGACTTAAGAAAAAACTGAGTTAATGGCACCTTTGCAATATCCATATTCAAAAGTACCCATGGGCAAAGTTTCAATTGTTTTGTACGAACTTCAGGAAGTTAAAGCGAAATAATTTTTTGCTTATCTTTTTATAACGTGCAATCGCATTTGGAATAAAAGCTTAAGAAACTTTAAGCTATTTTTTCAAATCACAAAATCTGTTTTCACAACTTATTAACTGCAACGCGGAATATTTTTAACAGATATAAGACGTTTTTCCAAAACGTACGTTTGGCTCCCATATGTATGTAATATTTGAAAATAAGCTATTTTTCAAAAATACTTAATTTTCTCTTTTAATACTAATATTTCTTAAGCGATTTTTTCAAATAAACACATGTATAAGTTTTATGAGATAACATATTTTAGTCGATCAAAAAACAAATATTTTCTTAGAGTTAGCATATTTTGTCGGAAAAAAATATAATTTTTCTGAATATATTTATTTTTTAATCAATTTGTGGAATCTTTTACTCAATACTACATAGGTATAAGAATTGAAAAGCTAAAAACTTAAAATACCATAAAAAAAATAACTTAAGCCTGACTGAAAGCCTCTTTTATCTCGTGGTGGTCGGCCTTAGCACTCTCTAACTCACTCTCTAGTGTAACAGGGTCACTCCAAATTATCAATTTCGAAAGCTTTTGTTATTGACTATAATCGGTCCACACATAGTGTTTCTATTCGATTAACAGTTTAAAAGTTATACATACATTACCAATTTTTTTTATCGGAACCCCTCTGTACTAATTTATTAAAAGTGACCATATCTCAAAAACCAGCCATAGGATATGAAAATCCTTATGAGATTCGTGTTCAGCATGCCAAATGCAATGAGATATGATGTGGATTTATTATAAATTACAAATATTTTAAAAATATTGGAAATTTACATGGGAGTTAGCATTTATTTTCACCAAAAAAAAATTATACTTTGAGATGGCAGAATAAGAAAAATTTATATAAAACGGGGAAAAATAATTTTTTTGATTCGAAATTTATACTACAGATGAATATTGCATAGGGGAGCTATTTGCCATCGGAAACTCATTTTTACCAAATTTGTGTTGACGTGTTTTGAATATAGGCTCTCGATATGTAAGTATGTACATACATATGCATACATATTTTACATAGCCTTTTCACACTTACTCACATCTTTCATCAATTTGGATGCTTATTTCGAAAATAGTCATACGAAGTTCTATAATCATGTTTGGAAAAAGCGCTTAAGTTTTTTTTTATCGGAATGTGAGAAATGATTGTGGTGTACAATTATTGATTTACCTTTGGTAAATACACAACAATCATTTCTCACATTCCGTTTCATTAGAATTTACGTTAAATAGCTGATGTTAATAACAATACCTGGGTAGAGGGTAGATAGACTAGGGTGCTGATGAAGTGCGTTGCTGCACAGAAAAATAGCGGTATTTCCCCCAGCTTAAAAGTCTAATTTAATTTTTCTTCTCTTCTTTAGAAACTCACATTAATTAATAAAAATATTTCATTCAATAAAAGAATTGAAATTACTGAACTTAAGCCTGACTAAAAATAATTTCTGATTAAAAATTCACTATAGTTCAATTAAAATCTAAGAAAATAGCATTAAATTTTTAAAAATTAGCTTTAAAGTTTAAAATTGCTCTCCTGCAAAACCAAAAAAATAGACTTAAGCACTTTTGCCTTATTGCCACAGAATTTTGGCAAGACTGACAATGGCAAGTTGAAGACAATGGTTGTCAACAAAAGCTTGGTGTTATGCCATGAATGGAAAAATACTAAGGCAGATTAACCCCTAGTTTTTAACTTAAAAATTAAGTACGTAATTAGCTAATTTTTATTTAAAATTAAGTTGCAATTAAATACGATTTCATTTTTTCAGTGGTTAATTAAAGTTATTATTAAATTACGTTGAAAGTACGGCAGCACTCAAAAATTTTCAAATATTATATATAAGCTTTCCAAAGAACAGCTTTTTAACATAAACAAAAAAGTTAGGTTATCAAAATGCAGAAAATTAAAGTTGCATAAAAAGACATTTTATGAAACTAATAAAGCATCAGAATGCATTTTTCTATTTATTTATACCATGATATTAAACTATGAATTGTTTATGTTACGTACTTATGCAAATTAAACGAAATTCGTCCTAACACGACCACATAATGTTTTCAAGCCAACCACATGATGTTCATGTGTATGTTTGCAATAAACACACACACGCATAAAAAAATATGGTGCGCTCACAAAACTTAAATACTACTTAATTACACAAGATTGGGCATTTAATTATTATTTAATTATGCACTCAAAAACACAATTTCGTATTTCATTAGAACTTAAAAATAATTACAGTTTGATTATTAAGTCAAGAAATGGGCATAATTGTATCCAGTTAAGGTGGACACGCGTTACGCAGCAACGCTTTTCTGGCTTTTTAAACGTTTAACGCTATACAAATGGAAAGTTACACAACACGCTTTTGAGGTTTTTTTAGTTGTAAAATTTAAAGCCTATGTCGGCTATTTTTTCGTCTTGCATTTACGTTTTATATTTCTTTAAATATTTAATGCATTTTTTATCCATTGTTTAATAAAAAAATTAATTTCTAATCATATTTGTGTATGTTAGCTTATGAATCTGGCAACACTAGCTGTAATTTTGTATACAACGCGTGAAAGTTGAAGAATTTTCAACTTTTTGCGAGTTACGCGCGTCGCAAACTTCACTGTGTAACTTACCTTATGAAAACACACCATTTCAACTTTTTTGACAGACGCGTGTATCGCATTAGCGCATTGAACGCGAGTTATGTACTTCCACCTTTAGAGTGAGCTGTGGCAAATCTTCAGTTGGTTATTGGTTTGCTGCAGACGTAATGTATTTTGAATATACTGTGCAGCAAACCAATAACCAACCGACGAAATACTCTGCAGTTTCAAAAACAACTGAACACAGTGCGATCAGTTCACGGAGACCAGTTAAAATGCGGAGGGAGAAAATGTAAATTTGTTTTCAGAATTTATATGACAAATTTTGGCATGTTTAATTTTTAATAAAATTGTAGTCCGAAAATAACAAACAAACCACGCAGCTGAAACAAGGTGATGTTAACTATAAAATGACGGCAACATTGTCGACAGTGGATGAATTAAAATTTTGTTTTGATTTATAATTATCTTTTCGTATTAATATACGACAAGACGCAAACAAATTTTTTACAATTATATATTAAATATTTAATGTTTCAGACATACTTATAAATCGCGCCATGGACAAATGTATCTAAATTTTAAATTAAATTTTTGTATTTGTATTCGCGAATTGTACCTCAGACTAATACAATAGACTAATACAACGATACAAAATATTATTTATTTTAATTTATTTAAAAAAAACTAAAAAAATATTCAAATGGCTAAAGTAAAGTTTATTTATTTTCATTTTTAATACGGCTGATGGCCATGACAAACGTTTGACATGTGTTTCGACGTGGATTTGCATTTCAATATATTATAAGAAAATGCAATCTAAGTTCATTGATATAACACAAACAAATAATATTACATAAAATAATTTTACAAAATATTACTTTGAAAATAGGACTTTAGTTCAGAATTAATAGAATCGTTTGACAATTTTATTAATGATGTGTAAAGAGCGTTATATAATCCCTAGATAGTTATAGGAATTTTAATTCCTTTTTAGTCGAAAATGATATTCTTTGAATCAAAGAATTTTGATTAGTAATTGTTGCGGTTCAAAATTTCCTCAATTGTTAATTTTTCACTTTTGTCATCATCTAGAGTGATAATAGTTTTTACAACATTTTGAGAAACTAGCCAAAAATTATGTTATGTAACTCCTCTGCATATCAACTTTTTAGAAGGAAGTGGGAACAAATGTTTATTGTTTTTACTAAACGAATCTGGATCTTTTACTTCCATATAAATTTACTTTTATAAATTGCGTTAAGGGGCCCATAGACATATACTGCTTATGCTCATGCAATAAGCATGTGTTGGTAAATTTTCAATTTTTGTTAATATATTCTTCACACAGACAATGCAGTATGAAAAATCAAAATAGTTTTAATTTTGAAATGACCTCACACTGCTGACAGTTTTTTAAATTAACAAAAAAAATTAATTTATTAATTTTTTTTAAATTTGACGCTTTACTGAAAAAAAGAAAGTAGAACAAACAAAAAATAAGTTTAAAAAAAATGTGTAAAGAAAATACGTTTTTTCTTAATTTCTTTAATTCTACCAATAATTTTTTTTTTGTTCTCAAACGCATGTTTATTTTATGAATTTTTATTTTAAATGATGATTGATATGTTTGTGGTAAAATATCAATCACACACGTATACCAAGAGTGTGTATATACATACATGCATATTTTTTATATTGAGTTGCTATATAATGAATTGTTTTGCTTTTTATTAAAAAAAAATAAACTATTATTATTCTTTTATTCATTATTCGCTCAAATATTAGAATAACATTTACAATTTATTGACTTAATCGGATATAAAAAACATTTATTCGATAGATACAAAATCGAATAAAGATGCGAGTTCCAAAAGCGGGCACGAAATGCAATTGATTAATCATAAAACAAGCCAAATTTAAAAAAAAATATTATATATAAGAAATTTAATATTTGACATATTGTCATAAGATAATTTTAATTGAAATTTAATTACTGGCACTTAAGCATGTCTATATGTACATGTTTCATTCGTGCTTTGGCAAATTATCAGTAGATTTCAAAATTTCAGCAAATAAATTTCAATTAAAATAAATTTTTATCAATATGTCAAATATTAAATTACGAGTACTTAAATATAATAAGGGTTTTCATGAGAATATTCAAAAGACTCGCAAACTGTGCAATTGTGCATTTTTACACTCTCGTAAATAAAATGTCAACAATTGTATAGAAATTTATTATTTACACAAAACTGTTAAGTTTGCCCAATAATTTTGAATCGTAAACTTAAGGTGTGCAATTGTGCATTTTGTAAATAACAATTTCTTGCTTTTTTGGCTTTCTTTAGGCATTTTTAGACACACACACACTTTTTTATTTTTATAGAAATTGCATATCAATGTTTTTAAATTAAAAATTGCTTGAAATTTTCTTATTTTATTTGTATTAAATGAACATTTTGACGTTTGTTTCAAATTTACATAAACTGTTTGCGCTAAAGTTCAAAAGGAGCTTCATGAAACAAGTCTCGCAAGTTTGCCCAATTGCACAAATCGCAATTTTAAGAGTTCCCATGAAAACCTTTAATATTTTTTATTATATCGAAAAAAATATTATACTCGCAAGAAATCAAAACTGGTAACGCTGGTAAGTAATTATATTAATGTTGTACAGGTTTTTTTAATTATTAAGTAAATGAAATAAATTAAATTCATATTTGTAAAATTCGCATAGTTACAACAAACACGTTTTCTTAAAGAAGACAGTCTGGAGAGGTTGACCTCGCAATACAATTGCATTGTATAAGTCGGTTTAAAATCTTCTTAATTATTTTAAAAATACATTGTACATACTAATCACTACGAATAAATTGTAGTTGCCCAGCTAAAAAAATATGTATGGAGCATACTATATGATATCCCATATATGCTTCGGATCCGAAAAATGAGGGTATATGGCCATATATGATTATATATATTCATAAATGTATGTGTAAATATTACTTCTACAGTATGCCAAGTTCACATTCATACTCTCTTGATTCACAAAAGTGCACTGCTGTGCAATATATTAAATTACTAAAATTACTTTTATTTAGATTTTGAACAGGATGTTGTATTTAATGAAACATTTGTTTGGGCAAATAATGAAAAACGAACTAAAAGTCATTTCATTCCCCATTTTAAGTCAAAAGGTGAATCAATTATTTAAAAAACACAAAACTGATATTCCTACATAAAATTTAATCACCCTTATTCCAGTTGGCGACATCGACGTCACTTTAACCCAATACCAAAAAATTGGGGCTTCTGTACCCGTTGTCGGAAACAACTGACTCCAGTTGGCAGGCTTATGTTATTTTTTACACCTTAGGGAACGGAAATAGATTGTCAGTAGCGTAAAATTGTTTTCGAGAGCGAGTAAACAAGCCCCAATTTTTTGGTATTGTGTTAAAGTGACGTCGATGTCGCCAACTGGAATAAGGGTGAATTTAAGAAATCAGATTAAAAACTGATGCAATTAATTATAAAAGAACAAATAATCCGTCTAACAATAGTTTTCAATATAATTTTTTCAGTAATATGCACTTTGTTTCTTATCTAGAGAAGTCTTTTATTTTCGATAAAATTAATGACTGGATTATCCTTTTGATTATATGATCCACTATGAATAAAATCATACAAAAATGGTTTTTTTTTTGTTGTAACAAAAGTTTTTCTTTTTTAAACGTTGCATATAAACTTTGCATACCGTATGTATTTTCTAATGGATTTCCAATTCACCAGTGATAAAATTCAAGCTTTTTTGATTGCAAAAACGATCTCATGTGAGATATCATGTATGCATACATTCTTATATGTCTCCATATATTAAATCTTATATCTATATATGGATCCACATATGAAGAGCTTCATAATTAAATTTCCATATATGAGCTCATATGTTATAATACATTTCATATATTAGTCCATATATTAGTTCATACATAATAGTTTTGCCATGTATAATGCCATACATTTCCATATGTGAATTCATAGACACACATAAGTATATATTTATATACATTCATATATTAAAAATATATGGACCATATATAATTTTTTTAGCTGGGTGATCATTTCTTTCTAAATAATTAAATATTTCCCTAAATTGCATAACACAAGCATCAATAAAGCAACAATTGTTAAACCTCTGCTCGGATTGGTAAATTTTTAAGCATTCTTATAGCTAATAAATCAGTGAATATTTAAACATATTTTTAGTTAATTTTCACACAAAATTAAAATGTATTTAAATACAGTTTCATTTTTTCAGTGGCTAATTAAAGTTATTATCAAATTACGTTGAAAGTACGGTTGCACTACCAGATTTCCAAATATTATGGAAAGCTTTCCAAAGAACAGCTGTTCAATATAAATAAGAAAGTTTATTTTTCAATTTGCCAAAAAATGAACAAAAAACACATTTTTTTATGATACAAAAAGAGCATCAGAATTAGGGTGATCGACTCGGTTTTTCAACCGGTTTTTTCACAATACGGTTGTCAGTTTTTTCAAAATGTTGATTTTTCGAATGTCGAATAGTCCGGTTTTTTTACAATTTCAAAAAGTGTTTTTTAGTTTTGTTGACATTATGCTTCATATTTTATATAGAGGTAGATATACACCTTGTCCATACATTCATATGTACATGTACATATACCATTAAGGAATAAACTCTACATACACCCATCATTTTTGGGGTTTGAGGAAACTTGGGAAGAAATTCAAAGAATTAATTATGTCAGTATTTAACATATTAGGCCATATTTGGATGCCATTTGTTGACGGCTTGGTACCAGAAATCACAAAATTTTCAAACAACAGCAAACATATTGCACGTATTTTTTCATGTATTTTATGCCTGTAGGTGTTATTATAATTATTTTTTTATTTTTTGTATAAACATATTTATTAGCACTTTAAATATTGCCATAATTAATTTTTTAATTTCTTCCCAAATTTCCACAAACCCTAAAAATTATGGTTTTATGTAGAGTTTATTTCTGAACTGTGTATTATATACATATAAGTTAACACGAGCGCTTAGCCCAGCAATTTCGTTACACGCGTGACACAGATTGTTTGCCTTTTTGCATTCTCATAAAATTATGTTCCCATAAAAACCGAAACATGAGACCTGCCTTCCGTTGGTTTCATATTAAAACCATTTATTTGTTTCTTGACAGAATTTGTTTATTGTAAGAATTGCATGGTAAGCAATTATGCTTACCTATGCAAGGTATAAAATTAAGAATAAATGTTTTAATAAAGTTAGTTCTAAAAAGAAACTCAAAATGTTTATTACACAAAATAACTGGCGCCCAACGTGGGGCTCTATTGAAGCAAAGCATAAAACAATTTTAAGTGAAAACAAATATACTAACATTAACAGTAAAAGTATAAATAAAACTGTTGAAAAAACATTAAAATAAAATACAAAGAAATAAGAAACATTAAAATTTTTTACAAAAATAAAAAGTTAATTCTCAAATTTTATCAAAAAAAAATATAAACGAAACTGTTGAAGAACATAATAAAAATAATAGAAATATTAAAAATTTACTTAAAAGTAAAAAAAAAAAAAACAACTATATGAACAAAAGCTAAAAATATAGAAACCCTGGATAGAAAACAGAAAAAACTCAAAACTAAAATATTGGAAAGGAAGCTTGGTCAAACAACGATTACCAACACAGGAAAAGTCAACCAACGAAATCAACACTGAAGAAATCAACTAACGACACCAGCCCGAAGGAAGACAACAACAAAGTAGTTATGGCCATTAAATTTAAGATGATTTTTTTGTAAGTAGAGCGCAAATTTTTTAAATTAAATTAAAATTTTTTTTTTAAAAAACTTTAAAATTTTTTTTTGTAAAATTCTGCTATTGAAATTTTTTGTAAATCTTTGCACGGGTTATTATAAGGAAATAATTTTTATTGTGCTAAATTTTAAAAAAAAAACGCCGTATGAGGGATTCAGAATCAGACGAAGATTTGAGTCAGGTCGTGGAACGAATGAATAAAATAGAAATTAGCAAAAAAGAAGACAATACAATGGCTTTGACAACTGACTATATGAAAGCGATGATTGAGGTTGCTATTAATACCGCCCTCAGGTCACAAAAACAGGCTTTGGAAAGACAAATCGAAGACATAAACAAACGGTTCGACGAGTGTGTAGTTAGGACCCCCGAAGTAGAAACATATCAAGAAATCAGAATAACAGAGGGGGTACAGTGTGAGGAGTCCTTGGATATTGTAAAATCCCTACCGGATTTTGAGGGAAAATAGGAAACATATGTTTCCTGGCGACAGGCAGCCCAGACTGCTTATAAAATATTTGAGAGGTTTGACGGTTCTTCAAGACACTTTCAAGCAGTAGCCATAATTCGAAACAAGATAAAGGGACCAGCAGATATGGTACTTTCGTCTTTTAATACAGTACTAAATTTCAGGGCAATTATTGCACGCCTTGATTTTACCTACTCAGATAAACGACCGATCTATCTAATCGAGCAGGAACTTTCAATTCTCCGTCAGGGAAATTTGACAATTTTGCAATTTTATGAAGAAGTTGAGAAAAAATTGACATTGCTTACGAATAAAACCATTATGACATACGATAGGGACACTGCGGCGTCCATTAACGAAAAATATAGAATGGACGCGCTTCGTGTTTTTATCTCAGGAACCAGAAAGAGTTTGAGTGATGTACTTTTTTCAGCTCGTCCAAACGATTTACCCTCAGCACTGGCATTGGCCCAAGAGGTCGAGGCTAACCACGAACGGTACTCGTTCGCAAGCAACTATGCTAGGTGCCTTGAGGATAGGGAAAAAGTCAAAGGCGAATCTAGACAACGTAATGAAATAAGTGGTATAGGAAATCAGTCGGTTAAGAACCCCTATTTTTTTAAGCGCCAAAACTTCGGCAACAGGGCCCCCCAGAGAGAGGAACCAGCGCAACCAATGGAAGTTGATAATTCAATGCGTTCTAGACAGCCAACAAGGTTCCAACCTGGAAGAAATGGTCCTTCCCGACCACAGTACCATGAGAATAGGACACCTCTGCGGTACGATGTAATGACGCAGAGTAATTATTACAACAGTCAGGCCCCAGCACAGGCAGTAAAACGCCAAAACGAGGGCTCTGCTAGATTTACGGGAACTAAACAGCAGAGGATTAACCACATTTCCCAACAAATTGCGGCAGAACATGAGTGCTATGAACAACAGGCACATTCAGTAGTATCGGAAATTGACGATGAAGCAGACTCTGACCAGATTAATTTTTTAGGCAGAACTCCCTGCTGCCATTCATAGAAAGGACACTGGCGGGGAGAACCATTAAACTACTAATAGATACAGGGGCTTCAAAGAACTATATTAAGCCCTTAAGAGAGCTAAAAGGGGTATCCCCAGTAGATAAACCTTTCTTGGTTAAGTCAATCCATGGTTTTAACACCATAAATAAAAAATGCATCCTTAATATATTCAATACGAATAGTACTTTTTTTATTTTGCCATCGCTTTCAACATTCGATGGTATAATCGGCCTTGATCTGCTAACGCAATTAAGCGTAAAATTAGATTTTAAGAATAAGGAAATACAAACTCAAAACTGTTCGGAAGAAATAAAATTTTTAAAGTGTACAAATGTGAATTTCACACAAATAAAAGACATAGTAGTACCTAACGTGGTTACTGAGGAATTTCGGAAAATGATGAAAAAACGATTAGAAGTTTTTGCAAACCCTAATGAAACATTACCCTTCAATACGAACATCGTCGCCACAATCCGTACGGATAACGATGATCCTATATACTCAAAACTATACCCTTACCCTGCGGGTGTAGCCGATTTCGTGAATAAGGAAATAAAAGATTTATTGGGAAATGGTATAATCAGGCCTTCTAGGTCTCCTTGTAACAACCCCATTTGGGTCGTTGACAAGAAGGGTAAAGATGAGCAAGGGAATGCTAAAAAACGACTCGTTATAGATTTTAGAAAGTTAAACCAGCGCACAATTGATGACAAATACCCTATCCCGAATGTAACAACGATTCTATCAAATTTGGGTAAGGGCAGGTTTTTTACAACACTTGACCTTAAGTCAGGGTTTCATCAAATATCACTCGCAGAACGCGATAGGGAGAAAACTGCTTTTTCTGTTGGAAATGGAAAGTACGAGTTTTGCAGGCTTCCTTTTGGCTTAAAAAATGCACCAAGCATTTTCCAGAGGGCCATTGACGATGTTTTAAGAGATCAGATAGGAAAATTTTGCTATGTTTACGTTGACGACGTGATAATTTTTTCAGAAAATGAAAGGGACCATGTTTCACACATTGCATGTGTCTTAGATAGATTATATGAAGCTAACATGAGGGTCTCTCGGGAAAAATCACGTTTTTTTAAGGAAAACGTTGAATACCTCGGCTTCATTGTAACTAGGGGTGGGATTAAAACAAGCCCCGACAAGGTAGAGACTATTCGCAATTACGAACAACCAACTACGTTGTTCAATGTGAGGTCCTTTTTGGGACTAGCTAGCTACTATCGGTGTTTTATCAAGGATTTTGCCTCGATAGCAAAACCTTTGACCGATATCCTAAAAGGCGAAAACGGTAAGATTAGGGCGACCAATTACTATGATCTCCAGAACTCTGAAGGATAGGGAACTCAACTACGCAACTAACGAGCGTGAGTTGTTGGCCATTGTGTGGGCGCTACAGAAACTCAGAAACTACCTCTATGGAGTTAAAAATTTGAACATTTACACGGACCATCAACCGCTTACATTTGCGGTTTCGGACAAAAATCCAAACGCAAAGATCAAGCGCTGGAAAGCTTTTGTGGACGAACATAATGCGAAAATCTTTTATAAGCCGGGTAAGGAGAATTACGTTGCGGACGCTTTATCCCGCCAGAATATCCACGTTTTGGAAGAGGAAATGAATTCCGATATTGCTACAATTCATAGCGAGATCTCACTCACTTACACGATCGAGACAACGGATAAACCACTGAACTGCTTCAGAAATCAAATTGTATTGGAAGAAGGTCGCTTCGCTCTAAAACAAAACTTCATTATTTTTTCAAAAAAAACTCGTCACTTCATTAGATTTACTGATAGGAACAACCTTATTGAGGAGATGAAGTTAGCAGTGAATCCAGAAGTGGTAAACGCAATTAACTGTGACCTACCAACATTGGCCCTTATCCAACACGAATTGGTCAGATGCTTTCCAGCAACAAAGTTCTGGCACTGCAGGAATATGGTGCTTGATGTTATTGATAAAAACGAGCATAGGGAAATAGTAGTTACCGAACACAACCGCGCGCATAGGGCAGCTCAAGAAAATGTCAAGCAAATACTTTGTGACTATTACTTCCCGAACATGACCAAATTGGCAAATGAAGTTGTAGCAAATTGTAAAATCTGCGCAAAGGCCAAATATGATAGACATCCGCGAAAACAACAACTAGGTGCGACACCGGTACCATCTTATGTGGGTGAAGTGCTGCATATCGATATCTTCTCCACAGACCGAAAGCACTTTCTCACATGCGTTGATAAGTTTTCAAAATTTGCTGTGGTACAGCCTGTGCCATCGCGCACAATTATAGACTTGAAGTTCGCGATTATACAACTAATGAATCTTTTTCCCAATACGAAATCCATCTATTGCGACAATGAACCATCATTGAAATCAGAAACAATTGTATCTCTGTTGAGAAACGAATTTGGTGCGGAGGTCTCTAATGCTCCACCACTACACAGTACCTCAAACGGCCAGGTTGAGCGCTTTCACAGCACTCTTACCGAAATCGCGAGGTGCCTAAAAATTGATAGTAAAATCAATGACACGGTTGAACTTATACTGTTGTCAACGATCAAATATAACCGGTCAATACATTCTGTGACCAATAGAAAACCTATAGAGGTGATCCATGCTACACCACCTGAGCTCGGAAACGAAATAACAGAGAGGATCGCGAAAGCCCAACAAGCCCAATTGGAAAGGAATAACCCTTCCAGACAAAATAGGATATTTGAGGTGGGGGAACGTGTCCTGGTGAGGAATAACAAAAGACTTGGAAATAAACTGACCCCCTTATATGAAGAAAAGAAGGTTGAGGCAGACTTGGGAACAACAGTTCTCATTGATGGGAGGGTAGTCCATAAGGACAATCTTAGATAAAATCGACCTCCCTAACCTTTTTACTCTTTCTTATGTCTTCCCTTGTAGGATTCCGATTGCTATGCTTCTTTTACGGACAACTGCACCAAAACTAATCAACTACTCTAACTCAGACTACATACCCCTCATGGACGGAAGTGTTATAATTTGGCGGGACTTTGATTACTTGCGACACACCACGAATCTGACGACGTACTATGAAATGGTTGAAGAAACGAAAAGACTTAAGAAACATTTCCCTCTTTCTCACATGGTAAAATTATTGGACTCTGATCTGGCTCATATAATGACACTTTTAACATCATTCGGTACTCACCATAGACACGCCAGAAGCATTAATTTGTTAGGTACGGCCTTAAAGGTGATCGCTGGTACGCCGGATTTCGATGACTTTGAAGAATTGAAATTAAAACAACAACAACTAATTGACTCAGAGAACAAACAAATATTAATTAATACGAAAGCACAGGAACAAATAAACAAACTAACCGAAACTGTAAACACTATTATTAAAAATTCAAATGACAAACAAATTGATACAGGACATTTATACGAGACTCTACTCGCAAGAAATAGACTGGTAATTTCTGAAATTGAATCCTTAATGATGGCAGTTACCCTTGCAAAGATAGGTATCGTTAATCCCACAATTTTGAACTCTGAAGATTTAAATGTAATAATGGAAAAGCGCTCTACAAATGCAACTATAACTGACATTATTGAAGTATCGTATATTAAAGTTTTATTGGATAATGAATTCTTACATTTTATAATTAAATATCCTAAGCCTAGATTAGAATGCAAAAGGGTAGCTCTATTCCCTGTTCAGCGTAATGGAACGATCTTGCACTTTGCTGAAGAAAGCAGCGTCGCCGATTGTGGGAACAAAATACTTGCAATTGGAAATTGTAGTGCAGCACTTACATCAACATTCTGTAGAGAATCATCAATACCCACATGCGCTCAGCAGCTCCACTCTGGTGTCATGGCCCACTGCAATACTCGACCTAGCCATCTTGAACCAGTGATGAATGTTGACGATGGTATCATCATTATTAATGATAGCACAGTAGAAATAAAGACCTCTGCGGGTATTACAGAACGTGTTACTGGAACCTATTTACTTACCTTTGAAGATGAAGTCCAAATTAACGGTTCACTCTATAAAAACCAAAGAGGCATGATAAAGAAAACTCCAAGCCTGTCTGCTGCCCCAATTCTTAACATTACTAGCCACCAAGAAATTCTGAGCCTACCATACCTTCAAAAACTAAGTACAGAGAATCTGCGCTATATTGGCGAGGTAAAAAACAATCTCAGTATAGGCCCAACAGTTTCCAGCCTGGTTACAGTCATCATATTGGTCATCTGCTATGCTGTCTTCAAATTATGTCAGAAACGAAGCGCTGAACGTCAACGTCTCGAAATCAAAGCAGTCATTGACAGTTATTGGAGACCCGAGGACGGCCCTCATTTAAGTGAGGGAGGAGTTAACACGAGCGCTTAGCCCAGCAATTTCGTTACACGCGTGACACAGATTGTTTGCCTTTTTGCATTCTCATAAAATTATGTTCCCATAAAAACCGAAACATGAGACCTGCCTTCCGTTGGTTTCATATTAAAACCATTTATTTGTTTCTTGACAGAATTTGTTTATTGTAAGAATTGCATGGTAAGCAATTATGCTTACCTATGCAAGGTATAAAATTAAGAATAAATGTTTTAATAAAGTTAGTTCTAAAAAGAAACTCAAAATGTTTATTACACAAAATAACTTATACATATTTATGTACTATACATACATAAGTATATGAAGTCAATTTTTATTTTTACATACATGAACTGTTAACTCTTTTTTTAATAAAGCAATTTAAAATCAAAACTTTTGTATAATAATTTTCTTACTTAAAAAAACCGGTTGACCGGTTTTTCATGAACTGTAAAAACCGAAACCAGGTTTTTCATAATTTCAAATATTCGAACTATTCAAAAACCGGTTTCTGGAAAAAGTCGAATAATCGATCACCCTAATCAGAATGCATTTTTCTATTTATATATTTCATGATATATATGTTACATTTGCTGTATATTTGTGAAAATTAAACGAAATTCTTTTTAGTACGACCACATGATGTTCAAAAAACACACACATGCACAAAACATATGGTGTGTTGGTAAAACTTAAACAACACTTAGGGCTAATAAATCAGTGCAAGTTAATCTCCATTTTTCGTTTAAAATGTGATTAAACTAGCAAACCTATAAGTCAATACAGTATTTAAACCATCTGTAAATGCATAAAATTGGCCGTTTAAACTACCAATACAGGCCATATGATTTTATTACTTACAGACCATATGTTTTGCATTGAACGATCTTTCAACTTTTTTCCCAGCCTCCACTTTTTCTTCAGATCTTGTTCGACCTGTTTTCTTACACTCTAGTATTCTTTTATACTATTCTACTTCGCCAATCATAAACATAATTCCTTTCTTGGTACAATTTGGCGAAATATAATTGAAATTTTCTTAACTTTTTTGTCTTTTTGATTGTACAAAGAATTGATAGCCTGCTGCAAAACAGCTGTTTTTTGACATTTATTCTAGTGCTGCCACAATATTATTTTTTTAACTACACATAAAGCATGGTTCACTGATTTACTCCTGTTTAGTTTAAACTACAAATAAATTTGGGTTTAGTTTAATTAAACCAGCATTTAAACTTTGATTGATTTATTAGGCCTTTAATGCACAATGTTGGCTGTTTAAGTTTGATTTAATTGTGCGGTGAGAAACAAAATTTTTTGTTTAAACTTGATTGAAAAATAAAATGCATATAATCATTGACTGATTTATTACCCATTAAAGCATCGATATATACCTGCAAAAATATTCATTTAAATTGCGTCAAATTGTTAATAATGATTCCTTTACATAAGGAAATAAAAAAAGAACAGTAAAATTTTAAGACCTTTTGAATTTTTCATATTCAAAAATACTGGGAACTGGTTATCAAGTATTTATTTATTTGTTTATTATTCCACTTCCTTCACAACAATATCAAAATTTGCTTGATATATAAACTTACTAACTAAAACTAATTTTATTTTTAAGTTTTACATTTTTATCACACTTTTTTTTAACTTGTTCAACAAAATATTAATTGCTTCTTAAAAATAAATTCAAATTAATTAACATTGAGAGGTAAGCTAGATTCTATAAGCATTTCACTATTGCTAAAGGCCGTGATACACTATCATACAAAGTCGTGTGATCTACGAAAATATACAACCCTGGTGTGATGAATTGTTAAGGTAGAGGTCCATAGCTCGCTTTTTGCATCTGTCAAAGAAATAGAATCAATGTAATAGTATGTGACAAGTTACATTGCAAAAAGCGCAGAACGCGTAGGCGCGTTCAAAGCAAAAAGTAGGTCTACTTTCTACTTTTGTACGCGTTACAAGCACCATGAAAGAAATTCAGCTGTTCTTGAAAGCTAAAGATGTTAAATAATACTTTATATCTTATGTTATCGATAAATATTATTTTACCGTGGATAATTTTTTTCTTTTTTTTTTCAATAAAAAAATTTCTTAGTAAAAAAACTTGTTTAATAGAATATGTGAATATTTTAATTAATGCGATGTATTTTAATTAACTTTTCACCACACTTTTCTCAGTAACAAATTTTGCATATTAGTTATCGACTACTTTTACGTACTGAGTGTCATCTCCGCTAAATCTGTATTATTTACTTTGTGTGCATTACATATTTTTAAACAATAAAATGGAAGAAAATTTAAAAAACACGAACAAACGCACACAGCTGATCAAAACAAAAATAAAATGGCGCATGAAAAGCAGTGCATGTAACTCAACGCGAACAAAGTATAGAATGAAACAAGAGGATGAAACGCGTGTAAGGCATAACGCGCAAAATGCGAGCTATGGACCTCTACCTTTATTGTCTTTTGAAAATTTTCATAAACTCCATCATACCAGCGTTGTGCTTTTTCGTAGATCGCACGACTTTGTATGAAAGTGTATCACGGCCTTAACGCATATCATCAGGGAAGGGAACCTTTACCCTACCTTTACTTTTTTATTTCTTCTTCTTTTTTAAGAAAAAAAAACAAAAAGAAACTATTATTGTCTAATTCCCGTTATTTCTAGCCATAGATATCTATTAGTGTACAGATATCTATCGTGTAAGCTTAATTTTATAAGGCAAACTCGTAGGTAAAAACCTTAGGTAAATTACTTGTTTGTAGAAATAACGGGCATAAGCAAAAAGTAAAACTCAAACAATAATTTGTATTTTCTGAGGAATAAATAAAAATCAAGAAGTAACTTTTATTTTCTGAGGAATAAATAAAAATAAAAAAATAATCGGTAAAATTGAGTTTTTTAATAAAAATTAATTCATCTAAAGGTAGTCCATGTAACAAAGAATATCTTTGGTGTACTCCCTGTACACGTAGCACTTTGTTAGTTTGATTATTTAAGTTTAAACTTAGAAAAATCATCGTTTTTTGCGGTCAGTGTAAAAATATTTAACATATAGAACACAAACAGTTGGTTTCAAAAATACATTTTTTAATAGCTTAGCCGTAACTTCAACTGTACATCAAGGAAGCCATCTTGATCCGTTACTATTTTCACTATTTATTAATAACACAACCCCACGATGGGTTTCCCTTTAAGAAATTAATAAGGAATTCGAATAGGTGTTAGGTACTAACACAATTGAAACAATTTTTTTTTTAAATTTCTTCACAAGTGCCCTCAAACTCCAAAAATTATGGTGTTATGGAGAGCTTATTACTAAACTGTATGTATGTATTCGTGATGCGTATTCGAATTCCCAGTTAATAAATAATAATAATATATAATAAATAATAATAATAACATATAATAAATATATATCATACATCCAAAACGAAATTTAAATGAACGGCACACAAATATTAGTTTGTAATAGTTTGAAAAAAGAAATTTATTTCTATTTTTTGCTATACGTTATCTGCTATAGTTTTCAATGTTGATGAATGAGCAGTATTTGAAACACCAAGATGAGAATTGACATTAGCTCCACAGTCGCTTTCACTAGTGTTATAACTGAAGTCGTCGTGTATTTCAGAGAGCTTGACAATGACTCCGTTTGGCCATCTTCAAATAAATCTAAAATGTGCGTGAAAAACATTTAATTTTCTAAAAGAGGACATTTTTTACCCAGTGCACTTAGCGGGAGGGCTTTAAACATACACATTGTTGGGGTGCTTTGGGAGTTCAAATGAATCAAAATGATGTCCATTACGAAAAGTATGTAATTTTTCGTTTCTTAATTTTTGGCCCTTCTACAACATTACATTTTCAATAGATAATATTTGCCCATTTTAAAAAAATATTCTAGGGATGTAACGAATACCAGTTTAGCAAAAGCGAATGCGAAAACGAATAATGCATGTAAATTTTTGCGAAAGCGAATGCGAATGCGAAAGCGAAAGCGAATGCAAATACTTACAATGCGATAAAAAATATCACATGAAACTAAATTGTTTCAAGAACATGAAGTTGTATGATATAAATAGATGTACTACGTATAGCATTTTATTTATATTGAGTCTTGCATTAAAAAAAAAAATTATAAAATCATAGGCAATCAACCCATTCGTACTTTGGTCCCAAAGCCTGGTACTCTGTTCACATTTCATGTGAAATGCTGTCAAAATACATATTTAGAAAAATTAGAATGAATTGTTCATGAAAAAATCTTGGGAAAAATATATAAAATATATCTTCAACATTTTAAGTTTTCATGTGAAATAATACTCGTATGAGTGGCACTTGTTTCGCATAGAATTTACAACAAATAAGGGCTGTTTAATATTTTTAGAATTTAAAATTTTCTGTACGAAGTAATGAATGGTACTCAACATTTATCAAAAGTTTGAACAGACTAGTCTTAAGTAGAAAATATTTTCGCGTAAATCAAACACTGCCTTCTCTTTTTCGTAAAAGAAGTACAAATTTTGTTGTCTTTAGTATTCGGTTGAAATATTCTCATACATTTTAGCGAATGCAAAAGCGAATGCAAATAGTAAAAGTAAGCAAATAATTTGCGAATGCAAAAGCGAATGCGAACATTCTTTATACCCCTTTTAGCAAAATTTACTTTGCAAAGTCTTAATTCAGCTGTGTGAAAGACAGAGAGAGGAGTACTATGCCTTTCTGTCTTTCTCCCAGCCGAATCAAGACTTTGCAAAGTAAACTTTCCGTGTCTAAAAGGGGTATTACATCCCTAAAATATTCCTTAAAAATACTTTAAAATTAGAGGGGCACACATTCTAGGTCCTTGACACATTTCAGTATTGTTTTGTAAATATATTTTCTTTTGACAGTTGTGTAAAAAATTTAAATAATATCGTAATGAAAATACGTATATGTAAGCAAGTTTCCATTAACACATCTCTCAAAACTTAAATATCACCCCTTTTAGACACGCAAAGTTTACTTCGCAAACTCTTAATTCAGCTGGGTGAAAGACAGAGGGAGGAATACTCTCTCTTTCTATCTTTCTCCCAGCTGAATTGAGATAATATACCCCTTTCCGTGTGTAAAAGGGTTATATTTTAGTCTAAAGTTGACCAACATAATGTTAAAACTTAATAATATGATATTGTTGTCATGTACATAAATGGAAGAATATATTTTTTGAATGGACACTTTCATTGTCCATGAGAATTGCAGAAATGTTTTCCTAAACTTCTGCAAATACCATTTCCTTCTATGTATTTGATGGATTTAATGTTAATATATGTATGTATGTTACAGTTTGATATGGAAAAAGTTTTAATGTACATACATACATACATATATTAAGAGGAGTTGAGAACCATATAATCAGTTTGACTACAATTTATTAATTTATTATACAAATTTTGTATCATTTCAAATGTTATTTAACAACATTAAATTTTTGAATAATTTTAAATATTCGTATTCACGGATATCGTTTTAAATATTCGAATTTGAATTCGCGAATACCAAAAAATAGTACTACTGACCAGGTGTATCACAGTCAATGCAATAATCTATTGATATTTAACATTAGCTTGTCATTGAAAATCAACCACTAGACTGTAGCACTACTGACTAAATATTTCTTTTGGGACCACATGGAGACATTGGCACCAAAGATTCACTAGTAAATTTAAGGGGCTCCAGTATACAGTATCGATACTTCCTAGCTCTATGTCAATAGTAAAATTGTAGTGATTTTCTAGTGACATTGTCAGTAGTGCTACTGACTAGAACTGCCCCTGAGTTCAACAGACGATAGAGGTGAAGCCCTTGTGGTGGAACTTCGAGGTCTAACCAGAGGCTACTTCTGGTACCACGGGTGCCGGTTGCCCGACAGTCGAGTTGCTTGGAGTTGAGTGTAGCTGTGGTTGCTACCAAAAACGCTGGGAGAATAGTCTTGGCTTCCCAGTGTTAAATCAATGATAGTGGTTGGTCTGACGCGGTCAGCCAGACACTATTCTACGTGCTGTTGCCATTCAACAAAATCTACTATGGGCACGGACATAGCAGCAGAGTTTAGATAGCTCAAATTACCTCAGCAAGGTAATTGAATATAGTACAGGAGTAGTAGGGAAATCCCACTCCTGGACCAATTAAAATTGTGAAATTGTTGCTGAAATTGTTAAATTTGGGTAATTAAAATTTGAAAATTGTTAAATTCTTGGAAATTTGTGAAATTTGATACCTACGAGGGTGGTTCAATAAGTCCGTCTTACTTTTTGTTTACATAAGGAGTTTTTTGTTTACATTAACCCTTGTGGGAACGGGTGATTTTTTTTGGGTTACGTTAATTGTGATAACGGGTGATTTTTTTGAGGTTTTTTATGAGTATATATGCCGACGGGAAAATCATGAAAATGATTTTTTCTAATACCAATGGTGAAATAGTGATTATTAATTTTTCCTAATGCCGACGGCAATACATACTTATTTTTCCTAATGCCTACAACAAAACATGATAATTTTTTCAAATGCCGACGGCAATACATGATTATTTTTTTTCCTAATGCCGACGGCAATACATACTTATTTTTCCTAATGCCTACGGCAATACATAATTATTTTCAAATGCCGACGGCAATGCATGATAATTTTTCCTAATGCCTACGGCAATGCATGATAATTTTTTCAAATGCCGACGGCAAAACATGATTATTTTTTTTCAAATGCCGACGGCAAAACATGATTATTATTTTTTTCAAATGCCGACGGCGAAACATGATTATTATTTTCTAATGCTCCCAGTGTTGCCAGACTGTAGAAATTTGTTATCGTAATACTACATCAGTAATATCAGAGAAAGAAGGTTTGATGACTACTAGGTCATATGGTCTCATATGAATCGTGGGAATGTGCTTGTGTGATTTCATCACGCTAATAAATTGTTTATAAATAAAATAATTAAATAAATTAATAAAATAATTAAATAAATTATTTTATTTATTTATAAAACGTTCTCATGTATGTGAACACCCCTAATGCTTGTGTGTGGGGGGTCCAGCTTGTTTGTCGCTGGTAAGCTTATATTCTGTTTATTTGTTTAAGAAATATATTTGTATGTATGTGTGTATGATGTATGTATGTATGTATGTGTGTATGATGCATGCATGTATGTATGTATGTATGTGTGTATGATGTATGTATGTATGTGTGTATGATGTATGTATGTATGTATGTGTGTATGTGCGATCGAAAGAACTTGTGCGTGGAATATTTTGTGGCTGTGTAGAATACATTTATATTTTGCAACGTAATCATTTTCTTTGGCTGCGATTATTTTAAAGCAGCAAGTTTCAACTAACTACAGTCATAAGCAGAGAAACAAAAAGTAAAAATTTGCAAGTTAGCAAAAATGCTAACTTCTCCTCCTCCTTTCCACTTCCTTCTCTTTCCTTTATGTAGTTTGTTTTTGAAATAAGAAAACACTTGTAGATTTTTTATTTTTCTATACATTTATTGTTTAAAGTTTTTTAAAATTTTATAATAATACATACATTAATATTTTAAAGAGTGTAAAAATTCATTTAAAGCAAGATATTTCTTTTGTTAGTAAAATAGCATTTTTTAATGCGCAAACACCAAGTTTATGATAATTACAATAAAAATATTCTGGATACTTAATCTCCATTTGTTTAAAGTTGATACAGCCTATATCCTCAACGTTAAAAATTTTTCGGCATAAAATTTTTTCCAACCATCGTCTTTTCTCTTCGCCTTTTACATAAATTTTAGAACATCTTGCGTTGGCTTTTAAAAAATTGCAGACGCTTTCAAAAGAAACTGATCCAGCAGTCCAGCTGAGGTGATGATAGTTTTTCGTTAGCCACTTTACTTCTCTTTGCTTTTTTATTGATAAGCATTTAAAATCAAATGGTGGTTTTATAATGAAATTGTTATATTCATAATTGTTGAAAACAATCGCTACTTCTTTTGCGATGAAATCATTTGAATTACTTTTGAAACCTTGTACGTCTATAAAAATTGTGTTATTTTCCATATTACTCAATTTATAAGACTTTTCGAACTTGTCCTTTGATGGGTATATATTCTATTATGCGATCATGAATAAGAATGCAGTAAGCTGATGTCTTTGCTGCAATATTAGTTGCTGTTTCAAATGCTATTTTTATATCAATCGGTCCATTATTGAGTGATTCATTCTGATGACTGACATCTACTACAATAATAGGAGCTTTTGTCTTTTACTCTGATGCAGATAGAAGCGGTTGAGATTCCCTCATATAGTAACTTTGTTGGAATCTTAGATACATATCATATAGAATTGCATATCGTTCATTTTTGAACTTTATGTTAAGATCATCATATGGATATGAGACTGAATTTAAATGTACTTTTAAATTAGTCAAATCACAATGAACAAACTTATTTTCTTGTTGAAAAGCAATCAATACAAAACGGGGGCGTTCTCTATTTGCAGCCAGTTTAACATTCCAAATATGGCTAGTACCTGTGTTTAATTGTGGATTAACATGACAGTCCCAACTGCGAAATGCCATAGGTATAGAAGCACCATTGTTAATAATTTTTATCATATTCAATTTGCTAAAGTCGGATAATTGTACATGTGGGATTCTCCATGAGATGAGTGAAATTGTAAGTTTAGCTTTTTCAGTAGAAACACTCGAGCGTACAAGATCTTCATCATTCTTATTGCGCAAGAGTATCAATTCATGTTTTCCATTTAGTATAACTTTGTTGTAGTCTTCGGCGAATCCTAGAAGCATTTTTAGAGGTACATAAAAATTGAAAAATCCATTTTCAAGAGTGACATCGTCAATTTTGTTCCATCCAGCATTTTGCATCACATTGCTTTCTGTTGGTGACAGAGAAACCAAATTTTTTATAGTGCTTGTGGCTCCTAAATATCTTGTATGGTCAATTTCAATTCCATTGAGCTCATAGCGAATTTCATCAAATAGATATGCCACAAAGTTGTTTTTTAATAAAAAGTTCTCCGAAGAAGAAGATTTGGCCTTATTATCATCGACAACAAATCCCTCTACATAAATGTAGCTCTCACTGGGTAGCACATACAAATCTTGATTTTGTATTGAAATTCTAATTTCATCATTATTGTTGTAAGATTGTAAGTATGGTACATATGTATGATAGTCCTTTTTGATTATATTCTCATCAGACAAGGGTTTATCTAAGACATCTATTATTGAACTCATTTTGTCTTCAATTTAAAATTCAAGGACTTTAGAAAATTTTTATTTGATGTTGTTAGAGCTTTTTGTTGAGCTGGTCGCTTTAATGTTGTTGTTGTTGTTCTTGATGCTATATTTTTCAATGTATTTGTGTTGTATATTAGCATTATTTAGTTGGCCTTAAATGTATTCGTATTGTAATTTCCTCTCCTCGGAAATTAATTAAATCACCGTGTTGATCCAGTACGCGCAGCGCTGGTGTTTACAGGTAAATAGATAAGATTTCTTGGAACCTCATCTATTTTATAGCCTGGAGGCACATTAATCGGAAATTCATGAAGTGTATGCGATTTCGAGTTATTCATATATGTGTTCATAGCGATACTACTTTCAATTCGCAAGAGATTCACTTTAAAAATATTAACTGGAAGATCTGAATAATAATATTTGTTTGGTGTTAGGATTTTGCTATTGAATCCTAAAAGTTTTCCAATTGTATTGTCTTTATTAAAATATACATGATCCTTGGAACTATTAACTTTAACTTGCATTGTATTGTTATTGGCTTCAATAAAAATCTTATTTGCTGGGCAGAGTCGTTTGTATTCCTCTTCTATAAAATCAACTATATTATTTAATTCGTAAGATCCAATTGGTATTTCAATTATATGTTCCCCTATATGAAACATATTGTTGTAGGTGTCTACATTTGGAATACTGTTGTATGAATGAAAATCAGTTAGAGCACACTCATATGCACCATGTAATTCAATAGGAGGAAAGTAACTAGCAGATAGTTCTGATGAGTTAGAGCTCAGAGTAAGTGTTATTGACATTATAACAGTCTGATTACAATTAAATAATGTTTAGTACACAGTATGGTTTATAAGTATGATTTACATATTTTATTTAAAACTTTTTCTCATTTTAAAATTAACATTAGTTTCTTAATATTAATGCTATTGTTGTTGTTGCAATTGATGTTGTTGTTGTTTCTAATTTAGTTTTTCTTCCAACTATAATATTTCATCTTTACTTATCCAAGAATTGTGTTGATTAGAAAATCCCAGCCATTTAACATATACCTCCTTCCCTTTAATTTTAAGAACCTTTTCAACTAGATATGTATTTGGAAATCTAGTTTTTGAAAGTTCCTCAGTATAGAAGCCACCTTTAATAGGATTGCCAAGATAGTCTTCTAATATGTATGTTGCAGGATTTGTATTTTGAACTCTTGTAATTGTGAAAATTTCTGTAGTCCAATTTGGAGTATAACCTTTTTCAAATGTGTGCTTATATTTGCTTATGCGAACATGATCTCCCACATTAAATTTTGACATTTTATACATTTTCAAATGACTGTATACTGTATTTAGCAGCTTTTCCTCATTTGTTGTGTTGACTTTAATAGGAGCCATTTTAATGGTACGATGAACTTTTCTATTGTATGCATTGAGTAAATCCTTGTATATATCAATCCACTTATATGAACCATTATAACTAAATTCTTTCCACATCATTCCTTTCAATGTTCTATTAAATCGTTCTACTATTGATGCTTTCATAATGCTATATGTTGAGTAGTGATTAATGTTGTATTTATGCATTAATTTTCCAAAGTGTTTGTTGAAAAATTCTTTTCCATCATCTGTTTGTAAGTTTTTTGGTACTCGTCCCAATTCAAAAATATCTTCCATTGCCTTGGTTGTTTCGAGTGCTGTTTTTGTTTTTAGCGGTACTGCCCATGCAAATTTTGAGAATGTGTCAATTACAGTCAACAAAAATCGATAATTTCTATTTTCTTTAGAATAGTTCCCCATTTCAACTAAATCAGCTTGCCAAAGTTCATCTATTCCTTTCATTACAACTCTGCGACGCACAAATTGTTTTCGTGCTTGCTTATGGAGTTCATTTACTAAATTTCTTTTTGAAGACATTAAGTTGTTTTTAAAGATTTTTTGCAGAGTGTTGTGATCTGCTTGACGCACTTTCAGCTATTGATACAAACATATAATTTTCTAATCTATAAATTTTTTCATTAAGCTGTTCAATTTGTTCTTCAAAGGATGTTTTAATATGTAGAATATCTTTTTCAATTTTATAATTTTCTTCTATATATAATTTTATTTCGCGTTGTAGTTCCTCAATTTGCATTTGAATATCTTCTCGTATTATAGTATTATCCCCCTTAAAGTATGTTAATAATTTCTCTTCTAATTTTTCGATTTGAGTTTGCAAAAACAATTTATTGATAACATCGTTTTCCTCCAGAGCTTTTGCAACATTTTTGATCCTTTTGTTTTGGACATCAATGTTGTTGTTCGTATCCACAAAGAACCCCAGCAGTTTAGGTGCATTTTTCAAAGAAATTGTGCTGCTAGTATCGTTTAAATAGTGTCCAAATTTATCAACAGACATACTCTATTTAGTTTATTAAAGTTAGTGTATTATATTCGCTTCACGTAGTTCTTCAATAATTGATACAATTTCGTTATTGTGATTAGTATGACCTGCACCTTGTGATGCGAGCAGTAGTCGAAGTCTATCTACTAACTCATTTGGATCGTCCCAGTATATATAGTTGGGATTATTGATGTTAACTTGCATCATTCCCTCACCTAAATAGCTACCTTTGGGCTTAGACCCTGTTGATTCAGGTAAATTCTTCTGGTTTTTCTCATCAATAAATTTCTTAATAATATATTTATATTTATATCCTCTAGTACCCTTAATTTGACCATCAGGTTTAAAGTCTCTTCTATATGCATTAGTAGTAATTAAAATCTTTTTATAGATTTCAAGTTCAAATTTATCGTAATTTTTTGGTATTTTATGAAACATTAGAGAAAATAGTCCTGGTGTTAGAGCCCATATTTGACCACCAACTTGTATTTTATCTTCATTCAGTTTTAGGCTACTATCACCAAATTTCCATTCATTATTGTAATCTTTATGTGGGCCATAGTTTGTATCTAACTCATTTCTTCCTTCCAAAACTGATAAATCAGTATAAGTATATTCTGTATTGGAAGTCTGTGAGTAAAAATCATCTTCATCGTCATCATCATCATTTTCAGTATTAACATCATTAAATAAGATGGTATTATCAAAAATTGTCCCTTCTACTAGTTTTTTTTGGTGTACTTGTCTCTATCTTGACTGATGGGTTTTCAGGCTTTAAACTTGTATTATTTTCAACTTCTGTCTTGATGTTACTTTCTTCTTTTATACGAATTCTTTTAAAATTTTTAGAACTATTTATGAATTCTTTAAGAGGTTCTGTTATAGGTTTGAATGTATCTCTTAATTGTTCACGTGTATCTATTTCACCAGTTTTTATACTACGAAGCTTTTTCTTCAACACATTCCTTGTCAACACCAACTGTTTTAAAATTTTCTCATCCATGTTTGCTAAGGGCAAATAACAGGTATCAGCAATGAGATCAGCTTTTCAGGACCTGGTCTGGTTTTCAGATCAGCTTATCAGGACCTGGTCTGGTTTTCAGATCAGCTTTTCAGGACCTGGTCTGGTTTTCAGATCAGCTTATCAGGACCTGGTCTGGTTTTCAGATCAGCTTTTCAGGACCTGGTCTGGTTTTTAGATCAGCTTATCAGGACCTGGTCTGGTTTTTAGATCAGCTTATCAGAACCTGGTCTGGTTTTCAGATCAGCTTTTCAGGACCTGGTCTGGTTTTTAGATCAGCTTATCAGGACCTGGTCTGGTTTTCAGATCAGCTTTTCAGGACCTGGTCTGGTTTTCAGATCAGCTTATCAGGACCTGGTCTGGTTTTTAGATCAGGTTATCAGGAGCTGGTCTGGTTTTCAGGTAGCTGGTATAGTTTGGAGATCAGCTTATCAGGTATCGGATGAGGTTATAGCAAATAGATGTATCAAGTTTAAAGTTAGATTAATAACTAAAGTCAATCTTTTATGAGAAGTAGTTTATATAGTTATGAAAAAGTCAAATTGCTTTCTGTAGCGACCATCATTTAATTCATTATCTTTGCTTATCACTAAAAAGCCATATTTATCCTTCCAACATTCTCTACAAATTTCTTGGAACTTTTCGTAACTCATATCGCTGCCAACATGATCCCTATAAACATGCTTCATATTTGTATCATCTTGCTTAAACATTATAATAACATTTGCATTGTCTCTTATTAAATGCTTGGGAATTCTAGTATAAGTTTGACACAAGTAGAATGAATCAATATCCCTATGTCGCCCCATACAAAAATATGTACGTATATTATTCTGCTTTTCACATGCAACATCATCAAATATCATAATTGAATTAGTTTTAGCTTCGTCAGGTGGAATAACTGATTCATTATCGGTGAATGTATAATATCCCATTCCTTTAATTGGTGAAATTAGTTTCTTCAAGTACTCATATTTGGGTTGATAAAGAGATTTTGAGTATAAATAGATGTTTTTAAACTTGAGTCCATTAGGACTTTCTAGTAAGCCGATCATAACATTAGTCTTTCCACAATTTGATGGTCCCACTATTAGAGCACGAATAGAATTTGGTAAGAGGGGGCTATGCTTTATTTTTGAAGTGATGTTCGATGATTCATCAATATTACGAACTAAAATATTTTTATGTTGTTTCACTAACTGCATTTTTGTAACTAAATACATTTCATAAATGTTACCTCTTATTATAGAAAAAATCAGATAATATGGTTATACGATATCAGAAAACGTTTAGTCATAAAAACACCTTCGTTGGAGGAGGTATAGTAGATAAAATAATAAACTCTCTACCTGTTGAACTTCATCTTCCTGGATATCAGTACTGTGGACCTGGAACAAAACTACAAAAACGTTTAAATCGAGGTGATAAAGGAATTAATTTATTGGACTCTGCTTGTAAAGATCACGATATAGCTTATTCGAAAAATAAGGATTTAAGCACTAGACACAAGGCTGATAAAATACTTGAAAATTCAGCTTGGGATCGAGTTTTATCAAAAGATAGTAGTATTGCTGAAAAATCATTTGCCTATATGGCTACTAACGCAATGAAAGCCAAAACAAAATTTGGTATGGGTGTGGAGAAAAAGAAAAATGTTAAAAAGAACAAGCTAAATGATAAAAAAACTGTTTAGAACATCAATTAGAGCTGCAACAAAAATACTAAAGAAGGAAAAACCATTAGATATTAATTCAGCAATTAAAATTGCCCGAAAAACTATCAACAAATCATTAAAAGGAAGAAAATCTCAAATTATAGTACCACGTGTAATACGTGTCCCAAAAATTGGTGGGTTTTTGCCTCTAATACCGATTTTAACTGCTCTGGGTGCAATTGGTAGTCTAACAACTGGAGGTGCTGCTATAGCTAAAGCTGTAAATGCAACAAAGAATGCAAAAAATCAACTTGATGAAGCAACTAGACATAATAAAGCGATGTAATCTATTGCAGTTGGAAAGGGACTTTACTTAAAACCATATAAAAAGGGTTATGGTTTAGTTTTCAAAGAGGAATCAAAAAACTATTAGAGATGCTACCCAACAGACCACTATCTGATGAGGACCTAAACCGTTTCTCTATAAATATTCCATATTTTAGAGGAGTTTTCATGTTGAATACTCTACCAAAACGAACAAAGAAAATAGAATGTGGAATAATCAATTTAGACGTATCAACAGGACCTGGTACACATTGGGTAGCATATTATAAAAACAACAATGAAAAAGAATATTTCGACAGCTTTGGAAACTTACAACCTCCTTCGGAAGTAGTCAAATATCTTGGTACAAATATAAAATACAACTATAATCAACATCAGAATTTCAATACATTTACCTGTGGTCATTTATGTCTTAAATTTCTTTATGAAATAACTGAAAATATTAAATAAAAAAGCACAAACATTTATATTTTACAAACTCTTTAATGTCTTTTTATTTATAATTTAAAATACATAATTAGTACATATCATTGGCAAATAGAAAATTGGGATTAAGCTTTTTCGATTAGAAAATAAGAGAAACTTGTATGTAGTGAAAAATATAAGGACTTATCCGATTATCTTAATTGTTTCTTTTTATGAAAATATCTAATGAAATTTAATGGAATTTCATAATATTGTGAAATTCAATTTGTCTTGTGCAGATCCTCTTAAAGAAATCAAGACTGTGCATGTTTAAGCGATATGGAAGATATCATTTTTTTTTATCCAACTAAGTAAAGCCAATAAAGAAATAAAAGTCATTCACACATTTAATTCTTTTTTCAATATTTTATTTCAAATTTTTTCTTAAAAACTCATATACATATGTACAATAGTTTTTCTTAATAAATAGGATTTTATGTACAATAATTTTTCTTAATAAATAGGATTTTATTTAAAATCATTTTAACAACAATAAATAGGATTTTATTTACAATAATGTTTCTTAATAACTAAGATTTTATATACAATTTAAAAATTAACTACTTAACTAAAAATTAACTAATTTTAGCTATTTTCTTGCATTCTAGCAATTTCATCTAGCAACATATCAAGTTCGTATTCAGGGTTAGTTTCCTTAATACGAAAATGATACCATGCATATGTGTTAATATTATTTGACCTAATTTTTCTCTTATCGTCTCCATAACTTAAGACTACCTTATTTAATTTACTAGTATATATATGGTGAAGCTTAGATTTAAATGTTAACATATTATCGTATACATTAGTCTTATTGAATAAACAGTTTCTATAAGTAGCTAAACTATATTTATCTAATATGGATCTTTTTACCCCCTTTGATTTTTTAACGTCATTTTGATTTTGTACACTGAATGAGTACATTTTTGATCGCAGCCCAACAAATTCTGTCATTATCTTACCGCAGTTTTCATCCTTCATCATGCCTAAAACTTTTTTATTTATTAATGGGAAATTATAAGTATTGTCCGTGGGATAGTCCGATGTATCAAAATGTTCTTCTATGTCATTTTTTATGTCAGCGTAAAAGTCATCCGTCTTTATTGAATATATAAAAGAGTCCGTGTCCATATAGTTCAATGAGAGTTTTGTCTTAAACTTAGGTTGCATGTACCCGTAATGAAAATTATACATTTTCCATTTGGACAACTCAAGTACACAAAATCCTAAGTAAATTGGTTTATTGTAGCAGGTTTTGACTCTAGTCATTTCGATTGCTACCAGATCTTCGGAAAATATAGATAAACTATGAAAATTTGGTTTTGATATCCAATCTTGAGCCCCCAAATGGTTCCGATTCGTTCTCTCCCAATTATTGACAATTTTAACATCTCTCCTCTTATCCACATTTTCCATGGTTTTACCATAGACTGCATTATTAAGTAGTTTGAAAAAGTTTTTTTCAAAAGCATTTTTAGCAGTGGCTCTATGTCTGGTATTAAGGTCAATATAGCCTTTTAACCATGGAGATTGTTTAAATGCTAGAATACGATGTGTTTTCTTTAAAACTAAGCCATTTTCTAAGCATTGTTTAAGAACTCTAAAGTGTATCACGTATGATTGCTTTGTAGAGAAATCGGTTATCAACTTGTTATACTTCGCTTGCAGTGGTTTTTTATTTTCAGCGCAAAAAGGTAGGTCATTATGCAAGTCATGTAAGTGAGAAGGATAATCTAAAGTGACCTCATAAACATAACCGTCTGTTCCATTGTCAGATATGCTGTTTGGATCCAGATTCAGCTCGTCTTGCGATAACCATCTGAACCCCCCATGAGGAAGATATTCCGACATTGCCCAACCGTAAAGGTTATTTGCGTCTAAATAGACAAGAAACTCCGAGGGCTTTTCTTTATCGAAATCTTCCAAATATTTGTTATTCGCTTTCGAATATCTTTGGCTACACTGTACGATTCCCCCACGTATACCTTTTTTCATAAAATTGTACATGTCTATGTCCGTCAATAATTCTAGTTCAATTTTTGTGTATTTTAACATTGCATCCCAGGAAAGTCCAGGTGCGGTATAGTATTGACATGGATCCAGCTCATAAATACCTTTACAAACTTTTCTAAAGTTCTCGAAAATATCTGTCAGTAAGAGGACATCTGTTTTTAAGTAAAGTTCCATGTAATCTTTCATTGTTTTGCACCCAAAAGTATTCCATACCTCTACAGCATGTGAGTATTCCTCTAAAGAACACTCTTTATTGTTCAACTTATTAAAGAAATCACTGCGTGAAGGCAGCTGGCACTCGTCTAATTTTTGAAATGAATTTAGGTACTCATAGGGGAAAATGCCTTTCTTCTTAATAAGCTGAAATTCTTTTTCTGATTGAAATAAGGACCTTATAGTGTTAAAATCATTATCCGACAAATTGCAGGCTAATGATTCTAAACTCTCAGCCATAAAGCGTAATGTATCAAGAAATCTTATTTCAAGATTATGACCATCGCTCATTTCTGTAAATTGCGAGAGTGATATATAAAGCTCCTTATTGAGAGGGAGTACTTTCAGTTGCATAGAAATTTCACCTAGTTCTTTAATAAAAAGATGTGAGTCATAATTTGAGTAATTGTGAAAGTAAACTGGTATAAACTTGGGAATTTGGTAATTCAAATTACAGTTATTGTGGGCTGCACCTCTATATTTACCGCTAATGTGACAATGATCTCTAACGCGATCTTTACCTAGAAATTTTTGACAAATATGACAATTCACCGCACTATAAAAATTATAAATATCAGAAGGGGATAAAATATCCATTTGCCTATTATTTACTAAATGATTATTATAAATATCCTCACAATCTTTAATTAAAAATGAAACAAATTTTTGTGAAGCATCTTTCCCTGTATAAACCCTTAATTTATCTAACCTATTGTTATGGAGACACTTAATGTAGTAACTAAAAGCACAAGGAGTGTGCTTTTTGACAAGACTGGTTTTACTACTCACGTTATTACTAATGTCTTCCAGGATGCATTCAAAATCTGCGTACACCACAAAGGGGACATCCATTTTCCTCTGATGCCCCTTAAAACTTAGAACTGCATCTGGACCTGACGGCATAGTTGTCACGATTTTGCCGCATTCCGCCTTATGATTACTCATGACGTTCTCCCTATGACTATACTGTAGACAGCTATTACAAAAAAGTAATTTATGTCTATCGGTGGTTATTTGATTCGTCAAAAGTCTGTGAATGACAAAAAATATATAAAAGTTTATTAGTAAAATATCATTAAATTATCATTAAAATTAAAGAGTATTAGTATAATTTTCTAACTTACTTTGATATGTTCTTTATCAATATGTAGTGATGAACTTCACCATTCTCCAAAAGCAACAAGTTGACATGCTTTACTTTTTCATCCTTGGTCACATAATAGGGACCGATGATTTGATCTGCTCCCTCATCGTACCCAAACACATTAACACTTATTGCTGGATTATTCACTTCGAACTTCTTAATTTTGTTTAGTGCTAATGGGTAAGTTAAGTTTTTGAAATTTAACGCTACACCATTTCGCGTAACAATCGTCTCTGCAGAAATGTCCTGAATGTTATAAGAACTGCAGCGTACTTGATGGTATTTAACAATATCCATGGCAGCGATTATACACCACTTGAAGCAGTATTCATCACTATTTTCAATATTGATGCATGCTTTTCTGCCTTCTAATTTTTGTGGTGTGGATATCCAACTTGATCCTTTGACTAGCGAAGATTTGTTGATGTTGATTTCTGCTCGAACTATGCGTGACAAAGTCCAACCAGAATCTCGCTCTTCAAATTCGGACATTTTTGTTGAAATCTCCTCAATCTGTTTACGGAAAAATTCTTCAATGTTATCTGCCTTCGTCAGCAAACTCATTTTGGCTACATGTGTTATAACACACAACTCCAATTCTTCTTCTACGATTTTGATGTACTCCGCCACAATACTCACATGAAATTTAATTATTATATGCTTAAACAAAGACATTTGAAGTCTCTCAATAAAAATATTCATGTTTTCTTTAATAAATTCTTCCAAGAGAAGTTGGTCTTTTTTATTAAGAATTACATATGTGGCGATATGGTTTTTGAAGGCTTTCGATATTTTGTAATATCTCACATTCTCTTCGACTTCTTCTTCTCTCCTAGCATGCGAAGTACTCATTGGAGTTGGCAGAGTTTCTTCTCTTTTTTCTTCTACTTCTCCATTACTTTCCGGTAAACTTATGTCCATAGCATCGTTGCATAAAGTCCCTCCAAGGATATCCACACCTTGTTGATGAGCTTGTTGTTGTTGTAGCTGCTGCTCTTGTTGATAATAATTAAGAGGTTGCCATTGCATCAAATTGGAATACTGCTCCATTTGATTAACTGGTGTGACGGGATTATAATTGTAACTTGGATACTCATATTGCATTGGTACTCCTGATGCCAAAAACTGATTACTCCATGACATTGGTGTAGGGTAACAGTTAGGCATACCGTATTGTTGATATTGGGGATACTGTAGAGAAGGGTGCTGCTGGTGATGAAATGAATTTATCTGCTGTTGACGATTTTGAACAAATGTCTGCGGTTGCTCTTGATTTGTATCCCGACTTACGACCATTTGATCCTGTACGCTATGACTTTTCACATGATCCAAAAAGGACTTTTGGTATTTGTATACCTTATGGCATCTATTACACTGATAACCTGTATAACTCATTTTTAATTATTTTATTATTATAAAACTTTAACACAATTGCTGATGATACTACTTGTAAATACAATAAAGTACTGATGTGTTGGTTAGAAAATTTGGCGTATTTATACGAAAATTAGTAGCAGTATCCTTGCAGCATTCACAGTTTTAACTTTTTGTTTCTCTGCTGATGACTGTACTTAGTTGAAACTTTGCTGCTTTAAAATAATCGCAGACAAAGAAAATGATTACGTTGCAAAATATAAATGTATTCTACACAGCCACAAAATATTCCACGCACAAGTTCTTTCGATCGCACATACATACATACATACAAACATCATACACACATACATACATACAAATATATTTCTTAAACAAATAAACAGAATATAAGCTTACCAGCAACAAACAAGCTGGACCCCCCACACACAAGCATTAGGGGTGTTCACATACATGAGAACGTTTTATAAATAAATAAAATAATTTATTTAATAATTTTATTTTATAACAATTTATTTATTGTTTATTTATAAACAATTTATTAGCGTGAGGAAATCACACAAGCACATTCCTATGATTCATATGAAACCATATGACCTAGTAGTCATCAAACCTTCTTTCTCTGATATTACTGATGTAGTATTACGATAACAAATTTCTACAGTCTGGCAACACTGGGAGCATTAGAAAATAATAATCATGTTTCGCCGTCGGCATTTGAAAAAAATAATAATCATGTTTTGCCGTCGGCATTTGAAAAAAATAATCATGTTTTGCCGTCGGCATTTGAAAAAATTATCATGCATTGCCGTAGGCATTAGGAAAAATTATCATGCATTGCCGTCGGCATTTGAAAATAATTATGTATTGCCGTAGGCATTAGGAAAAATAAGTATGTATTGCCGTCGGCATTAGGAAAAATTAATAATCACTATTTCACCATTGGTATTAGAAAAAATCATTTTCATGATTTTCCCGTCGGCATATATACTCATAAAAAACCTCAAAAAAATCACCCGTTATCACAATTAACGTAACCCAAAAAAAATCACCCGTTCCCACAAGGGTTAATGTAAACAAAAAACTCCTTATGTAAACAAAAAGTAAGACGGACTTATTGAACCACCCTCGTAGGTATCAAATTTCACAAATTTCCAAGAATTTAACAATTTTCAAATTTTAATTACCCAAATTTAACAATTTCAGCAACAATTTCACAATTTTAATTGGTCCAGGAGTGGGATTTCCCTACTACTTACAGGGATAACTATATTCAAAGATTGCAACCTATGTGCCTTAAGGAGTGGGCCATAGGTTCATTCTAAAAGGGTGCATGGGGGCGTTGGTCTGGCGTCTAACCCACACCCAGTGCTTTGGCACACGTGAGATTAGGCCGTAATGGCAGGTACTCACGTAAAGCAATTGCACATCTGACTAGGTGTACCCCAGCCAATCTAATCGCCTATTGACACATAACATAGAGTTTTCATTCAAAATCTACCAGTAGACCTTAGCAATATTCTTTTACGACAATGTGGAGAGATTTGGCCCAGAGATTCACTAGTACATTTTAGTGACCCTGGTCAACAATTTTATAAGGATTTCGTGAACAAACTTAAACATATACCTACGTATGTATTTTTTAACATTATTGCACACCATAAAAAAAGAAAAAAAACAACTAACTATTGACGCGTTCATTGACAGTGTCACCAGAAATACACTAAAACTGTTGTTTCTAACGTATCTTTACTCGCGCATAAAAGGAAAGTTGTCGAAAATTCAACTAGTGGAATTGTCGCTAGAGAAAATAGTGTTGACATAGGGACATACATATGGTTCTAGACTGACTAGAGGATACATAATTTATGTAGGTAACACGTATGATCAATTAAATAAATAAATGAGAAAAATTTTTTCTATTACGTAACATTTTCAAAGACCCCCTCCCCCACCTTAGGAAATCGTAATAAAACTCGACCCTCCCACCAAACCTCTAAAGCGTTACGTAATATGTGGACGGCCCCTAGTACACATTTATGAATATCAATTAGTGCATAATTTTATATTTATGCACATATTGGAATTTATCGTGGTGGCGTTTTTGATTTCGACTACATTGAGATTTGTCCTAGTTTAACTATGCAAGTATTACTGCTAAGCTGATTAGCAGGGAAACCAATATGCAGCAAAAACTTGAAAATATGCACTAAAAATTCAAAAATATGCTCTTAAAAATAAAATAAGTTGGTTTATTTGTAAATGACAATATATTTTTAATTCAAAAATTCAACATTTGCACACATAAAAAATTATTCACCAATTAATATTTTCAATTAAGAATTTAATTGATTCAATTAGATTCAATTAACTTTTTAATTGTATTAATTAATTTGAGTGGAAAAACTTAATTGATATTATCAAATTGCTTATAGGTGAAAATTTAATTAAATTTGTAATTGATATTACAAATATTTTAACTAATATTAAAAAATCATTCATATTACTTTTTTGTGTGTATATAAAATAAGACTAAAATAAAATAAACAAAAAAATTAACAAATAATAACTGCAATAATTTGGGTTTGAAGTTCACGTTAAAATAAAATAACGATACAAATTTTGTCTAAAACAAATAATACAAATTAGCACGATATCAGAATTAAAGCTTTGGAGCTATCTTTTGGATAAATAAGACTAGATTTTTATTTATAATTTTTATTGCAATAAACAACAAAATATTGGCCTAGACTTTCAAATAAAAATTGTTGCAGTCACATCTAAATAACCTTTTCTACATTAACAATGTTCCTTCAACGTCTTCTTGGGACAAAGTCCTTCTCAAATAACAAAACCGAATTCTTATTGAAATTAACGTCCGTAATAACTACGCAATACATCAGAAAAATTTATAGACAGAATGGAACATTGGAATTAAGATGTAGATGGCGCAAAATAAAAGTAACAATTTTGACCAACCCACACACAGAAAAAAGTGTTCACCAATTAATATTTCCAATTAAGAATTTAGTTAATTCAATTAAAATTTTAAGTGTATTGATTAATTTGAGTGGAAAAACTTAATTGATATTATCAAATTGTTTATAGGTGAAAATCTAATTAATTTTTTAATTAAAATTACAAATATTTTAAATGATATTACAAAATTTTTATATTACCTTTTTGTGTGTAAGTTTGTAAGCACATTAAAATAAAAAATTCTACAAAGTATCAAAATATGCCCTAAAGGCATAAATTATGCTCTAAAAATATGCTAAAAATATGCCTGTAAGACTGACATATGCAAAAACATGTGTTAAAGGGTAAAATATGCAAAAATATGCAATAACAAATCGGTACTAAAATTCATAAAAAGTTCTGAAACGAATAAATATCGTGTCCCCGCATTAATACCTCACACAAGAAAAAACATGCAATTGAATATTTGCGGTTTCCCTGCTGATTAGTTTGTTAGGAGAGAGACGAGGGGAAAATAAACGTTTCTGTTACCCTTGTCTCTCTATCTCTCCTAACAAACTAATCAGCTTAGCAATAAGACTTGCATAATGTAAACTAGGACTTTGTTTTTCAATTAATAGACAACCTGATTACTGTTTTTATGAACAAGCTTTCGTTTTTTGATATGAACTTGCTTTAACTTGCGTGCAGCAAATGATGTCATAGATATCAATTAACATATCAATTAACATGAAGTACATACATGCATATGTATGTATATGAATATGTGTGAAAAACTTGAATGTGTGGCTGCAGCGTACCCCAGTTGGCCACGTCTTTAAGAAATCTTTGACGACGGGTACAAGACAATGGTAAAGACATATTAAAGACAACTCCATACAAATCGTTGACGAAATTTTCATACAAATGGCGGCGAGGTCACACAAGACCAGATGAGCGACATTGTCGCTCAGATTGTCCTCAACAAGGCTTTATTGAAGACAAAACGTGTGACACTGTCGCTCAGATTGTCATCAACAATGCTTTATTGAAGACACAACGAGGGACATTGTCGCTCAGATTGTCCTCGACAAGGCTTTATTGAAGACAAAACGTATGACACTGTCGCTCAGATGGTCCCCAACAAAGTTTTATTGAAGAGAAAACGTGTGACATTGTCGTTCAGATAGTCATGAACGCCGATTTCTTTTAAATTGTCGATTAGAAAACTTAATCTACAGACGACATGTCGTACATGAATCGTCGAAGACAATGTCGTCTAGGACGATTTGGACAACTGGGACTCGAAAACAATTTAAATCAAACTGTTACTATCGATATACTTTGTAGTATGTATGTATGTACATATGTATGTAATTATTATTATTTTATTTGAATTGAATCTCAAAAATATCTGATTAAAGTTGATAACAAACAACAGCAACACAAAATTTCCGGTAACGATTTCAGAGAATTTTGTGTATTTTTAAAATGAAAAAGCAATCAAGCAAAAGAATCAAAACACTTTCACTTCAAAATTGCATTTCAATCTAAAAGCGGAGCAAATTCTTAATATGTAAATAATAACTAATTCACTTTTTATTTCTCTACCAAAATACTGAACTGATAAGGCAACAAGTTGTATTAATATTTTCTGAAACATACATACTGAGGGTATTACAAAAAAATGTGTATTTTTCTCGGTATTCCCCATAAAAATGTCTAGAAAAGCAAGAAATAAATAAATAAAAATAATTGATTCATGAGATGGAAATTCCTATTCTTAAAGTGATACTTATTTATGTATGTAATTTGAAAATAAATTAGTCTTGTTTTAGACTTGGCAGTTTTTCTTGAAGCAGTTCTCTTTAATTCTCTTTTAAAACTGCTGGTTTATTTAACTACACTCAGACGGTTTCTGGTTCAATTTTCCTATTGTTTAAATGCTGAAGTAACTTTTGTGTACAATCAAGTCAGTACCCGTCTTCTTTCTTCTTTCCTCTCTCTAGCATAAATTCAGACTTGCTTCAAGAAACACTGCCGAGTCTGAAACATGAGTTACAATTGAAAACTTGATTCGTTAATCACCCTTATTCTATTTGGCGTCGGCAACATAACACGACGTCGTTTTTAATGTTTTTTAGCAAATCTGTATTCCCGTAGATAGTATTGCCATTTATCGATGACTGTCAGCATATGTTTGGTATTCTGAAAGAAACATTGATGTTGATGTTGCCGTTCATTTTGTCGTCAGTGTTTTTGATGTCGTGTTCTGTTGTGCGCATGCCTCAACGAATTTGAAAAATAATTTAAATGGTAAAAAAGTGAAATATAAATAGATATAAAAATGTACATATTTATTTCAAAAAAGTTCTTAAAAAAAGTGAAAAATATAATATGGAAAAAATTAAAATTACCAAACCCAACCAATTTGAAAAGCTTGTGGAAGAGTTGGAAAAGTCCTTCTTTTGCTAGAGGATTCCGCAGGGGCAGTATTCCTAATAAGTTCAAGGTGCAGTGGGAAAGTGAGACTGCACTAAATTCCCTCGGTCCACCAATTAGAACTAGTGGTGGATGGCAAAATGTAAAGTAAATAGTGTGTTGGGAAAGTATACTGTATGATAAAATTTGCGTACCTTTGGAGGAAGCTCCAAGCTCCAATAAACGTTGATCTGATCCCTTTTGTTTCAAAAGTTAGGCTCTATTGTATCCAATACATTCCTAAATGATGTTTTGTTCATCCTAAAATATTTGTAAAATATTAAAAGGATGAACATTACCCATTATTTTCCAAAAACACGAGAGAACTTATCACTTACTTTTCTCCGTGGGTAACTGGCAAATGCATGACTTTTGTCTGAGAAATCTTATTTTCACTACTAATTTTTTTTTATTTTCATCGTCTCAATAGGAAAGAAAAACATTTTATTTTAATTTATTTACAAAGCTTTTACTTATACAAAAATACTTTTACCAAAAATAGTAAACAAAATGAACCAGCTGACTCAAATATTAGATATGTGTATTGTATTTATCGATAAATAGGCAACGTCGTCATAACACTGTTAGGGAATACAAAGTTAGCATTGATGTTGTGTTATATTGATGTTGTTTTAAAATCGATGACGATGTTGCCGACGCCAAATAGAATAAGGGTGAATATTTAATCTAATTCGACTTTAATTCTCTATTACTACGTTTATACAGTAGAGCTGCAAAACTATCGATAGTCGCTCCACTCGATAGTTTCGATAGTTTTATGTAAAACTATCGATACTATCGATAGTATCGAATAGTTTTATAAAAGTTGCCACATAAACTACATTTGGCTCGAAAAAAAAATCCAGGGGGTCTACTGTGTAATTCGAAACGAAAGAAAAAGTTTTCGAATTTGTATGTTTATGACATGTAAATTCGAAAGCATTTTCTTTCGAATCGAAGTACAGAGTAGACCACCAGAGTCCTCAACATTTTCATTCGTATATAAAAATATATCAAGTCTTTTTTTCGATTTTATCGTAAGCGGCATATTATCGAGAATATACTTTTTTATTTAAATTAAAATTTTATGGGCCTACCCATGGTTTAGAATTATCAAAATGCGAAAATTGTTGATAACTTTTAAGACACTAACTGTAAAGTTTTATCGTAAGAGACGATTGGCGGCCGTCGCGATATCAGTACCACCAAAATTTATCTTTGTGTCGACGATGTTGAATTTATTAAGATACTTGTGACTACTATTTGTCGAATAACACTTGGATTTATAAATAAATTCATATACATACATATGTATTTAAGTACTTATGTATACAGAAGCAGGGATGCGATGTCATATTTACAAATTGTACTAACTTTAAAAAAAAAATTAAATTTTTTCAGTACGATTGTACCTAATTCTTTATTTATATTTTTTTAATACTTGTACTTTTTAATTAACTAAAAATCAATTAACAAAACGCCAGAAGGTGCACAAAGAATATTAGTTGCTGGGATCTGAATATAAAAGTAACATTTACGATATACTACGTTTATAACCTTTTTTTTATTCGATTGTTCACAGTCGATGCAAATAGTCGGCTTCTCTCCTTGGTACGAAAATAAAATTTCCACATTTGCAGATGAATTTGGAATAAATAACATTCCTCCAGCAATTCTTTAAGTACCGGAAAACATCGTTTGATTTACTTAATTTTCTAATACCTTCGAGCTAAAGATTAACGACCTTGTGCAAAAAAATAAGTGAACGTTATAACCGGGTTTTCTATGGAAATTTTTTTAATGTACACTTCAAGCACGCATTATTTTTTGCATAAGGGGGTTAATATATTTTAATTATATTTTTGGCATGTAATATAATATAAAGAGATTCCAGTAGTGCTAAATGGGTCATTGCGGTACTTTTGGCATTCAAATAGCGTTAAAATTATACAATTGTACCAACTTTCCCATCGCTGTACAAAAGCATAAATAAACTACGGATAATTTGCTTCAAAGCTGCCGGCTACTGTTTACTGACTTCGATTATTTTTACTCTTTTAATTACTTGTTTTTTTGCCGATAGTATCGATAGTGGAAAAAACTATCGATATTTCATTTACAACAAAACTATCGATACTATCGATAGTACTATCGATAGTTTTGCAGCTCTATTATACAGGCGACTTATTCGCAAAAAAAATATTGCAAATAGATAATTTTGCAGATTAAAACGGCGACTTAAGTTTCAGTCAGACGTTTTATAACCATAACCATAGAAAACAGCTGTTCGAACCAAAGTTATGGGCAACACTGTATATTATTATAGGTGACTCGGCATAACGCCATAGCCATTAAGGCCGGGGCACAATGAATCCGTCATACGTTAAACTTTGCCTTTTTCAACTGACAGCTAAGTTGAAATACATGGTTTCTTATGAGTCAACGCAAAGTACAAAATTTGGTCAACTTTTAACTTTTTGCGTGCGTTGAGTAGTTTGGCAGATATTGGGTGATTTTTTTGGTATGTTCTGGTTTAGATTTTTGTGGCAGCAAAAATAAAATTAAACAAAAGATATAAATAAAAAAAAGTTAAGTTTAATAAATAAAATGGAGAATCAAGCTATTGAAGCTGTTCAAACACTTCCGTCGATAAAGTACAGTGCCAACCTTCTCCATCGTTGCGTTAATGTCAGTTGGAAAAAGCCGAAGTTTAACGTATGACGGATCAATTGTGCCCCGGCTTTTACCATAGAAACTAGAGGTGGAAAACTATAGATAGTGCCACTATCGAAAGATTTCGATAGTTTAAGAAACTTTATCGATTTATCGCTTCAAGACTATCGAAGGTTAGAAAAACTATCGATATATCGAGGATACTATCGTGATAGTATCGACGTTGTATGGTTCTCATATAATGTACATTAGAGCGAGTCAAAAAAAAAAGTGATTTTGTTACCCCTCTGAAAATAAAGCTTGATATGTTTTAGGATGATTCCCAAACTATTTTGGTTCTAGCGTTGACCATTTGTGAGCTGGACCATTTTTAAAAAAGGTATTTTTTTCAGTCTTTCGAATTTTTTCGTACTTTGCTCCAAGACGACATAAATAAAATTTGGTATCATCGAAAAGAGTTTTTAAAGCAGCATCCAATGGTATATAAAACTTGACTATTTGCGACCTACTAATTAAGATATTTAACTAAATACATATTTTCGTTTCGAGTTTTCATACAAATTCTAAGTATTTGGAAACAATCACAGAAAAAAATAATTTGTAAATACAATTAATTTTTTTGTTATGTCAATTAAATAATTAATTGATTTTGAACCTACAACGATTTTTGTAAATACAATTAACGAAATTGTAAGTTGAAGGAAAATCTTAAAAATATTTTCAATTAAATATATCAACAAATAGTTTGTTGAAATTTATTTTTTTTCAACATTTATTTTTGTTAAATTTCAAAGTTATTTCAATTAAAGTTATTGTTATATTAACAATGTGAATTGTTGAATTTCTGTATCATAATTGTTATATTAACAAGCTTTTTTTATACACAATCACAATCCTCGAAATGATTTTTTGCTTGTCTGCGAAAAACACTAAACGTCTTTTGGCGGAGTTAAACCGGCAACATCAACACTAATAAACTGACTCACTTACCTCTCAGCTAAAGAGCAACACTTTGGTAAATACGCAAATGATGAATATACACAAAATATGATTTCTACATGTGCGCATTCCGTTACGATATAATTTAACAAATAATTTTGTTGAGTAATTTAATTGACTACAAAAACTTAAATTTGTTATATAAACAATGATGATTGTTAATTTTAAAATTAAATGTTAACAATTTGTTTTGTTGGTTGCATTTCGATGATATTTTTTTCTGTGATGTTTTGCTTTTCAAAATTAATCGGTTTTTAAATGTTAATGTTATTTTATTATATTTTTGTAATTATTCGCATAAAACGCGAAAATCGCGATATATTTTATCTTTTTTTAATATAGGCAATATGGGTATCAAATTTTTTAATTTTTCAATTATAATAATCTGGTGATAAGCAAAAGACCTATTTTCAAACTTAGGATGCTGTGAGATATATTTAAGCTGTCAAAATTCAATATGGCGGGGCCAACACACGCCATTTTGTAAATACGAAACAAATAAAAAGTCGGCAAACTATATCAAAATGAGTATTATTCTACAGGTATTTTAAAATCATCTTGAGGTTTCTCTTATGACTTTTCGTTTGGAATGACCATTTAGGATATTTAACGGTTAAAAGTTGGCCGCAGTCGGGTTTTTTTTTAAATACTTGTTATCAATCATATGTGGTAAGAAGTTTGTGTGGAATCTTCTGCCAAATTCTCTAAGGGTAAGATATTAGAGAATAATTAAAAAAAAACAATTTGCCAAGGACATTAAAAGTGTGCGCAGAAAAAAAGCTTATGTATAGGGTTTGCAAATAACCGCAGATTTCCATAATCGCGATTACGATTAAAAAATATGCTTTTAATCGCAATTATCGTTTGATCAAGAAAATATACTATTATAATTTTTTCTCAAATCAAAATAAATTGCGTCATGAGTTTTAGTCGAACTGCAAAAGAAATTTAATTATTTTGTCGTGAGTACTCATTTTAATTTAATTTTTCAATTAAATTATTTATTTATTTTGAGAAAATTGAAAAGCATGTAAAATGAATTTCGTAGAACTTATGAGTATTAAACACAATACGAATTATGGGAAATCAATCTTTTGATAGGAAACTTTTTCTAGGACGAAGTATATTTTTACTTTCTTAATTTATTCTTTATTTAATTTTGTATTCACATGAATGAATAAGTTCTTATGAAAACAGTATTTTTTATACCGTTTTTTGTACCAAGTTGTTCGTTTATCGTGATATAAATTCATCACGTACGTTAGTGCCAGACTTAGCACTTTTTTTTCGTTTAGCACTAAAGATTTTGAAAATAATGCTAAGTGCTAGTTTAGCACTTTTTTAAAACTATTTGTTATTTTGGCATTTTTTTTTCATCAAATTTATAAATTTTCCATACAAATGTTTATCAAATGTTTATCAAATTTATTTATCTTCATTAAGTGTTTAGTATGACAGGAGTCATCTAATTGAACCGCTCTGAGATACACATATGGGTACAAATATATTAAAGTACAGCATTTGAAATACTAAATAAACAAAACTTGTTTTAAGTTGTATTCTTTTTAAGAGCTTATAGTATTAATAAGGTTATTGATTAGCTTAACTAAAAGCGCACTCAAAGATAAGTGAGACCAAGACTTTAGTTGTCGGTTATACGCTTATGTTTCAGTAAAACTATACAACGTGTGCAATTGGTATATATGTTAATTAAATCGGTTCATCTTATTTATCTATGTAGAAATAAATATATTTTTAATTAATTTAATTTAATTTAATTATGTGTCACAGATTCCGTTCGGAATAGTTTTGATTCCATATTAACCATTCCGTTCGAACTTTATTTTGGTGCTTCAGATTCCGATCGTTTTCATCAATCCGAAAAAAATTGTCAAATAGTTTTTATGTTACAAGTGTGGCAATACATATAATTTTGTATTAAATCATAATGTGGCATATGTTTAGGCGTTTTAAATTTTTTTGTATGCATATATTAATTCTGCCTTGCATTTTTTTTGTTTTGTGTGTGTGCTGCCAATATGAAGATTTTGGTATGGCAATACCAGAGAAAACAATTCCGTACATTTTGTTCTGTTGATTTAATTTTTATAGCCTTTTCACACTTACTCACATCTTTCATCAATTTGGCAAGATGATAACATCTTCCCATACGAATTATAAAGGGCTGAATGTTCAACATCTTTCAACATCTTCAAAAGATGTTCCTATCTCACTTTGTTCCGTTCAACATTTTTCGATTATTTTAGTGTCATCACTAGAAAAAATGTATACAACTATATACATACATGCATACATCCCTGCAGTCAGACTGGGGCCAAGTGTCTCAATGTCAACACTAAAACTCTAGTAGTAGTTACATTGTCTACAATTTCTCTTTTATTCGTCAGTATAAAATAAAGAGAGAAAATAGATGTGGTGTATTTCTGGTGGATTTTGCAACAACTTGTCAATATACATAAATTAAGGTATAGAAATGTACCAGTAAATTTCTGGTTGGTATGTCTCCAAGTTCCCATAAGAACTATGAATTCACTATCTAGTCAATTGTTTAAGTGTTACTAGTAGAATTTCAATGACAAGCACATGCTAAATGTCTATAGCACAAAGTATTATATGGGGAATAATTGTAGAGTAGTACTGGTGACAAAGTCAAAAGCGAGTCAGTACATTTTCACCATCGACATTTCCTTCAGGGATTCTATAAAAATGTGTGTATGTACATATGTATGTATATCTACATATACATGTACATACATTCAAGGCTACATTTTGGAATATCCTTCCCAAAAAAGGATCCGTAATTACTCTAAGAATTTATTATATATGTGCATATGTACATACATATGTATATGTATGCATATAATAAAATCTGTTATATATTTTTCCAAATCGAAGTAAATTACATAAAAGTAGTTGCAAATGTCTACGCGAAATCTTTGCGGATAAAGTTTGTAATATTTCCTCATCATCATGTCCGCTGGCATAATTTCTACTAATTCTGCATATTGTAGCATTATTTGTTTCTGCTCCTCAGGAGCCAGCAATTAAATCAATTTCTACTGAATTTTTAAATTGCATTTTATTATATAATTTTTAGTTGCTCACACTCGTAAATATATATTATAATACATGACACATGAAAGATGAAAGATGTTGTAATGTGAACAGGTTTTTTCAATTTTCAATATATTCCACGCATTCCTCCAAGATGTGAGTGAGTGTGAAAAGGTTATTAATGACTTGAGAAATTTACATAATAAATAAATAAAAACTAAATAATTGTAATCCAGCTTTAAATAAATAAATGAAAATTAGTATTAATTAGTGTTTTTTTTTTACAATTTAATTTTAAAATTTTGTAAACGCACTAATAATCCCAAATTAATATTTTACTTATTAACCCATTAGCGTCCAGTGTTCCCATATGGGAACAAACACATTTAATTGCGTACCAGCTAAAAGCAACAACACATCAAATTCCGAATAACAAAGTAACGGAATTAACATTCTTATGTATACAATGATATCTATGTTTGTCATATTGTTTGCTTGTATTATCAGTTAGAGAAGTCACACATTTTTACAATCTTCAATGTTCGTTGATGGTTTTAGTTATTGTAGCTTTTAAATTTAAAGTATTTTTTACTTTTATATGCTTTTTTGCTACGTAAGTCCATGTAATATTTAGTTAGCTGTGTGCTAAGCTTCTTCAGTTTTTTAAAACAGGCAAGTTTTTCCGGTTCCCTTGATAATAAAAATTTTTACGTGTTATAAATGCATATGTACATACATAGGTTGTGACATTTCATATAAGGCATGCTTAGTAAGCGCGCTTTGAGAGTTCCTGAAATTGAAGGCATTTTAGAGGAACTCATAGAGAATGAAGATCTGGCTGATGAAGGTGCTATTGATATACATAGTGCAATGGCCTCCGAACCAGATAGTTTGACTGATTATGAAGACATTGATGAAGATGACCTTGACGAAGCTGCAGAGTTGAAAGATGTGCCTGGTGAAGTAGAAATCCACTTCACTGAAAATGAAGACCATAAAGAGTTTCAACCGACGACATCATCCAAAAGACAAAAGCTTGACCACGAATTGCCATCATCACGCTGACTTCATGTACATGCAAGCTATAATCAATCTTTTGCATCTTCTCAACGGTGCACAGAATATAAAGAAACAATTCAGGAGAAGTTTCAAAATACCGAGGCTTTTGATATTTTTGAATTTTTCTTTGATAATTCACTTGTGCAACACATAGTCGACGAAAGTATTCGTTACGCTCACCAGAATAATTTTCATAATTTTGTTTTTTCTCCTAACTGTTTCCGGAAGTTTATCGGAGTCTTATTTTTTACGTCGTACCATAGCCTACAGAGTGAAAGAATGTATTGGTCCACAGACGATGACATTGATATTCAAATAGTAAAAATTTGTATGCCTCGCAACAGATATCTTGAAATTAAAAGGTTTCTTCACGTTAACAACAACGAATTCATACGAGGCCGTGTTCCAGATAAAGATTTTAAAATTAAACCGCTGTTTGAAAACCTCAATGAAAACTTTTTGAAACTAAATGGTTTTTCAAAACACTTGTCAGTAGATGAGCAGATGGTACGTTATTACGGAGGTCATTTTCTAAAGCAATTTATAAGAGGAAAACCAATTCGATTTGGCTTAAAACAGTGGGCTATGTCCTGCGGTGAAACTGGTTTTTGCTACAAAATGGAGCTTTACAAGGGTAAAAAAGATTCCGCCGACAAGGATCTAACAGCATTAGGTGAAAAAGTAATTACTTCAATGGTTAAACTTCTCAACTACCCTGAAGATCATGAGCTCTACTTTGACAACTTTTTTTCAAGCTTCCAGCTTATGACAGTTCTAAGTCAGAAGAATATGCGTGCTACTGGTACAGCAAGATTTAATCGAATCAATAAATGTCCAATAAAAATCGACGATACCACGAAAAAGGAGCCTCGTGGAACAACGGATTACAGATTCGATAAAAACAATGAAATACTAGTTATTTCCTGGAATGATAGCAGGTGTGTGAAACTACTTAGTAATCAATTAACTGTAAATCCAAAGCAGACTGTGCAAAGATACAGCAAAAAGGATAAAAAACTTGTTGAAATATTACAGCCTTACACGATATCTCAATATAACAAGTATATGGGAGGTGTGAATAAATTAGACTGGTATTTTAGGCTATTTACAAACTGCTTAGATATTTGTATGTACAACTCATATGTTATTTATAATATGTGTCATGAAAGAGCACCATATCTACAATTTATTCGTATGGTTACGCGACATTATTTACACACTCAATCAGAATTTTCAGATCCAAAATGCTAGGTCGCCCAGTGTGAGTTCCCAAAGCAAATAGGACAATCACAAACCACGTTTTAGCAGGTATTCCAGATGGAAAGCAAAAAAGATGTGCGCTTTGCAAAAAAATAAAAAATTCAAAAAAGATGTGTGTTGAATGCAATTGAGTTATGCATGAAATTACATTGTTTTGTAGAATACCATAATATGACTTAATGCCTAATGTTCCCATTTGGGAACAAGTTAAAAATTGTAATAAAAAAGAAATTAAAGTTTTAAAAAATTTTTAAACTTGTTTTTTTCTATTAACAACCATTATATATTCGGATAATAAACCCTAAATTTTAAAACAAAAATTGGCCGCTAATGGGTTTTTTTTTATGAAAATACATTGAAATTATAATTGGGGTAAAGGTTCCCTGATGATCTGCATTAGCAACAGTGAAATGCGCATAGGAAAAAAAATTTTTTTAAATATTTTTTTTTTAATTTAACATGCAGAAAATGTTAATTCCGTCCATGAAAATAAAAGTGATTTCATTCCGGAATTTTTGTTTTGTTTTCTAAAGTGTCCAGGAGACGTACAAAAAACCCATCAATCACATAGTTGTGTGCGTGCAGTCGTTTCTTTTCGGCTACACGTACACGTTGTCGGCACTGATTGATGATAATCAAAAAATTTTGATATTTTTATTTGACGGCTGATTATTTGTGCGTCTCCAAATCTGATTGACGAAAAAACGTCATTTGCTTTGTGGTATTTGTTCTTTGACGACATGGAGAAGTGCGCGGATGAAAAAAATTAATTTGCACTTTATGAAAATGTACCATTGATCTTTGTAAAAAACCAAACAATCAAAAGTCTACAAACAGTTGTATGATTATTATAAATACTATATTATATTCTCTAATTTTTCTAATCTTAATGGGTAGTGTGAATAAAAAAAATTACTTAAAAATTATTTTTAAGACCCCAAATGCATATGTATTTATGTACGTGAATTTTGTGTTTAAAAAAAATTTTTAACTAAAAAGCAAATACATACGAGTAGGTACATATTTTTTTTATATTAAAAATCGTTTGTTTGTTTCGAATTTTTTTTAAGGAAAATATGTTTGTTTTTTTTAGAGTGTTTTGAAGAACTAGAATTATTATTATTATAAATAAATAATAATAATAATAGATGAAAAATTAGTGTGGAAGATAGAAAAATTATTATTTAGCTCTGTATATATGTTTAATGTGCTTTTTTATACAAAGATTTCATAAAGTTTTAATGCCGCTAATAACAAAAAATCATCATCCGATGAAGACATATGTATATGCCATCGCACACAACGAACACAAAATTAAAATGCTGATTGACGATTTTATTTGTACGTCTCCGAAAAATCATCAATTAAACGACACTAACACATTCTTACCGATTGATGGCTTTTTTTGTATTTACGTCTATTGGACACTTAAAGCACCAAAATGCGGATTGAATTTCGTTTCCGAATGGAATAGAGCTGTGTGACATGGCTGATGGACATGTTTATTCCAAATGTATATATTTTGTATTAAAAATTTAAATTTTAGTTTTTTATGAGTTGAATTTGCTCTCTATGCAAATTTGGTATAAATACTTGGCTTAAAAAGGGAACCATTTTTAATCGTAATCGAGCGGTTAATGGGTTCGATTACGAATACGATTAAACGATGCGATTAATCGCGATTAAAGGCCGGGGCACAATGAACCCGTCATACGTTATGCTTCGCCTTTTTCAACTGACATTATCGCAACGACGGAGAATGTTGGCACAATGAGTCCCAGTAAAAAAAGACACTCCAAAGAAGTAATGAAAATGTAGAGTTTTCAGTCTGGAAATAGTTCAAATTTCGATCCGATCTAATGATTTTTACATAGGGTTGTCATTGCAAGAAGTTCTCTTTTTCGATGCCTAGTCACCGAATTAGAAGCGATTTTAAGAAAAATTTCCTTTTTTGTGTTCTATGGTAATATTTTCATCTAGGAATAACTTTAAAAAGTTACATATTTTAACAATTCGTTTCTTTTTATACGAATTTAAACGCGAAACAGTGTTTTCATGTAAATTTAAGCAAATAACTTCTAAATTTTAGGCCAAAATTAGTTCATAAATTTCTTTCAAAAAATCGATTTTTTAACATTTTGGTGAGTATTTACTAAAACTATGGAAAAACTACAAGGTTTTGTGTGATTAAAATAAACTTTTACTTGGTTTTCTGCTAACTATCGGCATATTAAAAATATCGATTTTTTGAAAGCAATGAAAATGTGGTTCCTTCAGAATGACTTCCATTTTTTTTACTGGGGTACTTTATTGACGGAAGCATTTGAACAGCTTCAATAGGTTTATTCTCCATTTTATTTATTAAATACAAATTTTTTATTTATTTCGTTTAGTTCTTTTGTTTAATTTTATTTTTGCTGCCTCAAAACAAAAACCTAATTCAGAACATACCAAAATAACCAACCAATATCTTCAAACTACTCAACGTACTCAAAAAGTTAAAAGTTGACCAGTTTTTGTACTTTGCGTTGACGGACACGTACTGAATGTAACAGCCCTCATAAGAAACCGTGTATTTCAACTTAGCTGTCAGTTGAAAAAGGCGAAGTTTAACGCATGACGGATTCATTGTGCCCCGGCCTTAAGGCCTTTTAACTTTTCGCGTAGCTGAGTAGTTTGACAGATATTGGTTGGTTTTTTGGTATGTTCTGATTTAGTTTTTTGTGTTTTGTGGCAGCAAAAATAAAATTAAACAAAAGAAATATACAGTTGAAAAAGGCGAAGTATAACGTATGACGAATTCATTGTGCCACGGAATTTTTGCGATTATAATAGCTGTGCAATCCCTACTTATGTCGATAAGAGTTCTTTACATGTAACAGCACATGTAGTCATGTGTTTTTTACGTACCTTTTCACAATATATGGTTAAAGTGCCCAGGAGACGTACAAAATAAACCATCAATCACATAGTTGTGTACGTGCAGTCGTTTTTTCAATTATTATAAATAATAATAGAAGAAAAATTTGAGAGGAAGATAGAAAAATTATTATTTAGATATGAGTATTTAATTAATGTGCTTTTATACGTACTTTTCGCTTATAATCCATTCTGCTTAAAGGCCAAAAACGGATGTAATCCAAAACTGTCATACTAACTTGCAGGGGTTTTCGAATATATTATATAGAAATTATATGACACCCTTACGATTACAAATTTATATAATGCATAGCAAATTTCAGTGATAAGTATTGTGCCCAACAAAAACTTGGTAAAATTTTTTATCTCATTTGCAGCGCTATAAAAGAGAATGTTATATCCAAAAGGGCATAGTACTGCCAAATAACACATTTTTATGCAACTTATTTCATGAAAAAAATGCTTTATGTAAATTAAATATTACCTATTGTAATATCATATATATTTTTGTATATTTTGACAGAGATGTCACCTGGTAGCAAATTATAAGATTATTGTTAAGTTAATTGCAAAATCGCTATTGCAAATAATAATTATTGCCGATAAATTTTGTTGTGCGACAGAATGTATTAAATAAAAAACCGTCAACACGGTAGAACAACCGTGATGTGCTCCTCTTATTTTCGCTTAAGGGCCACTATTAGAGATGTGCAAATGTTGTGATTTTATCGTATCACGCGTGAATCAAATTTATAATTAATCACGCCTGAGTACGTGAGCGTGACTTAAAAATAAATTACGCGTGCGTCATCATGCGTGAGCTATTTGTAATAATCACGCACGAATTCTCACGCTCTCACGAGATATCATTCCTAAATAGGTGAGTACCAATACACTATACCATTTTGCACATGCTGCGATGCAAGACATTTGCACAAGATTGTGTATTGGACTATTGTTATAATTATTTCAGACGTAGTAAACTGGCTCATATGAAATTCAAATATACCAATATAGAAAAATAAAATTATTTTAATATATTTTTTTATGATACACAACTATATTTTCCATTTATGAAAATGCACTCTTAAATTTTAGTTAGAAATGTTTAAAAATATCTACATAATAAAATCTTATTTTTTTTAATATATATATTTATTTATTGTATCTTCATATGTGAACTAACAATAAGTATTCAAATCTTAAATCTATAAAAAAAAATTATTAGGCCCGACCAGAGTCGGACATAAACTTAGTGGTAGTTATAAATAATATATAAGTAGTGATAATCAAAAAGGAAAAATAAATGTATTATCAAGCAGTCCCATATGAAGTGTTGAGTATAAGAGCCCTTGTGTCCCTCTTTTTAAGGCGGATGTGTCCTGTAAAGTTCAAAATATTACGAGCCAGCGGATTAGGATGTGACTCGAGTTTTGTTAAATATTTGCCTGCGTATTTTGCAATTTCTTCAGTCACTAGTGGCATATTTAAATCACGATGTATATTTGAATTTTTTATGTACCATGGAGCCGATGTTATTAACCGTAAAATTTTGTTTTGCTTTCGTTTGATTTTCTCGATATTGGAAGCTGAAGCAGTGCCCCATAGTTGAATTCCGTAACACCATATTGGTTTCAAAATCGACTTGTATATTAAAAGTTTACAATCTAGACTGAGTGTTGAATTTCAACCAATCAGCCAATGTATCTGAGTTATTTTAAGTTTCATTTGTGTTAGCTGTGAGTCAATATGGTGTTTCCATGTAAGCCGACGATCAAGGTGTATACCAAGGTATTTCACATGTGAATGTTGAGGAACAACTTGACTGTTGATTCTAATGGGGGGACAAGTATCTTTTCGTAGGGTAAAGGTTATATGTACGAACTTCTGTTCGTTTACTTTTATTCTCCATAAGTTTAACCATAGCTCAAGCTGTGTTATATGTTCCTGAAGATATCGGGATGCCTCATGAGGGTTTTCGTGCATACTAAGGCAGGCTGTATCATCGGCAAATGTAGAAGTATGGATATTACTGTTCACAAGCATAAAACCAAGTATAAATCAAATACAAAACTGGCCCCAATATACTCCCTTGAGGTACACCGGATGAGATAGTTTCGGGCGCACTCATAAATTCTCCTTCCATAACAGAGAACTTCCGGCCTAAAATATAACTTTCGAAAAGTTTTAGAATGTTATTTGGTAGATATGTCTTCAATTTTAAAATTAAGCCATCATGCCAAACTTTATCAAATGCCTGAGAAACATCAATAAATAGGGCAGAACAATACTTCTTTTCTTCGAATGTTTTCCTTATAAATTGAACCAATCTATGCGTTTGTTCAATGGTGCTATGCTGACTTCTAAAACCAAATTGATGGTCCGGTATGCACATATTATCTGTCAGACAAGGGCACAATTTTGTCATGAGCAGCTTTTCGAAGAGTTGAAACTTTCAAAATCTACCGTCACATTTTTTTATAACCGCTTAAACACAAATAATATTTTTAAAATGTACTACTTTAGGACATTGCTGAATGTAGGGTACATGTCCAAAATACAAAATAATTGGTTATAAGCACATTCTTAATGCATTGCCTTTAGCGCTATGTAATTTAACATTGAATGTATTAAAAAAGTTTTTTACAAAACTGAAAATAATGAAGATTATTAAAAAAAACACATGCCTTTTTCAGGGAAATTTTAAAATTTGAATTTTTAGCCTTTTCCCGATTTCACGAAAGGATATGCTAATAATTTTTTTTTTCTTATTTTTATTTAAAATTTTGTCAAAAATTTGATGCTGTCTTTTAACTTAAAATCCAACCATGAACTAAAAAGTAATAGGCGAAATACTAAAAAAGGTTAAGGCAAATAAAATTTTTTGTCTTAAGTAAAATATCTTATGAGAGATACGGAAACACATCTTGTGAAATTAAGAATTTCAAGTTTATGTCAAAATGCTTTATCCGGTAAGAATCGGATAATTTTTAAAAAAAGTTACAAGCTTCAGAAGTTTTTTTTGAGTACCAGGTAGTCAACTTTGGCCCACTGTAACTCATGTCTCTTTGGCCCACTGTAACTCATGTCTAGCTTAAGCCAGATGGCTGTCATGACATGTGTTGTAAAGCCTAAGTCCTCCTCTACGGATGTTAGGAGGTTCATATAAATCCAATCAGTAGTTTAGGAGTTCCAGATTTATTGCCATTTACTTTGTAAAAATCCCCACTGTGCAATGTAAGTTTTACATATACACGTGCATACATATGTACTAGTGACGCACAAATATTGGTATTCGTATTCGAATTGCCGAATATTCGGCCATTTTTCATGCGAATACGAATGCGAATTCCAGAAAAAAATTAAATAAATAAATGCATAAATCCTAAACTAAATTTAAATAAATGGATACAAATATTAGTTTGTACGAATCCATTAAATTTTTTATAGAAATTTGTGCTTTGTATCATTTTCCAATATTATTTACTGACGATCATTAAAATTTTGGGTACTTTTTATTAACTTTAAAGTACGCCAAAAGGAATGTGAAGTTCTTTTTCACAACATTTTTTTAATAATTCATATTGCAGGCGTAAATAAAGCATTTGCATTCGTATTCGCGAATGTCAAAAATTTACATTCGTTACATCACTAATATATAGGTAGGTGTAAAAATCTATTTTTCAACCCAAAAAAATATAGATATGGATAAAATCAAGTATTTAGCACTTGAATAATCCGTACTTAAATCCGTACTTCTGTACTTGATTTAAGTAAATCCGTACTTACCGTACTTATGACACCGCTTTGGATTGATTTAAGTACGGATGGATTGATTTTTATTTTGAGTGTACAAATTGGATTACATAATTTTTCGTGAGAGTGCGTGATCGTGATAAGTTGTAAACCACTCGTGCGTGATTAAGAATATTTTCTTCGTGAGCGTGCGTGATCGTGAAAATTTTCAATATCAATCGTGCGTGAAAGTGCGAGAGTAAAATATTATTCTGCGTGAGCGTGCGTGTCGTGAGTCAAAAAACGCCCACGTGCACATCTCTAGCCACTATAGTGTAATGTAATATAAGTCGTATACGACTTTTATTACATTTTACGCGAAAGAAATCTAAAGACATTTGTCAAAAAATCTAACGTAAAGTGACATTTTGTGTTTACACCAGGTTTGTTTCTTTACTTTTTGGGTAAAGTTCGGTAAAATGAGAGGAAACTATATATAATTTCGCTCAATAATATACAAAAATGCACAAAAGTACGGGAACGCGAAAGACCAACATTTTGACACGAAAATAAACGTCAATGCATGTATGCATATACATACGTATGCATACAACTAAACACATATGTACATATGTACTTATGTACATACACACGCACGTATTTACTTACATGATTCAGCATACTTATGTATATAGGTTTTTTATCTTAATTTCACATAAAAAAAGTATTATAGACTTTGTTTGCCATTAGTTTTTAAAAATTTTTTCATAATCAATGTAAATTTTCTTTGTAATTGTTTATTTTTCAAACAGCTGATTGATTTTGTGTTTGCCCAAACTAGCACGAAGAAAAAGTACGGGCTGTTTCTTGCAAGAAGAAGAAGAACATTACTCTCACAAAACCTATCTCATTTTCCAAATTTTCGAGTACGTGACGCCTTTCGTGCAAATTGGGATCCCGCGGGATCTTTTTAACATTAACAGGCTGGGCTTGTGCATGTCCCTGTTGTAATTGTATCATGGTATAGATGTTTACACATCAAACATTTTTTGGACACCCTAGTGTATAAGTATAATTACGAGTATTATCTCAGGTATTTTTCAAAATTAGACGTAGCTGCATAACTACATACATGAATATTACACCAATATAATCAATTATAACAGCTACAAGCAACAATAAAAAAATAAATAAGTATTAAATATTTGTGATTTGAACGGGCTAAGGTTCGTAATGCTTTTTAAGCCAAATTAGATGTGATAATTATTAATGAACAAATAACAACAAAGTCTGTTGTAAATATTCTGACTAACAACACATAGTTGAACGGAACAGCCAGCCGTTTTCGAATTATTAATTCTCCTATAAAAATAAACTTGTACTCATTTTTTTCTAATTACTTGCATCTGCTTACAACATATAAAGAATTTTCCGAGAAGACAGAGGTCTTACACAAAGGAATGCTATAAAATTAGCATTTATCAATATTTACGGCAGAAAATTCTCACTTTGGTGGAAAATTATGCAATAAATACACAAAAAGTAAAACCAAAAAGAATTTTTTTTGAGTTCCCGGCAATTCCGAAAAAGATTTCATAAAATCCCAAAAATGAGATTTTTTGGTATTTTTCTTATCTTTCGGCGGGCGCAGATAATAGTCTGGTAAGTACTTAAAACATATAAGGTAAAATCACAAATTTTTTGATTCCAGCCTTGGAATTTGAAAAAAATGCCTTTCATTTGAAATTTATAACAAAAATATGTAAATTTCGAAATAGTCTGGCACCTTCAATAACAAGAATTTTGAACAACAAGTTTCTTTGTTATGTTTCTTATAGTATTACCTTTTGAATAAATAGAAATATAGGGTTGGTAACGTTGCAAAATTTTAAGATAATAGCGAAATAATTAACCCACTTTTTTCTACAAAAAACAACAAAAAATAGACTTTTTTTAATATTTTATTTAAGTTGCATATAACTTTTGACTTAATAGTGATTTTGATATCAAATTTTTTTCTAAATGTTAAAAATTTTGTTCTTAACTCACACCATATTTTAAAATCGAACAAGATTTGATTTCCCCATTAGCAGATCAGTGGACCAAGCTTGGTAAAAAACCCAAAATTTTAATTTTTTTTCTCGAATATTTCCTAAACTGTAAGCGAAACTTTTTTTAGCTCTTGGATAGAGAAATCCACCTGCAAAAAATCTTTTTTATCAGATCAAAAACATCAGCTTGGCATCGGTTTGAATTTTTCATTAACCTGAGGTCGCCCACTTTGGGGCTTTGTGGCCCCAATTCCAGACTTAAGCTCGGTAACACCTCCTTAAATGCTGTATGAAATTTCATTACAATTAGTCGGCTCGTTTAGAAACTGCATAATTATTTCCACTTTTTTTCAAAATCCCCCACTGTGTGCGTATAAACAGTGAGTTATTTTATTTGCAAATATTTTTATTTCCAAATAGTGGGTGTATAAACGTAGTATGTAACAGCTCATGTCGTAGAGATGATTTTATAAATTTTTACAAATATTTCAACTCTGAAATTTATGAAATTCTTAAGCATTCCCCAAACCGTTGGTTGGCTCGTCAAGTTTTTGCAGATAGATTCCTTGAAAGGGAGCCCTTGAAATATTTCTTCACATTATAAAATTTTCAGTCATAATGCAATGATAAAACTTTATTCATATTAAATAGTTTAACGGATCATATAAGCAAAATGTATTTTTAATTTTTTGAACAAAAAATATATTTATGATCTTCATGATCTTCCAACGGAAGAAAATTATTGAAATTAAACTATAAATAATCAAAAACTAATTTACCCAGAATAAAGTTGTAGAGTTAAAGTCTTTTTATGTCTTCTTTTGTGTCATATTTGAAAACTAAATATAATCTTAAATATTTATTATGAATACGGCCGTTATCGTTTCGAAAAATTTCAACAACGTGTCAAGTCTTATGGGATGTCAAATTTTTATTGTATTATTTACGATTCGTCATGACATAAGAGTCTGAATTTCCCTTTACTATTTATTTTGAGCGCTTATCGTGGAAGCTTGGCACATTTTCTTTGCGACTCCATGCGCACTCAAGCTACTCCACCTACTTATATCAGGGTCATTGGCGATAAAATTACTATGTACAACATTTCTTATGCACAGTATACTATGTATATGCCTATTTTATGGTCAGTATTTCAGCATGAACTACACTTCAACCATCGGGAAGATTAATTGAAAAAACTCCAAGTCCAACACCGTAGATCATTCTTGATCCGTCAGAGTAGACTCTGGTGTCACAATCATTTATTGCTTCGCATTTCTATCCATTACTTTCTAGATGGTAGAAGGACTTTGAAAGATGTATCAGATTCCATCTTGGAAACCTATAAGCTGAGGCTTTCCTTAGTTCCGGAGATACCTGACTTAAGATTTTTGCTTGCTCGTGCCAATTTTTTAGCACTGGTGGTTATGGCTGTGGGCATTATGTGCAGGTCTATAGGAATAATGTCCACTATAGGACTCAGGACTTCCGAAAGGATCTTATGAAAACAGGCCGTAGTTCCGATAAAAGCGTATCTTTTAGTACTGTTCGTCTACAAGTAAAAAATATGTGATCTTTTACTTGTAGCGGTTCATCATACTATCGAACCATATGTCAGTATAGGTTGTATAACTGCTGTATACATCTAAGGGCTTGAGCCCCATTTCCCACCAAAGGTCCTACGACAGGTGCATATTAAAATAGTTTCCAAAATATTTTTCTATGTCTGTCTCATAGAATAAAATAGAACAATTACGACCTGTCCCACGATGTCACCAGAAATCGTTCGATCGAATACTTATTTATATTGAAAGCAACAACAAGTTTTCTAATGTTATTGTTGTTTGCAATACAAGTTGTCGATCGAACGATTTCTGGTGACATCGCAGGACAGGCCGTTATTATGCAACGAATTTCATGAACAAAAACATAATAAACATAATATTGTGTTCAAAGGCAATATTCTAAACTAAACTGGAAGAACACAGGGCAAATAAATTTTAAAGCAATACATTTTTATTGAGGTAACTTTGTACACTTGATATTGGAAATTAAACAATAATTACTCATTTAAAATATCAATTACAATCCTGCTCTAAAGATGTTAATACAAACTAACGGATTTTCCAATACCTGCCGATTACGTTGATGTACAATAATCTTGGCGTGTGATGGTAATCCTGAATTGGCGTTAAATATATTGAGTTTGATAAGCATTTTTATTGTTCGCACCAACAGTTGACATTAAAAAAGCTTCCACAATGGCCTCCTTTGTATCCACGTCTTCTGCAGTCTCCGATGCAATCCGAAACGTAGTCAATACCACCCCACACACAGCTGCCAATGTGCACGTCCGCCTCGACATTATTTTGATGAGTTGAAAGGATCACCAAAAATGTGACACACACCAACAAAAATATTGTGCGGTAATATTTCACCATTTTCACGATTACACTTTTCCCGTTAAAGATAGATAGTTTTGATAGTTCAGCGAATAGAGTTAGATCTCAACTATTTTCTAACTCATCATTACGCATATTTATATTTTGAGATCGTGTGAATTATTTAAGAATAACAATACTCTATGCCAATTAACTGACTAATTTTATATTATTTTAATATTTCTTGATTTCAATACGTACATATCGTTATCTCAAAGGCAAAATACCCAAACCTCATATGTCACAAGTTTACAGGAAGAAAATGTTGAAGCACGTGTCTGAATCAAAAGGGTTTTCATTTATTTAATGGTTATACTTAATTGCCCAAGTGTGAAATTTAATCAAATTTGTTACAGGAAACTTTTTATATTTGCTAATAGAAGCAAAAGACGGGAGAGTGACATAGCAAAAGTTTTTTTTAGCATGAATCTCTGAAAGATTTGTGGTAACATTTTATGCGCTACTCCACGCGGCCTATTGAAAATGAAAAAATTTACGAAAAAAATTCTAAAATAGAGTTCATAATTCTTTGTAAAAGCAGTCTATTTATATGAAAAAAGTTCTGAGGACTAAACTAAAAACACACGATTTTTGATGTGTAAACATCTACACGCTAGGGGGTAAAAATCCCTCTAGTCAGCCTAGAACCATATGTCTCTATGTCAATACTCTTTCTCCAGCGACAATTGCACTAGTTAAAATGTCGACAACTTTCATTTTTTGCGCGAGTAGGGATACATACGTTAGAGACAACAGTTCTAGTGCATATCTGCTGATATTGTCAATGAACGCGTCAATAGTTTGTTTTTCTTTTTTATTATGCTGTGCAATAATATTAAATAAATATATGTAGACGAGGGTCACTAAAATCTACTAGTGAGTCTTTGGTTCAAATATCTCCATATGGTCGTAAAAGAATTACCTTCTAAATACAACTAGTCAGTATCACTATTGACAATGTCACTAGAAAATCACTATAATTTTACTATTGACAACGAGCGATGAAAAATCGATATTGTAGACTAGATCCCCTAAAATTTACTAGTGAATCTTTGGTGCCAATGTCTCCATGTGGTCCCAAAATAGCTACTTAGTCAGTAGTGCTACAGTCTAGTGGTGGATTTTCTATGACAAGCTAATGTTAAATGTCAATAGATGATACCATTGGCTGGGGTACAACTGGTCAGTAGTACTACTGACAACGTCACTAGTAAATCACCACAATTTCACTATTCGCACTTTCTGCAGGGATCTTTTTCACAATACAATCACAAATTTTGAGTAAGATCAAATCGGTGTGAGCTATGTACGATTGCATTAGTGTAATCATACGAACAAGAAGTACAAAGAAACTTAACAGCTGCATTGAAATAAATCATCCCAATTCTAAAGCATACCTTCAGGAGTTAATTTTAATAGAAATTGCTTGTGAAGTGTAATAGTGTTGCCATTGGGGATAGTTTTGTTAAAAAGTTGAAAAATATAAAATAAATAATCAGTCGTAAGTAAAGCAGGCTTCGAATCGTTACATACGTGATCGTATCGGCAATCGTACGAAAACAAATTAAATGATACGTCAATCGTATAAACTGAATGGGATTTCAATACGTTCACGCATGTCATAATCCGAAAATTGTGTTTTTACGTGACGAGTTGTACGTTCACGGATGTAGCGATTTGAACCCAGCTCTGGGCGAGTCAACATCACGCGTCGTTGGCAATTATTTCTTAAATGCAACCAGGCCACTGTTGTTTATTGGCCTTCGAGAGTTTTGCGTCTCACTCACACTGGTTGACTGATCTGCCATGGACTACCGTATAATCTTGCGGTTCTTTTGTGGAATTTCCTTAACAACCACGTTGCTACTTCCTATGTGAAGCCATAGGTCGTATACAGTCAGTCACAAAAACATTTTTAAGTCTACTGTTAATAACATCATGGACACCCATGATGGTCTTACTCACCCGTACATTTTTGTGCAACCATATTCTGAAAATTTACTTTGTAGAATATGTATTATAAATAAATAAATAAAATATATATAAACTTTTAAATAAAAGAGCGTTTTAAATGACAAATATTTGTTTAAAAGATATAAGCCAGTCTTTATAAAGAATTTATAATATTATATTATAACATATCTTCATTACGTACTGTTGCCTTACGCTGAAGCTGGTGCATGACAATTGGGTAGCAATCTCCATCTCATGCCAATTATTATGGGTGGAGATTTTAATGCAAATTTTGCAAACCCACAGTCGCAAGCTTTATCAAAATTTTTATTTGACGTTTTCCACTTGCATATGAGCAATTCTTCACAAAGCCCCATAAATTATAATTCCACTACTATAGATGCAGTTTTCCATTAATTTTTAAATACAGTAGAGTCAAAAATTGATATATCTTATTTTAGTTACCATAAGCCAATATTATTTATTTATTTATTTATAATAAACATTCTACAAAGTAAATTTGCAGAATATGGTTGCACAAAAATGGACGGGTGACTAAGATATGTCCATGATGTTATTAACAGTAGAATTAAAAATGTTTTTGTGACTGTCTGTATACGACCTATGGCTTCACATAGGAAGTAGCAACGTGGTTGTTAAGGAAATTCCACAAAAGAACCGCAGGATTATACGGTAGTCCGTGGCAGATCAGTCAACGAGTGCAAGTGAGACGCAAAACTCTCGAAGGCCAATAAACAACAGTGGCCTGGTTGCATTTAAGAAATAATTGCCAACGACGCGTGATGTTGAGTCGCCCAGTAGCTGGATTCACTAACTTTTATTACGATAATCGTATCGATATAATAAATATAACGAAAATTTATCGACTGTGCTATTTAGTAACATATTTTAACGATATTCGCTGTCGATTGGATTAAAATAAAATAAAGTCACAAAATCAAGTTCATTGAGTTTTTCTTTAACATTATTTATGCTTTTCGCTTATTTTTACATTTTCTATACAGAGATACCACAAAATATTGAATTAAATGGCGATTAAGATAATGTTGGAGACTATCGTAAAAAAGAAATTACGGAATCGCATTATCGTTACCACAAACGAATAAATATGTCGATAAATATTACGATTTTCTGTTCGTAAAAATTTACAGAATCCAGGTACAGAGCTGCTTTACGACTGAAGCCAATATTAATTATTTGTACTTAAGGCCTTTACCATAGATGGGCACTTTGCAGTACCACTAAAATTTCAGTAAAAATAATAAAAAAATTTTAAACAGTCAATTTTTACTGATTACTAAAATTGTTTTCTGCAATTTTTATAAAGTGCCTAAATAATTTATTATATGATGAGGTGCGTTGAATTTTCAGTAATCAGTAATGCTTGTATTCATAATGAAATTCTACCAAGTGGCAAAATTTTTTTTATAAAAAAATTTCGAATACGGCCCTACGATTTTATTGGCAATACAAATTAAATTTCATTATCATTAAAAACTTATTGAATTTTTTCAATAATCAGTAAATTTACTGCTTACTGCAATTTTTAATGCAGTACATATACACACATGTATATATATATATATATATATATATATATATATATATATATATATATATATATATATATATATATATATATATATACATACATATACAACAAAAACCAGCAAATTCCTATGTATTTACAATATTGAAAGTTTTGATACTTTTAATTGATTAATTTAAAAAAATATACTAAAAGCATAAGTACTTCCAACTTTAAACAAATTTTTCATTACTAGATGCTTACACATCTCCCCTGTGATCGGACTCACATTCAGCGTTGCCACGACCAAAAAACTTTTTTAAAAACCACAATACAAAAAAAAGTAACCAAATGAAGAAAAAAGTAACCAAAATTTTTATGTATAAAATACTGTTTTATTTGTACTTCAGTTGAAAAATATACATACATACATATATTAATATATGAAATGGTATAATATAAATGCACCATTACATTTAAATTTGTACTTCACGTATGTATGTATGTATATATAGTTTATTAACTTAATGTAGTTAATAACACATGTGATATTTTTTTGCTTGAATTATTGAATTTGCTAAATATTGTAAAATAGATTGCAAATAAAAGTGGAACAAAAAACAAGTTTTAAAAGTATATCTTATTATAATTAACAATCAATAAAATCAATTTTGTAAAAAAATACTTCAGGTAAATTATTAGAAATTTCAAAAATTGGCTTGTTTTTATGGTTAAGCAATTGTCTATATGCATTTTGTTCCCGCTTATAGAACTCGTCAGTAGACTTCAACCCAAAAAAATTTTTGAATTTATTTAACAAACTCCGTATGTTTATAGTAAGACTCTTAATAATATATTGAGAATCACAATATACAAACATAATAAGTTTAAAAACCTCAAACAAAAAACTTTACAAAACAAGCATCTTTATTCAACTGTGCATCTATTTTATTTATTAGAAATTTCAAACCAAAATATTTTTAGTAACAACAAAGAATATGTAATTTAATTACATTCATTATCAAAACACAAGACTGTATAGATAAAGTATTAAGCAGCAGCCGAACTGTGTGGTAGTGACATTAATTTTTACATTAAATTAATTAAATCATAAAAACATTTTTCGTTCAATCCATTTGTATGTTTTGAAACCGCATCCCAAAATTCAACTATGTCCATATCATCACTTACTTCTATATGTTTAGAGACAGACATGTATTTTTTTAAAAACTATGTTGATTATCCAGTGTTGTCTTTACAACGTAGTAAAAACGCTTAAATTGTGATCTTTTATCAAGATAATTAGCTATGTGCAAATTTAACATACCACATATGTACATATATGCATAAAAATAGTTGTTTTTGTGTTGAAAAAAAGTAACCAAAATGGAAAAAAGTACACAAGTACACATTGGAAAAACGTAACCAATTTTGATTACAAGTAACCAAAACGGCAACGCTGCTCACTCTTTTTAAGTACATTGAAATTGATTATTAAGGGGTTTAGGTGGATCCTATGCGCATTTCACTGTTGCTAATGCAGATCATCAGGGAACCTTTACCCAAAGTTTCTTAGAACAACTAGAGTTTGATTTGAACAAATGAGAAGCTCAACAACAAATAACAAAGTTGAAACAAGAACTCAATAATCAACATGTTTTTTTTTATTTTCTTACTTTACCATTGCTACATTGGCTGACTTTTTTCAGCTTCAAATTGTAGTTGTAAGAGTATGTAAAAAGAAGATAAATGTAAATGAGGTAGTTTCGACGAGAACAAATTGTGCGTGCAAAAAATATAAATATTTTTTATAATTATAATACGTTGTAATGTAAATATGTATATGCGGGTATGAAGCTTAAATTGTAATTTCACTAAATTTCAAAGTCATTACAATGTTTGTAAGTATAAAATAATGATTTTATACCATTTAAATAATTTTGGTACTTTTTCCATGCAATCAAAAATAATGTGAAGATGTTGAACTCTCATCAATGTTTCGAACAGCTGTTTTCCATTTTATATGATTTTTTATACTGATAAACACCCAGCAAACAAAAAGTCCTGTATATGTACATATTTTTTATTTTTTTTTTGTAAAAATGTATATTGTTTGTAAATAAAACTAAATTATTATGAGTAGGTACGAACATTAATAAGAAAAGGATAAAACGAGAAAGTAAAGATTTGATTGAGGTGCTACTGCATGCATACACATTCTTGGAAATTAAAGAGCTAAATACTTCGTCTTTCCGATGAAGTTGCTCAAAATCTGTGCTGGTAATGTACAATGACAAATATTACGGTTGAGCATTACACCTGCTATTAAAATTATTATAATTGAGTTCATTTAAATAAAATAATATATAATAATAATTTTCAAAACCTCAGTGTTATTTCAAAAACTCAATTAGTTTTTTCCAACAGGCTAAATCTTGCCATCAAAAGACAGTAACTTAAAATAATTTCAGCGAAATTATTAAAAAATCTTTTAAAAAATCTATTTTATATATCTATTTTATATATTATTTACTTATAAGTTCTAATACATACAGACATACTCATATGTATGTCCGCATACATATGTATGTACATTTCAATCAAAATGAATTTCATGAATTTAAATATTATACATAGTATATGAACTTTCGCGTTTGACTTCAAATAACTTGCAATTTAAAATCAAAAATGCGTGTTTGCTGGGTACAATGCAATTAGTATGTACATATGTGTGTGTGCACAGAGAATTTTTTTTGTCGAAAACACATGAAACGTTTTTAAGTATTCTATAAGCGCTCAAACGTTTACATTTACATTTTCCTTACATCTGCGATTTCTACAGTCGGGTAACGGAGCCTTTACAGTCGAGTAATTCTGCCTTAAGGCCGGGGCACAATGAATCCGTCATACTTCGCCTTTTTCAACTGACAGCTAAGTTGAAATACATGGTTTCTTATGAGGGCTGTTATATTCAGTACGTGTCCGTCCATGATACAATTATAACAGGTACATGCACAAGCCCAGCCTGTTAATGTATACAATACCTACAGTTGTCAAACTTTGTTTACAAGCTGCAAAAATGTTAGTGTATGTGTGTGCATAAAATGATTACAGTGTTGCCAATGAAATTACACATGGCTGTGTTTCCAGTTATATGTTAAAGAAAATTACACTACACATTTTTTGTGTAGGTTAAAATTAAAACAAAAATAAATAAAAATACAAGCCAAAGTAGAATTACACACAGATTATACATGAATATAATTACATGGCCTACAAATGAGAGTAATTGCACACCTATTGGCAACACTGAATGACTATAATCACAACTATAATCATTCATGAATGCCGCGTCTGCAATTGTACTTTAGTTACCCTGTAATTGTTGTTTTTAAAAACAAAAGGCATGTGTTTCTGACAATTATTCGTTTGTTTGTACCAACAAAATGAATGTGTTTTTTGGTGTTGTAATTTTGTTGTAGTTGTGCATGTACCTAGTATAATTGTACCATGTGTCCGTCAACGCAAAGTACAAAAACTGGTCAAATTTTAACTTTTTGCATATGTTGAGTAGTTTGACAGATATTGGTTGGTTTTTTTTTGGTATGTTCTGAATTTTTAAAATAAAATAAATAAAAATAAAATTAAACAGAAAAATAAACGAAATAAATAAAAAAAATTTAAATTTAATAAATAAAATGGAGAATCAACCTATTGAAGCTGTTCAAATGCTTCCGTCAATAAAGTACTCATTGTGCCAACCTCCTCCGTCGTTGCGATAATGTCAGTTGAAAAAGGCGAAGTATAACGTAAGACGGATTCATTGTCCCCCGGCCTTTATGCCCGTGTAAATCAGCGCAATAACAACAACATGTATTCATGAATAAAGTGTTGCCACACAAGTATTTTTTTGACCGGGTGCAGTCAAGTTAATAATTAGTATTTTTTATGGGAATTGTTACAATTTAGGTTCAAAAATTTTTAAACGCACTAATAATCCCAAATTAATATGTTACTTATTAAGTAAAATAGGATCCAGCTAAACCCCTCAATAATCAATTTCAATGTATTTTTAATAAAAAAATATTTTACTTAATAAGTAAAATATTAATTTGGGACTATTAGTGCGTTTAAAAATTTTTTAACTTAAATTGTAACAATGCCCATAAAAAACACTAAATAAAATAGTAATTTCAAAAGAAAAATTTCTTTGAAGATTACTTAGATTAACATTAAACACAAATGAAGTAAAATCATTGCCGAAAAAGGTTAAATTCACCTTGTTTACGTAGATTTAAGTTGTTTCTGTTTGAAGGTTTACATGAAGTTTTCAAAAAATATAGCTATAGAATTGTTTGTTAATTTCACCATTGTTTACGACACATTTTTGAAGAAAAATTTAAATTTGTGAACTTTCATGAATGATGTTAGAAAATATCAAAATGATTTTATGTTTATAGGTTGGACTGTAGGTTGCAGTGTCTGTGTCAAGGTATGCAGCATGTAATATAAACGTGTTGCGGAAACACTTTGCAAATTGTGTACCCACCATTAGACATACAGTATATGAAAAACTGTTTTGCTCGATAGTATTAGTTAATTTCTTTATGTTTTTGTTTTCAATAAATAAAAAATTGTTATGGCTACATTTTGGTACAATTGATGTTAATTTGGTACATTTTTACCATTTTCATGATACAATTTAAGTATAGCCATATTCCAACACTGGTACATACATATTTGCCTTCCAAGGTTGCAAAAAAGTTATCGTTTGATAACTCCAGAAGCAAATTTAATATAAAAAATACTGAACTGGGAGGGATTAATACGTTTGGCTGCAATATTGATTTTATTGAAAAATTTGTTAAGGTTAAGAATCACAATCAAGAAGAATTTAGGAAAATATATTTGTTTGCTCAAAAGTTTCTTCCTATGTGAAGGCATAGGTCGTCTATAGTCAGTCACAAAAACTTTTTAAAATTCTGTTAATAACATCTTGGGCATATGGTCTAGTTAATAGACCATACTTGTGCAACCATATTCTACTAAATTTACTTTGTAGAATATGTTATAAATAAATAAATATTTGTTTGCTGCCTCAACTGATTTCTTAAAGCGATACGTTCTACAAAACTCAAAGAGTCCTCATCCTCTGATAATGAGTAAAACGTAATAAAACTACACTCAACATTATTACTTTTCTTAAACAATTTTAAAATAATTGGCAATAAGTTTTTTAAATGTGTGTTAAAGCCGGGGCACATTGAATCCCTCATACGTTAAACTTCGCTTTTTTCAACTGATAGTAAAGTTAAAAGACATGGTTTCTTAAGGTGCAATTAGACGTGACATGGCCATAATGCCTAGCCATAACCAAACTAAAATTCAATTGATTTCTATGGTAATGGCTATGGCGTTATGGCGAGTCACCTATACTCGAATACAGTGTTACCCATTAATTTGATTCAAAGGGCTGTTTTCGATGGCTATGGTTATGTCACGTCTGATTGCACCTTTATGAGGTCTGTTAAGCGGGTGCTAGACACATCAATATTCAGCGTCAATATGTGTGTTTGTGTGCTTTTTTTATAAAAAATATTCATACCAATAGTATGTGTGACTATTTTTGGTAAACAAACGCACACAACCACATATGTATATTGAAGCTGAATATTGATGTGTCTGGCACTCGCCTTACATTCAGTACGTCTCCGTCAACGCAAAGTACAAAATTTTTTCAACTTTTAACTTCTAATGCACGTTGAGTAGTTTGACAGCTATCAGTTGTCTGTTTGGTTTTTCTGTGGTTGTGTTTTGTCGCAGCAAAAATTAACAGAAAGTTAAAAGAAATAAAATAAATTAGAGAAAAACTTAAATTTAGTAATCAAAATGGAGTACAAACTTATTGTTTGATAAAAGTACAAAACAGTACCGAAACAAATTAAGGAAGGAAAATTCGTGGTCTTCTGTAGCAACTGCAACCGGCGCAACAGGTAAGCAGTGTTTTAATGTGTCTTTATATTAAATTATTGCTTAAAAATTGTATTTGAAGAATGTCAAAGTCGTTGGAGATTCCTCGAACTCCATCTTTAATAAATAAAATTCTGGTCAAAAAAAATATGCAATAAAATACAACTATTAATATCCGTCAACAAAGTATTCATTGGCCAACTTTTTCCGTTATCACGTTAATGTCAGTTGAAAAAGACGAAGTTTAATGTATGACGGATTTACTGCGTATATTAATGAACTACTAAATATATAAAATAAAATATTTCTACATGCAACTAGTATATCGACGAGTTGTCGCACATCAATTTAGTACCGTTATTTGAAAAATGTGACCCGAATGTTCCAGCTAACTATCGTGGACTATCTCTAATTATAAGTAAAAATTTTAGCTCCATTCTTCTAAATAAGATAACTGAATGGATAGATATGAATAATATACTTAACGAATATCAGGCTGGTTTTAGAAAGGACTATTATACTGTGGATAACATATTTAGGCCCAATAATTGACTTCTCAAGTTGAGAGACATTTAAATGCCTAACCTCATGTATTTAAATCCCCATTAAGTTTACGAGCTTACCATATGTTATTATGCTTGCACACAGAAAAATTTCAACTTAAAATCTACGTAAACAAGATTAATTTAATCAATGATTTTGCAATGATTTTGCTTCATATGTGTTTAATGTTAATCTAACATGATTTATAGTAATTTTCAAAGAAAATTTGTCCTGTTGAAATAACTTTATTTTACCTCGATTTAACATTTACGTACTGTTAAAATCAAAATGAAGAATCATGTTGAATCAAAGCTATTTCAAGTTATAACAACATGAATTTAATTTAATGCAGTAATTGAGTTTTATTAATTATTTAACTTAAGTGTGGGTGAAATAGACGTCAGAAAAATGTTTGTTTGTTTTCCCCTGCGAAGATTTTAACTCGCAATTCATCGCGTGGTAGTCAACGTTCTTACCCCTGCAGACACAACAACTTTAAATATTCTTTAGATACATACTAAATATGTACCAACATGAATAAAATTTTAATTCAACATTGTTTTATTGATCATTTAACTTACAATTTATTTGAATAGTTTTAGTTAAAAAAATACAAAATACTTTGATTTGAAAAGTTTTAGTTAAAAATAGATACAAAATACTTTGACTTGACTCTAGGGGGTTATTATGTAATCCGAATCGAGCGGAAATGTGTTCGAATTGTAATGTTAATAACATACAAATTCGAACAGTTGCCGTTTCGAATCGAATTACATAATAAAACCCCAGGATTCGAACCTGCGATCCTCCGACTGCAAGACTAGTACACTGCCTACCAGCCAGCAGAAGTTTGTCGGCTGTTTACAAACATAAAAAAACAACAACAATAAAAGAACTTCTCACACCACTAAGCACAAAAGTGTATTGCAGCTGCCATGATACAATTATAGCAGGTACATGCACATGCCCAGTCCATGGGCTATATATTATACTAGGTACATGCAAGACTACAACAAAATTACAACACCAAAAAAATACGCATTTTGGCATAAACAAACGAATAATTGTCAGAAACAGATGTCTTTTGTTTTTAAAAATAACAACTACAGGGTAATTAAAGTACAATTGAAGACGCGGCATTCATAAATCATTATAGTCATTCAATGTTACCAATATGTGTGTAATTACACATGTGATTTGAATGAAATTGAATCAAACTGTTTGCATGGTGACTTTACATTGATTTTTTTTTCTGTGCGTGTGTTTATTGAAAACATATACATGAACATTATGTGGTCGTATTAATAAGAATTTCATTTAGTTTTCATAAATATATAACATATATAATACATAGTTTCATATCATTGAGTAAATAAATAGAAAAATGCGTTCTGATGCTCTTTTGGTTTCATAAAATGTGTTTTAATGCAATTTTAATTTTCTACATGTTGATAACCTAGCTTTCTTATTTAAATGAATTAAATTAAAATTATTAAAATGCACAAAACGATAGCAACAAGGGAACTTCTGAAATGGTCGAATTAAGTGAAGCACCTAGAAATATAAGAAATATAAAAAGAAATATAAATTAATTTTTTAATAAAGCAAATGAAATAAATAATGAAAATGTTTTTTTATATAATAATAACAAAAATTAAAAATTTTAAAAACCACCGACTTTTTTCAGAAAAGATGTTATATCTTCTAAACGGCTGGACCGATTTTTTTTCAAACATAGCTAAGAACCCTGTCGATCAAGTCATCTTTCAAACAGAAAAAACTAAATGAAAATCGGTCCAGCCGTTTGGCCTGTACGTGGACACAGACAGACACACAGATACACAGACACACACTACAAACTTATAACACACCTTTTTTTAGTGGGGGGTTAAAAAATTGTATATACTCAAGAAAGCATAACTGGTAACGCTGGTAAGTAATTACGAGTATATTAATGTTATACAGGTTTTTTTATGAATAAGTAAATGAAATAAATTAAATTAATTTTTGTGAAATTCGCACAATTACATACAACATACACATTTTCTTAAAGAAGATAGTCTGTAGAGGCTGACCTCGGAATACAATTGCATTGAATAAATTACTGTCAAATCTTTTTAATTATTAAAAATATAGTTACGGAACACTAGATACATGTAAACAATTGATTGCATATTTCTAAATAATTTCATATTTGCCTGAAATTTATAATAACGGGTGTTTTTTAACTGCATAAGGACTAACGATATCGGTAACTATCGTTTCATAGCTGAGAATGTCAAAATTGTATTGACATTTCTGTTCAGTAAGGTTCGACAAGTCATGTGAAGTCAAGTCGGCTCAGTTAGCCGACTGTAATGGAATTTAACTGCATCGGTAGGAAACAGCTGAGCGACATTGTTATGTGAAAAGTAATGTAACACCAGAACAACGCTTCCAAATTGTTGAAATTTAGTTTGAAAAAAATAAAAATTAATCTGTTCGCTGTGTAGTGAGCAAGCAATTCTCGATTCAAAACCATCAACAAGAAAAAGAAATGTGCGTTAGAGCTGCAAAACTATCGATAGTACTATCGATAGTATCGATAGTTTTGTTGTAAATGAAACATCGATAGTTTTTTCCACTATCGATACTATCGGCAAAAAAAAACAAGTAATTAAAAGAGTAAAAATAATCGAAGTCAGTAAATAGTAGCCGGCATCTTTGAAGCAAATTATCCGTCGTTGATTTAAGCTTTTGTACAGCGATGCAAAAGTTGGTACAATTGTATAATTTTAGCGCTATTTGAATGCCAAAAGTACCGTAGCGCCGCAATGACCCATTTAGCACTACTGGAATCTCTTTATATTCTATGACATGCCAAAAATAGAATTAAAATATATTAACCCCCTTATGCAAAAAATAATGCGTGCTTGAAGTGTACATTAAAAAAAATTTGCATAGAAAAACCGGTTTTAACGTTCACTTATTTTTTTGCACAAGGGGGTTAATCTTTAGCTCGAAGGTATTAGAAAATTAAGTAAATCAAACGATGTTTTCCGGTACTTAAAGAATTGCTGGATGAATGTTATTTATTCCAAATTAATCTGCAAATGTGGAAATTTCATTTTCGTGCCAAGGGGAGAAGCCGACTATTTGCATCGACTGTGTACAATCGAATACAAAAAAAGGTTATAAACGTAGTATATCGTAAATGTTACTTTTATATTCAGATCCCAGCAACTAATATTCTTTGTGCACCTTCTGGCGTTTTGTTAATTGATTTTTAGTTAATTAAAAAGTACAAGTAATAAAGAAATATAAATAAAGAATTAGGTGCAATCGTACTGAAAAAATTAAATTTTTTTTTGAAAGTTAGTACAATTTGTAAATATGACACGCATCCCTGCTACTGTATACATAAGTACTTAAATACATACATATGTATGTATATCTAGGCTGCCCAGAGAAGCGCCAGAGTGCCGAACATTAATCGGCTTTTTATACAAATGAATACACATATGCTCTCGGTTTTCTCTCTGTGGGCAGCATTGATGTATATGAATTTATTTATAAATCCAAGTGTTATTCGACAAATAGTAGTCACAAGTATCTTAATAAATTCAACATCGTCGACACAAAGATAAATTTTGGTGGTACTGATATCGCGACGGCCGCCAATCGTCTCGGATTCATTTTGACATACCCTAGCGTGTTTCCCTACAACTTTTTTTTAATTGTACCTACATACCTACATATCCAGCCTAATCTTCGATGTAATCGTGTGCAATAAAAATTAAATTTTTAGAAGAAGGTTAAAATTGTCGCTTACGATAAAACTTTACAGTTAGTGTCTTAAAAGTTATCAACAATTTTCGCATTTTGATAATTCTAAAGCATGGGTAGGCCCATAAAATTATAAGTTCAATAAAAAAAGGATATTTTCAATAATGTGCCGCTTACGATAAAATCGAAAAAAGGCTTGATATATTTTTATATACTAATGAAAATGTTGAGGACTCTGGATTTTTTTCGAGTCAAATGTAGTTTATGTGGCAACTTTTATAAAACTATTCGATACTATCGATAGTTTTACATAAAACTATCGAAACTATCGAGTGGAGTGACTATCGATAGTTTTGCAGCTCTAATGTGCGTACCGAAGAGAATATTTCGGCTTTTTCGAAATGAGCAAGAAACTGCCGTTACGGTCAATGGTGAGCGCTATCGAGCCATGCTGACTGAATTTTTGTTTCCAAAAGTCAATCCGGTAAACATCAACGACGGGCTATACAGCACGCTTAATAATCTATGTATTTAGTGCAAAATTAATTTTATGACAACTTTGTTATCAGAAGTTGTCCATGTTGCATATTATAAGCCTACAAATTCGAAAGAATTACACAGTAGATACCCCTTGCTTGTGTGATGTTACTCCTCTAGATTACTTTTTATGGGGCTATGTCAAGTTATTGGTTTACACTAACAAACCAGCAACCCTTGAAGCATTGGAAGCCAATATTTAAGCCACCATGGACCATGCAAATCGTAGCCGTGGAGGACATATCGTCGCTGCTTTAACTAACCGACCTAACTGACATTTTTTTGTAAAGTAAGTTAAATCCTTTACTAGACTTTGTAAATCATAAAATGTGTATTACAATTTTCATGATTGTAAGCATTACTTTTGTGCCTATATAAGTAAAAAGATTTCTGACGCAGCCATGAGAATGAATGTATAAAACAACCATAGAAGCTGCTTTCCTGTTAAATTTTTAAAATGTTAGTTAGGTCAGTTAGTTAAAACAGCGACAATATGTATGCCGAGTCATATTTAAAAAATAAATGCTATGAAACTACCTACGAGATTATAATAAACGAATTTCATTCCAATAATATATCTGTCTGGCATTATCATTTCAAGTTCTCATGCAGCTAAAATAAAACACCCGATACAAACATCAATAAAAGCAGCCATTTGTAAATTTCTGCTCGGATTGATGTATACATTTTATTCAAGTTTTTTATGGAAACACAGAGGAAAGAGTTAATTTTTGCGCATTTTAAAGCATTGCTAGCAATTCATATTTCTCAATATCGGAATAGATTTTGCGCTAATTTCAAACTTCGTCAAAAGTAACTTAAAGATTCCAGACATAATAATGAATTTTTTTTTCATATTGCATTAACTTTTTCCATTTACAGCAAGTTAAAAAATTTAGTACCTTTGTATAATCGTGAATATACAAATACCTCTGAAATTAAAGCCTTTGTTATGTTATTAAAAAATAATAAAACGCCATCTAGATGGTACAACCCTACAGAAAATGGAACTGACACTAAACAAGTCACATGGTCGGTCCCCAAGTGATAGCGAACAGTCTGAATTCTACCTCTTCCTGTGAAGCGAGCCAGTCACTTTAACACGAGGATTCTTAGGATTAGACTTGTGTCCAGCAGATCTTTTTGAACTAGTTCATTCTATTGGACCCAAGTTCGGCCAAAAACGTATAAATTATTTCAAAATGTCATTCCGACACTTAACTGTAACAATTTGAACTGGCAACCTCCGGTATGACAGTCTTCCACACTATCAACTCGGCCACAGGGGCACTCATATTTCAAAAGTATAAACACCAGTTAAGCTAAGGCTAATATCTAAATATAGTTAAGGGACTGGTTTCAGAGTGGCTGGCGTTATCATTGAAGGGAACAATTAACATTATACTTATTATATTTGATAGGTCCTGGATACAAGAACATCGAAGTTGTTCAATGCTGTTTACTATAATACTAGACCTATTCCCAATTAAATTGACAAAAGATCAAGACGATACATCGCAACAATGGTGAATATGTAACCATTTACACCGCATATCTTTTTTTTCCATACACTATTCCCTACTTTTGGGAACACCCCCATTTTCTCAAGTTTGTCACCAAATTTTCTGTAGGGAAATAATATTCACCCTTATTCCAGTTGTCACCGTTGACGTCACGTCAATACAATACAAATAACTTGGGGCCTGTCTACCCGTTGTTGAAAACAACTGAATGCTATTGACAGGCTCATACTATTTTCTAGACCTGAAGGAACAGAAATAGTTTGCTTGACACGATCTTTGGAAAATTTAATTCTTAAAACATTAGTAGATTTTTCTGGTCAAAGTAATACGTGTGACAAAAAAAAAAAATACCTGTGACGCGTTAATATTTTTCTGGTAGGCATTGTCGAGTATAACAACAATCTGTATTTGAAATTTTCCAAACACACCCTCAATCATGAGTTACGGACAAAACACGGTTTTTCGTACCGTGTGTATTTCTTCACCTCGACCACTGTTGTACCAATTTTATACTTTGTGTTGATATACATACATATGTCTATTAAGTTGTACTTTAACAAGAAGTCTTCTAAAAAATATTTAATAGTTCAGTCAATTTCTAAGGAATTTTTTAAAACAAACTTGCCAATTACTCTTATAAACTATTCAGGCTGACACGAAATTAAGTAATTTCAAGCTCAAATTACGAACGAAATGAAAGGTGTTTATGGAGGTACTGAATGACATTTGAGTTGATTTCGCAAACATCTTATTCACAGACATTGAAGTACTTTTTTCAGTTGAATAAATTTTTGTTACACTTAAGGTACGTTCACACTTGGCAAACATTTGCCCAAAAAAACGTAACCACTAAATAATTGTGAACAAATTTTAAATCAGACTTAAATTTATTAAGAGCCAATTTCACCAACTTATTTAAATATCAATTCATATTTAAAAGTAATTTTTCCATACAAAAAGTAATGAAAATCAACATTTAAATATGAATTGATATTTAAATAGAGTTGGTGAAATTGGCCCTAAGTGAGAAATTTTTAGATTTTAAATTTATAAATTATAAATTTATATTATAAATTTATTAAGTTAAACAGTTGCCAATAATATTGCATTCTATGACATTGAATATTACTTATATTTTAAACTGTTTAACTTAACAAACACGTATCTGAATCAAAACATTTTTCATTAGTATGCAGTGGTTACGCTTTTGGACAAATGTTTGTCAAGTGTGACCGTACCTTTATACACAATTTTCTTTAAAAAATTTTCATAAATTTAATAATTTTCAATCTTTTTATAATTTAATACTGAATGTCAAAATTTTTATTTCTTTTAATTGTTCTTTCTCATAGCTGTAAATTTGTATTCATGTTTGAAAAAAGTAGTTTTAGTACAAAAACAGAGTTGTATGTTGTAATTTCTTCTTAATTTCATCGAAATTAAGTAAAATAACTTAATTTGGAAAATGTCAAAATATATGGGAAATTACTTAATTTTAACTAGATTTCGCCCGAAATCACGAAATTGCTTAATTTGGCGTCATCCTGAATGGGCTATTAATCAATTATGTTTGATAAATAAAGTCATAAACAAAATGGTTCCAGTACAAAAATACTGCCTAAGAACGAATTCAAAGTACAAAAGTGATTAAAGAATCCAAAAAAAATTATATTTGATAAAAAACATACACTCATACATATATATGAAATTTTTATATTAAAGTTTGCAGTATAAGCTGAGTGTTGAATTTCTGCCAATCAACCAATATATTTGAGTTAATTTGAGAGTCATTTGAGTTAACTTAGAGTAAATATGATGTTTCCATGTAAGCCTTCGATCAAGGTGTATATCAAGGCATTTCACTTGAGGTATATTTTGATTGTTGATTCGAATGGGGGAACAAGTATCTCTTGTTATGGTAAACGTTGTATGGAGACTCTTTTGTTCATTTACTTTAATTCTCCATAAGTTTAACCATATTTCCAGCTGGGCAATATGTTCTTGGAGATTGCGGGATGCCTTATAAGGGTTTTCGTGCATACTCTTACAGGCTGTATCATAGGTAAATGTAGAGATGTGGATATTATTGTTCACAGGCATATCACAACTATATATTAAATCAAATACTGGCATCAGAATATTACCCAGTGGCACACCGGAAGATATAGATTCCAGCACACTCAATCAATAATATAGCTTTACAAAAGTTTTTATGTTTATTGACAGATATGTCTTCAATTTTAAAACCAGATCTTCCTGCCATACTTTTCAAACGACTGAGAAACATCAATAAAGAGAGCAGAACAATACTTTTTTTCTTCAAATGTTCTTCTTACAACTTGGACTAATCTATGCGTTTATTCAATGGTGCTATGCTGACTTCTAGAACCAATTTTATGGTCCGAGGTGTACCCATTATCAGCTAAAATTTTTGACAATTTAGTCATGAGCAGCTTTTCGAAAAGCTTTGAGATTGTTGATATTAAGCCTATAGGTCTATAGATCTTTGCCCGGCTTTGGAATCATTTTGATCTTGGAAAGTTTCCATTTATGTCGAAAATACTGCATTCGTGAAATGGCGTTAAAAATAAATAACAGGATCCTAATTGCAATACGAGGCAAGTTCATCAGTATCTTGTTATTAATTGCATCCATACCTGGACCTTTCTTCGGGTTGAGTTCAGCAATTATTTTTTGTACTTCACGCATAGTAATCCTTAAGGGACGAGGGGGTAGAGATAAACTAAACTCGGTAATTCAATAGCACCCGTACATGAATTGGTAGTGAATACAGATTTTAAATGCTCAGCAACTAAGTTACCTTTATCACTATCGCTTCTTGACCAGCCTCCAGTTGAAATGCGCAGTGGTGATTTAAGCTCAACAGGTCTTTTAAGACCCAAAAAAAGTAATTAGATGCTGACGTGACATCGAGACTTTGTAGATATTTTTCCATTAATGCAGTTTTTTCTGACGATATTAACTCTTTGAGTCGTTTAGGACATTCTTTAAGTCTGATTTTATTTATTTGTGTTGTTGCCATTTTATTCTAGCTCTCCTTTTTTCACAAACAAGACATTCAATATCCTTAGAATAAATTCTATTAAAGCCAGTCTGCGGATAAAAGGTAGTGGCATGCTCAGCAGCCTGTTTAGTATTTCGGTTAACATTGGCAATGTTAAATTCAATATCATCGGATGATCCTAGCTGAATGTTTTCTACGCAGTGAATACTAAGATATTTTTGAATCCTAGCGTGTTGACCCCACTTATCATCTTCGCATATGAGTTAGTTAAATCACCCCTTAGTGGGTTGAAAATTTTAGCTATTGTGGGAGAGTGATTGGAGGAGAGATCTGGAGAGGCCTGCACGTTGATTGAGTCCCTATGGATATTTTTCATGACGGCAAAATATATAACATCCTAATTTTTTGTATGTTCGTAGGCCAGTAAGTGGGCTCCCCACTCGAAATGACATCCAAGCCCATTTTTGAAATTGTATTAAACAACGCTCGACCTCTAGGTGTAACAAAACACGAGCCCCAGTACGTATGTTTTGCATTGTAGTAGCCAGCTGCCACGAAACAAGATCCAAGCTATTTGTACTCATACTCTCATACTGGTCTTCGGTAACTGAAAATCTGGGAGGTGAGTAAATTGATGATTCTTCACTAACGTTGCACAGTGGCGTGAAATAAAAAAAAGTGGTAAAAAGTCCGCAACTTTTGAACTAGTGAACCGATTTTGATGAAACTAACCTTTTTGGAAAGAGGAAGTATTGAACTTTTCAGAAAGTGTATTTGGAGGCACCCTGTTGTAAGACAGGGTAGCTCCAAAGAAATTCTTTCGGAGCTTGTAACTTCTGTAAATATTGACCGATCTTAATAATTCTTTCAGCGGGATAATCAACGTTAAGAAACAAAAATAAAACATGCTAAGAGCACCATTTTATCTCTTACAGTTTCCAAGTTATTTCACTTGAAAAAAAAATTTTTTAATGTTTGGCCCTGACTTTTTTTAACCTTTGGTACATAACTTCTTTATTACTTGGCAAAAATCAGTTGGTTTTGTTGCTTTTGAAAGAAAACTATATTACAATTTATATGAAGAAAAAATTTTTTTGATATCTCAAAAATTGTAGCGAGGAATAATTTTGCAATTTGGATTTTTGAAAATTATGAGAAAATTTGTATATTTTGTGAAAAAAGTATTTTTTATTTTTTTCGAATATTTTAAAAAATCATTAAGTATTTGTTAAAACTTTTTATTGTTTCTGAGAGAGGAGGCATCAAGAAAGACTGTGAATTGGATTTTAGAGATTTTTGATTGTGCACCCTACATCCAGCATTGGTCGAAAATTAGCATTTTTTTTTTTGCAAAAAATCAAATTTTTGGATGTGGCAAAAAAATTGCACGCTCGTTTTTGTAAATTTTTTGACTTTTTATTATAAATAAACTTGTTGTTAGTAACTTGTAAGAAACTCTTGACATCCTACACATAAATGTAGGCAGGGGAGGAAATTTTCTAAAAATACTAAAATTTTTCTAACACAATTTTTCCCAATGAAAAATAACTTTTATAAAATTATAAGTCGGGAAACATTTTGATTTATTTCAATAGTATACATTTAGATTTGCAAACAGAAAAAAAATTATATTCATACCTTCAATACTTTTCGAAATATTCAAAATCCAATTTTGATTACAAAATTAAATTTTCTACATTTTTTTATTTTTGCCTAAATTATTGATCTAATCTAGGCGCACGTCAGTGCGCCAGGCCACGTTCCGGCCAATTTACGCAGTGTGTATATTTACAGGAAGCCATTCGAGCTGTTCTTACCCCCCTCATAACTTTGTTCCCCGCGACCGTAAAATTAAAAAATTTAAATCATAATTAGAATAAATTCATGTTACCTCATATGCAAAGTTTGAAAGTTTTACAATGAAAGGTTCCGGAGATATGGAGGTGCAAAAAGTGCATATTTTAAGACATACTCACTGACTCACTGACCTACTGACACACTCATCAATATTATGAAGCACTTCCGCTATAGCTAGAGATCTGAAATTTGGTACACAAGTAGATCTAGGTGGGCAATGAACTAGAAAAATCTGAAAACCGGAAGATTTTAACCAAGGGGGCGGGGCTACGCCCATAAAAATTAAAATGTGTTCTAGTGAGCTGAAATTTGCTACACAGCTAGGTATAGGTTGGAAATAAGCTAAAAAATTTTAAAACTCGAAAATTTTTGGCCAGGAGGGCGGGGCTACGCTCATAAAGGCTAGAATTAAAAAAGCAAATCTAAGGCGCTTAATGGAAGCTGTTTATTGAATTTCGGCATAAATACTGCGATAGGGCAAGCCTAAAAAAATTTTATTAAAAAGGGGGCGTTGACACGCCCATACAATTTCAACCTTATTTTCGTGTACTACGGCTAGATATACTATTTCCGTATGTATTATAATCCGTTTGCAACGAAACTTGACGCGAATAGTAAGCACTGGCCGAAAAAAATCTTAAGTTTGGAAAAGTGGGCATGGTTACGCCCATAAATATTATAAATTAAAAGTTGCGCTAAGCAGCTGAAATTTGATATACAAGTAGCTCTAGGTGCGAAACCAACTAGAAAAACCAGGATATTTTAGTTAGAGGGGCGGGGATGCGCCCATAAAAATTAAAAATTTAAAGTTGCGCTTATGAGCTGAAATTTGATACACAAGTAGGTATAGGTGAGAAACCAACTAGAAAAATCTGAAAAACCAAAAAATTTTACCAGAATGGGTGGGGCCACGCTACTATTGTTTGAACCTGCAAACTTACAGCCTTATTTATAAAATTTATTAAGGCTTTTTAAGAAAAATTTCTTATGAAAATTGTCTTAAAACCCCTTTATAAAGCCTTAATAAGTTATATAAATAAGGCTCTTAATATACAGCTTTTAACTTAAGCCATTTCAGTGAAATCTTGCATATACGTTACATGTATGCAATACTTTAAACTATCACCTAAAAAGTGGGCGTGATCACTTCCATAAAATTTTAGCCTTTTGTTTAATCTACTTCGGTCTAGTATATTTTAGAAGAAAATTAGCATGAATTATAAGCGCTGCTCACAGCAATATTGTGAGTTAAAAATAGTGGGAGGGGTAATGCTCATAAAATTATAAGGTATAGTTCACGCTAGAGAGCTGAAATTTTACACAGGCAAGTGTAGATGAGTAAGCCAATGGAAAAATCTTAAAACCAAAAAGTTTTATCCGCTAAAACTCCAATTCGCACTAGAGAATCTAGATCAGAGAGCACTTAGAAAAATCTAAGAAACCAGAAGTTTTAATAAGGGGGTGGGAACAAGCACCGTAAACTCAAAATTAAGTTAAATTTTATTGAAACTTTTCATACACATTGGACTTATCCAAAGTAAAAATTTCTTTCATGTACTTCGGCTTAGCAGTTTTTAGCCTATTACTCATGTATTTCTCAGTAGCTTTTTCCCACAAAACTTTACATGAATCATAAGCACTAACAGATATAAAAGTCGGCGGGGCCAGGCCCATAAAAATTTTACGTAATATTATACTATAGAAAGCTGACATTTTGTAGACAAATAGTCCTAATTGATTTACTCAATCGGAAAATCCAAAAGTTAATGCACCAGCTATCCTATTGAATCTTTGCATGCACATTGGGCATATCCTTTTGATTTATGTACTTCGGCTAAGCAGACTTTAATATGTGAATATATATCGAAAATAAGCGGGATCACTCCCACTAAAATTGACGCTGTACATGACATGTTTCTTTCCAGACGACTCTTAACAAACTACGTACACACTGACTACCCATTGTAATAACACAATAATTCATTTTTAAGGTGTACAATCCAACACTCATGACGCTCTAACCCATTATTTTATGTAACTATGAAATTTTTAACTAGCACAGTGATCATGAATAGAAGTAAAACACCCTAGAAATTTTAAGTTTAAAAAGTGTTATCATAAAATTTTTTTCAAAAAGTAGTCAGATCCTCACAAAAACATCAATGTGAAAAAGGCCAAGTTCCTGTCAAAAATTTCGGCCATCAAAAGAAGTGAGATATAAATTTTGATCAAGTTCTTGTTTGGCACAACACCTTTCACTGACATACATACGCCATACATTATATACATTTGTAATCGTAAGGGTGTCATATAATTTTTAGATAATCTGCTAATTTGGCAATATTTTTAACTTTCTAGAAAAGGAGAGATGAATGTATATTTGTTCATTTCTTTATATCGGTAAAAATGTTGCCAAGTTAGCAGATTATCTAAAAATTATATGACACCCTTAAGGTGGAAGTACATACCACGCGTTTCGCGGCAACGCTTTTCTGGCTTTTTAAACGTTTAACGCTATATAAATGGAAAGTTACACAACACGCTTTTGAGGTTTTTTTAGTTGTAAAATTTAAAGCCTATGCCGGTTATTTTTTCGTCTTGCATTTACGTTTTATATTTCTTTAAATATTTAATGCATTTTTTATCCATTGTTTAATAAAAAAAATTAATTTCTAATCATATTTGTGTATGTTAGCTTGTGAATCTGGCAACACTAGCTGTAATTTTGTATACAACGCGTGAAAGTTGAAGAATTTTCAACTTTTTGCGAGGTACGCGCGTCACAAACTTCACTGTGTAACTTACCTTATGAAAACACACCATTTCAACTTTTTTGACAGACGCGTGTATCGCATTAGCGCATTGAACGCGAGTTATGTACTTCCACCTTTACGATTACAAATGTATATAATGCATAACATATGTCAGTGAAAGGTGTTGTGCCATGGTATATACAATTATACATACTAGGTACATGCACGACTACAACAAAATTACAACACCAAAAAACACATTCATTTTGTTGGTATAAACAAACGAATAATTGTCAGAAACAGATGCCTTATGTTTTTAAAAATAACAATTACAGGGTAACTAAAGTACAATTGCAGACGCGGCATTCCTGCATGATTATAGTTATTCAGTGTTGCCAATCTTTGTGTAGTTAGACAGTGTGTAATTTCTATTCACATGTGTAGGCCATGTCATTAAATTCTTGCATAATCTGTGTGTAATTCTACTTTGGGTTCTATTTTTATTTATTTTTGTTTTAATTTTAACCTACACAAAAGATGTGTAGTGTAATTTTCTGCGATATATAATTGCAGACACAGCGATGTGTAAATTCATTGGCAACACTGTAATCATTTTATTCACACACATACACTAACATTTTCGCAGCTTGTAAACAAAGTGTGACAACTATTTGCATTGTAACATTAACAGGCTGGGCTTGTGCATGTACCTGTTATAATTGTATCACGTGTTGTGCCAAACAAGAACTTGGTCAAAATTTATATCTCACTTCTTTTGATGGCCGAAAGTTTTGACAGGAACTTGGCCTTTTTTCACATTGATGTTTTTGTGAGGATTATAATTTATATTGTATTGATGTTAACATTTTCGGGTTTTGATAAAATAAAACTTATAATTTTATAGTTTAAAGAAAAAAAATTAATAATCAAAATAAAAGGACAATAAAGGACAATTAATTAAGAAAATTTTAATTAAAAAAAAAAAATTTAAAAAGACGTGTTAAAAAAAGGACGAATGGTCACCGGACTCATATAAGATTGAAGAGCCTCATACGATTCTCAATGTTCTTCAAAAAATAATTGTAAGATAATCTCTAGATAAATCTCAAATAATTGCATCTACGACCAACAAAAGTACCTTCTGTGGCTCTTGCACACGAATCGTCTTTGGTAACAGTTTCTCCCGCAGGGATTGAAAAGTTGGTACAATTGTACTTTTTTCAGGACTATTTGAATGTCGAAAGTACTGTAGCACCCCGTGACCAATTTAGCACTATTGAAAAATTTTTCGTATTATATTAGATGCCAAAAATTGCACAAAAAATAATTAATCTATAAATAACCAGTTTCGAGCGATGGTTGATGTAGAAGTTATTAAGTCCTTAAGAAACAACAACATATTTACCTCTTGCTCGAAGATATTAGAAATAAAAGAATTAAGTAAATGAAGCGATATTTTCCAATATTTCAAGAATTGCTGAAATTAACAGCCAAACCCACGATATCGAACGTTGTCGTTCGCAATCATTTTTAACGACAAACAGCTGATTTGGAACCCACTAAACTTGTTCAGCACGACAAGTCGATCGACAATGCATGTGAACGATGACGTAACCATTTCCATGCAAATTTGGTACCCACTATGAAAATTCAAACGACAACAAATGTCAAAATCAGTCACTTGGTTTGTGCTTGTCGACAAAACAAAAAAGTACACATAAATACCAAATGTTTAAACAAATTTACATTTATGAAAATCTAAAATAAAAATGTTAATGTTTTTTGCATTTATTTTATTTATTTAACTCACAAACATGCATTTTTGTCACATAATTCTTTTTGAATTACATACATACATACTGTTAAACTTTCCTCTCTATAAAAACGCTTTTCCGTAGATCCGAAGATTTGCAAATGAATACAAGAGCCGAGTGTAGTAATTAGGGTTAAGAATGATACAAGTTTTATTTACAAATACACTTATACTAAATTACTCAAGAGCTTAAATACACTAATACAACTTAAACTAATAAATTACACACAGATATTCACAAATGGTTACCACTACGCCTTCCTCACTGTAGTTTACACACGTCTCTTATCAGGCTGCGCAAGTATTCACGTGACACCTCTCTGTCTGCTGCCGTCACTTACGAGACTCTCTCTGCCGTCACTCACAGTTGATACACCAATACCTCTTTGTCTGCTGCTTGTCACACACGGCACTCACTCTGCCGACACTCACAGTTGATACACCAATAAAGACTCACTGGCTTTACTTACACCCTTATACACGTCTATTCGCTGCGCTGTTCCCTTTACTCTAGTCGACACGATAGACTCCACAATAATCTCAATTCCACGACAGACTATTATTAATTCACAACTTAATTATCAACTGACTTGTTCACTCGCAACTGATTGCAACTCGTTCACAACACAACTATAACTCACTCGCAACTAATTCGCAACTAACTATAACCGTTCGCGACTGACTTACAACTGCAACTAACTAACTCATTGGGTGCGTCACCGCTTTTTATACTCCACACAAATACCACCAGAAGTTTCAAGCAATGTCTAGACGATCATTATCATCTTATATGCTGCCTAATTAAGTTCATGTGGTAACTATGTACATACATGTGTATATGCGTACATGTGTACATCATTAACGGTGGTTGTTTATCTTTTGCTTTTCGTTTGAATTAGCATGTATGTATGTGTATAAATATGTGAATCTTCTTAATAAGCAGACGCTTTTTATTGTTTACGTTTCATCAAGCTAGGCATGCTTATTTAGTTGTTGGCTACTATTCTAGACTATTCTTTGTTTTGACCCTGTAGGAATGTTTTCGCGTAGCACTTACATTAACCCTGTTGGAATATTTTTGTGTAATGCTGCTTAAACCTGTCGACGGCTATTTTCGTAACACTGCCGCCCACTTAAGCCTATTCGTCCCGAATAGGCACATCATCGCCTTTCTTTTTCTGCGTTTTCTAAACGCCTTGTAGTTACGCTGGAGACGACTACCTCTTCCATATTTGTCGGCTTTAGTTCTGGCTCTGTCTCGTTTTTCAACTGGAACTTGTATTGCCATACGCTGGAGGTGACTACTTCGATATTCGTGGCCCCTGCTAGTACTGGCTCTGCTTAGTATTTCCGCTACAGCTTGCCTTGCCGTTCGTTGGAGATGAAACCATCTTTGACATTTGCAGCTCTTGGTACTGAATCTGTTTCGTATTTCCAATACAGCTTGTCTTGTTTTACGCTGGAGATGACAACTTCTCCCACATTTGTGGCCTTTGGCTCTGACTCTACTTTGTCCCTTGACTACAGCTTGCCTTACCATTCCACATTTATGACCCTTGGCTCTAACTCTGCTTTGTCCCTCGACTAGAGTTTGCCTTACCACACGCTTGAGGTTCTTTATAGAAGTTGTCTTCCTCTTCCTGTTTCTTTACCCTGAGCAAGCGAGACCATTTTACCCATAGCTTGTTCCGCTGTTTCGCAAACCGCTTTACTATCAGCTAAGTCAGCAACGTTCTTTGCTTTGCTGGAAACTTCTATGTCACGAGCTTCATTTACTTCGCTGGAAACTTCTGGCTCACATCCAACTTGTTGACACTGACCACTGTTGATTTCGTCTTCTACTTTCAGTTTTTCGTCAGTGTCTTCCTCTGTGGTAGAAATGTCTTCGTAGACGCTGTTCACCAAGTCAGAAATCTCTTCGTCTGATTTACTGACTTGCATAGCTAATTCCGCCGTGTCACAAACTGCTTGACTATCATATAGGTCACAAGCTTCAGTTACTTTGCTGGAAACTTCTGGAAAACTTCGCTCACGTTCAGCTTGTTGACACTGAAAACTGTTGATTTCATCTTCTGCCTTCAGTTTATCGTCAGCGTCTTGCTCTGTGGCAGAAATGTTTTCGTAGACGCTGTTTCCCAAGTCAGAAATCTCTTCGTCTGATTTACTGACTTGCATTTCTACACCATCTGCCCGTCTGTTTGCGTCTTCAGCAATTTCCTGACGTTTTTCATTGCTGGCTCCAAATGATTCTTGAACGTTTGTCATAGTCTTCGTTTTCCATTTGTCAAGTGTGTCATTTGTGGCCCCAGATGTTTTTCGTACTCGTGCTCGTACTCGCACTCTTTCGTTTTTTTGCTCTTGAAGTTTCTCTTGACATTTCCAGAAATTTCTTGTTGTCAGCTTCGATTTGAGCTTTCAATTCTCTTACTGTTCTCATAAAATCATCTAACTTTACCCTCATTTCCAAACGCTCTTTCTCCTCGATCTCATATGTCTCGATTTCGATATTGCGCCGCTGGAAATCCTGTAGTAGTCTCTCCTGTAGTTGTACTTTATTACCAGTTGTCGACAGTTTCCACTTATTCAACTCTTCCTTGAGTTGCTCCACATTAAGCTCTTGAAATTTCATTTTCCTCAAAAACCAATTACTACGTTTAACCTTTTCAAACGTATGTGGTTTTGTTAACGTTTAAGCTTTTTAAACGTGTGAGGTTTTCATTTTCTTATTACTCTTGCTTTTCGCTTAACCCTTTTATAACGTATCGCTTGTATTTGACAATCCTACTTCTGACACCAAATGTTACGTTTTTCTCTCTATAAAAACGCTTTTCCGTAGATCCGAAGATTTGCAAATGAATACAAGAGCCGAGTGTAGTAATTAGGGTTAAGAATGATACAAGTTTTATTTACAAATACACTTATACTAAATTACTCAAGAGCTTAAATACACTAATACAACTTAAACTAATAAATTACACACAGATATTCACAAATGGTTACCACTACGCCTTCCTCACTGTAGTTTACACACGTCTCTTATCAGGCTGCGCAAGTATTCACGTGACACCTCTCTGTCTGCTGCCGTCACTTACGAGACTCTCTCTGCCGTCACTCACAGTTGATACACCAATACCTCTTTGTCTGCTGCTTGTCACACACGGCACTCACTCTGCCGACACTCACAGTTGATATACCAATAAAGACTCACTGGCTTTACTTACACCCTTATACACGTCTATTCGCTGCGCTGTTTCCTTTACTCTAGTCGACACGATAGACTCCACAATAATCTCAATTCCACGACAGACTATTATTAGTTCACAACTTAATTATCAACTGACTTGTTCACTCGCAACTGATTGACTGATTGCAACTCGTTCACAACACAACTATAACTCACTCGCAACCAATTCGCAACTAACTATAACCGTTCGCGACTGACTTACAACTGCAACTAACTAACTCATTGGGTGCGTCACCGCTTTTTATACTCCACACAAATACCACCAGAAGTTTCAAGCAATGTCTAGACGATCATTATCATCTTATATGCTGCCTAATTAAGTTCATGTGGTAACTATGTACATACATGTGTATATGCGTACATGTGTAAATCATTAACTAAGCAATACACGGTGGTTGTTTATCTTTTGCTTTTCGTTTGAATTAGCATGTATGTATGTGTGTAAATATGTGAATCTTCTTAATAAGCAGACGCTTTTTGTTGTTGTTGCTTTTGCTTGTTTACGTTTCATCAAGCTAGGCATGCTTATTTAGTTGTTGGCTACTATTCTAGACTATTATTTGCTTTGACCCTGTAGGAATATTTTCGCGTAGCACTTACATTAACCCTGTTGGAATATTTTTGTGTAACGCTGCTTAAACCTGTCGACGGCTATTTTCGTAACAATACATATATATGTATGTATGAATGTGTATACATGCCATCTATCTAACCAATTCTAAGCACTCAATTAGGCAAATTACTCTTTCCACTTCAATAGATTGCTTGTCCCATTGGTGCTACTCCCCACCATTCTTCATTACAATCCGCTTGCATTATTTTAGGAGTATCTACACATTTCAACTGATAAATTTATTTATATTTCACACACAAAATTTTGAAAATAACTTTTTAATTTTTTTTTGTATTGTCTTATGTTTATTATTGTTGTTATTTTTATTATTTATTTGTAGAAACTTTAAGTAGCATAGAGTTGCATTTTTTATGGAATACTTTTCACATTTCAGCGCTTTTTATTTGTAAAGTAGCGTTTTATTTGTGAAATTTTTGATGTGGCAATATGCTAATTTGACAATGAGTAAATGCATTACGTTAACAACGTAAAGCCCGACGACCGACAAGTCGATAGTTAGTAGGTCGCTCAAACGAACTATAATGAGTGACTTGTCGTCAGTCGATCGAGTTGTCGATCGACATCGTGGGTTAGGCTGTAAAGATTAATATTAATTAATAATCCCAAATTTATTTGCTAGTGGATCAGCGTTGTCTATATAAAAATTGCATTTCAAAATGCCTTTTTGTTCATTGTTAAGCTTTTACACACATATGTACATATGCAAACAAATGAGTATTACGTAGGTACGTTTTTAGTTAATTTGAAGAAAAGTATTAAAAAATAATATTCATAATAATTGATAAATAAGAAAGTGGTACAATCTTACTGAAAAAAGTACAATTTTTCTTGAAAATCAGTACAATTTGTAAATCTGATTTCTCATCCCTGTTCTCCCGTGCGAAGCATTTTCCACGATTAATACATATATGTATGAGCTCGTCTGCGGTTGAAAATGTTCTGCATACGATTCACGATAGACTCTTCTGCTATGGAAAAGGCTAGGTGGGGATCAGTGTGCACACTTCTACCGATATTCGGTAGATTCTACCGAATATGTTTGTAAATTTAACAATCTACCAATTCTACCCAACAAGGCCAGAAATCTACAGAATATTGTTATTTAAGTCGATATATGTGTAAATTGCCTATTTTGCCATATAGCAGTGCGGCCGAAACTATAAGTAAAATAATATTTGCCAAACAATTGTGCCTTGGGGATGAAATATTTATTCATACCAATGATTCAATAATTTTTGTACAAAAGTTTAAAATCATAAATGGATCTTACATATAATCTTTGTAATTACAAATGTTTGCCAAATAAATAAAAGTTATTTTAGTAGCTTTATAAAACCTATGTACAAAAACTGAATTCCTGTTATTTACATATGTATATTATTTTATATATGCATAGCATATCTATATAAAGGGTAAGGGCAAATAACTGGGGATGACACTTTTTTTCTATTGGAAATACTTCATTGTTTACGGCAGTTTAATTTCCAATCACATGTGAAGTTTTAAATGCGCTTTTGGAACCTGTTTAGTTTGAAACTCCTTGCACTTACCCTTTATATATAAGTACATATATTTTGTTATTTTTTATGTTTCTCTGAATAAAAAAATTTTTCTACCGAATTTCATTCAAATCTACCGATTTTTTTGTCGATTCTACTGAATTAAAAAAAATTAAGTGTGCACACTGGTGGGAATGAATAAATATTCCTGGTATGACTGTATTTTTAACCGACTTTAAAAAGGAGGAGGTTAACAATTCGTCTATATGTTTTTAGGTGTGTTACTTCATAAATCGGTACATTTTAGACCGACACGACCACAATTTTTTAATTTAGTTTTATTATATTCTATATTGATTGCTGCGAAACCTATAAAACACCTTTGGTCCTTGTAATTACACAATTTTAAAGTTGAGAAAATCTATTTAACCGATTTTTACGAAACTTACCACACACCTTGAGCTCTAAAATAGACACAATCTTCCATTTAAAAAATGGGCGGAGTTACGCCCATTACAATTTAATATATTATTTTAATTGGTTCTACTTTACCGATTTATAAAAGATTTAACTCGCACCCACACAATCTTGCATTTAAAAAATGGGCGGAGGCACGCCCATTAAAATTTAATTTTATATTTCACGTACTTCTTCTATCAGATCTTTGCATTGAAGTCGGTTTTTTTTTTTGCTGAATAAATATTAATATTCTGTGTGTCAAAATATTCGGACTGAAAGTAAGAGAGAGAAAGTCAATTAGTTTAAAACGCATGAGCCTTTTTATTTGTAGTTGTAGCCAGGGTTTTCAGATCTTTTTCGACCTATTTCGCCAAATTGATTTTAAAAATTGCCAAATGTCGTCAAAATCAGTTTTATGTAGTTTTTTTTAATACATATTAGATGATAAATTTGTTTTTATATAAAATTTTATAAAATAATTTTTTATAAAATAATCGCCAAAAATTATTTCTTGTAAATTTTTCTCATCCAAATTCAAGATGCATTAATTTCTGTAATTAATATGAGAAAAATCACAAAAATAAAACTGTCTTAATTTCTTGCGGACGAGTTTTATTTCCTGAATTACAAAAATTTTGAAGTTCAATTTTGTTGATAAATAGCCATAAAAATCGCCAAAAAATTTATTTATCTCCAGAAAAATAGCCAAACCAAATATTTGGACGCCAATTAAGTTGAAAAATCGCCACATTTGGCGAGAAATCGCTATATCCGACAGGCCTGGTTGTAGCGTTTCGTTTTTTGCATAAATAAGGTAGAAATGCTCTTGTATTTTGGAATTGGATTTTACGCAGTTGTTAAAATTAACGGCCCGTCCCACGATGTCACCAAAAATCGTTCGATCGAACACTTATATTGAAAACAACAACAAATTTTCTAATGTTATTGTTGTTGACCGAACGATTTCTGGTGACATCGTGGGGCAGGCCGTAAGACTATTTACTTATGTATGTATGTATATTTTTTTGAGTACTTGTCATTCTTTGATATTAATATCATTGAAATTATACACGGGATGACAAACCTATATACACTCTTGCTATTTTTGGTGAAGGGTAAAAAGAGTTTGTGCTTCTTAAAATTATTTTGAGAATCGATCCAAGGCCGAAACTTAAATTTTAAGGCTAAAGGCTCAGTTAGCCGACTGTAATGTAATGTAACTTTAACGTAGAAAACAGCTGATTGATATTTTTATATGAAAAGTAGGTTACGTTACATTACATCTCTATAACCATTTTCATTACTTTTCTCATAACAAAATTGATCAGCTGTTTCTTACTGTTGCAGGTACTTTACATTACAGTCGGCTAACTGAGCCTTAAAGGCAGAATTACCCCCGACTGTAAATGTAGAACTGTAAATGTAAATGTGTCAGCTGATCGAATCTGTTGCATGAAAAGCTTTGCAAACGCTTACCTGACTGAAATGCCACATAAATGTAACGTCTGAACCTGCAGAAAATAGAATTTCATGACGACGTTACGTGACATTTGTAGACAGTGATGGGATGTATTTATGTATATTGAATGAGAGTGTAGCACAATAGCCCTGATTTGGTACTTTTGTTTCTTTTAATAATTTAAGCTTTTGAGTGGTTAATTTGTATACATACATGGCATATGTAATAAATTTAGTTTTCTAAAAAAGTTTTTTAATAAAATCTAACCAGAGTTTGCCAATCGTATGTGTTTATTTTTTGTTAATATACATACATACACATATGTATGAATTTGTAAAATATACATACATATGTGCGTACCAGAGAACAACAAAATCTGATTGAAAAAATATTCATACGTAATCAATATCCTAAAAGCATGCCTTTGTGTTCATACAATCAAACTGGTTCCAACATACATAATCGTTGCTGCTTTTTAATCATTCCAATCATACGGTTGTTGTTGGCTCTACGACTTTAAACAATATGTGTCGCATCATACCAATCAATTCGGGTGTTTGCTCCTTTTTCCCATTCATGATTATTTTGATGAAAAATAAAATAAGTAGGCAAAAGCGTTCGTTCTGATTATCAACAAATACATATTTGTATGATGAATAAAATCAAAAAAGCAAAAATGAGCGCGTATGCATCAAGTGATGATGATTTTTTAGAAACAAGGGAATATTATGTATGTACTTATGTATTTAGCAATTTATATACCGATGGTATCAAGTAGAAAAGCCATATTTCGTATTTTTTACGAAATTAAGTTTTTCAGTGATTCCAACACATTTCACACAAATACACCTCGTCACAAAAATTTAATGCAATAGTGTAAAAAATAACGCTTTTACAAGCAATTGTTTTTTCAATTGTTATTTTAATTATTATTATTGTAGACAAGATACAATACAATAAAAATAATAAGGGTAATTTGTTTTCAAATAATCTACCAAATGCAAAGTAACGTATCACATTTTTTTTGCATTTTCATTGCGGCTGTCGATTTTGTTTAAATTTTTTTCCGTTCGTTATATAAACCACATATGTACCTATTTATCAAAACATTGGCTATATAAGGTATAACTAAATGTTAGAGATATGTTCCTAGCAAGTTTTTGTGTTTTATTTTGCGATCTTTTCTTTTTCATTCGTTATATCCAGTATAAAATTATAATATTCGTAATATAAGGTAGTTAATGTAAAAAATTTGGACGTTGGTTATATCGGATTTTCATTAAAGCGAATTCGTTATACCGAGATTTGCCTGTATATATATTTATTTGTGATAATATGCTCCATATTGCACTTCTTCCTTTTCGTCTCGGTGATAAAGTATAAACACTTTTAGAAATTTGGTCTAGCACAAAATGCTGGTCGTTTTCCAATTTTTCTTTTTAAAGTGTTTGCTTACTGATTTGTATTAAAACAATAATATTTTTCATAACTCCTCTGTTTTGATTTTATTCAACATAAAAACCTGATTATATAAAAATTTTAATAAAACATGTATGAAATTACTTGCAACTAACCAAACGATACGTTCGTAAGTATGATTCTGATTTTATTCAACATTAAGTTTTGTTGCATAATTAAATGTGAACAAAAGTTTAATGTATGATGAATGATGTGAATAAAACATGTTCGATCACTGGACTCACATTTACTTAAATGAAGCGTTCACCATTACGATGATGATTATACTCAATGTTGATTTATTTTGCATGATTAAAAGTGAATAACAAATTTATAGTATGATTAATTCAGGAAATACGTGATTTTTGTCGTTCTCTGGTGCGTACAAACATACATTCAAGCGTACAAAAAACTGTTTTTATTTAAAAATAATACCAATAAAAATAAAAATAGGTACGTATAATCATAATAATTATAATGATAATAAAAATATAAATATTGAAATTTAAGAAATTTATTATTCGACATATTGTCAGAAGTTTATTTTAATTTGAAATTTATTTGCTGGTGGTTCAAAATGTGTGGTTGAAGTCTACTGATGATTTGTTACAGCAACAATGAAATATATAGACAACGCTGAACCACCAGCAAATAAATTTCAAATTAAAATAAATATTGAAAGTACTGAACTTGAGCCTGACTAAAAATTATTTCTGATTAAAAATATAAATATTTTTTATAATTGTAATACGTTGTAATGTAAATATGTATGTACGTATATGAAGCATAAATTGTAATTTCACTAAATGTCAGTCATTACAATGTTTGTAAGTATAAAATAATGATTTGATACCATTTAAATAATTTTGGTACTTTTTCCATGCAATCAAAAATAATGTGAAGATGTTGAACTCTCATCAATGTTTCGAACAGCTGTTTTCCATTTTATATAATTTTTTTATACTGATAAACACCCAGCAAACAAAAAGTCCTGTATATGTACATATGTATGTATTTTTGCTAAAAAAATATACATATGTATATTGTTTCTAAATAAAACTAAATTATTATGAGTAGGTACGAACATTAATAAGAAAAGGATAAAACGAGAAAGTAAAGATTTTATTGAGGTGATACTACAAGCATACACATTCTTGAAAATTAAATAGCTAAATACTTCGTCTTTCCGATGAAGTTGCTCAAAATCTGTTCTGGTAATGTACAATGACAAATATTACGGTTGAGCGCTAAAGCTACTATTAAAATTATTATAATTGAGTTCATTTAAATAAAATAAGAATAATAATTTTGAAAACCTCTAGGCGCATTTTCGTTCTAAAAGGTGTTATTTCAAAATCTCAATTAATTTTTTCCAACAGGCTAAGTCTTGCCATAAAAAGAAAGTAAATTTAAATAGTTTCAGCGAAATTATTAAAAAATCTTGGATTAATTAAAACATTACTCTTTTATATATTATTTACTTATAAGTTCTAATACATACATACATACTCGTATGTATGTCCGTATACATATGTATGTACATTTCAATCAAAATGAATTTCATGAATTTAAATATTATATATAGTGTATGAACTTTCGTGTTTGACTTCAAATAACTCGCAATTTAAAATCAAAAATGCGTGTTTGCTGGGCACAATGCAATTAGTATGTATGTGTGTGTGTACAAAGAAGTTTTTTTTTTTGTTGTGTCGAAAACACATGACACGTTTTAAGGTATTATATAAGCGCTCAAACGTTTACATTTACATTACATTTACATTTACCTTACATCTGCGATTTCTACAGTCGGGTAACGGAGCCTTAATAGATAAAACCGGAAGCTAAATACACATGCTCTCTAGACAACGAAACAACTAGTAACGTTGGTGATTATATTAATATTTAATTTGCTTGTGCAGTTTTTCTATGAATAAATAGTTATAATAAAATAAATTCATATTTGTTAAATTCTTATAGCTACAATAAACACGTTTTCTAATAGAAGATGCCTGGAGAGGCTGACATCGGAATCTAACTGCATTGAATAAATTAGTGTAATTAATGTTTTCTTAGTTACGATTAGTTTTATTATATAGAATACTAAAATACTTTATTGCGTCATCTAGTCTTTCTAGATAATTGCAATTATTTCTAGAATGTCATAATACAAGCATTAAATCAAACAACAAAATATTGGAAGTAAACAAGGCACCTGTAAGTGGATAGTGCAATTTGGATAGAAATTTACAAAATTGTAGTAAATAAGTGTTCAACCTGTGAAGAATTTCCAAACACATAGGTATCTTATGCGCGTTCAAAAGTGAACGATGAATTGAAATTTATCATTTAAAAACACTGCCATATCCCTACGAAAAGGATTTTTGAACATAAATTTCTCAATCTTATATTTAAAATTGCGTTAAATAAGCCCCAAAAGTGTTTAAAATGTTCAAGACAGTATTAAAATTAATGTTTGTGGTTCTATATTTTATATTTTGTGTGTTTTGTGACATATTAGGTCTGTCTGGGTACTTTTCCAGTAGCAAATACTCAGTAAATTTTTTTGGGAGAGTAAGACCAATTTTACTCTGTCGGCTGAAAATATCTCAAAAAGTACGCAGACAGTATCCAGTGAAATCTTGCAAGAAAACAGCTGATCGGTGTGTAAACAATTGAAATAACAAAGCAAAAGAATTTTAGCATATGTATGTGTACGCATATATAGCATATGTGTACGCCATCTCCAATCCATTTGCGCCACGGTCGCACTGTATATTTGGACGTTTCTAGCATGAAATAAAATGTTTATTTATTATAATTTATTATAAACGTTAAAAATCAACACAATTCTAATTACTTACCTCTGCCATTGTTAAATTTGAATTTTTATTTTCATTTCACAAAAATTATTTCATTCAAATAGTAAATAAAAACAGCTGTTCAAACTAGTTGCAAAATCTTGCAAGCGGAAATTTCTCCAGCAACATTTTGCAAGTTCTCTAACTTCCAACTGTCAAAAAATTCTCTTTGTGGATCTCTCGCTGCAAGAGATTTGGAGTACGCAGACAACATTTTGCAAGATTTTGCAACATTTTGCACAAAATGATGCAAAATGTGTGTACGCAGACAGACCTATTCTGTTCACATAAATCAATTTGACTGTAATTTATAAAGTATAGCAACTTATGAAAATCTGACAACTTCAAACAGTCCGAATATTAAACCTCATGGTAAAAGTGTAGTGAACTTCCCCTTAACTTATCGCTCACTTTTATGCTAAAATGAAGTTGTGTGCGGCGTTGTCAACTTGGTGCGTTTCGCCCCATTTTGGGTGCTTTTTGAAATTTTTTGTGCGAAAAATTCCTTAGTTGGTGCGTGGTGCGCTTTTTTAATTTCGGTGCGTTTTTTAATTTTTGGTGGAACCAACGCAAATTAAACACAACAATGGGATAAAAACCGAAAAATTCTTGTTTTGAAACTTACCAACTTCCTGATAGTGTTAATTTCCATATTAATACTAATGATGTTTACAAAATATTACAATTTGAAATGAAATCTGTTTTATGGCCCAATGATAACAATAATGATGAAAATATTAGCTTTACTTATTTGGAATAATTAATTTTTGGCCTCTTCTTAAAAAGTTTTAAACCGAATTTATAAAATTAATATACAAAAACTTATCATCTTGTACAAATGAAAGTTGTATAAGTCTTATATTTCTTTGGTAGAGATATTTAGTAGATTACATTTTATTACATTAAATTTAGAGTTGTTCTAGTCTGATCAAAATGTACTATATCGAATCAAAAATAGTATGACCTAGACCACTTTCATATGTACACTATGTATGTACGAATTTGTTTAGTTTTTTTGTTGTTTTTTAATTATGTACATAGTTACATATATTGTAAAAGGCTGTTTATTTTTATTGTCATATTTTTAATATAGATATATTAAACTTCTGACAAAAAAAAATTAAAAATATTTGAATAAAATGATAAATAAAGAACTTTTATTAGTTTTGAATCCTTTTTATTAATCGTTGATCTCTTTAAAAAGTTTTGTACAGAATTTATGAAATTAAAAAAAAATTATTATCTATTATCCCGTTTATACGCACTTCTTATTTGCAAATAAAACTGGAAAGCGTTGCCGTATAATTTTTTTATTGTAAGTTAATAACTCACGAAAACTATTTGCAAATAGCGCACTATTTGCAAATAAAGTGTAAAATGTTGGCAATTATTTTTGTTTTGTAAGAAATTTAATACAAATTTTACAATGTGTGGCAATATCATTCACAGATAGTAATGTATTATATCTACATATAAACGGTGAGTTCAGTATTTGCAAATAGTTTTATTTGCAAATAAGATTTGCGTATAAACGAGGTATATGTAATACAAATGAATATGAACAAATTTGCTAAGTTTTTTTAGGTTTTATTTATTTTTTAACCCTGAACTGTAAAATCCTGTTTTAGTGTTAAATTTTTAATACAAAAAAATAATGTACTTTTATGCAAAATGAATTCAATAAACATTTTGAACTAAAAAAAAAATTCTAAGATTGGTGCGTTTTTTTTTTGTAAATGTCGCGTTTTTTCTCCATTTTGGTGCGTTTTGAAATTTCAAAGTTGACAACGCTGGTTGTGTGTTTAAATGCGCTGATTGAGGTAGTTTATACGAGAACAATTTTTAAGCCGCACAATTTTTGTTCTTTTCCAAATTACACGAGATTAATTCATCTGGCACAAAATGTATTCGTATACACAGCTGTGTGTGTGTTAGTGTTTTTAGTATTCATTTAACATTTGCTGTTTTTTAAGTTGTGTGTGTATTGGTTTTATGCTGCTAATGCGGGGTTGAAGCTGGTTGAAAGTTATGCCAACCGCAAAACCACTCTCTTTGCCTCTCTCACCAACAAACTGGCATGTTATGTCAGCACAATTATGCCCGTGTAAATCAGCGCATTTACACGGGTATAATTGTGCTGGTATAACATGCCAGGGCTGTCAGATTTATTTTCACCTTTTTCGCCAAATCCAATGTCAAAAATCGCCAAAATCGCCTAAGCCTCTTTTTTTAGTTTTTGACAATGAAATATATATTTGATAAATTATTAAAAATATATTTTATAAATTATAAAAAATTAATTTGTTCCGAATCGCAAAAATTCACCAAAAAATTCAAAAAATCGCCATTATATATATTTTGTTTTATTTTTATTTAGAACAATGTAAAAATTATTATGAACATAAAAAGGTACAATGTTTGATATAAAATAGTTTATAATAGTCTACGTAAATAATCAAATATTGGATATATGTATATACATTTGTATGTAGTTGCAGTTCTATTACATATCTAAAACGCTATATACTTCATCGTCAAGACATTCCACATTGTTTTCTTCTTTTGAATACATCGTATGGGAATTGAACTTTTTCAACATATCTTGCGAAGGTATAAAAGAAGTGCAACATGTGCTATTAACCTTCATATAATTTGCATGCATGCTATTTCGGAAGCGCGTTTTAGTTGATTTATTATTGAAAATACCCTTTCAACGTAGGCATTACTAGTTGGAATTACCAGCATGTAAAGTACAGCCAAAGCAAGTTCTTTAAAATGGTATGTACCTTTTGGCCAAAACTGATTTAAATTAGATGGAATATCACCATTAAAATAATCTTTCCAATTCACAAACGGTAATTTTGTCCATTGTATTTCATAAACATCTAGCGGTATGTTGGGATTCATAAAAATCTTGAAAATATCTTTTACAACAACAAATTTTGTTTGTGATAATGGATTGCAACATTTTGTAATGGAAAAATGTTCGTAAACTTTAAATATATTCATGTTTTCAGGAATTCTATTTATTAATTCTTTCACGAGCATCTTTAAATATGAAAAACAATTTTCTCGAAGTTTTTCAGTATCTTCATCAGCCATTTCAACATTGCTTAATTCAGTTTCAAATGCTGACCCAAAATCGATTGCATTTAGTGGGAGAAAAGTGTTTGGTATATCAATAGCTATAATAACATTGGTTATAAGTTTTTCGCTATTATGAGTTTCATTCAAAATTGTTGGCTTGAAAATTTTTGAGGAAAATGAAAGAAGAGTAGAATATAGCCTCTGATGCATACTGCCTGCGTCCATGTTATCCGACTGAAATTCAAGATTTAAATGGTTCATTTCATTTACTATTGGATTTATAAATATTAAAAAAAGTCTTGTATTTTGGTCACATAATTATTTGTATATATTTTGGGCAGTCTTATCATTTTCAGCTGTTGAAATAAGTGATGTTGATGATGTTTCAGCTCCACCCATTGCTCCAAAATTCGTCTTATAGCCGCTCCATAAGACAACCAACGAGTTGCAGAAATTTGCACAAGTTTTCTAAAACGGTTGCTGTCAATACCAGTATTAATTAGTAGTGGGCTGTGGCTAAAATAGCTATAAACTTCTTTTATCAAAAAGTCAGCATTTCTTGGAATCGTTTTTGAAGCTTTGGAACAGCATAGATATAAAGAGTGGCAAGTGCATTTTACGGGTATGATTTGTGGGTTTTCCTTTTTCAAAAGAGTAAACAATGACTTATTTTTACCACATAAATTACTAGCACCATCCGTTCCAATTGCGATCATATTCGAAATTTGCATGCCAATTTTTTTTTAAAACAATGATAAACTATTGAAAAGATGCTCTGCTGTGGCTTCTTCCGCCAAAAAAAGTCCCAAAAATTGTGTTGTTACTATGAGTTTAACTGTGGCGAAGAATCTGACACATACATTCATCCACTTTGTTTGAGAAACATCTGTAGATTCGTCGACAATGAGGCTATACTTTGTATTACCAATTTCATTTACAAGGCTTTCCAATAGTGCGGGTGAAACAACCCTTTTTAAAATTTCAGTACACTTAGTTTTGTGCAATTTGAGCTCTTCAAATGTAGTATCTGTTGAACTATTCCGCAGTAATGTACTTAAATGATCTACAGATGCAATCGAGCTATGTTTTGCTATGAAAACAGCTAATTGTATATCAATGATTTTAGATTCTTTAGATTGGGAGATATTTACTAAAAGCAAAAGAAATAGGTATTAATATAGGACATACAAACATGTGTACTTATGTATGTGAAATGAAATCCCCTACTTACCAAATTGATCAATTCTGTTTTGTTTGAAAAATACGGGTATGCTATTTTTATGTTTGGTTGAGTCAGCATGTTTTTGTAGATCAATTTTATGTGATCTTAATGCGATTTTGCATGCAAAGCACCATGATGTATTCATTGGACTGCTTGTGGTCTGATAACTCAATGGAGCTTCTGATATTGGTTTCAGCCAACCTGGAAATTGTATAAAACTTTAATAAACTTTAAAAACTTAAAGTATTACATTTACCTTTTGCCCAGTTCTGATTTTCCCATTCCTTTTTATGTCGACGATCTATTCTTGCACTTTTCGTTGAGGATGCCATTATAAACTTTTCTTTTATATAAACTTTACACACAATATTAATACAATGTCTTCTGTTCACCGTTAGTTTTTTTAAACAGGCAAAAAAATTTGACATGTACTTTGCATTCAGTTTAATATGATAGCAAAAAAAAGGCTGCCAGATTACAATATTTATATGAGAGAAGACGCTAATAAAAATTTTCTTAGCACACCATCTACACGAGTCAAATACCAGAATAAAAATAATATGTAACGATTTCTAAGCCAATTCATGGCTCATCAAAAATAGCCAACAAAATCGCCAACTTTTTTTATAAAACGCCAAAATATCGCTATGTCGCCAAATCGAAAATTAGGACGCCAAACTAGCTTGAAAATCGCCACGTTTGGCGAGAAATCGCCACATCTGACAGCCCTGTAACATGCCAGTTTGTTGGTGAGAGAGGCAAAGAGAGCGGTTTTGCGGTTGGCATAACTTTTCAACCAGCTACAACCCCGCATTAGCAGCATAAAACCAATACATACACAACTTAAAAAACAGCAAATGTTAAATGAATACTAAAAACACTAACACACACAAAGCAGTGTATACGTATACATTTTGTGCCAGATGAATTAGTCTCGTGTAATTTGGAAAAGAACAAAAATTGTGCGGCTTAAAAATTGTTCTCGTCTAAACTACCTCAATGAGAGTAAAGAGAAAATTATTCTCTGAACGTGCAAAAGTTATCCAAAATTGCTGGAACGCAAAAAAAAACATAATTGCCCATCTTGAAATACTACACATTTTCCAGTTGTGATTCAGAAAATTTCAATTGTAATTCAGAAAAAGGAACAAATTTTATTAACTATCAATTTATTTTAATTTTATTATAGCAAAAAAACTATTTTTTATAATTTGTCCTTCTTAATTACTTCTTTTCCAATAATTACTGTTCTGCAGATAGGACAAGCACTATCCAAAATAGTGGTGTATGTTTCTATCCAATTTTTGGCGATAAAATTTTTATATAGTGATTTTTCTTTTTAATATTTATTATTTTCCGAATTACAATTGACGGTTTCTGAATTACAATTGAGACTTTCTGAATTACAATTGACGCTTTCTGATTTTAATTTGAAAAATCTGAATTACAATTGACGCTTTCTGAATTTAAATTGATAAACCTAAATTACAATTGACGCTTTCTGAATTTAAATTGATAAATCTAAATTACAATTGAATTAAGCTTAAATTAGACGTGACATAGCCATAACGCCATAGCCATAACCAAACCAAAATTCAATTGGTTTCTATGGTGAGAGTTATGGCGTTATGGCGAGTCATGTATAATCGTATACAATGTTGCCCATTAGTTTGGTTCGAACGGCTGCTCTCTATGGCTATGGTTATGTCACGTCTGATTGAGCCTTTACAACTGGAAAAGCTGTAGTGCTGCTTACTTTTTAAAATTAAGTTCTATTTTAGTGATTTTAGTCGCTTAAAATTCATAACATTCTAAAAAGAAAAATTTTGCATCACTGGCAACAACTTTAAAACAAAAATGCAAAAATGTCTCCATAAAAGTAGAAGCTAAGTGTATTATTTAAAAAAATCATAAAAACTATTTTGTTATGTTAAAGAAATGGAGAAATGTGCACAAATGTACTTACAACTTTGTTCAAAAACTTTCCATTTTGCTTTTTAATAAATTTGTATGTAAAAACTTTTTCCTATACATGCAAATTTTCTGATTGATTTTTCAATTGCAGATGTTAACAAAAAACAGCTGATTATTTAATTCTTGTCCGAGCTTACCCAATTTTGTACAGGAAATTAAAAAAATTACTCTATCATTCGCTTTAAAAATTTAAAAAAAAAATTCTATCTGGAACGCTTTTGAATAACTTTGTATAAAACAACATGTAAATACAACTGATGTGGTTTATGCAATTGCTTAAAAAAAATTTAATATTCTGTATTATTTTATTTTTATTTTTTATATTTTATCAGAATATTGCGGCCTTTTTTTTCGAAGTTTCAGCCAGCAACGCAGTGTTGCATTGACAAGTTTTGTAATGTTTTGGAGGAAAACAACTTATTTGAGGTGTTATGCTGATATGAAAAATGTATGGCAAAACATATAGCAAAACATTGGTTTTGAGCAAACGAGTTTTCTGCTCCAAAACACGTATATGGAAACGTACTATAAAGAATCATTTATTTGTCACTCCTAAAAGTATGTACAGTATATTTTTAACTGTTGCTCTAGAGATCACTTAAATATGTATTCGTAGCAGTGTTGCCACATACACTTGAGGAAAAAAATACCTATATCGAACAAAAAAAACTGTTTTTCAAAAGAAAACACTGCCAAAAAAAATTCCAACGGGAAAATGTAAAAATGGCATATACAGCCGTGTCACAGATACCGTTCGGATTGGTTTTGATTCCGTATTAACCATTCCGCTTAAATTTCATTTTGGTGCTTCAGATTCCCATCGTTTTCATCAATCCGAAAAAAATGCTTAATCTTACAAGTGTGGCAACATAATTTTGTAGTAAATGATAATGTGGCATATGTTTAGGCGTCTTAAATTTTTTTGTATGCTTATTTTAATTCTGTCTTGTATTTTTTTGTTTTGTGTGCTGCCAATATGAATATTTTGATAAAGTACATACAAAAATGGTATGGCAATACCAAAGAAACCAATTCCGTACATTTTGTTCTGTTGAGAAATTTGCATAATAAATAAATAAAAACTAAATAATTGTAATCCAGCTTTGAATAAATAATATTCTTAATTGAAAAAAAATTGTTTAAAATGTTTTTTTTACTTTAACATGTGGAAAATGTTAATTCCGTCCATGAAATTAAAAGTGATTTCATTCCGAAATTTTGTTTTTCGTTTTTCGTTTTCTAGAGCACCAAAATACGGATTGAATTCCGTTTCCGAATGGAATTGAGCTCTGTGACATGGCTGATAGTTCAATTATGAATAGAAATTCCCCGGCGACAGTAAAAATTGTCACTTGTCTACTCTTTGTCGACAATAATTGACTACTATTAACATGCTACATTAATTTACAAAGCCTTAAGCGTATTATTCACGGTCAAAATGCATGACCTGCATTATGGTAATATTAGTTTAATTTTGTTTGTATGAGTCACACCGACGATGCTTGAAGCAAAATCTAAATTTTTTGATTTTTGCACATGCATGTATACATTACAAACATATCAAGATAAACTACTCAAAGCAGTGAGGTTTCAAAGAACTGTCAAATTCTATACGTAAAAAGTTTTTGTACGTAGTTTGACAGATGCTATCAATTTATGGTGCAATGCATGCACGTGTATGCTGAGTTCTTCATGCACACGTATACGATGCTTGTGTCATGCATTTTGACCGTGAATACTGCGCTTTAGAGGTTGGTAAGAGATTGCCAATAAGAGCCAATTGTTGCCGATAACGAGGAGATAAGTGAAAACATTTACTGTCGTCTTGATCTGACGTCGACGACGCTATTCACAATATGGGGGAATATTTTTCAAGTTCCAATACATTAAAGGCAGAGATATTATGGTTTTCCCCGAATTTCAAATGGCTTCAGCCACGCCGTGAAAACCAATTGAGTTGGAATTTGTTAGGTCATATTTTTTATCCATAGACAGAAATTTGGGGGTGAGAGTAAGGAAAAGTTAAAAAAAATTCCCCATATAGCTCTTAATGTATATTATAAATGTGAAATTGAGTTTGTTTGTTTTCTTCGCTTTCACACCCAAACCGTTAGCCGATTTTCAAAATTCCTTTAGCAATGGAAAGCGTCAAACATAGCCTATTTTTGTATTCGGTTTGGAACCATTTTTTTTGTAAATGCAAAAGATTTTTTCCGAAAAATACATTTTTAGACTGGTTACGTCTTTTTCCCAATGTATTGTTACGTAAAAATATACCTACAGGGTTAAAGCAAAGAACTATCTGGAAGTATTTAAGTAAAGCACTAAACGTACACACATATTTACGTGCAAATACTATAGCAACAACAATAATTGTATACATAGCTACAGACATGCACACATACAAATAAAAGTGCGAGCACTGTACTACCAGTAGCAAACCGCATTGCCAACATAAGAGTCGTTACTTTGAAATTCAAAAATAACGACAAATCGAATTATCTACAAGCGCCTAGAAGCAGCAACATGAATTTTCCCGATTGTGCTAGAGGACTGTTTGAACATCTGGCTACCAATAGTAAATGACAATACAGATGTCATCATTCATAGATGCCATTACTAAGTACAGACATGTTATTACGCCACCTATCGGGCGAACATTCGAGAACCGATTCATGTACTATAAAAAGTGGCAGCATGTGCGAGAGCAGGGCAGTACTAATCAGAAAGTAGTTAAGTTGATATCGTTGAGGCAGTGCTAATCAGAAAGTAGTCAAATTAAGACCACGTTGAAAGTGGATAACAACGATAAGAAGTAGTTAAGTAAAGACAAGTTGTAATTTGCTTCGTTAAGAATAAAAGGAAATACAGTAGCAAATAAAAATTGTGTATTATTTATTTTTATTTTTGAGCAATCAAAAGAACTCGCACGTTTAATAAAATTTAAACGTAACATTTGGTGTCAGAAGTGGGATTGCAAAATTAAAATTAAAATAATAAATTAATTAGAAAATAATTAATTTGTAATACGAGGAAGAATGAAATTTCAAGAGCTTAAGGTGGAGCAACTCAAGAAAAAGTTGAACAATCTGGACTTGCCAACAACTGGTAATATAGAAAGCTACGAGTTCGATGAAAAAGAAGAAATTGAGGTATGTACTCGTGCAGCAGCAACCAGTACGGACATTGGTGCAATGTTTGCTGCTATGATGAGTAAAATGGAGGCAAACAATGAGAAAATGGAAACAATGCTTCAAAAAACTTCTAGAGCAAACAATGAGAAAATGGAAACAATGCTTCAAGAAACTTCTAGAGCAAGCAATGAGGAAATGAAGGCAAACAACGACAAACTTCTAGGCCAAATGGATGAGAGACTTCAGGAGTCTTCTAGAGCTATGAAGGCCACAAATGAGAAACTTCAAGAAATTTCTGAGGCCTTATATAGAAGAGTGGATGGCATTGAAGTACAAGTCAGCAAGTTTGACTAGAAAATCTCAGAGCTTGAGAATAAAGTCCATAGCTTAGAAATTGGTGGCGTGGCAGTACAAGTGAAAGATGTAGACGAGAAATTGCACGAGCTGGAAGCAAAAATCGTCAATCTCCAGTGCCAAGGCGGACCAGTGCGATTTGTTCCAGAGGTTTCCAGCAGGATAAAGACGCCTTGTTTCGATGGCAGTGCACCACTGAACATCTTCCAGTTTCAGTTCGAAACAGTGGCTAACAGAAATGGATAGGACAGTGAAGAAAAGGCCATAGAGCTAGTTTTGGCCTTAAAAAGTGCGGCAGCAGAAGTTCTCGAAACTGTGCCAGTAGGCTGCAGAAACAGTTTTGATGACGATAATGGCGGCACTGCAACGCAAATATGGTGGTGAGCACAAGCGTGATATATACCGCATGGAATTGCGATGTAGAGGACAAAAGCCCAATGAGTCTCTACAAGATTTCGCAATGGAAATCGAGTGGTTGGTGCAGCTTACGTATACAGGCGAAAACCATCCATTCCTGGATCATGTCAAAACGGAGGAGTTTGTTAATGGCATCCGCGACCCTGATATCAAACTTGCAGTGTGTGCTACGCAAAAGGCAATCTTCGCAGAAATGGTTTCATTTGCACTAGCTCAGGAGACTGCTAGACTGATTTTGAAGCCACAGGTGTACAAGGTACGGAACGTGGAAGTACTTGCCGAAAATGATAATAGTCTAGTCTCTAGCATTAAGGAGGCCGTGAGACAAGCACTGGCGGAGAAAGAGCACAAAGTTAATAATAAGTGCTATAACTGCGGCAAAGTTGGTCATTACCAGCGCAACTGCAAGGCGCCAAGAAAGAGAGCCAGATCTGTTTCGCCATCAAGGAACAGTAAACGGGTGTAGCAACAAACAACACAAGAGTCCCCGTTAAACTAAAATGAGCTAGCACTAAGGGGCAAGAGCTAGCTCCTACAAACGACGGCCCCACAATCTCCATATCAGTGATGCAGCAGAAAAATAGCAACCTTACTGCGTGTGGATACATCAAAGGTGAAAGGCACATCCTTACTGTAGACACAGGAGCGTCACAGTCAATAATCAGGCCCAATGTAGTGAAGGGGAAATGTGAAACTATAAGTAATATACGACTACGTACAGCTACTGGGGAGCCTGCCACTGTCTATGGTAAAACTGAGGCGAAGGTGACTATTGCCAATATCAGTGTGAAACACGTATTTATTGTTGCCGATATTGTGGGCGATGTTATTATTGGAGCCGATTTTATGATAAACCACGGAATCAACTTGCATATGGGGCGACAAGTGATGATTTGGCGTAATGTTGAAATACCGCTTGATGTTGGATATGACAATCAGATGCACGTCAAGAAACTGCTTGCTATTGAAAATCAGACATTACCACCACGGTCTGAATCAGTAATATGGGCACAAATGGAGGGAGATTGTGAGGACAATCGGTTGTGGGTAGTAGAACAAGCAGAAATTAAGAGCGAGCTATTAACAGCAAAAGCCCTCGTAAAATCTTGCAATGGAAGAAAGGTTCCCATACGGATACTAAATTTATCAGGCCAAGAAAAAGTCATCAACAAGAATTCCGAAATAGGTCAATGTGCTCAAGCAGAGGCAATAATAAACTGCGATAAAAAGCCAGAACCTGCTAATTTGTCCGCAAAGGAGCGTGAAGAATTTCAGGGACATGTGGATCGATGGGTAGCAGGGCTATCACCTCCTGACAGAAATAAAGCCAAGCAACTGCTAAAAAGGCACGCCTGCATTTTTGCCGGGCAGAATAAAAGCCAAGGGAGAACGGCAATAGTGAAACACGAAATAAATACTGGCGAAGCAAGGCCAATAAAATTGGCGCCCAGAAGTATACCACTGGCTGAGCGCACTGAGGTAAAAGAGCTAGTCAATGAAATGGAGCGGTGTGGTGTAATCGAACCATCTTCAAGTCCCTGGAGCTCACCGGTAGTGTTAGTAAAGAGAAAGGACGGCAGTACTCGATTTTGCGTCGATTATAGGAAACTAAACGACGTGACTAAAAAAGACAGTTACCCACTACCAAGAATTGACGATACCTTAGATACACTTGCTGGAACGAAATGGTTCTCCACATTAGATCTACAAAGCGGCTATTGGCAGGTGGAGATTGCAGAGAAAGACAAGGAGAAAACTGCTTTCAGCGCATGCGATGGTCTGTGGCAGTTTAATGTTATGCCATTTGGGCTCTGCAATGCTCCGGCTACTTTCGAGCGGCTCATGGAGCACGTGTTAAAAGGACAGCACTGGAAAACATGCTTGTTGTATCTTGATGACATAATTGTAATAGGGAAGACTTTTGATGAACACCTTAAAAATCTGACTGAAGTCTTTCAGCGCATATCATCGGCTGGACTCAAACTCAGCATCAAAAAGTGTGCACTATTCCAGAAAGAGCTGAAGTATCTGGGCCATAAAGTTACAGCAGATGGCATTTCAACAGATGAAGATAAGATACGAGCAGTAAAAGACTGGCCTCGTTCAAGAAATCTTCACGAATTGCGCAGCTTTTTGGGCCTTTGCACATACTACAGACGCTTTGTGCCAAATTTTGCCAGCGTAGCTGCAAGCTTGCATGAGCTAACAAAGAAGTCGCAACCATACGATTGGGGTGAATTGCAGGAGAATGCTTTCCAGACACTAAAAGACTTATTGTGCACATCACCAGTCTTAGCATATCCAGTTGCTGGGAAAAAATTTGTGCTAGATAGCGATGCAAGTGGATATGGAATAGGAGGTGTGTTATCACAGGTGATTAATGGAACAGAAAAAGTAGTGGGCTATTACAGCCGAATACTTTCGAAACCTGAGAGGAACTACTGTGTGACACGACGGGAGCTTCTGGCAGTGTTGGAGTGCATTAAGCATTTTCATAAATACTTGTATGGCCAAAACTTTACTTTAAGAACTGACCATTCTGCGCTTAGGTGGCTACTGCAGTTTAAAAATCCTGAAGGGCAGCTAGCTCGCTGGATTGAACGTCTTCAGAGCTACGACTTCAGCATTGAGCACAGAAAGAGTGCAAAGCATAATAATGCTGATGCTATGTCACGACGGCCCTGTAGCTTAGAGTGCAGACATTGTTCAAAAGTCGAGGCGAAGGAATGTGTCATTGATGTCAGGCTTACAAAAATTGGTACGGAAGAAGACTGGTCAGAGGCGCAAAGGGCAGATCCAGCACTGGGAAAAATTATAGCGGCTAAGGAGGAGGATAGAAGACCCACCCGTAATGAGATATCAGCCGAAAGTCCACTGGTAAAATCGTATTGGGCCCAATGGGACAGCCTGAATTTGATAAATAGTTGTTTGTATCGTGCCTGGGAAAGTGTAGACGGTAAGACGGTTTCCAATCTGATCAAGAGGAGCGAGGTGTTGAAGGAGTTCCATAATGGACCCAGCGGTGGTCACCTGGGCGTAACAAAAACGCGTGAGAAATTAAAACAGCATTTTTATTGGACTAGATGTCAACAAGCCGTAGCCGAATGGATAGCGAATTGCACACAGTATATGAAGGCTAAAGGTCCAGCAAAACGAAGTGGGGGTCTGCTGCAAAAATATAACTCGGGAGCACCCTTTGAGAGGATAGCAAAGGGTGTAGCAGAACCTTTTCCAGTCAGCAACGCTGGGAATCGTTATATTCTTGTAGTGATGGACTATTTCAGCAAATGGCCAGAAGTTTATGCCATACCCAACCAGGAAGCCAGAACGGTTGTGGACGCATTTGTAAACAACTGGGTATGTCGCTATGGAGTTCCTATTGAACTGCACTCTGACCAAGGTAGAAATTTTGAGTCTGCCATATTTAAAGGCATGTGCGAGCGATATGGGATAAAGAAAACGAGAACCACACCACTTCACCCACAGTCTGATGGCATGGTAGAGAGGTTCAACCGTACATTAGAAGAATATTTGCGAAAAGTGGTGAGCACGCATCAAAAGGACTGGGACGAGCACATTCCGGAGTTTCTATTAGCATACAGGTCAGCTGTGCATGACACAACATCGCGAACACCTGCAAAAATTATTTTTGGAGCTGAGTTAAAGTTGCCTGGAGATTTAGAGTTCGGCGTCAAGCCTACACTAACAAATGAAGCATATACTGGCCCTTTCCAAAGGCAAGAAAATTTAAATGCGCTACATGAATTTGTCCGTAGCCGAATTAAAATGGTCAGTAATAAGATGAAAGTTAGATACGACCGTGCTGCAAATTCTAAAGGCTTTAATGAAGGTCAATTGGTTCTACTTTTCAACCCACAGCGGGAAATGGGATTGTCTCCAAAACTACAGACTCACTGGGAGGGACCATATACGGTGGTAAAAAGGTTAAACGATGTCGTCTACAGAATACAAAAACACAATAGCCCAAGGTCAAAAATGAAAGTTGTACATTTAGAACGACTCGCAAACTATGGAAAGCCGGACAATGTGCCTATTCGGGACGAATAGGCTTAAGTGGGTTCTTAAGCAAAGAACCATCTGGAAGTATTTAAATAAAGCACTAAACGTACACACATATTTACGTGCAAATATATACTATAGCAACAACAATAATTGTATACATAGCTACAGACACACACACACATACAAATAAAAGTGCGAGCACTTTACTACCAGTAGTAAATAAAAATTGTGTATTATTTATTTTTATTTTTGAGCAATCAAAAGAACTCACACGTTTAAAAAAATTTAAACGTAACAGTATGATTAATAGTTAACGTAAACCTTAACTGACAATTCTTCATACAAAACTTGCCGTTAAAGTCCCTGTTAGCTTTTAATTGTTCATTGTGAAAAGGGCCGTTAGGGTAATTTTGAATTCGGGTAGGATTTAACCAGTTTAACCAGTTTTAAAACCGGTTTTTATTTTGTTTTTTAATTCTTTTATCGCCTTTATAAGTGAGTAACAACTAACAAAACATATAAAACAGTAAATATAAATAACAAATATAGTTTTCTTACACTTTTGTATATCTTTTTTTAAGCAAAAAAATGTCAACTGGAAATTTAAGTCACGCCACGCCATATAACGTTATTCCAAACACTAAGGCTAACATAAAAAAGGAAAAGATTTTTTAATCTAGAAGCTTGTAAAATAAATGTACATATATGTATCAGTATAAGTCCTAGCAAAAAAAGTTTTGTCTAAAAGGACTTCCCAAATTCGCAGAGTTTAACAATTTTGTTAGTAAAGTCAAAAATTTGGTCAAATTTAGAAATATTAGAGTTCGAAATGCTCATATCCGGCATGAAAGTGCATTACGCTTGTAAAGAAATTTTCAAAACTACAACTTTGGAGATCCCATTTCAAAACTTTCCGGTATTGTACATGAAAATTATATTATTTGCTTAATACATTTTTTTATTTATTTTTATTTATTTTTTGGGAATTGTTACAATTTAATACCCGTATTCTAACCTCTATGGCAATGACAAAATTATACCAACACTGAGTTGAATGACTATTTGCATGATATAAATATAGAAGGTACTTCCATTCTCTCTTTGTTTTGAAAAATAAGGATTTTTGAAGTTTGTTTTTTGAGAGAAATAAAGAAAAATGTTCCCATACAGTAAAATATTTAGGTCTTCCCCTGGAAATTTTTTACAAAAATGTGTAATTATCTTAACAAAACAAAAAGTGATTATGTCATAACTTATCTCATATTTTTAAGTTTTCAGCTTAATACAAATCTTTTAACTATATTTTCATCTAAATTTGGCGCTTAGAAACCAAATTGATCGATAATTTGGATTATTTGACAACGAATTTTCATTGAGTTTAACAAATAGTAATTGATATTGCATTCTGTTTAATTTACATAATAGCCCAATTCACAATCTCGTGCAAATGGTCTTGCATCGTAGCATTTGCAAAATGGTATAGTATATTGATACTCACCACTAAAAATTGTTAAGTGGTGAGTATAATATACTATACAATTTTGCACATGCAGCGATGCAAGACCATTTGCACAAGATTGTGAATTGGGCGAATATGTTTCTTGTTGATTGTAACATCCTTTTCTAAAAAAATTGGTTTAATAACCGGTCAGGGGGCAAATTACGGCATTCGATACGGTTCGTAATTTTAAAATGTTTGCATATAAACTAATTTGCCCCCAGATCTTTTGTCAAGTCTATTTCACAGATCGTATAGGCTCTTAGTCACTGTTGGCGAACACCAGGAAATGCAGGGAATTTAAAAAATGCTGCACTCTTATTTTTTTGCTTATGCCCTAATTTAGTAAGAAGATTTATGACGTTTTTTTGTTTTAAAATAATTTTCTTGTTTTTGAATTCTCTAAATTATTTTCTTCAAAAATGGTTGTTGTCTTTCATAATGAAAAATGAAAATATTATACCATGTTTTTAAAACATAAAAATAAAATGAAATTATTATACAAAAGTTTGACAAATAAAGGAAAAAATATGTGTTGGATATAAAGTTTGAAACAAAATCATAAAGCAAATACACGAACCTTCTAGCCTAGACAATAACTAATAATTGTTTTAAAGATTCTGCTTCTTTTTTTTCGTCCATAGACAAGACGATACAACCGTCGAACACAATTTGGACATTAATTGTTTAATTTATACATTCTCTATTTTATAAAAACAATTTTGAAATAATTTTTGAATAAAATTTTCAAAAAAACAAGAGGGGGAAATATTAAATTAATACGGTAGCACGATTTTACCGGAAACTTTACAATCTTATACTTGTCAGATGGTGAATGTCAAGAAAAATTGAGAGAATGGAAGTACCTTCTATACATGATACAATTATAACAGGTACATGCACAAGCCCAGCCTGTTAATGTATACAATCCATACAGTTGTCAAACTTTGTTTACAAGGGGCCTGTGCCAAACGGTAGCAAAGTACTAGTGTAAGTAAATTTTTGACACTTCTGAGGTGAATAAAATTTCACTAGCCCTGGGGTCTAGTAGAAATTTTGACAACAACAGGTAAATTTTTGACAATCTGCAATAAAAAGCATGGTATCATAAAATTTAAATCCACCGCCGTCGTTTCGAGCCGTCGCCCAATACAACGATTTTTACGTCTTTTAAGTTTAATTAAACTGTGAAAAAATCATTTTTTATTTGAGTTTGCGAAAAATTTTGCATCATATATATAATATTATATAATTTTTTGCTACAAGAATATTGTTTTATATAAAAATGTCCTCTTAAAAATTTGTTGGTAGCCGGCGGCTTGTAGTCAGGGGAAGCAAAACCGCCGCCGCAGCAATTGTTTCATCAGCTTCTTTCTATGCTCAAGCGAATTTGTCAAAATTTTACATTGTCAAAAAAGATATCATTTGGCACAGTAGAAAAATAAAATTTTTTCCCCACAGGCAAACATTTTTTCACCATAGTACTTTTCTACCGTTTGGCACACGCCCAAGCTACAAAAATGTTAGTGTATATGTTGTATATAACATGATTGCAGTGTTGCCAATGAAATTATAGATGGCTGTGTTTCCAATTACATATGGAAGAAAATTACACTACAAATGTTTTTTGTAAGTTAAAATGAAAACAAAAATAAATAAAAACAGAACATAAAGCAGAATTACAAACAGATTATACATGAATGTAATTACATGGCCTACACACGAGAGTAATTGCACTCTGTGTGATTACACACCTATTGGCAAGACTGAATGACTATAATCATTCATGAATGCCGCATCTGCAATTGTACTTCAGTTACCCTGTAATTGTTATTTTTAAAAACAAAAGACATCTGTTTCTGACAATTATACGTTTGTTTATACCAACAAAATGAATGTGTTTTTGGTGCTGTAATTTTCTTGTAGTTGTGCATGTACCTAGTATAATTGTACCATGCTTCTATATTTATATCATGATACAACACATATGTACACTTACATTTTTGTAGCTTCCCTGTCGGAGAATGTGTGGTTGACTACAAAAATAGTTAACTTATAGTTAACTTTTCTTAGACTTAGCTTTTACTAGCTGCAAAGTCATCCAGAACAAACCCAAAATTAATTATAAGGTTGAGTACGTAATCGAATTTGGTTAGAGCCAAGAAATTTATTCTCAGCTACTTTAAAACTCGTTGAGTACACAACGTGTGATGTTACATGTTCGTTCGAGCCACAGAAATTTTTTTTTTTTAATTTACTAACTACCAAGTGATTTAAAAAAGTCAACTTTAAGTTAGCTTAAAGTAGTGCCTAGTGAGACAATTGACTACCGCCTAGGACATCGCAATGTTAAAATAGTCAGTTGATTACATTGCAAAGTAATCCAAGTGTAGTCAGTACTAGTTGCGAAATAGTTAGCTTAAAGTTATTTTAAAGTTAGCCAAATTTCCGATAGGGTTGTAAACACAGTTTGACAACTGTATGTATTGTATACATTAACAGGCTGGGCTTGTCCATGTACCTGTTATAATTGTATCATGACTTGACTGGTACGGTTAAGTCTGTGCCCAGGGCTACCAGATAAACTTATCGAAAAATCGTCGAAATCCCGATAAAAAACTATAAAATAATTTTCATTTTATACTCAAAATGAATTTTTAACGTGTATACTAGGCCGGGTCGAGTAGTATGGATAGAAAAAACTAAAAAATCGTATAGTAAAACGAAATCTACATATTCCTACCTTAATATAGAAATGCCCTAACTCATTATTTTTTTGAAATCGTGATTTTTACATTTTTCGATACATTAGATTTCTTCTATCGAAAAATACAAAAAACTGAATTACAAAAACAATAATTCTAAGAAAATTTTGCAAAGAAGCCATGGGTGTAAAATCAAACCCTGTACCGCATATCTCCACATGAAAATTTATTTCCTCTTCCTGAGCATATTGTTTGGCTACTGCCTGCCTTATTTGAAGACATTGACAATAAAGATGAAAATGGGGAACCAAATATTAGGAATAAGTCTAAGGCAGCTCGCGAAAAAATTAAAAGCAGGAAGTACGTGGAGAGCGAATTTAGTAGCATTTATTTCACTACATAAATTTTTTTATTTGAAAAAATTATAATTTAAAAAAATTGTTTTAAAGAAGAGGGAATACATTTTCATGTCAAGAGGCGCAATATAGGGATTGATTTAAGACAAGCGGTTTTTTCGGAGAATTTTCTCAAAATTTCGTGTAGATTACGTTTTTGCTATACGATTTTTGCAAAATAAAATCGATACGCCCTAGTATATACACATGTTTTATTTTACATGTTTATTTGGAAATTGAAACAATTGTCCTTTTTTAACACCTTATAACTTTTTTCCTCTCAGTGGTAAAATTATGAAAAATATGTCCAAGGCTTGGTGTCAGTAGTCTTGATGCCCGAATTTTTTTATAGGAACGGCCTTTTTCACATTTATTTATTTATTTATTTTTTTTTTGAATATCAATTTACATAGGTATCTCTGTCTCTCTTAAAAACTCAAGACTTGATGAGTCAGACCTGATGTGTGTGAATCAGGATAATGATGTTAGTAGTCTTGATGCCCGAAATTTTTTATAGGAACTTTGCCTTTTTTCACATTTATGTTTTTTTGAATATCAATTTACAGAGGTATCAATATAAAATAAAGAGTGGGCAAAATTACACTAAAATCTTTTAGAAGGTGAGTAATACATGAATTGAAATAGTCGCTTTTTTATAAAAGAACTGCAATATTTGGACTTCTAAAAAATTTTAAATTTTTAAGCAAAATCGTCAAATCGTCATTTTGCTATTTTCGGCACCAAAAATCGTCAAAATGACGATAAATCGTCAAATATGGCAACTGTGTCTGTGCCCCTCTTCATTCTCTTTTCCTCTCTCTCTCTCTCTCTCTCTTAAGAACTCAAGACTAGATGAGTCAGACCTGATGTGTGTGAATCAGGCGGGATTATCCCTCTTTTCACAGGTCGATCCCGCCTAGAATTTCTATCCCGCTTTTAAGAGTTTTGAAAAATTCAATCTCTTATTCTATTTTTATTAAAATGTAACTGGCAAAAATTAATTCCAAATATTTTTTTCAGTGTAGTTATTGCTTAACTAGCGAAAACCCTGTGTGCCTCGCTACACCCCATAAACGGTTTGAAATGAAGACATTTTTGTTATTAGAATTTTCACTATTTTTTGTTATACAATAGCCACGAAGAGTTTCAAAATGCTCATTGCATTAGTTTTCAAGATATATTTCTGAGGAGCCATGCTCACTTCTCCAATCCCTTTTATTTTCTATCATCGGCAGAATCAGCGGAATTTCAAGTTTGTATTTGTAGCAGATACCAAGATATTAAAGAACTAATATTTAATTTACTTGGGACGTGGCACACTTTTCGCTCCATTATTTATACCTTTTCATAATACTATTTTCGTTATTAGCGCTACTGCTTACGAAAAAATTTCAAAATTTTGACTGTTTTGGCTTCCAAGATATGATGAAGTAATAGCCTCTTGTTACTTCTAGACCAGCTACGTCCAAGTCATATGCACAATGTGCAAACTTTTATAAAGAGCTTTTTGTGCTTTCACGATCACGACATCCACAACACAACAGACAGCAATGCTTGCTCTTATTTTGCAAAGAAACAAGAACAAATTTAAGAGCTTTCATTTCATTTGTAAATGAACTACATAGTTCGTTCATTTAGTTCAATCGCTCTTTTTAGTTCAATGAACTAGTTAGGTCTTTTTAGTTCAATGATTTTACATCTACAATTCTACATGCATATGCATGAGTGTTGTGGTCCTTGACAATATTAAAAAGACAGATTCTGTGATTAAAATGTTTTATGAAAAATAAAATTAATTAATTAATAAATAAATTTGCTCTATAAGGGGTTTATAAAACTAATTTTTTAAAATCCCATAAATCCAAAATATATTTTGTGAATAGGGTAGTATAAAGGTAGAATTAGTAAAATCGTAGCATTCTACTTTACAGCTTGCCGTATCGTTCGACTTTATGCACAAGTTATAGAAAATGTAACAGTTTGCACAGCACTTTTTTTTTGTCTGGCATTAAATGCGGCGTTTTTGACATTCGCTACAGAAAAATCTGTTTTCTGCAGATTCCTACGTCAGCAGTGCTACCACCACATATTTTATAACTAGTAACATACATTGTATATGGTACGGTTTTTGTCAGCTGACACGCAACATCACGATACGATTTTACTAATTCTACCTTAAGTGTTTACTTGTTTATTCCATTTGTGGTAGTAGCAAGCCATGAACAAGAACTAAATATACATACATACATACATATGGATGAGTACAGAAGATAAGCACACAAACAGTGAAAAAGTAAACCAAAACGTTGAAAACATTTAGTTCACAGCATCTGTGTTAGTTCATTTTGTGTCTTTGTGCTTAGTTCAAAAATTGAACTAGTTCAAAAATTGAACTAGTGAGCGTAAAACAATTGAACTAATTCACTTAGTTCAAAGTACTGAATCGTAATACTCTAAGCAAATCAGCAAGATCGGTACGCTGGTATTATTCTTGAAGACAAAAAAATTTGTAGTATATGTGAGGCTCTACGCCTACTTGTGAAATTCTGAAATTGTTTCCAGAGACAATGCATAATACCAGCAAAGTTATTCCCACAATATTTCAAGGTTCTCACTATATTAGTTTTTCAGATATCTCACAGTAAATATTTGTTCTTTATGGCAGGGTTCACACCAGCGTTGTCAACTTTGAAATTTCAAAACGCACCAAAATGGAGAAAAAAAAACGAGCCATTTACAAAAAAACGCACCAATTTTAGAATTTATTTTTTTAGTTTAAAATGTTTATTGAATTATGCATAAAAGCACATTGTTTTTTTGTGTTAAAAATTTAACACTAAAAGAGGATTTAACAGTTCAAGGTTAGCAAATTTGTTTATATTCATTAGTATTACATAGATAATAATTTTTTTAAGTTTCATAAATTCTGTACAAAACTTTTTAAAGAGATCAAGGATTAATGGAAAGGATTCAAAACTAATAAAAGTTCTTTATTTATCATGTTATGAACATGAATAAATCTGTGACTATGCTACTTTTACTAAAAGTTAAAGCAACACTAAAAGTATGCCTAATGAGGACTGCGGGAGCCATTGATTTGGACTAGCTAACAGTCGGGCGTGGGGGGGTTCGGTCCACATTAAACTTCTTTAATATTTTAACAGTCATGTTTCTTTTTTTATAGACTCCCTTTTTATAAGTTATCAACAAGTTACTGTAGGACAATTATGATCATAAAAATAAAAAATGCCCGTTATGATCAGAAAATAGAAATAGAAACTATGGAGAACATATTGAATTAGATGTATCCTTATCTGAACGCTATGTCAGGTGTGTTTGACAAGCGCGGTCGCTAAACCCTACCTCCCGCATGTCCTACGACCAATAAAGTTTGCAGGACCCCAAAAAAATCACCCTGTTCACCCTTAGAAAGAAGAAATGAACAGAATTTATTCCATGTTATTCCACGATACCACTAACTTTATTTACAGATTTCACTGACAAATATTATTTTCTTGCTTTTTAAATTATAAAAAAAAACTTACATTCTCATCCTAAATTATTGATATTTTTAATTAAATTAAAAAAATAATATGGGAGATAAAATAAAAAAATATTTTATGTGTATATTCTTTTTTTTTTTTTTTTTTTTTTTTGATATTAATTAAAAGAGTATTATAAATGACCAGGAAGAAAATAAAAGTATTAATTAATCAGTATAGCAAACGTTAAAGGCAATTTAGGTTAAGGGGATAAAATCAAATACAGAATTTTGAAAAGAAACTTCCAGCTTAACCCTTGAAAGACAGTTAGGTAAATATAAAAAAAAAACTCACCAATCATGCGTCGTAGTTCTCGAAGGCCTCCGGAGCTCGATGGACACGATTTGTACTTAGCTGCTGAAAAAGAACGACATATGTTATTTGACTTGATTTCCTTAACCCTTTTTGCTTGGTCTTATGAATCTTTTTATTTTTACACTTTTATTTTCCTGTACAAAAAATTTTTTTATTTTTTTTTTGATTATTTCTATTTTTTTTATGTAAGATTTTGCCAATTTATTTCTTTTACAACAAAATTTTAGTTATTATTAATTTTTTTATTATTTTTATGAAAACAAGTAATTTGTAGACTTTGGCTTTAAAGGCATAGCAATTTTATATCAATTTTTTTTTTTTGAGATTTTCTCTTTACGATAAACTATTTAGGTAAAGACAAAAGCTTTTAGTACTATCAGAATACTATGTATATATTTGTCCCCTAGGACACACGGTGGTTGCTGGCAAAAATGAAAGATTTGGTTGTGCCTTGCTTTTCTTTTCCAGCCGATACACTGAGCGTTGGTTTCTGGTTTCTAGCAAAATTAATTTTTTTTTTGATGAAAAATTTCCACTGGTATGGACGTTATTGGTGGAGTACAGCGATGGTAGCTTGGTGGGCGGTGTTTAGTGTATCCTTTTTATTGAATTTATGTCGGCAGAACAACCCAGACGTTTTATATTTATATGTACTTTTAATTATAGTTTATTTATTGAGCACTTGAATAACAAAATGGCTGTTAAGCGACCAATTTTTTTTTGTTCTTCCTTAAATTTTTTTTTTTTTTTTTTTTGAAGTTATACACGTTTTTGGTTAGGTTACGTTGGAAAATCAGGCACCTATTTTATTTTATATAAGATTCTCTTGGATTTTCTTTAATTAACACACTTTCGTCACGAAAACTTAGTTTTGCTCTTTTAAACAATTGTGGTTAAAATTTTTTTTTCTGATATTATTTATGCATTTGAAAACTTTAGTTGAGTTGTATATTCCATGGTACTTATATTTTAACTTTTCTTTTTTTCTTTGTTTTAAATTTTTGCTCTGCACTTCTACACGTTCACCAACTCAATGTCCAAAAACGCCATCTTACCATCCTTTTCAGCTATCGTTTTCTTTTTTTTTCTGTACTCTAGTTTTTTTTTTTTTTTTCTTCAAACCATAATCGTACGATTATACCGTTAGGAGATACAATAAAATCTATGCAAAAAAAATGTATCAAATGACGTGGACGAAAAAAAGTAGGAAAATGTGCAGCACTGAAGATCATTGACGTGTCGTTGCCAGATTTTGTTCTAAAACAACGTTGCCTATTAAAATCAAACACTCAGGGGCACTCATAAAAATTGCTCACTACAAAACTAGACAATAATGATGTTGTCATTACATTATTGTCTTGAAAAAGAGCGGTTTAAGGACGAATGTCCTTTGAATGGTAAGTTCCCACCACTTTGCCTTGTAAATCCTCCAGCAGATAATAGTGAGATCCTAATTTTTCCCTAATGCGACTTTTTATAAACAGTGGAGATAGTTTCGCGTTAAAACGTTTTTCAGCGTTGCTCTGGGTAAAACTCCTTCTATAAACTTTTTGACCTATACGAAATGTGACTGGACGAGAACGGAGATTGTATTGTTTGCGACTAACTTCGTATGCATCTCGAATATTTTTACGGAGTTCCGCGCGAAGTAGTTGAAGGCCATCATCTCGGCACAAAGGATACGTAGGTTCGCCAAGTAATTTTAGATTTTTCAAAAGGGAATATGAACTAGCATGAGTGACCATATCAAAACCGAAGAGGGCATGATATGGGGAACATTTAATTGATTGATGATATGCGTTTCGTAAGGAGCAACTAATTCCGGATAAGTTTTCGTCCCACAAACGATGATCGTTTCTCAAGTATGCTCGTATTCCGGCGATTATGGACCTGTTGACTCGCTCCGAAGCATTGCTCTGGGGAGAATAAACAGCCGTATATATATGTTGTATGCCGACACTAGTCAAAAAAGCATTAAAATCGTTGGCGCGAAATTGGGAACCATTATCACTGACGAGGGTTTCTGGTACACCATAAACATGAAATATTTCTGTGTGCAAATGAGAAATGATAGCACTCGAAGTGAATTTCTTTAGGGGAAACAACCAATGGAATTTGAACGTGTGGTCCAATATAGCCCTATATTTCCCCTTTTACTTCTAGGGTATGGTCCTAACAGGTCAACGTATAATCTTTGGAAGGGTCTGTACGAGATAGCTTGTTTACCCATTTCGGGTTTGAGAATGACATTAGGCGGTTTTGTAGTTTTGCATACGTCGCATTTTCCAACGTACTCTCTTACATCTTTAACTAACCCAGGCCAATAGAAATTTCTTCTGATAAGGTTAATAGTTTTTACCATCCCACCATGTGCAGTGATTGGGTTATCATGAAACCTTTGAATTACCCTAAGCCTTAGTTTTACTGGTACCCATAATTTCCAGCAACCATTTTCTTTTTCTGGTTCTCCAGTATAGTGTTCGGTTCTTATATATACGTATTGGTCAATTACCTTTAAGTCAGGGTATTTACTTTGCTCCGCAACTATCTTTTCTTTTAAATGCTGATACTCGGTGTCCATAAAATGTGGTGAATCTAAGTCGATTTCAGGTTCGGTTAAAGTTATGTGGGCTACATTAAAACAACGAGACAACGCGTCCGGCACTACACTGTCCTTCCCCTTTCGGTGACTAACGGTAAATTTAAATGCTTGCAGTTTAAACACCCAACGAGCTAGGCGACCAGTTAAATCGGGTTGACGAAGAAGCCATATAAGACTTGAATGATCAGTAATGACCTCGAACTCTTGCAACTCCAGGTAACATCGAAAACGGTGTATAGCTTCTACAGCCGCTAAGCACTCTTTTTCCGTTACGCTGTAGTTCCTTTGCGCACTGTTTAGCTTCTTGCTCATAAAAGCAATTGGTCGCTCATTTCCTTCTTCGTCAAGTTGGACCAATACCGCTCCGATGTCGTAATCGCTGGCGTCGCAATGTAGAAAGAACTTTTTCGAAAAGTCAGGATTTATTAGGATGGGAGTTGTTGTCAATAGTTGTTTAATTTTGTCAAAGGCTGTGTTAGCCTCAGCTGTCCAACAAAACTTTTTCTTCTTAGAAATGACTTCAGTTATAGGAAACACAATTGTTGAGAAATTTTCGACAAACCTGCGGTACCATCCTGCGATCCCTAGAAATCCCCGTACTTGTCTAATAGTTTTGGGAACAGGCCAGTTAACTATTGCGCTTACTTTTTCGGGGTCAACCGATATACCACCATGGCCAATAACGTATCCTAAATATTGGACTTTCACAACACAGAACTTGCTCTTCGAGATGTTTAAAGTGAGGTTAGCCCTTCTGAATTCTGCAGCCACCCGAACTAAAGCGGACAAATGTGATGAAAATTCTTCAGATACGATAATTAAATCGTCCAAATATCCAAAAACACAGTTACGTAAATCATGTGGTATTATTTCGTCAACTAAACGACACATAGTTGAAGGCGCATTACATAGCCCAAAAGGCATTACGGTAAACTTATTAAAGGGGCGTCCGGGTATAGTAAAAGCGGTTAAAGGTTTGGCTGCATCGTCTAATCCAATTTGCCAGTAGGCGTCTTTTAAATCTAGTTTTGTTATAAAGTTCACGCTAGGCAATCTAGAAAATATACCTTCGATCGATGGAAGCGGATAAGCATCCTTTTTTGTTACTGAATTAAGTTTTCTCGCGTCTAAGCATAGACGTACTTTATTGGGTTTGATTACCAATCGCATGGGTGAGCTCCATGGAGATTGTGAGGGTTCAATAACACCTAGGACCAGCATCCGGTCAACTTCGGCAAACATTAGCTTCTCCACGGCGGGAGAAACCGGGTAAAATCTCTGCTTTATGGTCTTGTGTCTCCCACGTCTTGTGTCTTGTCCTCCCTAGACCTTCTCGTTCAAAATTCGGAAATAAAGCTATTATTGTATTCAATTGCTGTTGCTGATCCGGAGTTAAGGGACACTCAAAATCTGTTGAAGGGTTTTCTGTTGTATCAATATCTACGGGATTAATTTCGCACCTTTTGCTTCCAACCTTTTGCTTCCAACTGGCTTCTATTCTATTCTGATCAACGAGGTCCACTGATTCCACGATATTTGGAATCAAGTTAAACACATTCCAAAAGTCTATACCAAGAATGAGACGTTGTGTAATGGATGGTATTATAAAAAGATTTAACTGACGTTGTTGATCTTTAAATTGGATATCGACGGACAACCACCCTTTAACTGTTTGAGATCGACCTACAGCTGTCTTGACTTGAGATCTACATTTGTAAAAATTTTTATTCTTTGAAAAATTTATCTAGGCTAACTCTCCTCCGATGCAAGAATTGTTTGCTCCTGTGTCTAGGAGACCAAATTCATTAAAATTTAAAAATGATACTCTCGCATAAAAACGATTATCACTGCTGTTACTAATAATGGCAGATATCAAAAGCTTTTTCCCCTTTTTCGTAATTTATAATAACGACGCAATCTAAGTGTGGATCTTTTAGGTCTATTTTTGGATAAATATGAAATATCAGAATTGAAAATTTTATGTCGACTTTTGAGGTAGTTTTGCCATCGAACATGAGAAGGCAAGATAGGAATTATGAGTTTTTCTGTTTCATCCTCTTTGGTGGCTATGGTCAAATTATTTCGTTGTAGAATTGTAATTTTATTTGTATTATCATTACTAGAAAACTCAGGTAGAACATTTTTACTTGGGGAGCTATTTCTAGTTGTTGTACGTTCAGCAACATCTAGTTTTTTAAATTCGCTGTAAAGTTTTTTGGAAGATGAATTCTTTTAATGGCACATTTTGGGCATTGTGGCTTATAATTGTCTTTTAGCCCGCAACCATAACAAAATATGGTGCGTTCTTCCAAACAATCAAACCAAAAGTGATCGGGTTTGCCACAATTCCAACAACAATTCACTTTGTCAGTGGCCACAACGGCATTAACTTCCTCAATAGGTGAGCCTACAAACTCCGAGAGTTCATCAGCTTCGAATTCAGAAATTTGGCGTCTAGGCGTTGGATAATGGGGCGTTCGCAATACTAAATTCTTTCGCACCTGATCTTCATTTAGAAACGTTTCTCTCATCTGAACTAATCTTCGTAGATGAGATATTGAATGCGCAGGCACATATAAAATATCCTGGCGAATTTCGGGTCTAAGGTTACGAGTTAAAATTTCAATAAGTTCTATTTCAGGAATAGCAGAATGTAAGCGATCCATAATAGCTGAAATAGCGTCAAAGAAAGAGTCAAATGTCTCACCTACTTTCTGCTTTCTATTTCTTATTTCTTCTTTCAGCTCAAAAGAGGATTTGAAGTCCCTGTATTGACATTTTATGGCTTCACAAAAATTTTCCCAAGTAAGATTATTTACTTGTTTTCGGTAACGCCAGTACCAGTCTTTGGCTTTCCCGCTAAGTAGTACATTAAGGTTTTTTAATATAGGGCTACAGTCTCCATTAAAATTATCTAGGGTTAAGGATTGAATTCTATATAAGAATTCTTCAACAGTAAGACCTGCAGGAGAGCCATCGAACTTTAGGTTCCAGCTCTGAATAATGGTGGTCCACTTGTCTGGATTACATGAAGAAGTGCTAGAATTAGCAATTGGTGACATATACGAACTATTGGGTACATTGTTGGGAAAATTATTAATATTGTCTCTGGCCGGGTTATTTGATTGAATAGGTCGATTAGAGGAGATATGCACATGATTATTTGGGTTGCTCTGATTATTCCGCGTACTATTATTTCTACCCTCCAAACTATTAGCTTGAGGATGCGAATTTGGGAATAAATTAAAATTTGTTAAAAGTCTAGCCATTGTGGTTTCGATCATTTGATTAAATTGATTAATATCCATGTTAATCATAGGACTACTTCGATTCTGAACAACTGGCGACGTATTTTGGTTACACGTATTGTTTTCAATAGAAATAAGTGCCTGAGCACCATCAGCGTTATGTGGCAAATCATCATCGATATCCACTAAAGCTCTTTGGCTATCATCAAACAACCTATTACTTTGGCTTCGAGTGTTATACGTCTTCTTTACAGCGCCACGTCCTCTGCCTCTAGCAGTCGATTGCGCATTTTTTTGAAGGGAAAAGTTTGATTGGTCACCAGGCTGAAGGGAAACATGTGTGTTTTTTAAATCAGCTAAATCACACGAAATTTTACAATTGGGGCATTTTGCCGTAGTTGAGAGGTAATTTTCAATACAGGAACGGTGAAAAACGTGATTGCACTGGCGTATTGTAAGACACGTGTCTTCCTCCGTCATAGCAGTGGTATATATAATACAAATATTATCTCCTGCTAAGGACGATGTAGAGCCTGCTACTTCATTTGGTGGAGTTCGAGATAGGGACATTTTATACAAAATGGAAAAACGAACAACTTGTAATCAAATATTTATTTCCGAAATCGATATTTTAAATATATAAAAAAATCAAATATATATGTATATGAAATGCTTTTCTTTCTTTAAGGTTGGCAATTCAGGGTTTATCTGTATGGAGATACATCTAATAAAATAGGTTAGGTACAATAACTGGATTATGGAGATATATGTATCGGGTGTTTTTTTAAGAGGTATAGAACTTTGAATTGAAATAAAACACAAGAAAATCGTTTTAATGTCCATCAATTTGGCTTTATTGGAAGGATAATTTTATGCCATTAATGTTTAAATATGATTTCGGGCATGTGGCCGCCGCGGCTGGCTCGAATAAAGCCAATTCTACAGGTCCAATTTTCAACCACTTTTTCGAGCATATGGGGCCGTATGTTGGCAATAACGCCACGAATGTTGGCTTCCGAGTCCCCTAACGTTTCTGGTTTGTTGGCGTAGACGAGCGACTTCACATATCCCCAAAGAAAATAATCCAATGGTGTCAAATCACACGATCTTGGTGGCCAATTGACAGGTCCATTCCGCGAAATTATGCGCTCATCGAATGTTTCCTTCAATAAATCGATTATGACGTGCGCTGTGTGGCATGTAGCGCCGTCTTGTTGGAACCACAACTCATCCACATTCATGCCATCCAATTCGGGAACAAAATAGTCGGTTAGTCGGCTCCAATTGCTGTGCACGGTGGCGAATCGATTCATTCGGGTCCTCTTCAACACTTTGCTCTACAGCGGCAATTGTTTCTTCGGTGCGCACTGTTCGACGTCTCTGCGGATGCGTATTATCACATAGAGTAAACGTAGTGCGAAAACGATCCATGGTTAACCGAATTAATTGCTCTGATGGACGATTATGTCGACCATAAAATGGACGGAGCTTGCGGTAAACTTCGCGAACTGAACCATTATTTTCGAAATAAATTTGCACGATTTGCAAGCGTTGTTCTTTTGTCAACCTGTTCATGATGAAATGGCAAACCAAACTAAATATTAATCACTTGACAGCTGACAAAATGGCCGCCAGTTAAAAAAGTGATGCCAACTTAAAGTTCTATACCTCAATAAAAAACACCCTTTAGATATGAAAAATATGTTGAAGTTTTAAAACCATCTTCATGCAATGAAATACCTTCATTGTATTACAAACTAAATCTGGATATATTTCCGCACGGTCGGAAAAATTATATTTTCCTAAATTTAATTTCCAATAAAAAAAAGAATTTTCCCACCTCAACCTAAGCTTCATCCCTACATAGATCAAACGTCATAAAAAAATGTTACATACTAATATACAGCTTCCCGCGAAAGGACAATCCGTTCTCTAATAGGTCGTTTTCTCGATTACATACTCAAGTAGGCGAAATTTCCATACTAGATCTAATTGTTATTCCTGAAAACTGTTAATACTTTCATGCAACCTTTTCTTTAAACGCGTTATATATGTCATCTACTATTGAATTTAAAAAAAAATTTATATTAAAATAAAATTATAAATTTTGAGATCCGAGAGCAAATTATGAGTTAAATTACTGTCGGGCCCCACGTTGGGCGCCATTTATTTTAATCTTAACTGTTATGAACATGAATAAATCGGTGACTATGCTACTTTTACTAAAAGTTAAAGCAACACTAAAAGTATGCCTAATGAGGACCGCGGGAGCCATTGATTTGGACTAGCTAACAGTCGGGCGTGGGGGGGTTCGGTCCACATTAAACTTCTTTAATATTTTAACAGTCATGTTTCTTTTTTTATAGACTCCCTTTTTATAAGTTATCAACAAGTTACTGTAGGACAATTATGATCATAAAAATAAAAAATGCCCGTTATGATCAGAAAATAGAAATAGAAACTATGGAGAACATATTGAATTAGATGTATCCTTATCTGAACGCTATGTCAGGTGTGTTTGACAAGCGCGGTCGCTAAACCCTACCTCCCGCATGTCCTACGACCAGTAAAGTTTGCAGGACCCCAAAAAAATCACCCTGTTATACCAAACCTTAGAAAGAAGAAATGAACAGAATTTATTCCATGTTATTCCACGATACTACTAACTTTATTTACAGATTTCACTGACAAATATTATTTTCTTGCTTTTTAAATTATAAAAAAAAACTTACATTCTCATCCTAAATTATTGATATTTTTAATTAAATTAAAAAAATAATATGGGAGATAAAATAAAAAAATATTTTATGTGTATATTCTTTTTTTTTTTTTTTTTTTTTTTTTTTTTTTTTTTTTTTGATATTAATTAAAAGAGTATTATAAATGACCAGGAAGAAAATAAAAGTATTAATTAATCAGTATAGCAAACGTTACAAGGCAATTTAGGTTAAGGGGATAAAATCAAATACAGAATTTTGAAAAGAAACTTCCAGCTTAACCCTTGAAAGACAGTTAGGTAAATATAAAAAAAAAACTCACCAATCATGCGTCGTAGTTCTCGAAGGCCTCCGGAGCTCGATGGACACGATTTGTACTTAGCTGCTGAAAAAGAACGACATATGTTATTTGACTTGATTTCCTTAACCCTTTTTGCTTGGTCTTATGAATCTTTTTATTTTTACACTTTCATTTTCCTGTACAAAAAATTTTTTTATTTTTTTTTTTGATTATTTCTTTTTTTTTTATGTAAGAGTTTGCCAATTTATTTCTTTTACAACAAAATTTTAGTTATTATTAATTTTTTTATTATTTTTATGAAAACAAGTAATTTGTAGACTTTGGCTTTAAAGGCATAGCAATTTTATATCAATTTTTTTTTGTTGAGATTTTCTCTTTACGATAAACTATTTAGGTAACGACAAAAGCTTTTAGTACTATCAGAATACTATGTATATATTTGTCCCCTAGGACACACGGTGGTTGCTGGCAAAAATGAAAGATTTGGTTGTGCCTTGCTTTTCTTTTCCAGCCGATACACTGAGCGTTGGTTTCTGGTTTCTAGCAAAATTAATTTTTTTTTTGATGAAAAATTTCCACTGGTATGGACGTTATTGGTGGAGTACAGCGATGGTAGCTTGGTGAGCGGTGTTTAGTGTATCCTTTTTATTGAATTTATGTCGGCAGAACAACCCAGACGTTTTATATTTATATGTACTTTTAATTATAGTTTATTTATTGAGCACTTGAATAACAAAATGGCTGTTAAGCGACCAATTTTTTTTTTGTTCTTCCTTAAATTTTTTTTTTTTTTTTGAAGTTATACACGTTTTTGGTTAGGTTACGTTGGAAAATCAGGCACCTATTTTATTTTATATAAGATTCTCTTGGATTTTCTTTAATTAACACACTTTCGTCACGAAAACTTAGTTTTGCTCTTTTAAACAATTGTGGTTAAAATTTTTTTTTCTGATATTATTTATGCATTTGAAAACTTTAGTTGAGTTGTATATTCCATGGTACTTATATTTTAACTTTTCTTTTTTTCTTTGTTTTAAATTTTTGCTCTGCACTTCTACACGTTCACCAACTCAATGTCCAAAAACGCCATCTTACCATCCTTTTCAGCTATCGTTTTCTTTTTTTTTTCTGTACTCTAGTTTTTTTTTTTTTCTTCAAACCATAATCGTACGATTATACCGTTAGGAGATACAATAAAATCTATGCAAAAAAAATGTATCAAATGACGTGGACGAAAAAAAGTAGGAAAATGTGCAGCACTGAAGATCATTGACGTGTCGTTGCCAGATTTTGTTCTAAAACAACGTTGCCTATTAAAATCAAACACTCAGGGGCACTCATAAAAATTGCTCACTACAAAACTAGACAATAATGATGTTTTCATTACATTATTGTCTTGAAAAAGAGCGGTTTAAGGACGAATGTCCTTTGAATGGTAAGTTCCCACCACTTTGCCTTGTAAATCCTCCAGCAGATAATAGTGAGATCCTAATTTTTCCCTAATGCGACTTTTTATAAACAGTGGAGATAGTTTCGCGTTAAAACGTTTTTCAGCGTTGCTCTGGGTAAAACTCCTTCTATAAACTTTTTGACCTATACGAAATGTGACTGGACGAGAACGGAGATTGTATTGTTTGCGACTAACTTCGTATGCATCTCGAATATTTTTACGGAGTTCCGCGCGAAGTAGTTGAAGGCCATCATCTCGGCACAAAGGATACGTAGGTTCGCCAAGTAATTTTAGATTTTTCAAAAGGGAATATGAACTAGCATGAGTGACCATATCAAAACCGAAGAGGGCATGATATGGGGAACATTTAATTGATTGATGATATGCGTTTCGTAAGGAGCAACTAATTCCGGATAAGTTTTCGTCCCACAAACGATGATCGTTTCTCAAGTATGCTCGTATTCCGGCGATTATGGACCTGTTGACTCGCTCCGAAGCATTGCTCTGGGGAGAATAAACAGCCGTATATATATGTTGTATGCCGACACTAGTCAAAAAAGCATTAAAATCGTTGGCGCGAAATTGGGAACCATTATCACTGACGAGGGTTTCTGGTACACCATAAACATGAAATATTTCTGTGTGCAAATGAGAAATGATAGCACTCGAAGTGAATTTCTTTAGGGGAAACAACCAATGGAATTTGAACGTGTGGTCCAATATAGCCCTATATTTCCCCTTTTACTTCTAGGGTATGGTCCTAACAGGTCAACGTATAATCTTTGGAAGGGTCTGTACGAGATAGCTTGTTTACCCATTTCGGGTTTGAGAATGACATTAGGCGGTTTTGTAGTTTTGCATACGTCGCATTTTCCAACGTACTCTCTTACATCTTTAACTAACCCAGGCCAATAGAAATTTCTTCTGATAAGGTTAATAGTTTTTACCATCCCACCATGTGCAGTGATTGGGTTATCATGAAACCTTTGAATTACCCTAAGCCTTAGTTTTACTGGTACCCATAATTTCCAGCAACCATTTTCTTTTTCTGGTTCTCCAGTATAGTGTTCGGTTCTTATATATACGTATTGGTCAATTACCTTTAAGTCAGGGTATTTACTTTGCTCCGCAACTATCTTTTCTTTTAAATGCTGATACTCGGTGTCCATAAAATGTGGTGAATCTAAGTCGATTTCAGGTTCGGATAAAGTTATGTGGGCTACATTAAAACAACGAGACAACGCGTCCGGCACTACATTGTCCTTCCTCTTTCGGTGACTAACGGTAAATTTAAATGCTTGCAGTTTAAACACCCAACGAGCTAGGCGACCAGTTAAATCGGGTTGACGAAGAAGCCATATAAGACTTGAATGATCAGTAATGACCTCGAACTCTTGCAACTCCAGGTAACATCGAAAACGGTGTATAGCTTCTACAGCCGCTAAGCACTCTTTTTCCGTTACGCTGTAGTTCCTTTGCGCACTGTTTAGCTTCTTGCTCATAAAAGCAATTGGTCGCTCATTTCCTTCTTCGTCAAGTTGGACCAATACCGCTCCGATGTCGTAATCGCTGGCGTCGCAATGTAGAAAGAACTTTTTCGAAAAGTCAGGATTTATTAGGATGGGAGTTGTTGTCAATAGTTGTTTAATTTTGTCAAAGGCTGTGTTAGCCTCAGCTGTCCAACAAAACTTTTTCTTCTTAGAAATGACTTCAGTTATAGGAAACACAATTGTTGAGAAATTTTCGACAAACCTGCGGTACCATCCTGCGATCCCTAGAAATCCCCGTACTTGTCTAATAGTTTTGGGAACAGGCCAGTTAACTATTGCGCTTACTTTTTCGGGGTCAACCGATATACCACCATGGCCAATAACGTATCCTAAATATTGGACTTTCACAACACAGAACTTGCTCTTCGAGATGTTTAAAGTGAGGTTAGCCCTTCTGAATTCTGCAGCCACCCGAACTAAAGCGGACAAATGTGATGAAAATTCTTCAGATACGATAATTAAATCGTCCAAATATCCAAAAACACAGTTACGTAAATCATGTGGTATTATTTCGTCAACTAAACGACACATAGTTGAAGGCGCATTACATAGCCCAAAAGGCATTACGGTAAACTTATTAAAGGGGCGTCCGGGTATAGTAAAAGCGGTTAAAGGTTTGGCTGCATCGTCTAATCCAATTTGCCAGTAGGCGTCTTTTAAATCTAGTTTTGTTATAAAGTTCACGCTAGGCAATCTAGAAAATATACCTTCGATCGATGGAAGCGGATAAGCATCCTTTTTTGTTACTGAATTAAGTTTTCTCGCGTCTAAGCATAGACGTACTTTATTGGGTTTGATTACCAATCGCATGGGTGAGCTCCATGGAGATTGTGAGGGTTCAATAACACCTAGGACCAGCATCCGGTTAACTTCGGCAAACATTAGCTTCTCCACGGCGGGAGAAACCGGGTAAAATCTCTGCTTTATGGTCTTGTGTCTCCCACGTCTATGTTGTGCTTGATAAGGCTTGTCCTCCCTAGACCTTCTCGTTCAAAATTCGGAAATAAAGCTATTATTGTATTCAATTGCTGCCGCTGATCCGGAGTTAAGGGACACTCAAAATCTGTTGAAGGGTTTTCTGTTGTATCAATATCTACGGGATTAATTTCGCACCTTTTGCTTCCAACCTTTTGCTTCCAACTGGCTTCTATTCTATTCTGATCAACGAGGTCCACTGATTCCACGATATTTGGAATCAAGTTAAACACATTCCAAAAGTCTATACCAAGAATGAGACGTTGTGTAATGGATGGTATTATAAAAAGATTTAACTGACGTTGTTGATCTTTAAATTGGATATCGACGGACAACCACCCTTTAACTGTTTGAGATCGACCTACAGCTGTCTTGACTTGAGATCTACATTTGTAAAAATTTTTATTCTTTGAAAAATTTATCTAGGCTAACTCTCCTCCGATGCAAGAATTGTTTGCTCCTGTGTCTAGGAGACCAAATTCATTAAAATTTAAAAATGATACTCTCGCATAAAAACGATTATCACTGCTGTTACTAATAATGGCAGATATCAAAAGCTTTTTCCCCTTTTTCGTAATTTATAATAACGACGCAATCTAAGTGTGGATCTTTTAGGTCTATTTTTGGATAAATATGAAATATCAGAATTGAAAATTTTATGTCGACTTTTGAGGTAGTTTTGCCATCGAACATGAGAAGGCAAGATAGGAATTATGAGTTTTTCTGTTTCATCCTCTTTGGTGGCTATGGTCAAATTATTTCGTTGTAGAATTGTAATTTTATTTGTATTATCATTACTAGAAAACTCAGGTAGAACATTTTTACTTGGGGAGCTATTTCTAGTTGTTGTACGTTCAGCAACATCTAGTTTTTTAAATTCGCTGTAAAGTTTTTTGGAAGATGAATTCTTTTAATGGCACATTTTGGGCATTGTGGCTTATAATTGTCTTTTAGCCCGCAACCATAACAAAATATGGTGCGTTCTTCCAAACAATCAAACCAAAAGTGATCGGGTTTGCCACAATTCCAACAACAATTCACTTTGTCAGTGGCCACAACGGCATTAACTTCCTCAATAGGTGAGCCTACAAACTCCGAGAGTTCATCAGCTTCGAATTCAGAAATTTGGCGTCTAGGCGTTGGATAATGGGGCGTTCGCAATACTAAATTCTTTCGCACCTGATCTTCATTTAGAAACGTTTCTCTCATCTGAACTAATCTTCGTAGATGAGATATTGAATGCGCAGGCACATATAAAATATCCTGGCGAATTTCGGGTCTAAGGTTACGAGTTAAAATTTCAATAAGTTCTATTTCAGGAATAGCAGAATGTAAGCGATCCATAATAGCTGAAATAGCGTCAAAGAAAGAGTCAAATGTCTCACCTACTTTCTGCTTTCTATTTCTTATTTCTTCTTTCAGCTCAAAAGAGGATTTGAAGTCCCTGTATTGACATTTTATGGCTTCACAAAAATTTTCCCAAGTAAGATTATTTACTTGTTTTCGGTAACGCCAGTACCAGTCTTTGGCTTTCCCGCTAAGTAGTACATTAAGGTTTTTTAATATAGGGCTACAGTCTCCATTAAAATTATCTAGGGTTAAGGATTGAATTCTATATAAGAATTCTTCAACAGTAAGACCTGCAGGAGAGCCATCGAACTTTAGGTTCCAGCTCTGAATAATGGTGGTCCACTTGTCTGGATTACATGAAGAAGTGCTAGAATTAGCAATTGGTGACATATACGAACTATTGGGTACATTGTTGGGAAAATTATTAATATTGTCTCTGGCCGGGTTATTTGATTGAATAGGTCGATTAGAGGAGATATGCACATGATTATTTGGGTTGCTCTGATTATTCCGCGTACTATTATTTCTACCCTCCAAACTATTAGCTTGAGGATGCGAATTTGGGAATAAATTAAAATTTGTTAAAAGTCTAGCCATTGTGGTTTCGATCATTTGATTAAATTGATTAATATCCATGTTAATCATAGGACTACTTCGATTCTGAACAACTGGCGACGTATTTTGGTTACACGTATTGTTTTCAATAGAAATAAGTGCCTGAGCACCATCAGCGTTATGTGGCAAATCATCATCGATATCCACTAAAGCTCTTTGGCTATCATCAAACAACCTATTACTTTGGCTTCGAGTGTTATACGTCTTCTTTACAGCGCCACGTCCTCTGCCTCTAGCAGTCGATTGCGCATTTTTTTGAAGGGAAAAGTTTGATTGGTCACCAGGCTGAAGGGAAACATGTGTGTTTTTTAAATCAGCTAAATCACACGAAATTTTACAATTGGGGCATTTTGCCGTAGTTGAGAGGTAATTTTCAATACAGGAACGGTGAAAAACGTGATTGCACTGGCGTATTGTAAGACACGTGTCTTCCTCCGTCATAGCAGTGGTATATATAATACAAATATTATCTCCTGCTAAGGACGATGTAGAGCCTGCTACTTCATTTGGTGGAGTTCGAGATAGGGACATTTTATACAAAATGGAAAAACGAACAACTTGTAATCAAATATTTATTTCCGAAATCGATATTTTAAATATATAAAAAAATCAAATATATATGTATATGAAATGCTTTTCTTTCTTTAAGGTTGGCAATTCAGGGTTTATCTGTATGGAGATACATCTAATAAAATAGGTTAGGTACAATAACTGGATTATGGAGATATATGTATCGGGTGTTTTTTTAAGAGGTATAGAACTTTGAATTGAAATAAAACACAAGAAAATCGTTTTAATGTCCATCAATTTGGCTTTATTGGAAGGATAATTTTATGCCATTAATGTTTAAATATGATTTCGGGCATGTGGCCGCCGCGGCTGGCTCGAATAAAGCCAATTCTACAGGTCCAATTTTCAACCACTTTTTCGAGCATATGGGGCCGTATGTTGGCAATAACGCCACGAATGTTGGCTTCCGAGTCCCCTAACGTTTCTGGTTTGTTGGCGTAGACAAGCGACTTCACATATCCCCAAAGAAAATAATCCAATGGTGTCAAATCACACGATCTTGGTGGCCAATTGACAGGTCCATTCCGCGAAATTATGCGCTCATCGAATGTTTCCTTCAATAAATCGATTATGACGTGCGCTGTGTGGCATGTAGCGCCGTCTTGTTGGAACCACAACTCATCCACATTCATGCCATCCAATTCGGGAACAAAATAGTCGGTTAGTCGGCTCCAATTGCTGTGCACGGTGGCGAATCGATTCATTCGGGTCCTCTTCAACACTTTGCTCTACAGCGGCAATTGTTTCTTCGGTGCGCACTGTTCGACGTCTCTGCGGATGCGTATTATCACATAGAGTAAACGTAGTGCGAAAACGATCCATGGTTAACCGAATTAATTGCTCTGATGGACGATTATGTCGACCATAAAATGGACGGAGCTTGCGGTAAACTTCGCGAACTGAACCATTATTTTCGAAATAAATTTGCACGATTTGCAAGCGTTGTTCTTTTGTCAACCTGTTCATGATGAAATGGCAAACCAAACTAAATATTAATCACTTGACAGCTGACAAAATGGCCGCCAGTTAAAAAAGTGATGCCAACTTAAAGTTCTATACCTCAATAAAAAACACCCTTTAGATATGAAAAATATGTTGAAGTTTTAAAACCATCTTCATGCAATGAAATACCTTCATTGTATTACAAACTAAATCTGGATATATTTCCGCACGGTCGGAAAAATTATATTTTCCTAAATTTAATTTCCAATAAAAAAAAGAATTTTCCCACCTCAACCTAAGCTTCATCCCTACATAGATCAAACGTCATAAAAAAATGTTACATACTAATATACAGCTTCCCGCGAAAGGACAATCCGTTCTCTAATAGGTCGTTTTCTCGATTACATACTCAAGTAGGCGAAATTTCCATACTAGATCTAATTGTTATTCCTGAAAACTGTTAATACTTTCATGCAACCTTTTCTTTAAACGCGTTATATATGTCATCTACTATTGAATTTAAAAAAAAATTTATATTAAAATAAAATTATAAATTTTGAGATCCGAGAGCAAATTATGAGTTAAATTACTGTCGGGCCCCACGTTGGGCGCCATTTATTTTAATCTTAACTGTTATGAACATGAATAAATCGGTGACTATGCTACTTTTACTAAAAGTTAAAGCAACACTAAAAGTATGCCTAATGAGGACCGCGGGAGCCATTGATTTGGACTAGCTAACAGTCGGGCGTGGGGGGGTTCGGTCCACATTAAACTTCTTTAATATTTTAACAATCATGTTTCTTTTTTTATAGACTCCCTTTTTATAAGTTATCAACAAGTTACTGTAGGACAATTATGATCATAAAAATAAAAAATGCCCGTTATGATCAGAAAATAGAAATAGAAACTATGGAGAACATATTGAATTAGATGTATCCTTATCTGAACGCTATGTCAGGTGTGTTTGACAAGCGCGGTCGCTAAACCCTACCTCCCGCATGTCCTACGACCAATAAAGTTTGCAGGACCCCAAAAAAATCACCCTGTTATACCAAACCTTAGAAAGAAGAAATGAACAGAATTTATTCCATGTTATTCCACGATACTACTAACTTTATTTACAGATTTCACTGACAAATATTATTTTCTTGCTTTTTAAATTATAAAAAAAAACTTACATTCTCATCCTAAATTATTGATATTTTTAATTAAATTAAAAAAATAATATGGGAGATAAAATAAAAAAATATTTTATGTGTATATTCTTTTTTTTTTTTTTTTTTTTTTTTTTTTTTTGATATTAATTAAAAGAGTATTATAAATGACCAGGAAGAAAATAAAAGTATTAATTAATCAGTATAGCAAACGTTACAAGGCAATTTAGGTTAAGGGGATAAAATCAAATACAGAATTTTGAAAAGAAACTTCCAGCTTAACCCTTGAAAGACAGTTAGGTAAATATAAAAAAAAAACTCACCAATCATGCGTCGTAGTTCTCGAAGGCCTCCGGAGCTCGATGGACACGATTTGTACTTAGCTGCTGAAAAAGAACGACATATGTTATTTGACTTGATTTCCTTAACCCTTTTTGCTTGGTCTTATGAATCTTTTTATTTTTACACTTTTATTTTCCTGTACAAAAAATTTTTTTATTTTTTTTTTTTTTTGATTATTTCTATTTTTTTTATGTAAGAGTTTGCCAATTTATTTCTTTTACAACAAAATTTTAGTTATTATTAATTTTTTTATTATTTTTATGAAAACAAGTAATTTGTAGACTTTGGCTTTAAAGGCATAGCAATTTTATATCAATTTTTTTTTTGTTGAGATTTTCTCTTTACGATAAACTATTTAGGTAACGACAAAAGCTTTTAGTACTATCAGAATACTATGTATATATTTGTCCCCTAGGACACACGGTGGTTGCTGGCAAAAATGAAAGATTTGGTTGTGCCTTGCTTTTCTTTTCCAGCCGATACACTGAGCGTTGGTTTCTGGTTTCTAGCAAAATTAATTTTTTTTTTGATGAAAAATTTCCACTGGTATGGACGTTATTGGTGGAGTACAGCGATGGTAGCTTGGTCAGCGGTGTTTAGTGTATCCTTTTTATTGAATTTATGTCGGCAGAACAACCCAGACGTTTTATATTTATATGTACTTTTAATTATAGTTTATTTATTGAGCACTTGAATAACAAAATGGCTGTTAAGCGACCAATTTTTTTTTTGTTCTTCCTTAATTTTTTTTTTTTTTTTTTTTTTTTTTGAAGTTATACACGTTTTTGGTTAGGTTACGTTGGAAAATCAGGCACCTATTTTATTTTATATAAGATTCTCTTGGATTTTCTTTAATTAACACACTTTCGTCACGAAAACTTAGTTTTGCTCTTTTAAACAATTGTGGTTAAAATTTTTTTTTCTGATATTATTTATGCATTTGAAAACTTTAGTTGAGTTGTATATTCCATGGTACTTATATTTTAACTTTTCTTTTTTTCTTTGTTTTAAATTTTTGCTCTGCACTTCTACACGTTCACCAACTCAATGTCCAAAAACGCCATCTTACCATCCTTTTCAGCTATCGTTTTCTTTTTTTTTTTCTGTACTCTAGTTTTTTTTTTTTTTCTTCAAACCATAATCGTACGATTATACCGTTAGGAGATACAATAAAATCTATGCAAAAAAAATGTATCAAATGACGTGGACGAAAAAAAGTAGGAAAATGTGCAGCACTGAAGATCATTGACGTGTCGTTGCCAGATTTTGTTCTAAAACAACGTTGCCTATTAAAATCAAACACTCAGGGGCACTCATAAAAATTGCTCACTACAAAACTAGACAATAATGATGTTTTCATTACATTATTGTCTTGAAAAAGAGCGGTTTAAGGACGAATGTCCTTTGAATGGTAAGTTCCCACCACTTTGCCTTGTAAATCCTCCAGCAGATAATAGTGAGATCCTAATTTTTCCCTAATGCGACTTTTTATAAACAGTGGAGATAGTTTCGCGTTAAAACGTTTTTCAGCGTTGCTCTGGGTAAAACTCCTTCTATAAACTTTTTGACCTATACGAAATGTGACTGGACGAGAACGGAGATTGTATTGTTTGCGACTAACTTCGTATGCATCTCGAATATTTTTACGGAGTTCCGCGCGAAGTAGTTGAAGGCCATCATCTCGGCACAAAGGATACGTAGGTTCGCCAAGTAATTTTAGATTTTTCAAAAGGGAATATGAACTAGCATGAGTGACCATATCAAAACCGAAGAGGGCATGATATGGGGAACATTTAATTGATTGATGATATGCGTTTCGTAAGGAGCAACTAATTCCGGATAAGTTTTCGTCCCACAAACGATGATCGTTTCTCAAGTATGCTCGTATTCCGGCGATTATGGACCTGTTGACTCGCTCCGAAGCATTGCTCTGGGGAGAATAAACAGCCGTATATATATGTTGTATGCCGACACTAGTCAAAAAAGCATTAAAATCGTTGGCGCGAAATTGGGAACCATTATCACTGACGAGGGTTTCTGGTACACCATAAACATGAAATATTTCTGTGTGCAAATGAGAAATGATAGCACTCGAAGTGAATTTCTTTAGGGGAAACAACCAATGGAATTTGAACGTGTGGTCCAATATAGCCCTATATTTCCCCTTTTACTTCTAGGGTATGGTCCTAACAGGTCAACGTATAATCTTTGGAAGGGTCTGTACGAGATAGCTTGTTTACCCATTTCGGGTTTGAGAATGACATTAGGCGGTTTTGTAGTTTTGCATACGTCGCATTTTCCAACGTACTCTCTTACATCTTTAACTAACCCAGGCCAATAGAAATTTCTTCTGATAAGGTTAATAGTTTTTACCATCCCACCATGTGCAGTGATTGGGTTATCATGAAACCTTTGAATTACCCTAAGCCTTAGTTTTACTGGTACCCATAATTTCCAGCAACCATTTTCTTTTTCTGGTTCTCCAGTATAGTGTTCGGTTCTTATATATACGTATTGGTCAATTACCTTTAAGTCAGGGTATTTACTTTGCTCCGCAACTATCTTTTCTTTTAAATGCTGATACTCGGTGTCCATAAAATGTGGTGAATCTAAGTCGATTTCAGGTTCGGATAAAGTTATGTGGGCTACATTAAAACAACGAGACAACGCGTCCGGCACTACATTGTCCTTCCCCTTTCGGTGACTAACGGTAAATTTAAATGCTTGCAGTTTAAACACCCAACGAGCTAGGCGACCAGTTAAATCGGGTTGACGAAGAAGCCATATAAGACTTGAATGATCAGTAATGACCTCGAACTCTTGCAACTCCAGGTAACATCGAAAACGGTGTATAGCTTCTACAGCCGCTAAGCACTCTTTTTCCGTTACGCTGTAGTTCCTTTGCGCACTGTTTAGCTTCTTGCTCATAAAAGCAATTGGTCGCTCATTTCCTTCTTCGTCAAGTTGGACCAATACCGCTCCGATGTCGTAATCGCTGGCGTCGCAATGTAGAAAGAACTTTTTCGAAAAGTCAGGATTTATTAGGATGGGAGTTGTTGTCAATAGTTGTTTAATTTTGTCAAAGGCTGTGTTAGCCTCAGCTGTCCAACAAAACTTTTTCTTCTTAGAAATGTCTTCAGTTATAGGAAACACAATTGTTGAGAAATTTTCGACAAACCTGCGGTACCATCCTGCGATCCCTAGAAATCCCCGTACTTGTCTAATAGTTTTGGGAACAGGCCAGTTAACTATTGCGCTTACTTTTTCGGGGTCAACCGATATACCACCATGGCCAATAACGTATCCTAAATATTGGACTTTCACAACACAGAACTTGCTCTTCGAGATGTTTAAAGTGAGGTTAGCCCTTCTGAATTCTGCAGCCACCCGAACTAAAGCGGACAAATGTGATGAAAATTCTTCAGATACGATAATTAAATCGTCCAAATATCCAAAAACACAGTTACGTAAATCATGTGGTATTATTTCGTCAACTAAACGACACATAGTTGAAGGCGCATTACATAGCCCAAAAGGCATTACGGTAAACTTATTAAAGGGGCGTCCGGGTATAGTAAAAGCGGTTAAAGGTTTGGCTGCATCGTCTAATCCAATTTGCCAGTAGGCGTCTTTTAAATCTAGTTTTGTTATAAAGTTCACGCTAGGCAATCTAGAAAATATACCTTCGATCGATGGAAGCGGATAAGCATCCTTTTTTGTTACTGAATTAAGTTTTCTCGCGTCTAAGCATAGACGTACTTTATTGGGTTTGATTACCAATCGCATGGGTGAGCTCCATGGAGATTGTGAGGGTTCAATAACACCTAGGACCAGCATCCGGTTAACTTCGGCAAACATTAGCTTCTCCACGGCGGGAGAAACCGGGTAAAATCTCTGCTTTATGGTCTTGTGTCTCCCACGTCTATGTTGTGCTTGATAAGGCTTGTCCTCCCTAGACCTTCTCGTTCAAAATTCGGAAATAAAGCTATTATTGTATTCAATTGCTGTCGCTGATCCGGAGTTAAGGGACACTCAAAATCTGTTGAAGGGTTTTCTGTTGTATCAATATCTACGGGATTAATTTCGCACCTTTTGCTTCCAACCTTTTGCTTCCAACTGGCTTCTATTCTATTCTGATCAACGAGGTCCACTGATTCCACGATATTTGGAATCAAGTTAAACACATTCCAAAAGTCTATACCAAGAATGAGACGTTGTGTAATGGATGGTATTATAAAAAGATTTAACTGACGTTGTTGATCTTTAAATTGGATATCGACGGACAACCACCCTTTAACTGTTTGAGATCGACCTACAGCTGTCTTGACTTGAGATCTACATTTGTAAAAATTTTTATTCTTTGAAAAATTTATCTAGGCTAACTCTCCTCCGATGCAAGAATTGTTTGCTCCTGTGTCTAGGAGACCAAATTCATTAAAATTTAAAAATGATACTCTCGCATAAAAACGATTATCACTGCTGTTACTAATAATGGCAGATATCAAAAGCTTTTTTCCGCTGTAATTTATAATAACGACGCAATCTAAGTGTGGATCTTTTAGGTCTATTTTTGGATAAATATGAAATATCAGAATTGAAAATTTTATGTCGACTTTTGAGGTAGTTTTGCCATCGAACATGGTAAGGCAAGATAGGAATTATGAGTTTTTCTGTTTCATCCTCTTTGGTGGCTATGGTCAAATTATTTCGTTGTAGAATTGTAATTTTATTTGTATTATCATTACTAGAAAACTCAGGTAGAACATTTTTACTTGGGGAGCTATTTCTAGTTGTTGTACGTTCAGCAACATCTAGTTTTTTAAATTCGCTGTAAAGTTTTTTGGAAGATGAATTCTTTTACTGGCACATTTTGGGCATTGTGGCTTATAAGTGTCTTTTAGCCCGCAACCATAACAAAATATGGTGCGTTCTTCCAAACAATCAAACCAAAAGTGATCGGGTTTGCCACAATTCCAACAACAATTCACTTTGTCAGTGGCCACAATAGGTGAGCCTACAAACTCCGAAAGTTCATCAGCTTCCAATTCAGAAATTTGGCGTCTAGGCGTTGGATAATGGGGCGTTCGCAATACTAAATTCTTTCGCACCTGATCTTCATTTAGAAACGTTTCTCTCATCTGAACTAATCTTCTTAGATGAGATATTGAATGCGCAGGCACATATAAAATATCCTGGCGAATTTCGGGTCTAAGGTTACGAGTTAAAATTTCAATAAGCTCTATTTCATAAATAGGAGAATGTAAGCGATCCATAATAGCTGAAATAGCGTCAAAGAAAGAGTCAAATGTCTCACCTACTTTCTGCTTTCTATTTCTTATTTCTTCTTTCAGCTCAAAAGAGGATTTGAAGTCCCTGTATTGACATTTTATGGCTTCACAAAAATTTTCCCAAGTAAGATTATTTACTTGTTTTCGGTAACGCCAGTACCAGTCTTTGGCTTTCCCGCTAAGTAGTACATTAAGGTTTTTTAATATAGGGCTACAGTCTCCATTAAAATTATCTAGGGTTAAGGATTGAATTCTATATAAGAATTCTTCAACAGTAAGACCTGCAGGAGAGCCATCGAACTTTAGGTTCCAGCTCTGAATAATGGTGGTCCACTTGTCTGGATTACATGAAGAAGTGCTAGAATTAGCAATTGGTGACATATACGAACTATTGGGTACATTGTTGGGAAAATTATTAATATTGTCTCTGGCCGGGTTATTTGATTGAATAGGTCGATTAGAGGAGATATGCACATGATTATTTGGGTTGCTCTGATTATTCCGCGTACTATTATTTCTACCCTCCAAACTATTAGCTTGAGGATGCAAATTTGGGAATAAATTAAAATTTGTTAAAAGTCTAGCCATTGTGGTTTCGATCATTTGATTAAATTGATTAATATCCATGTTAATCATAGGACTACTTCGATTCTGAACAACTGGCGACGTATTTTGGTTACACGTATTGTTTTCAATAGAAATAAGTGCCTGAGCACCATCAGCGTTATGTGGCAAATCATCATCGATATCCACTAAAGCTCTTTGGCTATCATCAAACAACCTATTACTTTGGCTTCGAGTGTTATACGTCTTCTTTACAGCGCCACGTCCTCTGCCTCTAGCAGTCGATTGCGCATTTTTTTGAAGGGAAAAGTTTGATTGGTCACCAGGCTGAAGGGAAACATGTGTGTTTTTTAAATCAGCTAAATCACACGAAATTTTACAATTGGGGCATTTTGCCGTAGTTGAGAGGTAATTTTCAATACAGGAACAGTGAAAAACGTGATTGCACTGGCGTATTGTAAGACACGTGTCTTCCTCCGTCATAGCAGTGGTATATATAATACAAATATTATCTCCTGCTAAGGACGATGTAGAGCCTGCTACTTCATTTGGTGGAGTTCGAGATAGGGACATTTTATACAAAATGGAAAAACGAACAACTTGTAATCAAATATTTATTTCCGAAATCGATATTTTAAATATATAAAACAAATCAAATATATATGTATATGAAATGCTCTTCTTTCTTTAAGGTTGGCAATTCAGGGTTTATCTGTATGGAGATACATCTAATAAAATAGGTTAGGTACAATAACCGGATTATGGAGATATATGTAGATATGAAAAATATGTTGAAGTTTTAAAACCATCTTCATGCAATGAAATACCTTCATTGTATTACAAACTAAATCTGGATATATTTCCGCACGGTCGGAAAAATTATATTTTCCTAAATTTAATTTCCAATAAAAAAAAAAGAATTTTCCCACCTCAACCTAAGCTTCATCCCTACATAGATCAAACGTCATAAAAAAATGTTACATACTAATATACAGCTTCCCGCGAAAGGACAATCCGTTCTCTAATAGGTCGTTTTCTCGATTACATACTCAAGTAGGCGAAATTTCCATACTAGATCTAATTGTTATTCCTGAAAACTGTTAATACTTTCATGCAACCTTTTCTTTAAACGCGTTTTATATGTCATCTACTATTGAATTTAAAAAAAAATTTATATTAAAATAAAATTATAAATTTTGAGATCCGAGAGCAAATTATGAGTTAAATTACTGTCGGGCCCCACGTTGGGCGCCATTTATTTTAATCTTAACTGTTATGAACATGAATAAATCGGTGACTATGCTACTTTTACTAAAAGTTAAAGCAACACTAAAAGTATGCCTAATGAGGACCGCGGGAGCCATTGATTTGGACTAGCTAACAGTCGGGCGTGGGGGGGTTCGGTCCACATTAAACTTCTTTAATATTTTAACAGTCATGTTTCTTTTTTTATAGACTCCCTTTTTATAAGTTATCAACAAGTTACTGTAGGACAATTATGATCATAAAAATAAAAAATGCCCGTTATGATCAGAAAATAGAAATAGAAACTATGGAGAACATATTGAATTAGATGTATCCTTATCTGAACGCTATGTCAGGTGTGTTTGACAAGCGCGGTCGCTAAACCCTACCTCCCGCATGTCCTATGACCAATAAAGTTTGCAGGACCCCAAAAAAATCACCCTGTTATACCAAACCTTAGAAAGAAGAAATGAACAGAATTTATTCCATGTTATTCCACGATACTACTAACTTTATTTACAGATTTCACTGACAAATATTATTTTCTTGCTTTTTAAATTATAAAAAAAAAAACTTACATTCTTATCCTAAACTAAGGACATTTCTATATATTGATATTTTTAATTACATTAAAAAAATAATATGGGAGATAAAATAAAAAAATATTTTATGTGTATATTCTTTTTTTTTTTTTTTTTTTTTTTTTTTTTTTTTTTGATATTAATTAAAAGAGTATTATAAATGACCAGGAAGAAAATAAAAGTATTAATTAATCAGTATAGCAAACGTTACAAGGCAATAAGGCAAACGTTACAAGGGGATAAAATCAAATACAGAATTTTCAAAAGAAACTTCCAGCTTAACCCTTGAAAGACAGTTAGGTAAATATAAAAAAAAACTCACCAATCATGCGTCGTAGTTCTCGAAGGCCTCCGGAGCTCGATGGACACGATTTGTACTTAGCTGCTGAAAAAGAACGACATATGTTATTTGACTTGATTTCCTTAACCCTTTTTGCTTGGTCTTATGAATCTTTTTATTTTTACACTTTTATTTTCCTGTACAAAAAATTTTTTTATTTTTTTTTTTGATTATTTCTATTTTTTTTATGTAAGAGTTTGCCAATTTATTTCTTTTACAACAAAATTTTAGTTATTATTAATTTTTTTATTATTTTTATGAAAACAAGTAATTTGTAGACTTTGGCTTTAAAGGCATAGCAATTTTATATCAATTTTTTTTTTTGAGATTTTCTCTTTACGATAAACTATTTAGGTAACGACAAAAGCTTTTAGTACTATCAGAATACTATGTATATATTTGTCCCCTAGGACACACGGTGGTTGCTGGCAAAAATGAAAGATTTGGTTGTGCCTTGCTTTTCTTTTCCAGCCGATACACTGAGCGTTGGTTTCTGGTTTCTAGCAAAATTAATTTTTTTTTTGATGAAAAATTTCCACTGGTATGGACGTTATTGGTGGAGTACAGCGATGGTAGCTTGGTCAGCGGTGTTTAGTGTATCCTTTTTATTGAATTTATGTCGGCAGAACAACCCAGACGTTTTATATTTATATGTACTTTTAATTATAGTTTATTTATTGAGCACTTGAATAACAAAATGGCTGTTAAGCGACCAATTTTTTTTTTGTTCTTCCTTAAATTTTTTTTTTTTTTTTTTTTTTTGAAGTTATACACGTTTTTGGTTAGGTTACGTTGGAAAATCAGGCACCTATTTTATTTTATATAAGATTCTCTTGGATTTTCTTTAATTAACACACTTTCGTCACGAAAACTTAGTTTTGCTCTTTTAAACAATTGTGGTTAAAATTTTTTTTTCTGATATTATTTATGCATTTGAAAACTTTAGTTGAGTTGTATATTCCATGGTACTTATATTTTAACTTTTCTTTTTTTCTTTGTTTTAAATTTTTGCTCTGCACTTCTACACGTTCACCAACTCAATGTCCAAAAACGCCATCTTACCATCCTTTTCAGCTATCGTTTTCTTTTTTTTTCTGTACTCTAGTTTTTTTTTTTTTTCTTCAAACCATAATCGTACGATTATACCGTTAGGAGATACAATAAAATCTATGCAAAAAAAATGTATCAAATGACGTGGACGAAAAAAAGTAGGAAAATGTGCAGCACTGAAGATCATTGACGTGTCGTTGCCAGATTTTGTTCTAAAACAACGTTGCCTATTAAAATCAAACACTCAGGGGCACTCATAAAAATTGCTCACTACAAAACTAGACAATAATGATGTTGTCATTACATTATTGTCTTGAAAAAGAGCGGTTTAAGGACGAATGTCCTTTGAATGGTAAGTTCCCACCACTTTGCCTTGTAAATCCTCCAGCAGATAATAGTGAGATCCTAATTTTTCCCTAATGCGACTTTTTATAAACAGTGGAGATAGTTTCGCGTTAAAACGTTTTTCAGCGTTGCTCTGGGTAAAACTCCTTCTATAAACTTTTTGACCTATACGAAATGTGACTGGACGAGAACGGAGATTGTATTGTTTGCGACTAACTTCGTATGCATCTCGAATATTTTTACGGAGTTCCGCGCGAAGTAGTTGAAGGCCATCATCTCGGCACAAAGGATACGTAGGTTCGCCAAGTAATTTTAGATTTTTCAAAAGGGAATATGAACTAGCATGAGTGACCATATCAAAACCGAAGAGGGCATGATATGGGGAACATTTAATTGATTGATGATATGCGTTTCGTAAGGAGCAACTAATTCCGGATAAGTTTTCGTCCCACAAACGATGATCGTTTTTCAAGTATGCTCGTATTCCGGCGATTATGGACCTGTTGACTCGCTCAGAAGCATTGCTCTGGGGAGAATAAACAGCCGTATATGTATGTTGTATGCCGACACTAGTCAAAAAAGCATTAAAATCGTTGGCGCGAAATTGGGAACCATTATCACTGACGAGGGTTTCTGGTACACCATAAACATGAAATATTTCTGTGTGCAAATGAGAAATGATAGCACTAGAAGTGAATTTCTTTAGGGGAAACAACCAATGGAATTTGGACGTGTGGTCCAATACGATCAAAAGCCCTATATTTCCCCTTTTACTTCTAGGGTATGGTCCTAACAGGTCAACGTATAATCTTTAGAAGGGTCTGTACGAGATAGCTTGTTTACCCATTTCGGGTTTGAGAATGACATTAGGCGGTTTTGTAGTTTTGCATACGTCGCATTTTCCAACGTACTCTCTTACATCTTTAACTAACCCAGGCCAATAGAAATTTCTTCTGATAAGGTTAATAGTTTTTACCATCCCACCATGTGCAGTGATTGGGTTATCATGAAACCTTTGAATTACCCTAAGCCTTAGTTTTACTGGTACCCATAATTTCCAGCAACCATTTTCTTTTTCTGGTTCTCCAGTATAGTGTTTGGTTCTTATATATACGTATTGGTCAATTACCTTTGAGTCAGGGTATTTACTTTGCTCCGCAACTATCTTTTCTTTTAAATGTTGATACTCGGTGTCCATAAAATGTGGTGAATCTAAGTCGATTTCAGGTTCGGTTAAAGTTATGTGGGCTACATTAAAACAACGAGACAACGCGTCCGGCACTACATTGTCCTTCCGCTTTCGGTGACTAACGGTAAATTTAAATGCTTGCAGTTTAAGCACCCAACGAGCTAGGCGACCAGTTAAATCGGGTTGACGAAGAAGCCATATAAGACTTGAATGATCAGTAATGACCTCGAACTCTTGCAACTCCAGGTAACATCGAAAACGGTGTATAGCTTCTACAGCCGCTAAGCACTCTTTCTCCGTTACGCTGTAGTTCCTTTGCGCACTGTTTAGCTTCTTGCTCATAAAAGCAATTGGTCGCTCATTTCCTTCTTCGTCAAGTTGGACCAATACCGCTCCGATGCCGTAATCGCTGGCGTCGCAATGTAGAAAGAACTTTTTCGAAAAGTCAGGATTTATTAGGATGGGAGCTGTTGTCAATAGTTGTTTAATTTTGTCAAAGGCTGTGTTAGCCTCAGCTGTCCAACAAAACTTTTTCTTCTTAGAAATGACTTCAGTTATAGGAAACACAATTGTTGAGAAATTTTCGACAAACCTGCGGTACCATCCTGCGATCCCTAGAAATCCCCGTACTTGTCTAATAGTTTTGGGAACAGGCCAGTTAACTATTGCGCTTACTTTTTCGGGGTCAAACGATATACCACCATGGCCAATAACGTATCCTACATATTGGACTTTCACAACACAGAACTTGCTCTTCGAGATGTTTAAAGTGAGGTTAGCCCTTCTGAATTCTGCAGCCACCCGAACTAAAGCGGACAAATGTGATGAAAATTCTTCAGATACGATAATTAAATCGTCCAAATATCCAAAAACACAGTTACGTAAATCATGTGGTATTATTTCGTCAACTAAACGACACATAGTTGAAGCCGCATTACATAGCCCAAAAGGCATTACGGTAAACTGATAAAGGGGGCGTACGGGTATAGTAAAAGCGGTTAAAGGTTTGGCTGCATCGTCTAATCCAATTTGCCAGTAGGCGTCTTTTAAATCTAGTTTTGTTATAAAGTTCACGCTAGGCAATCTAGAAAATATACCTTCGATCGATGGAAGCGGATAAGCATCCTTTTTTGTTACTGAATTAAGTTTTCTCGCGTCTAAGCATAGACGTACTTTATTGGGTTTGATTACCAATCGCATGGGTGAGCTCCATGGAGATTGTGAGGGTTCAATAACACCTAGGGCCAGCATCCGGTCAACTTCGGCAAACATTAGCTTCTCCACAGCGGGAGAAAACGGGTAAAATCTCTGGTTTATGGGTCTTGTGTCTGCTTGATTAGGCTTGTCCTCCCTAGACCTTCTCGTTCAAAATTCGGAAATAAAGCTATTATTGTATTCAATTGCTGTCGCTGATCCGGAGTTAAGGTACACTCAAAATCTGTTGAAGGGTTTTCTGTTGTATCAATATCTACGGGATTAATTTCGCACCTTTTGCTTCCAACCTTTTGCTTCCAACTGGCTTCTATTCTATTCTGATCAACGAGGTCCACTGATTCCACGATATTTGGAATCAAGTTAAACACATTCCAAAAGTCTATACCAAGAATGAGACGTTGTGTAATGGATGGTATTATAAAAAGATTTAACTGACGTTGTTGATCTTTAAATTGGATATCGACGGACAACCACCCTTTAACTGTTTGAGATCGACCATCAGCTGTCTTGACTTGAGATCTACATTTGTAAAAATGTTTATTCTTTGAAAAATCTATCTGGGCTAACTCTCCTCCGATGCAAGAAATATTTGTTCCTGTGTCTAGGAGACCAAATTCATTAAAATTTAAAAATGATACTCTCGCATAAAAACGATTATCACTGCTGTTACTAATAATGGCAGATATCAAAAGCTTTTTTCCGCTGTAATTTATAATAACGACGCAATCTAAGTGTGGATCTTTTAGGTCTATTTTTGGATAAATATGAAATATCAGAATTGAAAATTTTATGTCGACTTTTGAGGTAGTTTTGCCATCGAACATGGTAAGGCAAGATAGGAATTATGAGTTTTTCTGTTTCATCCTCTTTGGTGGCTATGGTCAAATTATTTCGTTGTAGAATTGTAATTTTATTTGTATTATCATTACTAGAAAACTCAGGTAGAACATTTTTACTTGGGGAGCTATTTCTAGTTGTTGTACGTTCAGCAACATCTAGTTTTTTAAATTCGCTGTAAAGTTTTTTGGAAGATGAATTCTTTTACTGGCACATTTTGGGCATTGTGGCTTATAAGTGTCTTTTAGCCCGCAACCATAACAAAATATGGTGCGTTCTTCCAAACAATCAAACCAAAAGTGATCGGGTTTGCCACAATTCCAACAACAATTCACTTTGTCAGTGGCCACAATAGGTGAGCCTACAAACTCCGAAAGTTCATCAGCTTCCAATTCAGAAATTTGGCGTCTAGGCGTTGGATAATGGGGCGTTCGCAATACTAAATTCTTTCGCACCTGATCTTCATTTAGAAACGTTTCTCTCATCTGAACTAATCTTCTTAGATGAGATATTGAATGCGCAGGCACATATAAAATATCCTGGCGAATTTCGGGTCTAAGGTTACGAGTTAAAATTTCAATAAGCTCTATTTCATAAATAGGAGAATGTAAGCGATCCATAATAGCTGAAATAGCGTCAAAGAAAGAGTCAAATGTCTCACCTACTTTCTGCTTTCTATTTCTTATTTCTTCTTTCAGCTCAAAAGAGGATTTGAAGTCCCTGTATTGACATTTTATGGCTTCACAAAAATTTTCCCAAGTAAGATTATTTACTTGTTTTCGGTAACGCCAGTACCAGTCTTTGGCTTTCCCGCTAAGTAGTACATTAAGGTTTTTTAATATAGGGCTACAGTCTCCATTAAAATTATCTAGGGTTAAGGATTGAATTCTATATAAGAATTCTTCAACAGTAAGACCTGCAGGAGAGCCATCGAACTTTAGGTTCCAGCTCTGAATAATGGTGGTCCACTTGTCTGGATTACATGAAGAAGTGCTAGAATTAGCAATTGGTGACATATACGAACTATTGGGTACATTGTTGGGAAAATTATTAATATTGTCTCTGGCCGGGTTATTTGATTGAATAGGTCGATTAGAGGAGATATGCACATGATTATTTGGGTTGCTCTGATTATTCCGCGTACTATTATTTCTACCCTCCAAACTATTAGCTTGAGGATGCAAATTTGGGAATAAATTAAAATTTGTTAAAAGTCTAGCCATTGTGGTTTCGATCATTTGATTAAATTGATTAATATCCATGTTAATCATAGGACTACTTCGATTCTGAACAACTGGCGACGTATTTTGGTTACACGTATTGTTTTCAATAGAAATAAGTGCCTGAGCACCATCAGCGTTATGTGGCAAATCATCATCGATATCCACTAAAGCTCTTTGGCTATCATCAAACAACCTATTACTTTGGCTTCGAGTGTTATACGTCTTCTTTACAGCGCCACGTCCTCTGCCTCTAGCAGTCGATTGCGCATTTTTTTGAAGGGAAAAGTTTGATTGGTCACCAGGCTGAAGGGAAACATGTGTGTTTTTTAAATCAGCTAAATCACACGAAATTTTACAATTGGGGCATTTTGCCGTAGTTGAGAGGTAATTTTCAATACAGGAACAGTGAAAAACGTGATTGCACTGGCGTATTGTAAGACACGTGTCTTCCTCCGTCATAGCAGTGGTATATATAATACAAATATTATCTCCTGCTAAGGACGATGTAGAGCCTGCTACTTCATTTGGTGGAGTTCGAGATAGGGACATTTTATACAAAATGGAAAAACGAACAACTTGTAATCAAATATTTATTTCCGAAATCGATATTTTAAATATATAAAACAAATCAAATATATATGTATATGAAATGCTCTTCTTTCTTTAAGGTTGGCAATTCAGGGTTTATCTGTATGGAGATACATCTAATAAAATAGGTTAGGTACAATAACCGGATTATGGAGATATATGTAGATATGAAAAATATGTTGAAGTTTTAAAACCATCTTCATGCAATGAAATACCTTCATTGTATTACAAACTAAATCTGGATATATTTCCGCACGGTCGGAAAAATTATATTTTCCTAAATTTAATTTCCAATAAAAAAAAAAGAATTTTCCCACCTCAACCTAAGCTTCATCCCTACATAGATCAAACGTCATAAAAAAATGTTACATACTAATATACAGCTTCCCGCGAAAGGACAATCCGTTCTCTAATAGGTCGTTTTCTCGATTACATACTCAAGTAGGCGAAATTTCCATACTAGATCTAATTGTTATTCCTGAAAACTGTTAATACTTTCATGCAACCTTTTCTTTAAACGCGTTATATATGTCATCTACTATTGAATTTAAAAAAAAATTTATATTAAAATAAAATTATAAATTTTGAGATCCGAGAGCAAATTATGAGTTAAATTACTGTCGGGCCCCACGTTGGGCGCCATTTATTTTAATCTTAACTGTTATGAACATGAATAAATCGGTGACTATGCTACTTTTACTAAAAGTTAAAGCAACACTAAAAGTATGCCTAATGAGGACCGCGGGAGCCATTGATTTGGACTAGCTAACAGTCGGGCGTGGGGGGGTTCGGTCCACATTAAACTTCTTTAATATTTTAACAGTCATGTTTCTTTTTTTATAGACTCCCTTTTTATAAGTTATCAACAAGTTACTGTAGGACAATTATGATCATAAAAATAAAAAATGCCCGTTATGATCAGAAAATAGAAATAGAAACTATGGAGAACATATTGAATTAGATGTATCCTTATCTGAACGCTATGTCAGGTGTGTTTGACAAGCGCGGTCGCTAAACCCTACCTCCCGCATGTCCTATGACCAATAAAGTTTGCAGGACCCCAAAAAAATCACCCTGTTATACCAAACCTTAGAAAGAAGAAATGAACAGAATTTATTCCATGTTATTCCACGATACTACTAACTTTATTTACAGATTTCACTGACAAATATTATTTTCTTGCTTTTTAAATTATAAAAAAAAAAACTTACATTCTTATCCTAAACTAAGGACATTTCTATATATTGATATTTTTAATTACATTAAAAAAATAATATGGGAGATAAAATAAAAAAATATTTTATGTGTATATTCTTTTTTTTTTTTTTTTTTTTTTTTTTTTGATATTAATTAAAAGAGTATTATAAATGACCAGGAAGAAAATAAAAGTATTAATTAATCAGTATAGCAAACGTTACAAGGCAATAAGGCAAACGTTACAAGGGGATAAAATCAAATACAGAATTTTCAAAAGAAACTTCCAGCTTAACCCTTGAAAGACAGTTAGGTAAATATAAAAAAAAACTCACCAATCATGCGTCGTAGTTCTCGAAGGCCTCCGGAGCTCGATGGACACGATTTGTACTTAGCTGCTGAAAAAGAACGACATATGTTATTTGACTTGATTTCCTTAACCCTTTTTGCTTGGTCTTATGAATCTTTTTATTTTTACACTTTTATTTTCCTGTACAAAAAATTTTTTTATTTTTTTTTTGATTATTTCTATTTTTTTTATGTAAGAGTTTGCCAATTTATTTCTTTTACAACAAAATTTTAGTTATTATTAATTTTTTTATTATTTTTATGAAAACAAGTAATTTGTAGACTTTGGCTTTAAAGGCATAGCAATTTTATATCAATTTTTTTTTTTTTGAGATTTTCTCTTTACGATAAACTATTTAGGTAACGACAAAAGCTTTTAGTACTATCAGAATACTATGTATATATTTGTCCCCTAGGACACACGGTGGTTGCTGGCAAAAATGAAAGATTTGGTTGTGCCTTGCTTTTCTTTTCCAGCCGATACACTGAGCGTTGGTTTCTGGTTTCTAGCAAAATTAATTTTTTTTTTGATGAAAAATTTCCACTGGTATGGACGTTATTGGTGGAGTACAGCGATGGTAGCTTGGTGAGCGGTGTTTAGTGTATCCTTTTTATTGAATTTATGTCGGCAGAACAACCCAGACGTTTTATATTTATATGTACTTTTAATTATAGTTTATTTATTGAGCACTTGAATAACAAAATGGCTGTTAAGCGACCAATTTTTTTTTTGTTCTTCCTTAAATTTTTTTTTTTTTTTGAAGTTATACACGTTTTTGGTTAGGTTACGTTGGAAAATCAGGCACCTATTTTATTTTATATAAGATTCTCTTGGATTTTCTTTAATTAACACACTTTCGTCACGAAAACTTAGTTTTGCTCTTTTAAACAATTGTGGTTAAAATTTTTTTTTCTGATATTATTTATGCATTTGAAAACTTTAGTTGAGTTGTATATTCCATGGTACTTATATTTTAACTTTTCTTTTTTTCTTTGTTTTAAATTTTTGCTCTGCACTTCTACACGTTCACCAACTCAATGTCCAAAAACGCCATCTTACCATCCTTTTCAGCTATCGTTTTCTTTTTTTTTTCTGTACTCTAGTTTTTTTTTTTTCTTCAAACCATAATCGTACGATTATACCGTTAGGAGATACAATAAAATCTATGCAAAAAAAATGTATCAAATGACGTGGACGAAAAAAAGTAGGAAAATGTGCAGCACTGAAGATCATTGACGTGTCGTTGCCAGATTTTGTTCTAAAACAACGTTGCCTATTAAAATCAAACACTCAGGGGCACTCATAAAAATTGCTCACTACAATCATTTTATTCAAATATTTTTAAATTTTTTTATCAGAAGTTTAATATATCCGTATTAAAAATATAACAATAAAAATAAACAGCCTTTTACAATATACATATGTACATAATTAAAAAACAACAAAAAAAAAACTAAACAAATTCGTACATACTAGTGATGAACGAATATTCGTATTCTTATTAAATGACTAAAAATTTTAGTTTGTACAAATATATTAATTTTTTATAGAAATTTGTGCTTTGTATCATTTTCTAATATTATTTAATGACAATCATTAAAATTTTGAGTACTTTTTATTAACTTTAAAGTACGCCAACAAGAGTGTGAAGTCCTTTTTCATAAAAATTTTTTAATATTTCATATTGCGTATAATATTCGTATTCGCGAATATCGTTTCAAATATTCGTATTCGTATTCGCGAATATCAAAAATTGACGTTCGTTACATCACTAGTACATACATACTGTACATATGAAAGTGGTCTAGGTTATACCATTTTTGATTCGATATAGTTCATTTTGATCAGACTAGAACAACTCTAAATTAAACTGTGGCATAGCAAAAAAAAATATTTTTGGATTTGTTCCAATGTAATCTGCTAAATATCTCGACCAAAGAAATATAAGACTTATACAACTTTCATAATTAAGGGCACATACATATCTTTGCATTCATTTGTCCAAGATGATACATTTTTGTATATTAATAAAAAAAATTTCGATTGTCGTAAAACAGATTTTACAATGTTCAACAATTGTGGAAATGACGCAAATTTGCACATCTATATCTCCAGATATATTCAAGATATCGGAAAACTGATAACGAATTTGGAAAGAGGACACAATATTCATATATACTTAATTAATAATTCAATTTTTTTTAAATGTTCCATCAAAGCAGAAACAAACCGACGATATATCAATATTTATTTTCGCAAATATCGATATTTCGATTTATCGATATTTTTGCCCATCGCTACTGTATATACTTTATAATATAAAGTATATACAGAGCTGTGTCAAATCGTTCTTTTCAGTGACCGGCCATTTTCGTTCAATTAGCAAAAAATTGACCCGTTCGTTAAATCGTTCACTTTTGAACGACAGTATGAAACAATGCTATTTTGTAAGAATAATAAAATCGGTTGTATATACGAGTATTTAAATAATGGGAATGAATTAATTGAAGAATTTATTTAAAAAAAAGTTGAATTATTTATTTTAAAAATTATATTTAAATTCATTTTATAAATAATTTCTTGTTCTTTCGACTAGAATATTGTACATTTTATTTTGGCTTAATATTTAGTTTAATATTAAGATTAAGAAAGGTACTTTTGTTTGGTTTTACTATTTTTACTTTAGTAAATCATTCGGAGGAATAAATGTTTCATCCACAAGGTACAATTCTTTGGCAAATATTAGGATACTTATGGTTTCAGTTTTTAACCGATTTCTTTGTTGTTTTAATGATTTTCATGACATTAAATTACCGCTCTGCGGCCGCACTGCTATGTGGCAAATAGACAATTTACACATATATCCACTTAAATTACTAAATAACAATATTCGGTAGATTTCAGGCCTTGTTCGGTAGAATTGGTAGATTGTTAAATTCACAAACATACTCGGTAGAATCTACCGAATATCGGTAGATGTGTGCACACTGCATGTGTGAGTGTTTATTAAAATAAATGAAAAACAATGGTTTGGACAAAATTTCTGGGATTTTATATGTTTAATTTTATATATTTAATTGAATTTATATGTTTAATTGAAAAAAGTAAAAACAAAATAAATAGTTATATAAAATTAATACATGTTAACTCGATGAGAATTTGTATAAAATGAAATGTTATACTGTGTTCAGACATGCATTTTTAATTGAGTCAATTAAATTTTAATTGAGCAATTAAATCTAGTGTTCACACATACTCAATTTAGCTGACTCAATTATCATTTGACAGCTGAAAAAAAACATTGTGTTTATTTGTTTCGTGAATATTCGTGTTTATGAATTTCAAGAACTGATGCAAATTCGGCTTTAAAAGAAATATCACTAATATATAACATAAATGTCGAAGTCATCAAAATTATCGGAACAGAAACAGAAAACGAAAAACTAGATAATTCTATAAAGTGTTAGAAAGCAGCAGCTATTGCTCTTTGCATTATGAGAGCAAAAGTTGGAAAATTATAAAAATTTTTATGATGTGGAAGAATCTTCGTGAATGAAAACAATATTTAAACACTATTAAAACTCATACAATTCATTTTTAATTTATTGCAACTATTATTATTAATAAATGTACATCTCACGGACTTTATTGAAAACCCAACTGCTGCAGCTCATCTCAGCTTAGACGCGGCCATTTTTTCTTTGGCCATGAAACTCTACTCGACATGGTCACAATTCCATCAGAGCAGCTGCCTTGGCCCCACTAAACGCCAGCCTCTTCCTCTTCAAGTTTTTTGCTATTTGTAAAAGGTATTTGTTAAAAAGTAAATTTATTTAGGGATTTTAAATAAACTTGGGAGACCAATGAAAAAGTGATGCGAATACAAAATTTTACTTGTCGATTTGTATACAAAGCTTATCCTTTTCAATTGTCAACCTCACCCACTTCCATAAAGGACTTGGTGTCTCCTGTTTTCACAAACGAGGCTCTGGCGACCGACCTTAGGCGGTATAACCTTCAGAACTGCACAGAGGAAATTCTGTCGCAAACCCTGAGTCCGTTAAGGAGGAGGGACGGAGTGTCGCTGAACCCTGAATGACCTAAGAGCGTCTCAGGAACTAGGAGGAATGCGAACACTAAATTCTCTGAAACACTGCCTCCAAGATTACAGCATGTTTGAGTGCTCAGATAGCAGCCCTATCACCAAACTTGGGAATGAAGGTTAGCAACCTACGTTACCTGAAATAAAATTGCTACCGAATCGCTAACAAATAATGATTATAATAAACCAAATTACTTGGCGCCCTATGCTCCAGTTGGAGTTAAAGGAACACACATATATATATATATACATAAATAAACTTACCATCTTACCATTTCCTTTTGCATTGTTTATTTACTTTTTTGACATTTGGTTCGCTATTGTAGGAAATTGTTCTGCTCACTGAACACAGTTCTCAACAAACACCAGGGTTGCATTTCGAGTTTTTCGCAATTAGTGATAAAATTAACTACTAATTGCTCAATTTATTAATTGACTTATTGTATGGCAAATTGTGCTCAATTAAGGCCTTAATTGCATAAAATGTCCTAATCGTGCAATTAATGGTATGTCTGAACACGGTATTACAAGAAAAGTAAAATTACGTTGTCCTGTTGCATGACATGAAGAGAAATATCGGCATTTTATTTTTGTTATTCTGCCGACGTTCTCTCACATATTATGTCAGGGTTAGTCGCAGTTGTAGACGCTATGTAAGGAATGTGAGAACTTTTCGAGTCGAGAAAATTGTTATCATCCTGTGAAACACAGGGTGAGTAAGAAAAAAACTGTATTTGTTGATATTTTTTGTAAGTTTGTATGTGAGTAACCCTTTGTAAAATATGATAATATTTATTAATAATAAGTAACCAATATAATTATTTAATTTATCTCGATGCGAGAACTTCTCACAAGTTACAGAAACGGGGTACAGGCCACTGTTGTTTATTGGCCTTCAAGAGTTTTGCGTCTCACTCGCACTGGTTGACTGATCTGCCACGGATTACCGTTTAATCTTGCGTTTCTTTTGTGGAATTTCCTTAACAACCACGTTGCACCTTCCTATGTGAAGGCATAGGTCGTGTACAGTCAGTCACAAAAACATTTTTAACCTTTAATTAGGCGCATGGGGTCAGGAGAAATTAAGATTGAAAAATTTATTCGTTGAAATGTTCGGAGCGAACTTAATTTTTTTATAGCTTCATACATTTGAAAAGAGAACATAAATTAGTTGCGATTATATCGTTAAAGCATACACACGTGTCGCTTTAGTAATACGTGTAGACCCCATGCGACTAATAGGGTAACTGTTTTTGATCGTGGTATGTGTATATATTTGTGATTTTATTTACCCTTTTTATTTGTTCTTTCAAGTTTTTGTGCATTAATTATTATATTTGTGCACTTTTTGTGTTCCATTTTGAAAATGGATTCAGAAAAACATATACTACAATGTATAGAAGTGTGCGATGATGAGTTGGATATTGCTGGTTCTGATTCAGAAAACGACATTGTAAGTGACATAGAGGAGATTATGTCACAAGATTTGGAGAGTGTAATAGAAGAAATGGCAGAAGGACATGTCAAGAATTATCAGATGTCAACTATTTTTTATCCAGGATATAACAACAGGTCGAGTTATATCAATCAATATAAAGTGGGCGGTGTTCTTTATGCCCAAGAAAAATCGACAAAAAAGTTTCAACCAAATGTAATAAATGTGTTCGTCAGCAACATGTTCTATTGATCTGGGCTGGATGCAGAACATCACAACCTACTCATGACTCTGACATATTTTTAACCGACTTCTTTTATAAATAAGTGTTAAAATAGTTGTAAGAAACCAGTATTGAATTTTATTTATGTTTTATGTTTTTCAATGAAAGAAATTATATTTTTGTTTTTTTTTTTATACATTATTTAAATAAATAACTTTGAAAATTTAATATAATCAGCCGTGTCACAGATTCCGTTCGGAATGGTTTTGATTCCGTATTAACCATTCCGTTCAAATTTCATTTTGGTGCTTCAGATTCCCATCGTTTTCATCAATCCGAAAAAAATGTTTAATCTTACAAGTGTGGCAACATTATTTTGTAGTAAATGATAATGTGGCATATGTTTAGGCATTTTAAATTTTTTTTGTATGCATATTTTAATTCTGCCTTGAATTTTTTTGTTTTGTGTGCTGCCAATATGAAGATTTTGATAAAGTGCATACAAAAATGGTATGGCAATACCAAAGAAACCAATTCCGTACATTTTGTTCTGTTGATTTTATTTTTGTAATGACTTGAGAAATTTGCATAATAAATAAATGAAAACTAAATAATTGTAATCCAGCTTTAAATAAATAAATGAAAAATAGTATTCTTAATTGGAAAAAAAATTTTTAAATGTTTTTTTTTTACTTTAACATGCAGAAAATGTTAATTCCGTCCATGAAATTAAAAGTGATTTCATTCCGAAATTTTTTTCGTTTTTCGTTTTCTAAAGCACCAAAATATGGATTGAATTCCGTTTCCGAATGGAATTGAGCTCTGTGACATGGCTGAATGTATACGTTTGTATTTCTTTGTAATCCAACACTTGCAATACATTTTGGGGTCACGTGAGACCCCATGCGATTAATTGTGTAATTTTCTTAATGCACCTAATTAAAGGTTAAGAATAGTGTTAACATGATGGACATATGGTCTTAGTCACCTGTCCATTTTTGTGCAACCATATTCTGCAAAGTAAATTTGCAGAATATGGTTTAATATGGTTTAATATGGTTTACTAAATAAATAAATAAATATATCAAAAGCGCATGAATGTTTGAATGTTACTTCTCAAAGTTTAAGTTAAAATTTTGTCCTCAAAAATATTTTACCGGAAACAAAAAAAAATATCTCAAGCACTACAAATTCATTTTACATTGAGGTAATAAAATGTATGTATAAACATATCTATATACAGTTAAGGTCTAACATCTTTACTTTGTAAAAACACTTTATAAAAAACACTAGTAAAAATACTTCTTGTGAAAAGAGTATTATGTAGTGTACCTCACTCACTATAATACACTGTATCATAGTTTAATTGCATTGCAACACAGTTCATTGTAATAATTAACAGAACGCTTACTTTATAATATTTAAATGACACACTTTTATTTTTATTAATAAATTATGTTGTTATAGCAAAACTAAAGACATAAAGAAACACAAAAATTGAAGAATGTAAAATGGTATATAAGCAGTCAAAATGTGTTAAATAAAATCAGACTTTAATTTGATTAACATAAATCGGCTCTTTAGCCTTGTTTTCTTTTAAAGTTTCAAAACTTCTTTTGGCAGTTCTTTTGAACGCCTAAGTTTTAGCTGGGACCCCCCCCCCCAGCTATTTTAAAATAAAAATGGGCTATAGGGACTCCCTTTCCAAAGACATTTTATATTGTATAATTTGACGATTCATTACGTATTACAATTAAATCAAATAAAAAAAACTAATGATGGCAGTGCCACGGCAATGTTAAATAGAATTTAGTATACACGTACCTAAACCTTTTTTTAAAACACAAAAACTCAACTCAAACAAAAAGACACATAAATAGCAAAGATGAACGAAAGCAAATTTGACATAAAAGACTTGAATGAATGCGCTGATTTACACGGGCACAATTGTGCTGGCATAACATGCCAGTTTGTTGGTGAGAGAGGCAAAGAGAGTGGTTTTGCGGTTGGCATAACCAGCTTCAACCCCGCATTAGCAGCATAAGACCAATACACACATACTTAAAAAACAGCAAATGTTAAATGAATACTAAAAACACTAACACACACACATCTGTGTATACGAATACATTTTGTGCCAGATGAATTAGTCTCGTGTAATTTGGAAAAGAACAAAAATTGTGCAGCTTAAAAATTGTTCTCGTCTAAACTACCTCAATTGACTTGTTTGAATTTTTTATAGAAATTTTTTTCCCTAAGCCGCCGCCGACTATTTTTTCCCTAAGCCGCCTCCGGCGACTTTTTAAGACAACTTGTTATATTTTTCCCGGGGAATAATTCCAGCTAATAGCAATTAATAGGGAAAACAAAAAATTCTAATTGGAAAAGGGAGAAATTTCCTGTGGAATTTCATTCATAATTGCCCTGAATATAAAATGACAAAATAAAAGTAAAATAAAACAATATTAGCTAATTGTAATAGTATCAGACAAGGCGCATTTATTAGGTGGCAGCACTACACCAGGTGACTAATGTCATTATACCAATCTAAATGTCAAATTTGGATTGTGTAGGTATAAGCCTAAAAGCATGCTTTTGTTTGGGTATCCATAAACACTTCGAATATTCAGTTTTGTATGGTGTTTGACATTTCCTATAAGAAACATGCAATCTGACGATGCTACCCTTCTTTGAAAAGCAAGAAGGTAATTTATACCAACAAAGTACATGTGGATGTTGCTGTTGTAATATTTGTTGTAAAGGGTGTCCCAACAAGAACGCAAGATTTAAATTTGGCGCTATTCGAAGTGTCATTGTTTGACATTTGAACAATTGTTATTGTTTGCTAGTAGAAGGTACAAGGTTAGTAAAAATGAAGCGCTACACGAATGAACAACGCATTCTCATTGTGAAATTGTTTTACCAAAATGGTGAAAGTTTTGCGGCTACAGTTCGCAAATTCGCGATCAATTTGGGGTCACAATAATGCTCCAAAAGAGTCAACTGTAAAGACATTAATGGATAAATTTGCCGAAACTGGGTCTGTTAGTGATGTAAAGACAACAACGCGCCTTCGACCAGGTCGATCGACCGAAAATGTCGCAGCTGTACGTGATGATGTCGCTCAAACGCAGGTCAAGCGCAAACAGTCAATGGTGTTCGGTATCGTGAAATGATAACCAGTTTTTTCGTGCCTAGAATTGAAGAAATGAATGTGGAGGGCATGTGGTTTCAACAAGACGGCGCCACATGTCATACAGCCAGAGAAACAATTCAATTGCTACATCAGTCATTTCCCGGTCGTGTTGTTTCGCGTTTTGGAGACCAGAATTGGCCGCCTAGATCGTGCGATTTAGCACCATTAGACTTTTTTCTTTGGGGTTTTTTGAAGTCGACTCAAGCCTTAAAAGAGGAAATTGGACGCTGCATTAATAAAATACCGCAGCATTTATGCAAAACGGCCATTGAAAATTTCATTAAAAGATCGCGTGCAGCGTTGTCAACTCAGTGCTTTTCGCACCGTTTTTAGTGCTTTTTGAAATTTTCGACGCGACAAATTTTGAAGTTAGTGCTCAGTGCTTTTTTAATTCATTTTCGGTGCTTTTTGTTTCGAGGCGGTGGCACTAAACCAAAAACTCAATGGAAAACTTCCTTACCTATTTTTGTTTTCGAGGAAGTTTTTCATTCAAAAACATATGCTCTGAAATTAAATGGAGCATCTCAAAAAATCTACTAAGATTTTAAAATGTGCCATATTACCAGCAAACTTTAACATTTTAAGCATATTTAATGTAAACAGTGTTTTGCCATACAACAAAGAAGACATAATACAAGTATTTACTCAAATATAGCCTAATAGCGAAATTTTGTCTAGTATAGACAGTGGGTGGAGAAAGATTGATTCACTTAATGTAATGGGAAAAATATTGAGTCCACTATTGAAAGATTCAGCTAATGTGAACTCGTTTGAGGCATTATCAAAACTTGCATTCCCATCAAACTTCTGTTACTTCCATATTGTAAACACAGAAGTTATCATTTTTATTTCGATCAAAATTTATTATCTTTCTCACATAGCAGCCGAGAGAATGTTTCCACAGAATGATTTAATAAAAACCAAATTTTGTAAGCTTTGATTTTAAAATATTTTCAACTGCTAAGCCCATCGAGCTCAAAATGTACGAGTAATCGGCTCTTAACCTCAGAAAGACTTGTGGATTACTGCCAATTTCACTAAACTCGAGAGATTCGTTTGTTCATTGACGAAAAAAAAATTTAATTTTTTTTATAATAACTTGAAAATGCTTCGTCAAATTGATTTAAGATTTCACTTGTTCGTATAGAAATAAAATGTGTACCGTATGCTTCGGATTTGAAATCTTAGGAATGGAATGCAAGGTCAACCGATTCCTATATATTGTATGTATATGTCGTCGGTTGGTTATTGGTTTGGGGCACAGTATATTCAAAATACATTATGTCTGCAGCAAACCAATAACCAATCGACGATGTGCAAAAATTTTTTAAGTAAAATAATAAAATTTTAAATTTAGTGCCTTTTTACTTAAACTACGCGCTTTTTTCCTGGTTTCGGTGCTTTTTGAAATTTAAAAGTTGACAACGCTGATCGCGTGTGTGCCAGCAAAGCCGCGGCACACACGGCCTCATTTTGTCTACTTTACGATATAATAAAGTTTCACGATTTTTTTTTAAATATCTGTTTTATTTAAAATTTAAATCTTGCGTTCTTGTTGGGACACCCTTTAGAATCGTGGGTACCTGATTGATTTGCCTTGGTATCAGAGGTCCAATTCGTGTGGCTCACAACCAGCTTACAGCCGCCGCCGATCTTATTTTCATTGACAAAGCCGCCGCCGATGCATGCGGCTGACATCGGCTGAGCCGATTTTAGAAATTAAAATTTTTGTTTTTTTACCTACTGTGTGCAACAAAATATAGGTTTTTTTGTTGTTTAAATAAAAATAGCTGATTTCTATGTATTTTTATCTTCTCATTACGATGGCGTTATTAGTTTTTCCCTAGCAGGTCTACTTCATATTCTCTGGTATATACCAATGCCTTACACCCCTTTTACACACGGAAAGTTTACTTTGCAGTCTTAATTCAGCTGGGTGAAAGACAGAGGGACGAATACTCTCTCTTTCTGTATTTCTCACAGCTGAATTGAGACTTTGCAAAGTAAACTTTCCGTGTGTAAAAGGGGTATTAGTAAATACATACGAAACTTATGTAAAAAATCGGCTCCAACCGGCTAGACACCTCCGCCGCCGGTAAATATTTCCTCAGCCGCCGCCGCCGACAATTTTGTGACGAATTGAACCTCTGAATCAAGGCGTATTAATAACAGGTGACCTTGACGGCTCAGGTGACTATTTTTTGCTTCTTGTAATTACATTTGTATACTTGGGATGTCAAAAATTGTTTACATACATACATATGTACATATGTATATTGTCAGCACATATTGTTTTTAAAGAAACTATTAATTGTGTAATTTTTGTATTTTGACTGTGCTGGATGCGCGTAAGGAATTAAAAATAATGATTGTGTTTGTGTGTGTAATAAGCTTATTTTCCTTTTCAACGAAACGGGTGTTAAAACGAATTGTTAAGAACTCCCACAAAAATTAAGGTTCTGCTTTAGTGCATCGTATTCGCGTAATGGAAGAAGGTAGACATTCGCACCACAGAATATGAACCAGAATTCTCACTTCTGAGTTAAGCGAAAATGCGATAACAGCTGGTTGGTGTTGAATTCGCTGTTTTACCACGATTATTTAAATGAGAGAAAAAATTGTTTTCTACATGTATAAAAAGCAATAGCTATATACTGCATTTGCAAACATATGTTCATTAAAAACTGGAAAATTAAATTCACAAAAATTGTGCAAAAGTGAAAAATTTTAATTAAAAATTTGTAAAAAATAGATGTGTTTTTAACATATTAAAGTGTGTCATTGAAAGCCAGTGGTATTCCTCAGCTACTGACTGTAAATTGTTGCCCAAATAATGTGAGATATTTAAGCAATTACAAAGTGTTTGCAAAAAAATATAAGGCCATTGTGATACCTTCCCGGCATTTGGAACATTTGGACATATGCAGCTACAAAGTTACTACCGATGATGAAGACTCATCTTAACGAAACGTGTTTGTGCACTTCGGAAGATGTAGCAAATAAAATAATTGCTAAAGTTGTGCATGTTGTTTAAGCTTGTTGGAACGCCACAAGAAAGTCGGCATTAGCTCAACATAAATAATTTCGTAGTTTCTGGACTCACAATATGTGCATCATATGTGCGTTACACGACGCATACAACAATTTTGGGCAAGTATTCTAAAATAAATCTGCTGGAGGCTTCTTTGTGCCTAACAGGGCCCGGCCAACTTATTTTGAGCCGCAAGTGCCTACACAACTGCGTATAACACCAAGCAAACTATCCCAGCACTTACATTGCTTTGGCCGGGCCGCCTTAAAAGCTGCTTTTGTTCAAGAGCGTGATAACAATTAAAAATGTACGCGTACTATCATGCCTAAAATTGGACCCGGCCAACGTTTTTTGGATCCGTAAGTTCTTAAAAAATGTTTAACACTCTACGTTGGGTTGCAAACTATTCCAGTACCTTCCTGCAAGTCAGCTTGTTTCGTAAATGCACAAAAACGGTAAGTTTTATACCTATTAAAAATATTTCGGTATTTGAAATATTAATTGTTCTTATTATTTATTCCCCCCCCCCCCTTTTTTTATTATTACTACTAATGTATTATTTATAACTACCACTAAGTTTATGCCCGACACTGGTCGGGCCTAATAATTTTTTTTTTATAGATTTAAGATTTGAATACTTATTGTTAGTTCATATATGAAGATCCAATAAATAAATACATGCATTACAAAAAAAAAAAAATTATTTATTCCAGAAAATCGTTTGGCCTCTTTGTTGGTAAATCCAACAAGATCAGAAACAAATACTGGTCGAACATTTATACCCAATGATCAAACATATGCGTCCATCTTTGGCTAGTAAGATCAATGATATGTTACTTGAAATATTAGCTGGTCAAGAAAATATTCCAGAAATCAATGTTTCTTTGGCTGGCCCACCTTTACCAGATGCTAAAACAGCTTTGAAAGAAATGATTCAAAAGGTACTATCAGTACTATAAACAAGAAAACGAAAAATCAAACATTCGTTTGCAAGGGGAACATCATAAAACTTGTTTGCAGAAAACATAAAGCTGCCTACCTGGATCAGCTTCGGACGAAATTCAAGGCCAAGGTGTTTTTTTTAATATGTATGAATGCACATTTATTAATTAACTTTTTTTCTTTCAGTTGCATGCATCATTTAAGAAAGTTACATCGCAAACGTGAATTTGATTAGTTTATTTGTTTTATCTTTAAACATTATTTAAAGCAAAACAAGTTATACAGTGGACATATAAAGTTTCAGTAAATCTTAAAATTTTTCAATAATGCTATTAACTATCATAATTAATTTAATCGAGCCAGATCTTTTCGGGTTAGTAGTTTTAGAAATAAAAGAGATATTTAAAAAAAATTTAATATCATCATAAATAATGCCAAAAGGTTTACGTACGTGATGTACTTGTTTATGGTTATGACTGGACTATTTTTAAATATCTTTTCTTTTTAAAAACTACTTACCCAGAAAGATCTGATTCGATTAAGCCAATTATGCTAAATGTTAATATTATTAAAAAATTGGAACGTGTACCGAAACTTTATAGGTCCACTGTAGATCCAATTTTAGAATTGTTTTTGCATTAAATTAAATTTATATTGAAAAAGTAATAACTTTTTATGAAAATAAATGATTTTCTTTAAAACTTTTGTATTAACTTGGAACAGAAATAAGTTATTTTAATAATAGGGGATCCAAATCAATTGCAGTCAATTCTTATTCCTTTCTTGAGCGTATACTCACCCCAATTTGAAATAATAAAATCTTCAAAAAATAAGGAATTGTTTCTAATTTTTGTTTTTCATTTATTTAATAAATAAATATAGAATTTTTTATTATTTTATTAAATTATTACAAAAATAACTCTGCACTACACACATGCGTAAACAAAAAAAATTGGATTATATTCTGATTTAATTAATCAATTTTTTTTAATAATTTGAAACAAAAATACATTTACTTATGCCACCAAAGTCTAAAGTTGCTTCGTCCTTAAATGGTTTTGTTTGCGGGTGTATTATTTTTTCCAGTTCAGTTTTTAGGGGTCGAATAGTTTTTGTAGCAGCTACATTTTATTTAGTTTCTTCCAGGTTTCCTTGTTGACGTTCACATCTGTAAGTAGAATTTAAATTTAAAAATAGCATTAATAAAATAGTATTTTTAGTTAAAAAAATTATCTCTTGGAAAACATGCAGTAAAATGTTTTACGTCTATAAAATGTTTTATATCTATAAAACAAAAGTTGAATCTATTTTATAAAGTGTTCTAGATAGCGTAAAAGGACTTTTTATTTAATGAAAAGTGCTTTGGTTTTGTACTTCTAAAGTAGGACACAAAATGAACACATTAGCGTTCCAATTGATTTGAAAACTTCTCGCGACTTACACACTTGCGTTATTGTACATTGGACAATAACATCATCGTTCATTCCAATGTACAAAATTCCACATTGTCAATTCACTTTATAGGAACACGTTAGTCTTATTTCTGCCAACTACTTGTGAAAAAGGACACAAAGCGAACACATTTGGATTCCAATTGATCCGAACACTTCATTTTTTTGTGGTTTGTTAACCAGTCATTGTACATTGGACAAGAACATGATTGTCCTTTCCAATGTACATGATTCCACATTGTCAATTCACTTTATAGGCACACATTAGTCTTATTTCTGCCAAATAATAGTAAAAAAGAACACAATTCGAACACATTTGGATTCCAATTGATCCACACTTCACTTTTTTGCGGTTTGTTAGCCAGTGTCATTGTAGATTGGACAAGAACATGATTGTCCTTTCCAATGTACAAAATTCCACAGAAACACTTCACTTATATGTACACATTAGTCAGAAAAACTAGTTATTTGTTTCAAGCACTTGCAAAAAAACTAACACAAAGCGAACAAATTTGAAATCCAATTGTTCCAAGCACTTAATTTCACCGCGACATGTTAACCAAAGAATGTGTACATTGCACAGGAACATCATTGTCAATTCCAATGTACAAAATTCCACACTTTCAATTCACTTTGCATGTACACATTCTCGTGCAGTTTATATTACTTTGCTCCTTCTAAAAATAACAAAAAGCGAGCGTATTTTTGATCTTATTGATAGGAACACATATTTTCTGCACTACATGTTAACCGAGCACTTGTACATTGGATAAAAACACATTTGTCCCTTCCAATGTACAAAATTCCACACCACAATTCACTAAAAAAATTCACTTTGCACAGAAGTTTTCATCTAAATTACTTACTTAGTTGGCTCCATCGGGAACAAATCCACATTCTATCCTGCAGGACAGCCAATAGTACATCTGTGCCTCCTGAAAAATAAGAATAAATTACTAAAATTGATTATAAATAAATAAAATAAAAAATAAATATATACTTACATTTCCACTTTTGCTGTGTGATGCTCCTTGTAATCCATGTTTTTTTCACCATCAGTTTTGTTTTGTGCACTATTCTCACTGTTGGTAATATGTGGACAAAATAATCTACTAAATTTTGTCCACAAATTACCAACTTTGGCAAGGATTTTGGCGCAAATTCATTTTTTATCCAATTTGCGCCAATTCCTGCCAAGAAAATTTTTATTTGGTAAATAACTAAATGTCATTTTACCACGATAATATGACAGAGAAAGGCATAGAAAATAGTCATATTTGCTATCTCTATCAAATAATCGTGGTAAAGCGAATTTCTTCAATTCGCCGGTGTCGTGTCTAATTAAGTAGTCTATGATTCGCACTTAAACAACAATTTATTATTTGGTTCATCACTTGTATTTTTTATTTGTAAAAATAAAGTTTGCTTCACATTTATCTAACAAAAATTACGAAAAAAAAGGATTATAATTTGCACCACAAAATATTTCTGTGTTACACATAAGGGAATTTTATTAAAAAAGCACTTTTAAAAGTATATACATACATATATATGTATGTATAGGTACTATATTCAGCATCTATATGGTAATGATTTTGCATCAACTTTCTCCATAACTGAAATTGCAGTTTGTTCCCATTTTACATGCCATACATTATACAACCTAAAACACTGAAAATGCATAATACATTTATTTATGTACACATACATATAATCAGATAATATTTTCCTTTGTGTACTTATAGATAAACGTTCCATGCGTTTTATTTTTAAATTATTATCCATTTCTCTGCCTGGTGTACATAAAACCACAACCATTGCATAGAGGGATTTACAAAGCATCTGCTTAGCGATTTGCACCCACTTAGACCCTTATTAAAAGGTATAACAAAAAGTATCGAAGCTTTCAATTGTTTTAAGGCCAACAAGGATAGAACCGTTGCAGCCGGCTGTTCATACTCGGTATTAACTTATTCCTCGGGCTTCTTCAGCATATTTTTAATACCCATATCAACTTAATGCAATTCCGGACAGTAACACTGGTTTGGGGGACACGTAAAATACTTTTTAAGTTTCTTTATCTTTATTTTTCTGTTTATTAATTTTTATAACAAAACGGTCAAAAAATACTTTTTTTTTCTAAACCACAACAGCTTTTTTTGACATCCCAAGTATATAAAATACTAAAAGCGAATTCAAAAATTTGACGTGAGTATACCTTATATGAATTTGCCTTGCTCTGAATAGTATATACATACCAACAATTCCAAGGCATGTGAAATTAGTTTTTTCTTATTTCCAAGTGATGCTATAATTGAGAAGCAATGGGTAAAATTTTGTGGGCGCGGAAATAAGCTAAACCCAAAAACTTCGTATGTATGTGTGCATATTGCATTTTTGTCCTGATGACATTGAAAATAACTTGCAGTATGAAATGGTTATGTACATACATAAGTATGTATGTACATATTTACATAACATGAACTTCAAAAGATGTATAAAAATCTGTATTGCTCCAAGGATTCGCTAAAGAGAATTTTAAAACCGTTCCAACAATAACACTGGCTTCAATTCCAAATACTAAATTGCATAAGGAACGAGCGTCAAGAATTGAAAATTTTGCAACCAATTGTTGAAGAAATTGGCGCTTACAACGTTCAGCCTAATTTAAATACGGAAAAAGTTGAAAATTTAAAGACCGAACTGTAAGTAGTGTTTGCATTGTTTAATCCAACACATTTGAACACTGTGTCTTTTAAGGCAAGCTCTTCGAAGCAAGAACAAGGCTCTGAAAAGCGTTAAAAAAAAGCAGCGCTGTAGACTACTCGGTCTTCAGAAGGAAATGATAGCGGTGAAAAAAAGCTCAAAAAATGGTAGTCGGAGAGATGAAAAAGGAAATTCTAAAAGCAAATTCGGAACTTAAAAACCTTGGAGAAATATTTTCAGTAATATTTTCTCGTGGACAAATATTTTAACGAATATGGATTAAAGAATATATAACGCAGTCAATAACATTGTACGCCACAAGCTCAAAACTTTCCTCTATCGTCAGCTCGCACTTTACAGAATTGGACTGAAAAGGTTGTCATATACAAAGGGATTCTGAGACCAGTTTTTAAAGTTTTATCTGCGTCTACTAATATGTCAGAAAATCAAAAGCTTGAAAATAAAAAAAACGTACTGTTACAATAAATCAGCAGACACTAGATAGGTCCAGTAAGTAGACTATGTTCAAGTGGTTATGCTAAGTAATTAGCCAACATTTTATAACTTTGTCATATGAGTAAAGCTACTTTTGCTGGAATTGTTTCAGATCTAGGTGCTGAACTTGCGAGTAACTGTGCAATCTGTATTTTTATCATTCTAGATAGGGCTGCAAGAGAATAATCGTAGAAAACTCCTTTCTCAGCGAAAAATTTGCACTCAAAAAAGAAAAATTGAAAACTTATTATTTTTTGTTTGTCATAAAAATTCTTCAACGATGAAACGCATAGAAATTCTGAAGTTCTTTTGTCTTTCATGATTTTTGAATCTTGCATGAAAAAGAAACAAATTTTTAATGAGATATTAAAAAATTTATAACCAGTTATATGAAAGCTGTTTCAAGAATTTTTTTATGTTTTCATTCATTAAATGCATTCAGGCCAATTATGAATAAAATTCCGCGAGGAATATCTCCCTTTTCCAATTAGAATTGTTTGTTTTCCCTATTACTTGCTATTAATTGGAATTGTTCCCAGGGAAAAATTTCCCGCGGAATTTTATTCATAATTGCCCTGTCATTGCTATCATGAATAAAATTCCACGTGAAATTTCTCCCTTTTCCAATTAGAATTTTTTGGTTTTCCTATTACTTGCTATTAGTTGGAATTGTTCCCCGTGAAAAATTTCACGTGGAATTTTATTCATGATAGCCCTGATTATAATTTCGAAATATTCCTCCATTTTTTTTTTTTGTTAAATGTTGCTTCTAGAAGATTTAACAACTACCCTACCAAGTTTTGTTTGATGCAGAGGGGTCGGACCCAATCACTCGTTGGTTTTATATGGATTAAGTCTATAGACGCTGTCCTTCCCTTATTCTGTAATTCGCTAAAGCTAAATTCGATTGCTAAAATTCTGAACAAATACAATATTAAACATTTTTAGCTATGACAGAAAACATTTGGGGCGCATTAAATCATTAAAGCTGAAAGTACATAACATGCGCCTGCTAGCTGTAGGCATCTGTCAAAAAAAATTGAAACAATGCTTTTGCATACAACAAGTTACATACGAAACTCTTTGACGCGTTTGCCGCAGAAAATTTGTTAACTTTCAACTTTTTAATGCGTTTTATTTTTTTGACAACTAATCAGCCGACAATAAATAAGAAAAATTTAAAAAAAAATTAGAATCATGGAGTAAAAACTTATTGAAGAGTTTGAAAAACATACAGTATTGGATAAAAAAATGATCTGAGTGTTCCAGTTTCATTTTTCAATGCAAAAATAAATAAAAAAGCAGGTATGTGGTTTTCAAATCGCATGTGGGTTGCAAATCGCCAAACTTGTTTCTACATGTTGAGTAACTCGTGTTTTGCTTGCGACTTAGGTCAGCTGTGTATTGACGTGCCCACACCTGATGAATTTATATCTCATGATAAATGTCAAATTGATATCATGATGAAAATTCATCATCCATAGACTTAATTTATTAATATTTTGCCAGCGTTATGATATAATCATCAGAGCTCACGGCCTGATAAATTCATCTTGTCACTGTGCATTTAACGTTTATTTACTGCAGAATTTTCGTTTAAAAAAGGCGGCACAACAATTATTTGTAACCTAAAAATTAAACAATACGCAAATTAGATATTTTTGGCAAGCATTTTGCAAATATTTGTTAGATTCATCATGGTATAAAATCATCAACGTCTATCCCTTTGTGTTGATATTAATGAAAAAACTTGATATAACAAACGGACGACACAATCTTCAGTATTCTGGAATCTAAATGTAAACAATTTTAATAAGATTCAAAGAAAATTTATCTAAACGTCATAAAAAAATCATTCAAACACAGCCACACACATGTTATAATTATCGATGGCTTAATATAAAAAGGGCCTAACTCAATTTTTTTCGGAATCGTGTTTTTAATGTTTTCTGGGCGACAACGTATAATTGCATCCTCCTTGAAGATCTTAGTACGTTACAGTTCAAAATCAAGGACTTATGGCAACTTTAAAAAACTGTTTCTGCATGTAAATGCTTTATTTTTTCTTCAGTTTTTTGCTTCTCCTGTTAAATATCGAAAATTCGAGTTAGGCCTTTTTTATATCAAGCCATCGATATACATATGCAACTAATGGCTCGATTATGGATGGCAACCGAACTTTGGTTGCGTTGCTAGTTGCCGAAATGGTATTACGGATGGCAACTGGCAACTAACAGCTGGTAATTTCAGTTGCCATATTGGCAACCACAAATTTGTAGTTGCTGCATAGTTTAAAAGCAAAAAAATGGAAAAATTAAACAAATTTTTGAATTTCTTCTATACATATTTAAAGAAAATATGCTTTACAAATAAAAAAAAGAGATTGTTCAATCTTATTTAAGGCAACAATAGCAACTTTAAACGCTCATAGCTCCCAAAATACTAAACCAATTTCAATAAAATATAGATTCTGCACATCTGTACAGAAAATCCTTTAAAACCATATAAATCTTATTAAAATCAGTGCAGTAGTACCAGCGTAAAAGGTATAACAAAAAACATGTTTGCCTATTAATTATATAGATAGATTTCAGTTGCCTGCTGGCAATGCAGACAAAATTAACAAAACAAAGACATTTTACAAATTTCAATTTTATAACAAAAATTTTGTGAATATATTACTATTTTTGATTAAAATCAAAATAAACCTTATTTATTTTTATTTATTAACCATTTTAGTGTTTCATTAAAGTTTGGTTTAGGCTAAATTCGTCAGTTAACTCGTCAATAGTCTTGCGCGATTGCGATTTGCAGAACACCTCTCTTGCGAGTTTAATTCACAATCGCAAATGTTATGCGATATGCGAGTGTCAGAACATGACCAATGGTATAATTCCGTTGCATTACTTTTTTAATATTATTGATTAGGTTTTGAGAGGCAAAACTGCAGGACATGGGCTACGGAAAATCCAACAGTAGTTAAACAGCGAGAATTACACTCACAAATTTTTACTATTTTTTACTGGATTGCGTTCGAGTACACAAAATCCAGTAAATGAGAGGGCGAATTGAGAGAGAAAAATGACAGTTCATTTACTGAGTAAATGCAAGTTTTTACTGGACAAATGTTTGCCAGTAAAATCCAGTAAAACGAAACCATCACCCCTATTCTGCGTTTCGATTCGAAAGTTTCTCCGTTTGGCAACTTTGGTATTCTGCGTTCCGTTCTTCGATTTCTCTTTCGATTCTATGTATTCTGCATTTCGATCGTAACTACGTTTTTGTAAGTTGTTATTTTAGTGGCGGATCGTTTTCAATTTTTGATTGTTTAGCTTCAAAAAGTGATTAATTAAAAAAATAGTGCAAGCATTAAATGCAAAAGAAGGTTTAATTAATGATCTATACACTTTGTTTTGTTTTTCTGTATTGAAATGCGATTTTTATTCAATTTATTACACGTAAAACAGTATAAAAAGTTGACATACGAGTACCTATTTAATGACAACGAAGAACGATTTTGTCTACGGATTTAATTAAATTTAAACAAATAAACTTTATTTTTGTGTTACAATTATGTGTAAAATATTAAAATATCACCTCCGGCGCGACAGGATTCTTCAGACTGGAAAAGTTTGGCCACAAACACCTCTTGCTTATCCCGTTTTTTTTTTTAACTCTCTGTACTTAAATTTGCAAGAGTTTATGTAATGCAAACTTTTACAATATTTAATTATTATTTGTTTTAATGGTAAATCACTGTTTTTTGCACTAAATTTAACTTTTTGCTAAAAATTTTGCAAAATTGCTTAGTTTTACTGTTCCTATTTCACCCGTTTCAAAGCAAAGCAGCAGGTTTAAACATACTCTTCTCTTCTTCTTTTTCTTTCGATTCAGTTTTTTTTTTTGGCAGAATACCTCTTTTCGATCCGTGCGTAACTGAATGCGGGAACGTAATCGAAACGCAGAATAGGGGTGCATATGTTTTTAAATATAAACACAAACAAAAGTAAAGGGAAACAAAAATTTTTAGTTTTTGATGAAATTTTTAAAATAACAAAAAACAAATGTATTAAGTTATAAGCATTATAACATTTATTTAGTTTTGATGCTAAAAAAATATTCGGGTATGTTATGTATTCCAAGTGAAATGAAAACGTGCGGAATTTCCATAGAATTGTTGGAAATATGTATGTATGCACATATGTATGTATTTATAATAACAAATGCTATTGCATTTCCAAACGATTTAATTTCACATGGAATTCAGAACATAACCGATTGTTTTTAAACGTGATTAAAGTTAATAGATTATTGTATTGAAATTTTTGTTTATACATATAGTCGGGTCGACGGTTCCTGGTTTGACGTATGGAACTTTAAAAAAAATTACTTTGTGTACTTTTTTTAAATTCTTTCCCAGTTTTTCGTTGTCTTGAATATATCATCCTAATAACTTCTCACGTTCAGGGTAAAAAGCTTAGAAACTTTAACGGCCTGACAAGCGATGTGGACAAGAAAGTTTCTACCGCTTACTTATATTTAAAACAAAATCAAAATAAAAAAGTTTCTTTTTGTTTTCAATATAAGTAAGCTATATAAAGTTTATTGTCGACATCGTGGACCAGCCAAATATGTTTAAATAAAAACATATATCCATATCTATTACTTTTATTATTAAACAAAATATTCTATCGTGTATTTCATATGTATAATTTTTTAGCGCCAAAATTGGTAATCAGCTGTTGTATATATTTTACTGGATTTTAAAATTTTTCCGTTCGCGTACTTTTAGATGAAAACTTTTTTATTGAGAGTAATTTCTTTAAATTGCTCAGTATTTACTCAGTTACTGGATTTTACTGGAAAAGTACTCAAACGCACATATTAATAACATACAAATTCGAAAGGATTTTCTTTCGTTTCGAAATACAGAGTAGACCCGACCCCCTGTTACATTTTAAATTCCCCAAGTCTTTTTTACAAAATACTGAAAATAAAAAATTATATAAGAAAACAGTTATAAGGTTTTCAAGCTCCTTCGGTCATTCTGAGCCACCATGTAGTAACATTTTGCTCGTAAAAATTTCATGTTATCCTGAACAGCAGTTTATGTGCATATTACATAAATTAAATTTTTTTTGTTATTTCTCATAACTGTTGAAATCGTAACTATTCAAAGACGTTAAATTTTATTATTTACAATTTGTATTATATTTAAAACTAAGAAATATAAATACATATTGTGGCTTTACGGGAATTAATTCTTTTTCCAAAAATTTATTTCAAACAAAAATTCAATAATACATTTTTCTTCACTGTTTATGTTTAAATTAATATTTAAATTAGTTAGCAAATACAAATACAAAAATAAAGACAAATTATGTTAATTGGCTCTTTTGTACTCGACAAAAAAGATCGAAAGCAGTAATGCGAAAAAGTAATGATTAAAATCATTTTAAATAAAATTAAATTACCAAATCAAAACTTTTGAAGGACTTCAATAGTTTTGCATAAGATCGTTTAACAATAAAAATCAAATTAAAATTTTATTTTGTATTCAATTCTTAAAAGCTGACACTTTCTTTTTATTTAATATATGTATTATATTTTGCTTATAATTTTTCTTCGTATCAACTGCATTTTATCTTGAATTTGTTTTAAAATCAAATGAGTATAACCAATTTTAAAACAATTTCAATACAACTGCGATAATAGAAGATGTCGGAAAACTTTTAGATAAAATAAAAATATTAAATATTTTATGTTGTTTGTTTTATTTGAAACTTTGATGTTATTGACTGGATGACCTTTGTTGTAACTCATGTTGGAAAATATAATCTGCCATTGCTTCGGCTTCTTGGCGACGTCGCCTATCAAATGCAGGTTTCATAAAAAAGCGATAACTTACAGTAATTACCAATGTCGAAATTATTCCAATGGACATAAGGCCAGTTGTTGAAGAAGAAAACAGCTTTATATTTTTACTTATGCTCATCTGCAAAAAAAAGGAAAAAAAACCAGTTTATTTTATACTTTACAATTTAACATTACTTCAATTATAAATACATATGAAAAAACACCCAAAAAACTGACTTTGATATTGTTTCTTTTGCGGCAGCAGCAGTGATTGCTTCAGTAGTTTCCTCCTTTGCGGATTTATTTTCTTTTTTCCACTTAACAATTAGAGGTTTCCAAATGTACACACCACCTAAGACTCCTAATACAGTTACTACCATTAACTGCTGGACCGATATTCCTCGAGGACGACGTATTTGCATAGCACAACTTGCCTAATAAATTATCCTGGTCCACTATTTACAAATGTTGAATAACCATCAATTACTTAATATTGTTTGTCAAAAACACATGTAAGCAGGGTTGCCAATAGTTCGATAGATTTAACAAAAAATACAGCTTTTTCCCCCTGATGAGTATTTGTGAATTTTTGATGTGTAAACATCTATACGCTAGGAGGTAAAAATCTTTTGACTTTGGATTTCTTTGCTGAGATTTCTTTGCTTTTTTGCATTTGCTTTGCATTGTCAAATCGGTGTGAGCTATGTATGAGTGTATTAGTGTTTGAAAGAAGCAATACCAAGCAGAGAAACAAGTCGACCGGCTCGAAGCCGACGGTGCGCCGCCGCCGTTATTTTTCTGTATATTTCCGTACACCAAAGGTGAAAATGAACCGTAAGAGCTACGGACTTGAAATTTGGACACAATCACCCCTATCGGGAATAAAATGTGAAATTTTTGTTCCCATGAAATTTTCATTCCCCATGAAGGGAAATTTGCAATCGTGAATTTCATGGGAACGTTTGTTCCCGCTATCAATGCGTAGTGAATGTAAAAAACGGGAAGAAGACTTGTAGAGCTTCAAAATTAATTAAAAATCAAACAAATTAAATTTAATAATAAGAAATACACATATTTTGGATTTTAAATGAAAAGTTATAGAGTGTAAAGTTGTGTTTTTAATTGTTTTAGGCGTCGTGCAAAATTATTTTTAATATACTACAGCCATAAAATTTACGGCATGTGAACCAATGAGATTCGTGTTCAATGAAAAAAGGTGTTCCAAGGAATTATTGTTATTAATCGAGGGCATTATTTATTGAGCTTGCCGTAAAAATAATTATTTATAAGTTTTGCCATATAATTCCAATTATAATATTGAAATTATGCAGTGTATTAATTCAGTTCGCCTGCAAAAATAAAGTGAACAAAACGAAGGGAAAAGTGAAAAAATCCATGTGAAAAATATTATTCACGATAAGGGGAATCAAAAATGGGAACACGTTTTATGGGAAAAATTATTCACGATTGCAATTTGGGGAAAAGGGAAAATATTTCGAGGGAAAAACTGTTCACGATAGGGGTGAATATGTAGACATTTGGCCACTACAACAACAAATACATGAGAGTTAAAAACTAAAGGGTGTTCCAAAACGAGCAACGAAAAATGTTAAAATCCCATGTAATATACATACAATTGTATGTACATATATACACTTGAAATTTTAAAAGTTAGTGAATTTTTATACAGACTACAACAATTAACACTAAATTTAAAATATTTAAATCAATGGGTGTTCCATCAGTTAATGCAATTTTGACTTTGTAATTTTGACAACTTGCTGTATCTTGGAAACCGTAAGAGTTAAACTCTTGAAATTTTCAAAAACGGTAAAACTAAAAAATCAAAAAAATATAAAATCGCCAAATATAAAAAAATCGCCAAAACGAAAAATGCACCAAATTAAAAAAACTCTAGGACTAAAATAAATCGCGAAAACCTGCAAAAATCGCCAAAATTACAAAAACCCTTAAACAAAAAATTCGCCAATATGAAAAAATCGGCAAAATGAAAAAAATGCCTAAATAAAAACACCCAAAAAAAAAAAGAAAAAAAAATCGCCAAAATGAAAAAAACCCCAAAAAAAACAGAAAAAATCGCCAAAATGAAAAAATCGCCAAAATGAAAAAAAATTGCGAAAATTAAAAAAACCCAAAAAGAGAAAAACAAAAAAAAACGCCAAAACGATAAAAAAGCGATAAAACTGAAAAAAATCGTTTAAACTGAAAAAACTTAAAAAATTAAGAAAGCTAAATCGAAAAAAAATAAAAAATGATCAAAACCGAATGTGCGCGAGTCAAAGTCGCACTTTACTGAATTTATTTTAATTGCAATGCGTACACAACAACAAGAACAGCAACAACTAAACGATGAACAACATAAATTAAAAATTAAAAAGTAAAAGTAAAGGCCATTTACCATAGATGAGCACTGCAGTACCACTAAAGTTTCAGTAAGAACAAAAAAAAATTTACTGATTACTAAAATTTTTTTCTACAATTTTTATAAATTGCCTAAATGATTTGTTATATGATAAGGTGCATTGAATTTTCAGTAATCAGTAATGCCCGTATTCATAATGAAATTCTACCAAGTGGCTAAATGTTTTTCATACAAAAGTTTCAAAATTTGAATGAAAAAACTTTGCCACTTGCTACGGCCCTACGATTTTACCAGTAATGCAAATTAAATTTCATTAACAGTAAAAATTTACTGAATTTTTTTAGTAATCAGTAATTTACTGCTTACTGCAATTTTGAATGCAGTACATATACATATAATGCAGTGTGCTCATTTACTAACCAAATAAGTTTAATAAAACAAACAAAAACCAACAAATTCATATGTATTTACAATATTGAAAGTTTTGATACTTTTAATTAATTAATTTAAAAAAAGATACTAAAAGCATAAGTACTTCCAACTTAAAAAAAAATTTCATTACTAGATGTTTACACATCTCCTCTGTGATCGGACTCACATTGCTTTTTTTTAATTATTAACAGCAATTCCCAAAATTATAAAACTATGAAACATTACAACTGTGTAGCTTTTACATCAGGAATCCGCAAAATAAAATATGTTTGTATTAGTGAGAAAAATTATGATAATGGTAGAATCAGTTGGAACAGTTTATCGATATTTTTATGTGAAAAGTAATGAAAATTGTTATAGAGATGTAACTGGAATGTAAGAATCTGCACATTACTTTTCACAGCTGTTTCCTACCGTTGCAGTTACATTCCATTGCAGTCGGCTAACTGAGCCTTAACAATCAGATTTAAACGATACGACCACTTCAAAAGTAACACGATACGTATCGACTAATTCTATCATAAAATAATGAAATAAAGTTGCACTGAGAGAGAAGTTGTGTAATGTAGAAGATATGTTGCTGTGTTGTTTAATGGTATCAAATATTTTGTAAATGACCAGTTTATTAAAACCTGAAGTAAAAAATTCGAGAAGCTATTCAACAGTTTGTTGTTTAAGTTCAATATAAAAAAAGATATTTCTTATAGATTTTTTTTATTACATACTAATTTTTTCAGAAATGAATACACAGTTTTACACCCTGTTTCCACAACGCAGACAGTCGACTTGATTAAAAAATTTATATGAAAAGCACTTATTATTTTGAGTAATTTGCACACAATTTTTTTAGACGGCGACTCGATTGCTTGTACTAAACATTAGATAAAAATTAATAGAAACAAGAAATCAAAATACATATAAATCTATAAGTTTGGTAGAGCACTTTCTGATTGATATATTTACACTACCCTAATTTTTCAATTGCACATGTCAATAACAATAACGTAAAAAAACTCAAGAAAAATAATTAAAATAAATAATTATTTTTCTTCGAGCTTTATTTGTTTTTATGTTTGGTTTTGATTAGGCTTTTAAATGTTCCATAAAATAAGACATTGCATATTGCCCAAAGCAATTTTGATCAGGAAACATTTTTCCATAAGTTTTTTTTTTATATTTATTGAATTTGAACTCTAAGGCCCCTTTCAGATTAGGCAACTTTACTTACGCAAGTCTTGTGTTTGTGGGTGTGAGAGGAAAGCTCGGTTTGAAGGGGAAAGAATTGCCGAGATTTGAGTACAGACTTGCTTGTACTTGGCAATTCTGTTTCTGCTGTCATTCTTGTCTTGGGATATTTATTTGTTTTTGACATTGTCTTTTATTTTTATTTATTTTATTTATTATTTACACCAAATTTCAAATCACTTTCACAATTACAATGAATACAGAAATGAAACAAAACGTCAACAAATTAATAGTACGTTTCCATATACGTGTTATGGAGCAGAAAACTTGTTTTGCCCAAAAACCAATGTTTTGCTACATGTTTTCCCATACATTTTTCATATCAGCAAAACACCTCAAATAAGTTGTTTTCCTCCAAAACATGAACAAATTTGTTAGTGCAACACTGAGTTGCTGGCTGAAACTTCAAAACCAAGCCGCAATATTCTGACAAAAGATGGCACTAATACAGAATATTTAATTTTTGAAGCAATTGCACAAACCACATCAGTTGTAATTATATGCTGTTTATATGTAAATGAGAGAAAAATTTACTAATCTAAATAATAAGGTTTGCGGCCTTGATAATAAAATCAAATTGATTTCCTAAACTCGTTTAACCAAAACACAAAAAAGTATAATGGAAACACTTCCAAGTGTGTTGCGAAAAACAACTTGTTTTGCTTATAGTGGAAACGTACTATAAGAAAATTCGAGCATAAGAAAATTAAACTTGCTCAACAAAGTTGCTGAATGTGAACAAGTTGCTGAATGTGAAGCAAGTTCAAAAGAAAATAAATAAAAATGAAAATTATACTTGCGCAATTAAAGTTGCCTAATCTGAAAGGGACCTAATGCATTCAGTGTGCTAAAAAAAAACTAACAAAAAACCAGGAAGAAATTCGTAAATGCGTGCAAAATTTCATTCGTCGTATTCTTATTGACAACTTAATGAACCATAAGAATGTGTGGGATTTTGTTGCCCGCAATTGCGGTAATTTAAAAAACAAACTAATTATATTAATTGCAAACATGTAATTCTCACACGTTGATTTTTCGATGATTTTTGGAAACACGATTTTTAGAGTTTGTAGCTGAAGAATGTCAAAAATACCCCTTTTAGACACGCAAAGTTTACTTTAAAGTCTTAATTCAGCTTCGTTTTGTTTTGGTTTTAGTACAATTATTTTTGTGCTTTTGACATTCTTCGGTTCTTCACACAGCTATGGTTGCCGTATTTTCGTATAACAAATCCTTACGCAGTCACCTGTATCAGCTATCACAAACGAGAACAATTGTGCTGGCATAACATGCGTTTGTTGAAGAGAGAGGCGAAGAGAGTGGTATTGTGTTTGGCATAATTTTTCAACCGGGCTCAACCCCGCATCATCGGCACAAAACCAATACACACAACTTAAAAAACAGCAAATGTTAAAAGAATACAAAAAACATTAATACACACAAAGCTGTGTGTACGTATTAGAGAGCTGCGTAAACAATCTTGAAATGTAAAAACGTCATGATTTTTAAATGTATTCACGTCGCATGTATTATACTAAACCAATAATAAATGCTGTCGTACTATAAGCGAAGCACGATGGATGTATTGGTGTATGTGTGTATCAGTTGTAACAAGCGATGTCGCAAGACAGCTTGTTTGTAACAAACACTCAAAAGAAGTACTGTTGATTAGTGTATGCTTGTTATTTTTCATATTGTACATTTGAGTGTGTGTGTAATATGTAGATGGTAAGCTATTATGTGATTAACCGCATACAACTAATGTTAATGCATGTGTGTGCCTTTGCATGTGCACATACACGCATGACGTTTGTACACGCGCTTATGCGTAGAAAGAAGCTAGTATCACAAATTCTTCCGTCACGAAGTGTTTTCTTCTTTACTCTTATACCTACAATAGTCAAACAAATTTCTTGCAAACAATGTTGTTAACGTTTGTTTTATAAGATTTCGCTTTAGTAAAGCATTTGAAAAATCCCTCATGTCTTGAAAGTTCTTATAAGATGTCTTGTGCAGGAGACTAGTACGTATATATTTTTATTCACCATATTTTTAATTACACCATGGCTTTTTTAAATACAAAACAGTGTTACCTGTAGGTATTTTTGTCACTAATATATGAGTATAGGGAATATCGGAAAAATGTTTTATTTTGGACAAAATTTAGGTATTTTTTATTTTCATATTGCTTTGCAATATAAAAATAACTATACTAAAAATATTTTTTGCTCATAAAAGTTTCAAAATTTGTTTTTGCTCGAAATTACATGACTTTTATCTAATTATTTTGTTGTCGCAGTGCCTGTCTTGGGTAGCATTTCTAAGAGAATATTTATTTATATGTGAGAGGATAAGAAAAACGCTGTCAAAATAAAACAGATTCTATCTCTCGACTGCTTTCTGGCGCTACTTTTTTTTTGTCAATTTGTATGGAAAAAATGTGTTTATGTCACAATTCTGTTTGATCATTAAGGCCTTAAATATGTTTAATTTATCTTTCTTTAAATTGAATTACTAAAAGTTGTAGGTTTTCGTCTATAGTAAATTTTTAACATATAGGGAAAGGAAAAACGGACTTTTTAAAAATCTACTGGCAACACTGATACAGTTTTTGGAAGAAAAAATAAATAAAAACTAGAAACGGAAAAAAATCATCGTATGAATGTAAAATGTTTTTGGAAGCAACTTTTAAAGAAAATCAAAAATAAAACAAGATTTTTAAATCATCGTATGAATTGGGCCAAAAAATTAAATTCATGTTTCATGTTTCATGAGCCGTAAAATGAAAATAAAACAAAAACAAGCAAATATTTAAATGTGAAAAAATTATACATATGTATAATGAAAATAATTAAACAACATTATATGTATATTGATGAATTTCTAGTTTCTTACTGGAAAAAATAAGACAATGTTATTTATTAAAAAAATTGTTTTAGTAAAAATATCAAGCTGTATAAAAAAGTCAAAAAGTCAGACTTCAAGAACAGCGTTACTCAAGGAAGATTATAGGCGCAATTATGTAATTATGTTCTGTGAAATAATGTTATGAGATTGCAATACAACAAAGAAAACAAACGTCAAAGCAACTGGGTAAACGAAAAATCATTAATATTTTGCACCTCGTGACGCCCATGCATAATTTGCTCTCAAAACGGGATAAAATATGCGTAGCTTGAACTGAAATAAAACTAGGTATAACATAATCTGCACATTACAAAAAATTCGGTAGATGCAATTCAGTCAATCCCTTTATATTGTCATCCAAAGTCCAAGTTTAAAAAATTTAGTTGAATTTCAATAATATGAGAAACCACAAATACAATTACATATGTATATTATTCTAAAATAAAATACTAAATTATTTTCATGTAATGTTGAGTCCACTAGATTTTTTTTATTTTATGGTCAGAAATATTTTTTACCGTGGCAGCACTGCTTATAAATTAAATGGTGTCCTTGGTTTTTGTCTACCATGATACAATTATAACAGGTACATGCACAAGCCCAGCCTGTTAACGTATACAGAGAACGAAGCCGACGAAAAAAGTCGACGGCGGCGGCTGAGCACAAAATGAACCGGCGGCGGCTAAAAATCGGCTTGTCATATTGTATTAGATATGTCAGATGAATTTTTATTTGAAATATTTAAAAAAGGGTTTTTTTTTTCTTTTAAGATATGCTCACGAGTTATATTCACCTTAACTTATTTTTATACATTTTATCCCCCATATTCATAAAATTTAAAATTAATTTGAAATGTATTTTATTTAAAATTTTTCATACAAAATTTTCCTAAAATGGATTTCAAATTCATTCTATTTTATTATGAATATGGGGGTATATGTTTGACACATCTTAAAATGACGCGTGTAATATATACCGGAATGGTCTAGAAATGCTATGAAACACTGATACCAGCTTCGTCCATTAGACTAGTTTTTTTTGGCTTTTTATACACTATCATACAAAGTCGTGCGATGTACGAAAAAATACAACTCTGGTATGATGGAGTTTATGAAAATTTTCAAAAGACAATAACAATTCATCACACCAGGGTTGTATATTTTCGTAGATCGCACGACTTTGTATGATAGTGTATCACGGCCTTAAGTTGTATATCATAGCCGGCCAAAGCGTCCCCATAGTACGTAACTTCAATCGGCTTCATATAGAAATGAATACACATATGTACACGAATATAATTTCTTTCGTTGGCTAGCACTGCTGTATAGTGGAATTTCATTAAGTCGGAAAATAGTCGGCTCAATTTTTAGCCGAAAGCCAGGACCGGCGGCGGCTGAGATCCCTGCAAATAAATCGGCGGCGGCTTAGCTACGGCTGAAAACCGGTCGGCTTCGTTCTCTGCGTATACAATACATTCAGTTGCCAAACTTTGTTTACAAGCTACAAAAGTGTAAGTGTATGTGTTGTATATAACATGATTACAGTGTTGCCAATGAAATTACACATGGCTATGTTTCCAATTACATATTTAAGAAAATTACACTACAAATCAAGGCACATTTATTTCCAGGTAATATAAGGATTACAAGAACAATGAAAAAATACAACAATGAAAAAAACAACATGGCTTTTAGTTAATCCAAAATATCAAAAATAGAATTTGTTGTAAAATGATAATGAAAATTATTCACATAAATTTGAAAAAATATCTTCACGGCAGCTACCACTAACAAAATTTGCAACGTTTAGGCACTTTTCACAATATTTTAATAGTTTTTTCATATTTTTAAATTTGTTTCAAAAGAATTTTTTAAATAAAATATTTTTCACGTTGAAAATTTTTTAAAATTTTTTTTTTAATTTCTCATTCGTAAACATTCGTAAAAAGCTTCGAATGAACTATAATTTAATAAAAAAAAATAGCTCAGCTGTGTTTCCGCTACTACCTTGTGAATGTGCCTTGCTACAAATGTTTTTTGTAAGTTAAAATGAAAACAAAAATAAATAAAAATTGAACATAAAGTAGAATTACACACAGATTATAGATGAAACTAATTAAATGGCCTACACATGAGAGTAATTGCACACTCTGTGTAATTACACACCTATTGGCAACACTGTATGACTATAATCATTCATGAATGCCGCGTCTGAAATTGTACTTTAGTTACCCTGTAATTGTTATTTTTAAAAACAAAAGGCATCTGTTTGTGACAATTATACGTTTGTTTATACCAACAAAATTAATGTGTTTTTTGGTGTTGTAATTTTGTTGTAGTCGTGCGTGTACCTAGTATAATTGTACCATGTTGTCTACGCTTATATCAAGGTGTATCTAACTAGGTGGCAGCGCTAATTCAGCTGATAATTTTTTGCTCTGGGTGCTTTGTAGCTGACGAATGTCAGTGGTTTTAGTACAATTATTTTTGTGCTTTTGACTAGAGCTGCAAAACTATCGATAGTCGCTTCACTCGATAGTTTCGATAGTTTTATGTAAAACTATCGATACTATCGATAGTATCGAATATTTTTATAAAGTTGCCACATAAACTACATTTGACTCGAAAAAAAATCCTGAGTCCGCAACATTTTCATTAGTATATAAAAATATATCAAGCCTTTTTTTCGATTTTATCGTAAGCGGGGCATATTATCGAAAATATACTTTTTTATTGAACTTAAAATTTTATGGGCCTACCCATGGTTTAGAATTATCAAAATGCGAAAATTGTTGATAATTTTTAAGACACTAACTGTAAAGTTTAATCGTAAGAGACGATTGGCGGCCGTCGCGATATCAGTACCACCAAAATTTATCTTTGTGTCGACGATGTTGAATTTATTAAGATACTTGTGACTACTATTTGTCGAATAACACTTGGACTTATAAATAAATTCATATACATACATATGTATTTAAGTACTTATCTATCAAGAAGCAGGGATGCGAAGTCATATTTACAAATTGTACTAACTTTCAAAAAAAATTTTAATTTTTTCACTACGATTGTACCTAATTCTTTATTAATATTTTTTTAATAATTGTACTTTTTAATTAACTAAAAATCAATTAACAAAACGCCAGAAGGTGCACAAAGAATATTAGTTGCTGGGATCTGAATATAAAAGTAACATTTACGATATACTACGTTTATAACCTTTTTTTTATTCGATTGTTCACAGTCGATGCAAATAGTCGGCTTCTCTCCTTGGTACGAAAATAAAATTTCCACATTTGCAGATGAATTTGGAATAAATAACATTCCTCCAGCAATTCTTTAAGTACCGGAAAACATCGTTTAATTTACTTAATTTTCTAATACCTTCGAGCTAAGGATTAACGACCTTGTGCAAAAAAATAAGTGAACGTCAAAACCGGTTTTTCTATGCAAATTTTTTTTAATGTACACTTCAAGCACGCATTATTTTTTGCATAAGGGGGTTAACATATTTTAATGCAATTTTGGCATGTAATATAATATAAAGAGATTCCAGTAGTGCTAAATGGGTCACTGCGGTGCTACGTACTTTTGGCATTCAAATAGCGCTAATATTATACAATTGTACCAACTTTTCCATCGCTGTACAAAAGCTTAAATCAACTACGGATAATTTGCTTCAAAGCTGCCGGCTACTGTTTACTGACTTCGATTATTTTTACTCTTTTAATTACTTTTTTTTGCCGATAGTATCGATAGTGGAAAAAACTATCGATATTTCATTTACAACAAAACTATCGATACTATCGATAGTACTATCGATAGTTTTGCAGCTCTACTTTTGACATTTTCGGTTCTTTACACAGCTATGGTTGCCGTATTTTTATATAAAAAATCCTTACGCAGTCACCTGTATAATTACACCATGGCTTATATGTATGTACATACTTAGTTGCCATATCACCACTTTTTGGAAAATAAGGAAAATTTACTGCGTTTGAATTTTTAAATCGCATTTTCTCACATCGTGTTCATAAAGCGAGCCACACACTTTGCGACCGTTGGTACAACATGAGCAGATTGCGTATGATACTGTAAATTGTGTGGGTTTATTATATGAAGTTGCCTCGGTTGTACGAAAATTTGTATAGTTTTATAGACAGGTTGTAAAATTTAGGAGTATGTTGTACAACTTTATTTCATTTTGTGCTTAGTCCCAATTTACACTATGCAAGTCTTATTGCTAAGCTGATTAGTTTGTTAGGGGAGAGAGACAGGGGGAAAAGAAACGTTGCTGTTCCCCTCGTCTCTCTCCCCCTGAAACGAATCAGCTTAGCAATAAAACTTGCATAGTGTGATTTGGGACTTACACTGGGTCATCATGTAGCAATTTCATTGATGAGAACAAACAAAAACGTCGGCAGAATAATTAATACCTCTATAACGGTTTTCAACTTTTAAAATAGTTTGGTTGGGATTGATAAATTTGCATTGCCATTCTCCACTAAGTTAACAGTTGACTTTTCAGTTGTGTTTTGGTACTGTCATTTACAACAATGCTTAAGTTTGGTTGAGAAAAGCGTTGAGTATACACAACTGCTTTTTAGCAGTTGGGTCTGTCGTTGGGTTTTTCTAGTTAAAGGTTGGTGTGATATAAAAAGCAGAAAAAGTGGAAAAATCGTAATTAGAAATATTTTTTATGCTTAATAACAATATTTTTTAACAATTAAATTTAAAGAATTCGTTCCCTATTTTGATTATTCCTTACCTTGCATTTGGTAGTTCAAGAGGGTTGGAATCATCACGAATTTTTCTTCTGATACGTAGCACATCTACAATTGCGAATTCGTTCTCGTCGTCATTAAATAAATCTATACATATTTGTGTCCATTTGGTGTGATTTCTTTGAACTAAAACACAAAAACGATACTTTTTGTTGTTTGTTTGTTTTTTTTCTGTCAAACTTGGCATTTAAAGTTGGCAACGCGATGACAATTTCAACTAAAAAGCAGTTTTGGTTCATAATACTAAACACACAGTTTGGTCGTGTGTAAGTCTGGTCTACTCTTAGACGACCAAACTGAATTTAGTTGAGAACCGTGATAGGAGCATAAATTATAGAAAATTGAATTCCAAGAAAAAACTGTTATGTCAAAAAATCCTCGGAAATGTATATTTACGGAGTTACGGACCTCCAAAGTTTTGAATGTCTTTTGACAATTTCTTGGTAAGTTTTTGATTTAGTATAGCAATATGGGTATCATATGAAAGATTTTCAAAATTATAACATGGTAAACAAGTTTTTAAGGAAAATTAAGTTGTATTTTATTCCTATTTTTGTTTGTTTTGAAGTTATGTTACTTTCAATTTATCATAGAGGAGAAAATCTTTAAGCCCAGCTAAAGGCCGGTTATGCAGGAAATCTTTACTATTACGCGCCGTGTCGAAAATATCAAAGAGGAGAATATCTTTAAGCTATGCAGGAAATCTTTACTATTACAAGATTAAAACAAAATTATTCATTGAGCAGTAAATATTTTCCTTTAACTTCAAAACAAGCAAAAATAGGAAAAATACTACTTGATTTTCCTTGAAAATTTGTTTACCGTGTCATAATTTTGATAATTAATTAATTAGCTAGGGTTGTTATCCGTCCTCTTTTTCCCGGACACTGTCCTCTTTTTGGGATCTCTGCCCTCGAAAAAAAATTAAAATCCGGGAAAATCCTACTTTTTAAGACATTTTTTCGCTTTTCCATTGCTTAACAAAAGGGAATTAATTTTTATTGGATGTCCAGATTATCTAATAAATAACACTGTTGATAAGTCTTGAGATATGCTATTTTAAGACGTAGAGTTATCAAGATGTATTTAAAATATTGATGGAGTTGCGTAAAAAGGGTTGGTTATATTTTATGTGTAATTGGTTGAATTTTAAATAATTTTGGGTTCTCAGTTAATGAATAACAACTTTTTTATGTATTCTTGCGTTATAAACACTCCATTTCCAATATTTTAAATGACATTTGAAGTGATATTTCTGTGCTTTTTTAACTTTTTTAACCAAATGTGCGGTTTTTTTCCCTCTGCTGTCCTCTTTTTATAAATTAAGCGATAACAACCCTAAATTAGCCTACCTAATGTTTCCACGAGGCATACCATTATAATTCTGTGGCAATAAGGAAGAACTGCTTAACTCATATTTTACTCTTTTGCAGGAGAGCACTTTTAAGTTGAGATATGCAAATGTCGTGATTTTATCGTGTCACGCGTGATTCACGCATGATCGTGATCAAATTAATAATTAATCACGCGTGAGTGCGTGAACGTGACTTAAAAATAATTACTCGTGCGTGATCGTGCGTGAGCTATTTTTAATAATCACGCACGAATTCTCACGCTCTCACGAGATATTCTTGCATAGGTGAGTATCAATATACTAAATATATATTTTGCACCCACGTAGAGGCCAAACGGCTGGACCGATTTTCAGTTAGTTTTTTCTGTGAAAGATGACTTGATCGAGAGGGTTCTTAGCTATGTTTGAAGAAAATCGGTCCAGCCGTTTAGAAGATATAACATCTTTTCTGAAAAAAGTCGGGGGTTTTTAAAATTTTTAATTTTTTTTATTTAATGTAAAAATTGTGTTTCACGGTACTCTTCAAGTGTATTTATCGCCGTTATCAAGTCAAAGTTTTTGCAAACAATTTTAAGTTTTGATTTGATATTTATTAATTATGTTTTGATTTTGTTAAAGGAAAATTTGTTTTTATTTGTTTGTGCAAATTTTATATGGAAAAGTGCGGGTTTTTTCCAGTGGTTGTCCTCTTTTTCTTTTTTTTTTTTTTTACCCTAGAGTAGCTGTATATGTATTTTTCATTATCACTAACTTTTTACTGCCTTATTCATAAAAAATACTTCGATTTTATTAAATGTTTATAAAACAAATTATATATGGAAATCTGTTTTATAAACCCTTGTAAATCAAAAATATTTTTTTATGAATAAGTCCTTTAAAGTTTAATGACAGTTCTGGCCACCGATAGAAATTATTTTTGGTTTAGTGCAAGTAAATAAGTGCGTTCGAGAACTCAAAAATTTGTACAAATTTTTACTATTTTTTACTGGATTGCGTTCGAGTACAACAATATCCAGTAAATGAGAGGGCGAACTGAGAGCGAAAAATTACAGTAAATTTACTGAGTAAATGCAAATTTTTACTGGACAAATTTTTGCCAGTAAAATCCAGTAAAATGAAACCATATGTTTTTAAATATAAACAAACAGTAGCAAAGGGAAACAAAAGTTTTTGGTTTTTGATGAAATTTTAAAAATAACAAAAAACAAATGTATTAAGTTATGAACAATATTGCATTTATTTAAGTTTGATGCCAGAAAAATATAAGGACATGTTTTATGTATTCCACGGGAAATTAAAACGTGTGGAATTTTCATAGAATTGTTGGAAATATGTATTTATAACAACAATTTCCCAACGATGTAATTTCACGTGAAATGCAGAACATAACCGATTGTTTTTAAACGTGAATAAAGTTAATAGATTTTTATAGTTAAATTTTTGTTTATACATATAGTCGGATGGTTACTGTTTCCCCGCATGGAACATTCAAAAAATTTAGTTATTGATCGATTAAATATGATTAATGTGTACATTTCTTAAATTTGTTTTCAGTTTTTCGATATCTTGAATATATTAGGATATATAAAGTTATTTTCCCATTGTATATTTCTCTTAATAAATGCACTCATTGGAAATACTTGAAAGGAAGTGAACAATATTGTTGTGATGATTGGTATAAGCGACAACAAACATTTTTGTCTTTTTCTGTACATCCTAAGTATTCACGTTTTAAAGTTTAGAAACTTTAACGGGCTGACGCGCGATGTCGGCAAGTAAGCTATAGAAAGTTTCTTGTCGACATCGTGGGCCAGGCCCGTAAGTTCAAATAAAAACATATGTATCTATTACTTTTATTATTTAAGAAAATATAATTACTATGGTGTATTTTTATAAAACAAATGAAAAAAAACATTCTTCATCGGTTTTCTCAAAACCATATAATTTTTCCATGCGGCTAGCCACGGTAACTACCCAGCAAAAAAATCTGATTTGGAAGCACTAACAACTGAGGGAAGCAATATACTGTTTACTTGATCACAAAAGCTTCGAAAACTGCTTCTGAAAAGTACTAACATAAGGCAGGCTCTGTAACAAAATAGAGGAAAAAGTAAAAAAAAAATTGCAAGCTAGTAACTTTTGCATCTGAGTACATAAAAACTGCCCAATTCACAATCTTGTGCAAATGGTTTTGCATCGTTGCATGTGCAAAATCGTATAGTATATTGATACTGACCACTTAACAATTCTTAGAAGTTAATGTTAAAGTTAGCTATTTTATGTCAGGTGGAGACCGCGAGTAAGGGAGATAATGTTAGGGAATCACTTGGTGTTGCGCATGAATAAGGAGATTTTTTTTTGTGCGAGATGAGCAATCTACAGGGTGGGCCAAAAGAAACCAAGGGGTGTAAAAGTTTAATAACTTTTTTGTTTATTAATTTTTTTTATTTTTTCTTTCAGATTATATAGACAACACTTGGAGAATTTATAATGGAGAGGTTCACAACTGAACAGAGAACCAGAACAATACAATTTTTTTATTTAAACCAGAGATCAATTATTTTAACGCAAAGAGCATATCGTCGACATTTTAACGTCAGAATTTCGCCCTCTGAAGCGATGATTCGTTGCTTAGTTAATCGTCATCACCAACATGGCAGCGTAAGAGGTTTGCCTCGAACCGGCAGACCACGTTTAAGTCGCACTACGGAAAATATTGAACGAGTACAGCAAAGTGTTAACAAAGCACCAGAAACATCTGGCAGAAGGCGTTCTGCTCAGATAGAAATGTCTCGTACGTCACTACGGCGCATTTTAAAAAAAGATTTACAGTTATACCCATATAAGGTGCAATTGGTCCAAGAATTAAAACCCGCAGATCATCGGCAACGTCTAAATTTTGCAGTTAAATTTCAAGAGTTGGCCAGAAATGAAATCAACTTTATTGAAAATTTGATTATGAGTGATGAAGCTCATTTTCATTTGAATGGCTTTGTTAATAAGCTGTAGGTTCTGGGGTTCTCAAAATCCAAGAGCCATTCATCAACGCCAATTGCACCCCATCAGGTGTACAGTATGGTGTGGGATCACATCTGAAAATGTCATTGGCCCCTACTTCTTCGAGAATGAAGATGGAAGTGCTGTAACCGTAAATGGAGAGCGGTATCGGTTTATGATAGAAAATTTTTTACGTCCTGCTCTTGAAAACAGACCTGGTATGTGGTTTCAGCAGGACGGAGCCACTGCCCATACTGCCCGAGACACAATGGCACTTTTAAGTCAAATTTTTGGAGAGCGAATAATTTCTAGAAAATCGGAAATTATTTGGCCAGCGCGATCGCCAGATTTGACAGCACCCGACTATTTTCTTTGGGGTTTTTTGAAGGAGCGAGTGTATGTGAACAAGCCAGAGACAATCCTTGAACTCAAGGCAAACATTGTTGCAGAAATTCGAACGCTACAGCCACAAGTTTTGAAAGATGTTATGGAAAATGCTCTAAAAAGAGCCCATCAGTGCGAAGCTGAAAACGGTGGTCATTTAAGAGACATCATTTTTCATACTTACTGTAAAAAAATTTCCATTTTGTATATTATATAATCTGAAAGAAAAAATAAAAAAAAGTTAATAAACAAAAAAGTTATTAAACTTTTACACCCCTTGGTTTCTTTTGGCCCACCCTGTAGAAGCAATTTATTCAGCTTCCAAAAAGCCATAATTTTTTGCCTTACCAAAGTGCTTCACAGAAGCAATAATATATATGTATGTATGTTTAGTTTTGTATATTGTCTGCAGATAATGCAACTATTCCATACATGTACATATGTAAATACTCCAAAGAGAAGTAGGAATACGCCAAAACTACTCCAAATATTTGAAAAAAGGAGGTTTATGTCCTAGGGTTGGACTAAATGGTCCAAATTTGCATTACATCGGCCTAATCCCAAAACTACTCCATATTGCATTGAATGCTTGTGTGAAAACGACATGATCCATGACTGCATTACATGGACCATGATGTAACTAGTCTGTTTCATCTCGACTGCACCATGTAGATCAATATTATATTCAGGTTTTTTTTACATATACATATGTACATACTTATATATAATTTTTTTAGCGCCAAATTGTCTATCAGCTGTTGTGTATATTTTACTGGATTTTACAATTTTTCCGTTCGCGTACTTTTAGCTGCAAACTTTTTTATTGAGAGTAATTTCTTTGAATTACTCAGTATTTACTCAGTTACTGGATTTTACTGGAAAAGTACTCAAACGCACCTAATATTTTGCACTAGTTGAGTGTGAACAAGTGGATTTTTATTACTAAGCTAATGGAAAAAAGTGCTTAATAAATTTTTGATAATATTAGCCAGTGCTATTGCACTATCCCTGTTTATGATATGTGGTAGATATGGCATGCATTAAATGGTTAAAAATAACTTGATTTGTTTGTTCGGAAATTATTATATGAACTGAATGAATTCCCTTAAACTAAAATGATCTTAGATTCGAAATGTAACGTCAACCCGTATCAAATCTAATCAAAATGTGACAAAAATTAAAAACTGAGAACAATTTAATTCAATTTGCTATTTGACATGACCGATTATTACTTTATTTTAATTGAATGTTAAAAATGTATGATGAAAGTGCAAAGAAATAACAAAAAATTTCCGATAATAAATTTCATAGAATTGTTTGTTTTTAATATGAAAAAGCAACGGTAAAATACACAATAGAAACACTTTCTAAAATTGCTACAGCATTTCAATCTAAAAGCAGAGCAAACTATAAATAAATAATAACTGTGTCACAATAAACTGATAAACCTATAGATTGTGTACATCTTTCGGTTTGAGTGCTTTCTTTTTTCAAAATACGCCATATACTGATCGTGAAAAGAATTATAAAAAACATGTGTATTTTTCTCGGTATTCCCTTAAAATTCTCAGAGAAGCCAGAAACTAAATAAATGATTTATGAGATGGAAATTCCTATTTTTAGAACGACATTTACGAAATGAATGAAATTATAATTAATAATTTGATTAGTGAATCTTAAATATAATCCAAATTTAATTCTCTATGATGTTTTTAGTGGCAGCTTATAACGAATATGGTCCTATAAAAAAAGAGGTTTGGTTTACAAAACAAACAAAATGCAATATGTTATCTGAATACAGCTAGACTTGTGCAATTTAGTTCATTTCAGTGACCGGTCATTTTAGTTCATTATTTGTAAATGAACTAGTTCGTTCATTTAGTTCAATCGCTCTTTTTAGTTCAATGAACTAGTTAGGTCTTTTTAGTTCACTGTTTTTACATCTACAATCTATTAAAAACACAAATTCTGTGATCAAAATACTTTATGAAAACTAAAATTAATTAATTATGTAATTAATAAATAAATTTGCTTTATAAAAGAAATCTCATAAATCCAAAATATTTTTTGTGAATAGGGTAGTATAAGTGTTTACTTGTGTTTTTTTGTTTATTGCATTTTTGGTAGTAGCCAGCTAGTAGTCAACCTAGAACCATATGTCTCTATGTCAGTACTCTTTCTCCAGTGACAATTAATTGCACTAGTTAAAATGTCGACAACTTTCCTTTTATATGCGAGTAAAGATACGTTAGAGACAACAGTTCTAGTGTATTTCTGGTGATATTGTCAATGAACTCGTCAATAGATTGTTTTTCTTTTTTACTATGCTGTGCAATAATATTAAATAAATATATGTAGACGAGGGTTACTAAAATCTACAAGTGAATCTTTGGTTCAAATATCTCCATATGGTCGTAAAAGAACTACCTTCTCAATAGTGCTAAAGTATACTCGTAGATTTTCAATGACAACCGTATGTTATATGTCAATAGGCGATTATATTGGCTGGGGTACACCTAGTCAGTAGCACTATTGGCAATGTCATTAGAAAATCACTATAAGGTTACTATTGACAACGAGAGAGGACATATCGATATTGTAGACTAGAGCCCCCTAGTGAATCTTTGGTGCCAATGTCTCCATGTGGTTCCGAAACAACTACTTAGTCAGTAGTGCTACAGTCTAGTGGTGGATTTTCAATGACAAGCTAATGTTAAATGTCAATAGATGATACCATTGGCTGGGGTACACCTGGTCAGTAGTACTATTGACAACGTCACTAGTAAATCACCACAATTTCACTATTCGCACTTTCTGCAGGGTAAATATATGTACATACATACATACATATGGATGAGTATAGAAGATAAAAACACAAACAGTAAAAAAGTAAAGCAAAACGTTGAAAAAACATTTAGTTCACAGCCTTTGTGTTAGTTCATTTTGTGTATTAGTTCTTAGTTCAAAAAATGAACTAGTTCAAAAATTGAACTAGTGAGCGTAAAACAATTGAACTAGTTCACATAGTTGAAAGTACTGAATCGTTCATTTGAACTAGTTCGGTCATGAACTACAAAAGACTAAATACAGAACATAACATATAGACACATACTGTCTTATTCATAAAGAATAATTTTGTTTTTAAGGGCTTTCCGTACAAAATTTGTTTTATAAACCTTTAATAAATCAAAAATATTTATTTTTATTACGGAATATAATATCTACTATTTTTTGTTAACATGTGTATTTCAGTAAAATTTATAAATTTCTAACAAATCAATTGGTATGTTATGATGAAGAAAATGTGAATGATGTGAAATACATATCGCTCATTTACTTCAATAGTGGCATAACTCAAAAAATGAGTTTTTTGAGTTAATAATGCAGAAAGATGCTGCATTTCGTATTTTATCTTGTGTAAAAATTTCATATAAATAGCTTGTACCATCACCTACTGAGAGAAGAATTTTTTTTCATTTCTCCATTGAGTTGTATGCAAATTGAAAACGTAAAACGCGTTTTCTGCAAATATGGTTTTTTGAGTTGTGCCACTATTGAAGTAAATGAGCGATATATAAAACAAACAACCCAGGCAGAAAAAGACAATCACCACGACGTTGCTACGATTGTCTCCGGGTACAACTAACATCAGTACAATATTCGGTTACTAACATTTTAATGTACTCATAACATTAAAATGATAACGCCGAATGACTTGTTTTCAATCTTGTCACAATACTCTAAATACAAATTTATAAGGTCGTCACAATGGAAATTTCCCAACTTAAGTAAAATTTTTATATTAAAGGTGTTGCAGCGGTAAAGAATTATTGTAAACGGGGTACTTGGGGAACTAGTCAAATTTTTGAATTTACGGTGTTGTAGCGGTATAGAATTATTGTAAATCGGGTATTGGGAAACTAACGTCGAATTTTTGTATATACAGTGTTGTAGTGGTACAGCATTACTAAGAACGCGGTATTTGTAAATGTTAAGTCATATTTTTGTGTTTACAGTACTATGATGGACAAAAATTTTGCAAGAGTCGGAATTTTGTTTTTATAACTTATAGAGTTGCAATAAAATAAAATAAAACCTGTGATAATCACGTATGCCAACTTGGTGCTTTTGGCACTATTTTTAGTGCTTTTTGAAGACACCAAACGCCAAATTTTGAGCGTTAGTGCCAAACTAAGAAAAGCACTAAGTAGTGCTTTTAAGAAATGTGTATATTTCTTAAAATTACTTTAATAAAAACTTGGTGTATTAATTTTTTCAGTGTAAATCACACGTTTTTCGTCTGATATGTATCATTAAAGATGATACTATTGCCGAAATAGAGTATAGCTTAGAAAATATTAAACATTATTAAACTTCACTCCTTTGAAGCTTCACTCGTTTTTCACTTTAGTGCTTTTTACGCTTTTTAGATCTAAAAATTACGCTTTTAGTGCTTTTTTTAAATTTTGATGTGCTTTTAGATTAAAAAAAGTTGGCATCACTGGTGATAATAGCTTTAAGTTTTGAAGTAAATATTTGTATGTATGTATGTATAGGTAACCAAAATTGTTTTGTTTTGTGTTAAATATACCCAGGCAGAAAAAGACAATCAGCACGACGTTGGTACGATTGTCTCCGGGTACAACCAAGATGAGTACAACATTCGTTTACCAAGATTTTAATGTACTCATAACATTAAAATGATAACGCCGAATGACCGTCCTCCGACTCTTGTTTTCAATATTGTCACAATACTCCAAATACACATTTATAAGGTCGTCACAATGGAAATTTCCCAACTTAAGTCAAATTTTTGTATTTACGGCGTTGCAGCGGTAAAGAATTATTGTAAACGGGGTATTTGGGGAACTAAAGTCAAATTTTTGTATTTACGGTGTTGTATAGAATTATTGTAAACGGGGTATTGGGAAATTAACGTCGAGTTTTTGTATATACAGTGTTGTTGTGGTATAGCATTACTAAGAACGCGGTATTTGTAAACGTTAAGTCATATTTTTGTGTTTAGAGTACTGTGGTGGTACAAAATTTTGGAAGAGTCGTAATTTTGTATTCAGTGTTGTGGTGGTATATATTTCACAATTTCTGCTTGGTTACCTGCATATAATTTAATGTAAACGAAAAACAACATAATTATATATAACCCTTGAAAAAGTCAACAAAACATTGACGAAACGTCGGGGAAAAATGTAATTAAAAAATTTCTTTTATTTACATTGAAGAAGTCAGGCCTAATTAGCTTATTTGAAAAAATTTAATAAACAATCGACTCTGGCCAAAAATACGTAAAGTATACATTACTTTTTTACTTTTTCTGCTTCTTTTTTGCGATATCGAAATTAGTTCGATATTCTCTCACTTTTGATTATAATTGCGTTCGTTTACCCAAAATACAGTAAATGAGAACACAAATTGAGAGAGTAAAGTGACAGTTCTTGACTGAGTGTTTTGCAAATTTTTACTGCAGAAATTTGTCGTAGTAAAGTTTAGTAAGATAAAAACATATGATTCAAACTGTAAACAAATGGAAAGTAAGCAAATGAAAAGTGTAAAAATTTTAAAAAAGGTTAAATGGAAATCGTGAAAGTCATTAACAAGATAATTAATTTATAAATGATAATAATAATAGCTGTTAATATACATATTTTGTAACATATTTTATTGAACCTTTTGGTTTGGTTTTATTTTAATTACTCAGAGTTGTAAAATTGTAAAGTATCTGGGTACTTAGTATCGCACTTGCTTTTAAGGTAATCAGTAACATTAACAAATAGTCATGTAATTTTTAGTAATTTAGCCAACAACAAAACAAGGAAATCAAAAAGAAATTAATTACAAATATCATGAAATAAATTACAGAATTTATTCTTATATTGTCCGTGTAATAAAAATATTGTATCGTGTACCAATAATTAAAAGAGTTGCATAGTACAAAGATTATATATTTTTTAACACTATGTGGAGTTAGAGTCAGCTGTTTCTTTAATCTTACTAATTTTTACTATTTTTCGTTCGCGTACTTTTTTGGCTATCGCTCTTTTTGAGAGTAAATTTTAAAATTTTTGCAGTAACTACTCATTTACTGCATTTTACTGCAAAAGTAAACGAACAAACTTTATGCTAGCGAAACATCGGGATCGAATGTTTTTTTTTTTGACAAAACTGAGCGACAGGTGAACCTTTTTAATTATTAAATTTTATTTAACCCTTTCTAAAATTTTTACACTTTCGTTTGCTTACTTTTTATTTGTTTACATCTTAATCATGTGTTTTTATCTTAATCACGGTCCAGACTTGCAATTTTTGTTGCAGAAACTTTTTATTTTTTAGTGCAAAAGAACGAGAGATGAATACAAAAAGTATATATTTCTATTTCAACACTCTCACACATATTCAAGAATTGCTGCAACAAAAATTGTAAGTCTGGACCGGGACTTACTAAGCTTTGCTACAACAAATTTCTGCAGTGAAAATTTGCAAAATACTCAGGCAAGAACTGTCACTTTACTCTCTCAATTTGTCTTCTCATTTACTGCATTTTGGGCAAACGAACTCAATTTAGTAAAATTCAGTAAAGTTCAGTAAAAATTTTTATAAGCTTTTGGGTAGCAATCAATAAAAAACAGTCAAACCCCCTGTTTGTGTAAGACGTTTGATTTAGAAATATTGGCGTTTCTGTAAGTCATCTTTTTTAATATTGTAATTTTTAGTTAAAGTAAACTTGTATTTTTTTATTTAATGTTTCAATAACAATATAACTCGATTGCTAACAAATCCCCTGAAGAAGTGAACAAACATATTCGTAAAATTTACGAAACGTCGGGAAAATATGTAATAAAAATTGAGTTTTTATTGACATAAAACAAGATGGACCTCACCAGCTAATAGGAGTTCAAAATCGCAACAAATTTGATTTGGCCAAAAATAAATATGCAACTTTAAAAAATTATTTTACTAGGTTACTTTTGTGCATTGGGAAAATGGAGACAATGGAGCACTTCCTTTGGTATTGTCCAGCTTTCGCCCAGCCGAGATCCCGTTATTTTGAGGGTGACACCTTACCGGACATTACCCACTTTAGAGGTACTGACTGGAAAGCTTGAGGGACTACGTGAACGATACAGAGTTCCTATAAAGGTGGGGTTCGTTTGTTAATTTATATGAGAGCGCACAACAGGCCTATACTGGATATTTGTATGTCCCCAGATATGAGCGTAATGGCTCCTCTTTTCAACCTAGCCTAACCTTATCTACTTTTATGTATGTATATACCAAAAAAATCAATTATTCAACCCTTTAATCGTTTTTAGGGTTCAGTACACCAAAGGTGAAAAGAAACCCTTTCGGTTTCGCTAAGATGTCCGTCTGTCCGTCACCACTAAGAAGTGAGTATCAATATACTTTACCATTTTGCACACACTACGATGCAAGACCACTTGTACAAGATTGTGGATTGGGCTATTGTTTTTATTGAAATTACTGAACTTGTTTTTTTGTTTTGATTTTATATTTCTTTTATAAAGTAAAAAATATTAAATGGAACTTTTCAAATTTAACCAAGTCTTTTATTTTGGGTGCCAAACATAGCAACATCAGAATTTTCTTTGTGTCCCACTTTACGTGTGAATAGCTGTATGTATACTCATAAAATAAAGCTGAAAAGTTTATATGTTTAAATATTTGTATGTTTGTAAGAGGTAATCTCCGGAACTGCGGGTCCGATTTTAAAGTTTTTCCAAAAAAATTAAAAATGGAATCTCCTAACGGATGTAGGCTATATAAGGTTCCACTAAAGTGCTTAGGAAAGGGTCCAAGGGCAGTAAGCCCCTATACTCAGAAAATATTGATTATCGTTTTAGAAGAGATCTAATAAAGCGTACTCAAAAGAAAAACAAAGCCGTTTTAACGTGAGTATGATGTTCTCTCTTCATTTCGCCTCCAAAAACCAAGAGAGGGACATAGGGAAAATTACTGGCTGTCCGAAAATATCTAGCCAGTTTTGATGAAATTTGAATCATAGATATATCAACGTAAATAAAACACACAGGTTAAAAAAATTAATTAAGACAACGTTTGGCGGGCTCAGCTTTTATTATATAATTTTCTGTTTTTTATAAACAAATATTTTTAGTAAAAAGCATATACGAGTACTTTTTTATTTATAATACTCAATATGTATGTATGTATGTACATTTGTTTACAGAAAGTTTTTGAATTTTTGAATAGGTATTTGCTTAAGTTTCTCTTTACTAAAAGAAATGCTTAAAGTTTGCACAAAAAAATAAAATGTTCACTTTATTTTATTGATGCTATATCATCAAATTCATACATATGTACATGCATACATATGTACATATGTATGTTTCTTTGAATGTACATATGTATATAATACATTAATACATCTGTACTAGGGTGATCGATTATTCGACTTTTTCCAGAAACCGGTTTTCGAATAGTTTGAATATTTGAAATTATGAAAAACTCGGTTTCGGTTTTTACAATTCAGGAAAATTATTACACAAAATTTTTGATTTTAAATTGCTTTATTAAAAAAAAAGTTTACAGTTCATGTAGAGATTATAAAACACAAAAATTAAAGGTAAAACATAAAAATTAACTTCATATACTTATGTATACACAGATAAAAATATTCCTGCAATAAACAACTTTATTTGAAAATAAAACCAATAAACAACTAAAAATGTATTTAAGTCAATTAAAATTTTTTTCAAAAATAAAATATATATATAATAACTTTAATTGAAAGTAAAACCAAAAATCAATTAAATATGTTATTGAGTCAATTAAACTTTGTAATTAATTAAATTTTATAACAAAAGTTTAATTGACTTAAAAACATTTGTAGTTGATTTTTGGTTTTATTTTCAATTAAAGTTGTTTATTGTTTATATTTTATTTTTAAACAAAAGTTTAATTGACTCAAATTTTCAAATAAAGCTGTTTATTGCAGGAATATTTTTTTCTGTGTAGTACATATGTATATGTATATAATATATGTAAGTATATACATATGTATGTATGACAAAGTGGACATCTACCTCTATATAAAATATGAAGCAAAATGTCTACAAAACTGAAAAACACTTTTTACAAATGTATTATAACATCTATTGCACACCATAAGAACAATTTAATTCGCCTCTGCTACCACCTCATAAAATAAATTCGCTTTAATTTCATGTTTCAGTAATACCTGGCGGTAAACTCTGTAATTCGAAAGGAAAGAAAATGCTTTCGAATTTACACGTTATAAGCATACAAATTCGAAAGTATTTTCTTTTGTATATTTATGATTTTAACAGACTAAAGTTCGTATCGATTTTTAAGCCATATTACATGTGATAATTATTAATGAACAAATAACACCAAAGTTAGTTGTAAATATTCTGACAACACATAGTTGAACGGAACAGCCAGCCGTTTTCGAAGGCCACTTGAAAAACCGAGTCGATCACCCTAATCTGTACTAGAGAGCTGCGTAAACAGTCTTGAAATGTAAAAACGTCATGATTTTTAAATGTATTCACGTCGCATGTAAATATTTTTCATATTGTACGTTTGAGTGTGTGTGTAATATGTAGATGGTAGGCTATTATGTGATTAACCGCATACAACTAATGTTAATGCATGTGTGTGCCTTTGCATGCGCGCAGAAAAATAAAAGATCATACACACATACATGCATGACGTTTGTACACGCGCTTATGCGTAGAAGGAAGCTAGTATCACAAATTCTTCCGTCACGAAGTGTTTTCTTCTTTACTCTTATACCTACAATACTCAAAAAAAATTTCTTGCAAACAATGTTGTTAACGTTTGTTTTATAAGATTTCGCTGTAGTAAAGCATTTGAAAAATCCCTCGTCTCAAAAGTTCTTATAATATATCTTGTGCAGGAGACTAATCTGTACGCATTGGAATAATAAAATTTTCTAATTTAAAATAAATATTTACAATGTACATATACATACATATGTATATATGTATGAAAAACAACAATGAATATTAACAAACATCGCTTAAGATTAGAGATGCGCAATGCTGTCGTGATTACCGTAATTAGGCATTTGGTTTTTCGCTCACATAATCGGGCATGAGCGTGGGTGAAAAATTACCGTGAGTAACCATACGTGATTGAAATTCCTACGTGATTGTTTGGTAAATTAAACAAAGCAACACATTTTAGAGATGGTTTTTATTTGCAAAAGAAAAAGTAAAATGTCAATTTATGTCGAAGTCGATCTTGGGATCGAACTCCCTGATAAGAGAACTCACAGCAAGGTTCCACAGGAGAGGATTTTTGCTTCTTTCGTTATAGTAACCAACCTAGACTGAATATAATGATTATATTGGTTAATAGTCTCCTCACTAGGCTGATAAGCGATTACCGCATATTTAATCTTTCTAGAGCACGTATAACCTTTAGATATCTAGGAAAGCTGCCAATGCATATTCAATCAGAATTTCGATTTTTTTCAGAATTAAGAAGACAGACTGATGTGTCTTAACTTCTTTCTGGCGAAGTATTAACAACTCCAATTAAAGAAATTATTTGAAAAGTGCAAAAATTTACGGTAATCAACAATTTCCTTTTTGCGCAGTCGCGGTTGGTCTTGTAGATATTTTACATCTTGTAGCTTTAGTAAATTTTATTAATTTATTTATTAAATGTTACAAATACAATTACAAATTATATCATAACTTAATATAAACGAGAATAGTAACAAAGACATTCACTCGTTGTAGTGAAATAGACTGAGTCTATGATGGGAATTAGTGATGAGCGATAACGTGATTTTTTAATAATGTTGCTCCTTGTGAACGTGATATCTAAATCGCTGTTCTTTTAAAGTCCCAAATCACACTGTGCAAGTCTTATTGCTAAGCTGATTAGTTTCAGGGAGAGAGAGAGACGAGGGGAACAGCAACGTTTCTTTTCCCCCCGTCTCTCTCTCCTAATAAACTAATCAGCTTAGCAATAAGACTTGCATAGTGTAAATAGGGACAAACTGCGACTGTGAACACAGTTTAGCAATATTTTGTTTGTAGCAGTTCTGTTATTTTGAGAAAATCTAATAAGAAGAACAGCAGTGAAATTAAACAGTGACTGTGATCACGGTTTAACACATTCCAGCTCTTCTGCTTTAAAACACTGCTGGCCAGAGAAGCGCCAGAGTGCCGAACATCAATCGGCTTTTTGTACAAATGAATGCACATACGCTTATACATTTCTCTCTGTTTTCTCTCTGTGGGCAGCAGTGCTTTAAAAGTATTTATTAGTATTGGTGTCTTGATAAATACTAATAAGAAGAGCGACAAGAATAAACAATTAGCAATCAACCCCATCCATACATTGAGAATTGTCGTATAACAGGCAGAGAGACAATAAAATTGCAAATATAAAAATGTGAGCTGTACATAGTTGCCAGAAAAGACGATTTGACACGATTTGACGATTTTTTCTTGACAAAAAAAAAATTAATGTGGTAGCTTCATTTACTGTAAAGTAAGCATACAATAAATAGGGTGCCAGTTTTGAAATCGTAGAAATCAGTACATGAGAGAAAAAAAAATCAGTACATTAATTTTTTCAATATAAAAGCATTTAACCACAGAATACACAGAAGTGAAGAAAGTGACAGGTAAAAAAGCTCCAATCAGGTTTTTGTTAAAATTCGTGGAAAAAAGGGAAAAGCATAGTGTATTTGATACTGTAGTGTATTACTACTTACCAATTAACACAGCTAATAAAAATTTATTGCACTAGAAAGACGTAGCAAAACAAAAACGACGACAAAATTTGAGGGAAAACGAGACAAACAGAAAAATACCCGTATCTTCCGTCTCGTGACACTTCGGTATGTTTTGTGATTTAACTATGGATGTAACTAATACCAGTTTAGCGCATGCGAATGCGAATACTACATTTTAATTTTTGCGAAAGCGAATGCAAATATTACAATACGTTAAAAATCACATGAAAATAAATTTATATAAGAACATGAAGTTGTATTACATACATGGATGTACTACATATGGCATTTTATTTAAACTGAGTCTTGCATTGAGCAAATATGTATTAATTTATTAAAAACATGAATTCATAAAACAGAAAGATACATACATATGTTTGTATATGAAATTAATGAGTGACACTTGTTTCGCGTGGAATTTACTACAACAATGACTAGTTAATATTGTTAGCGATTCAAATTTGTTTGTACGAAGTAATGAATGGTGCTCAAAACATTTTTTTAAAGTTTTAACAGACTAGTCTTAAGCTAAGTCGAGACGATATGTTGAATCAGCATATTTATGATGAAAAATTTGTTATCAGTGCCAACATATCGTGTAGACACTAAATTTTTTCAACATATGTATGCTTAACTACATATGAAGGGCATTTGTTAAAGTTGTCAACAAACGTATGTTCAAGATTTTTTCATATCGTGTAGACACCATATTTTTACTTTGTAACAAATTTGCTATGTATGCTGTCAGATATGTTGTTTGTTGAAAATCCTATTAAAGCTTTTCAGCATACGGCAAATTTGATATCAAATAGAATTGTTATTTTAACTCTGCTCATTAAAATATAGTAAAAATAAATGTTTATTTATTGGAAGATATTTGTAATGGGTGACTCATTATAGATACGTATATATTTTTAGTATTACTATTCCTTACAATAAAAAATTGTTGTTTTATTTTCAAACATAAACATATCATTGGCTTAGTCGGGATTATTTTAAGTCCATTTTTATGTAAATTGAGTTTTTAATGTAGAATGCTACTATAACTCAAAACGCATCATTTCCAAAACCTAAAATGTCGTCACGGTATTTTTTCTTGCTGTTATACAGTGGTAAGCAAATATGATAAGACCAAAAAAAAAAATTTAAAAAAACACCTATTAGTCTAGTGGAAAAGAATATGCATCTAATGTACTTGCATTTACTTAGCAAATAAATTTTTTGTGTTAATTTAAAATAGCCAAATTAATAGTTTCGTTTTCCTCATACATATTCAGTTTAAATAAATTTTCAAAACAAGTAGAACATCAAAACAAAAAGCGAGAATGAAACAAAACAACAGTAAATCACAGCAGAAACATCGAGTGCACTAGAACAAAAGCACAAACATGCAAACTATGTATATATATGTATGTATATATGTATACATATATTGAAAATAAAAATTAACAAATTATTATACATACATATGTATAAATGTACATAAGTATGTATGATATTATTTCATAGTAAATAAAACATCTTTTCAGCTTTCATATTCCTAACGAAGCACAATGTTTCTTTTATATGGAAAATTATCTTTGCTATCAAAACATTCAAACATGTTTTGAATGTTCTGTGTGAATTTTGATGTTCTATTTCACTTTTATTTTGAAAGGCTTGATTTTACTTCAACATTGTTCTATTGCAGTTTTGTTCTGTACTGCAGTATTCTTATCGTAAAGCAAAACACATCTCTTTTGAAAGTTTTGTTTTAAAATAACGGAGCAATATACACACACATTTTGAAATTAATGAGAGTGCTTGTAAGCCTTTTTTTTAGGGCTTGTGCCACGCTCTAATGTACACAATCTAATCCATATACCAGGTGATGTAATTAACATAGGAGATCCTTTATCACAATTTTCAGCTTTTGACTTTGAAAATAGTTTGGGGTATTTAAAGTTAATTTTTAAATCAACAACAAATCCAATAGCGCAAATTCAAAGGAAATTGCACATTTTTACTAACAGTTTCTCAAATAATATACCATTAGTATTTCCTCTTGTTAAAAATAGAAAATATTCACTGGGAAAAATTTATAGACACAGTTAAATGGAAAACACTATTTTTTCAACATTTACCCAGCAAAAAATTATAGCCACTTAGAAGCACTAAAAGCTGTTAGAAGCAATACGTTGCATCTCTAGAAGCACTAACGTAAGCGAGACCATTAAAATACGTTCTACGATCGTACACGAACAGTACACAATTATATATGTATGTGTATAGTACTGGAATACGTTTGGTGGATGATTTATTGCTATTGCTTCTAAGTGGCTCATCGCGAACAAAAATCATGCATTATAAAAGCGCAATTGCAAGTGATTCCGTTTCATGGTCTCCCTTACAAAAATGCTTCCAGCAAGCAAAAATTTTTGCTGGATATGGTTATAAAATTACAACCGTGCCTCTTGATAATTAATATCTGTTTACTAACTAAAGGAAATGTCAAGGTTATATCAGAAATTATGAGTAACGAAAATTTCTGTGTACAATGTGATAATATTTACTTAAAAGGCAATATATTTAACGAAACTCTTGATTTTTTACGTATCCACTGTCATCCGGGGACATAGGATTACATGTCGTTAAAGATTTAGACCAGAAAAAATTTAAAATAGAGCTAAGCATGGTAGATGTTAAGTGTACTCTTACCAAATGCCAAAATGAAGCAGTTTAACATAACAAGCAGCATTAATATAACAAAAATTAAAAATTTCAAAAACCCCCGAATATATCTAGAGAAGATGCGATATCTTTTAAACGGCTGGACCGATTTTCTTAAAACATAGCTAAGAACCCTCTCGATCAAGTCACCTTTCAAACAGAAAAAACTAAATCAAAATCGGTTCAGCCGTTTGGTCTGTACGTGGACACGGACAGACACACAGATACACAGACACACACTACAAACTTATAACACCCCTTTTTTAGTCGGGGGTTAATAATAAAAATTTATTAAAAAGCATTGGCAAATAATTTTTCAGATGTAACCCGTAACGTTGGCAAACCGTTTGGGTGCCTTGAGTAAAAGTGATTTCCCAGTGCTACAACTTTTGTAGTGTTGCCAATTTCTGCCTGGGCTACGATGATCTGCGGGTAAAACTAACGTTAACATTAGTACAACATCTGTCTACCAAAATTTGAATGTACTCATAACAATAAAATGATAACGCCGAATGACCGTCTTCCGACTCTTGTTTTCAATGTTGTCACAATGGGCCTTATTACGGATTAGAAATCGCCGAAGCCGTTCAAAATAAAAAAAATTGGAAAAAACGCGAAAAAAAATCTCGTTAGCGAAAATTTTTTAAATGTATTAAAGAAATTACTAGCGGAGTTCGATGTTTGATGCAAATTGTCTAGCGTAAGTGCAAATGCAAAATATCGTAGCTTTTCTTTGGATTGTGTGTTTGATTTTGTTGTTGGATTTAAAAGAAAAGCTACGATATTTTGCATTTGCACTTACGCAAGACAATTTGCAAGAAAACATCGAACTCCGCACTAACATTTTACTCAAAAGCATGGTAATCATTGTTGACATATACAGTAGACCGCATAACTGAGGATACACCACCATATAATTAAAGTTTCTTAGATTTCGTAAATGTAGAAAAATAAAAAAATTATTACAGAAACACCGTAAGCTCGACCCGCAAAAGTAAGGACACACCATATATGTATATTATCGGAATTTACTTCAACAAATTACAAAATTTATGCAAAATATTACTTTTTAAATACTAGGGTGGTGATATTTGATTGTGTAAAGCACTCATTTAGTCACTCATTCTAATTTTAATTCCATATATCCAAGAAAATCGGTATTACTTAAGATTTGCTTCCGATTACGCGCTTTCTAATTAATATATTTTGTACATAGATAAATCAGATGAACCGATTTAATTAACAGATATACCAATTGCACACGTTGTATAGTTTTACTGAAACATAATCGTATAACATACAACTAAAGTCTTGGGCTCGTTTTAGTTTTGCCTGTGCTTTTTGTTAAGCTGACCAATAACCTTATTAATACTACAACCTCTTAAAAAGAATAAAACTTACAACAAGTTTTGTTAATTTAGTATTTCATATTTTGTACTTTAATATATTTGTACCCATATGTGTATCTCAGAGCGGTTCAGTTACGAGTATATGACTCATGTTATATTAAACACTTAATGAAGATACATAAATTTGATAAACATAATATTAATTGGTTCACAATTTTTCTTAAGGAATTATCAGAAAAATTTATAAATTTAATGAAATAAAAAAGTGCAAAAAATGCCAAATAGTTTTAAGAAAGTGCTAAACTAGCACTTAGCATTATTTTCAAAATCTTTAGTGCTAAACGAAGAACAAGTGCTAAATCTAGCACTAAAAGTGCTAAAATGGCAAGCCTGTACGTAATATGTTCATTTATATGTACATACATATACTTAGCCGCAAAACTCTACATACGATTTTAGCTATTTCATATCTTTTATTCATAATTTCAAATAAGAACTCCTAAAAGTCCACGTTTCATTCAAATCGACCACTTGAGCTTGTTAAACAAACACTCTTAACGAGTGCTAAATACTCGTTAAGATTTTTGATTTTCTTGGTATTCCATTTGCAGCTGGATTCAAAATTTATATATTAAATATTTCAAGCGGCATATACATACAATATTATTGTTCACATCGTTGGGGTTACGTAAAAAGGTCAAATCTCGCACAATTTACGCAACACCATCGATATTATTGTCGGTTTTACATATACTATGGAATGATTCATGCAAAAATTTCAAAAATATGGCGAAATTTTTTTCACAGTAAAAAACTTAACATAATACTATATGTGACGCGCAAAATAGAAAGGGACCTGAGGGTAAAAACCGGTTTTGTGCAGGAGAGCCATTTTAAAGATTTAAATACGTGTATCTTTGGTGTACCATCAAATCATAAAACGCGCATATCTCTGGGAGGGAACACTTTTGGGACATGGGATCGGTCTCATTCGATGCTCAGATGTTGTCCACATCAAAAAAAAAAAAATTAAAATTGATTTTTTTACCCTTAGGTCCCTTTCTTTGTATATTACACAATACAGTTCTATTTTCTGTGTTATGAAAAAATGTATTGTGCCACCTATGAATATGATATAGAATACAAAAAATTCGCAATTTCGTTGCAATTGCATGAACCGCTTAAGAAATAAGAGAAACTAAAAATGATAACTGATTTTAGCACTTTGATGTGTGTGTTGTAATTGTTACTAGAATTTTAGTGTTGACATGAAGACACAGAATACACAGAAGTGAAGAAAGTGACAGGTAAAAAAAAGCTCCAATCGAGTTTTTTTTTAAATTCGTGGAAAAAAGAGAAAAGTATAGTGTATTTGATACTGTAGTGTATTACTACTTACCAATTAACACAGCTAATAAAAATTTATTGCACTAGAAAAACGTATCAAAACAAAAACTACAAAAAATTTGAGGGAAAACGAGACAAACATAAAAATACCCTTATCTTCCGTCTCGTGACACCTCTGTATGTTTTGTGATGAAGTCACTTGGTTCCAGTCTGACTGCAGGGTAGCTAAAGCCAAACTAAGAAGAAAATACCTATCTAGGCATTTGCGAAAATAATCGCACAAATTAAATTATGTAAATATGTACATGCTATGTATTGTATATCATGGTAGAATCAATTAAATTTCTTCGCAAAATATGTACATATGTACGTTTAGGTATTGGTCATAGTTTATTTTTCAAATAATTGCATCTTCCTTCCAACTATTTAAAAATTTTAAAGTACTTTTCGAAGATGATCGAACAAGTATACGAAATACAAACATATGTACATACATACATAATTACATAAGTATACGTATACCCTGTATGTATGTAATTTCTTGTTTAATTTAAATATTGATTCTGACGCTCTAAGGTAAATAGCGGGACCTTACAATCGCACATATTAATGTTTGCACAGAAGTATGTATGTACATACAGGGTAGCGCAGAATTATTCTTTCTTTCTTTTTTTTCAGCATTTTGTGAAGAAGACTTGGAGAATTAATTAAGAATCATTACACGATCGATCAACGTACAAAAATAATTGAATTTTATTTTTGAAAAATGATATCTTTTAAGTGATGTCCATTTTCTGCTTGGCACATACGTGCTCTTTTTAGCATATTTTCCATAACTTTTTACAAAATTTCGGGTGTAATGGCCATGATTTCATTTCGAATGTTGGTTTTTAGTTTGAGTATGATTCTTAGTTTGTTAACGTACACTCTTTCTTTCAAATATCCCCAAAGAAAACTGTCAGATGTTAAATCTGTTGAACATGGAAGCCAGTTAAAATCGCTTGTGCGCGAAATAATGCGTGTCAACACAATAGGCTATTGGTTTGAAAAATAAAATTCAATTATTTTTGTACGTTGTTCGATCGTGTAATAATTCATAATTACATAATGCCCCAAGTCTTCTTCACAAAATGCTGAAAAAACAAAGAAAGAACAATAATTAAAAAAAGTTATAAAGAATTCAAACCATATACATATCTCATTCTGCGCCACCCTGTACATACATACATATTTATGAAGAATATTCACACACATCAATGTACATACATATGTACATAAATATGTATAAAGAACACATACTAACTTTGCGAGAAACTGGTTTTAAATGCAAAATCTTTACAAAATTTCAAATCATTTAGAGACTACGCTTTAAACGTACAAGATCGATGAACACAAATAAGAATAAATAATAATCTGTAGTGAGAGAGAAGCTAATTATAAAATAAAAATAGTAACTTTTTAAGGCGATCACTTGGAAAGAACGTATTATCGATTATTAACAAGCAAATTTGGAACAAAAAAGAAAATACAACAAAAACATAATGTACCACAAAATTTCATTTCAAATATTAATTATTTTTTGTACAATATTTAATTTCTGTGCAATATGTGTTAGAACAGAAACGAAAATGGCAACAATGCCTGTTCCACTGCCACCACCGGCGCCGACTGTTTCAACACCGCAACAAACATCCACTAATGCGGTTACTGCACCACCAACAGTAGTTTTTAGTGTTATTCCCCAACCATTCGACATAGGTTTTTATGCATACGATGATGTGGATGACTATGTTCCTTTTAGAAGTGATGCCCACGATCAGTTTTCATGGGAATTGCTTAGAGATGTACTGGAGGAAGAGAACACAAACGTAATTATATCCCCATTTTCGGTCAAAATACTTTTGGCCATGTTGGCCGAAGCAGCTGGCAATAATACACAAACACAAAGGGAGTTGGTCAGAACACTGGATGTGATAAAATCTGCTGACAATTTGCGTGGTTTCTATAAAAAGATTCTGACATCATTAAGAAAGGAAAATCCATACACTACTTTGAATTTGGAAACAAAGTTGTTCACCGATGAGTTCATTGAACCAAAACAGAGATATGCAGCGATGTTATCAACTTATTATGGTGCGGATATCGAGCGCTTAAACTTTAAAGATGCTCAAGCATCGGCCGATCATATTAATAACTGGTGTAAGAATGTTACAAATGGTCGATTGCAAAATCTTGTTACTAAAGAAAATGTTCAAAACAGTGTACTCTTGTTAACGAATGCCATCTATTTCAATGGCTTATGGCGTCGCCAGTTCAATCAAACATATGAGGGAGTTTTCTTCAAGACGCCCGAAACTCAAACTCGTGTTCAGTATATGGAACAAACCGAATATTTCTACTATTATGATCACAGTTCAATGGATGCAAAAATTTTAAGGCTGCCCTACAAAGGTAAAAAGTTCTCGATGTTCATATTATTACCTAAAACTAAAGGTGGTGTAGAAGAGTTGATACAAGTTCTGCAAAATGATCAAGTCAAACGGATGCAATTTATGATGGAAGAAACTAAACTAAAAGTTACTTTACCCAAATTTAAATTTGAGTTTGATAAGAATCTTAAAAGTACACTTTCCGCTTTGGGCATTCAAGACATTTTTACAGACGATGCTTCTTTGCCCGGCCTTGATAGAGGTGCTGAAGTAGCAGGAAAATTAAAGGTTTCGAATGTTATTCAAAAAGCAGGAATAGATGTCAATGAAAAAGGCACAGAAGCATTTGCCTCTACAGTCTTCGAAATTGGCAATAAATTTGGTGGAAATCCAATTATTGAAGAATTCACGGTAAATCGTCCATTTGTATTTTTCATAGAAGAAGAAGCCACTGGAAGTATTATATTTGCAGGAAAAGTATTACAACCTGTACTATAGATGTAAAAATACAAGTTTTTTTATATGAAAGTATGTAACTATTTTCTGTATTTATTACATGTGTGTATGTATGGTGTATACTCAATTAATAAAGAAGAAGACGACTTTTCAACTTATTTAAAGATACAAAGAAAAGAATTAGTTCTCAGAAACATAAATGGGATTTTTTTTTTTTAACAATTCATTCATTTTTATCTTCATTGGTTATTTTTATTCATTTTCAAAACACGGTTGCGAGTATTTTAAGTGTGAAATCAATTTCTGGATTTAGATAATTGCTTTTCTCATAAATTTTATACTCACTTAAAATAAATATTTCAAGTACAAGTTTATGAGTAAAAAAAAAACAAGTTTTTTTGGATTAAAACAATTTTGTACGTTTTAAAATCGTAAATGACGAGTATGTATAATAATAATTATTTTTTTTTTTAAAGAGAACAACAAAAAATGAACTGTATTGATTATTAAATTTTTTTTATATGCGCTAAAAAGGAAATGCGCACTACCGGAAGTGACATTTTACAATTTAATGTTGGATTAAAAAACAACCAATATCTATAATAATAATCTCATACATCCCAAATAATAGAAATTTTGTTAGTTGCAAATGACGAGATTTTCGCTGAAATTTATTTAAATTTATATCTAGAATTGTATTAGTACTAGCTTTTACCCGCGGCTCCGCTCGCGTGGGTCTGATATTTTGGAAACTATATTTAAAATTTATGAATGTTTTATTTGTTACTAACTGACAATGTTAAAAAAATATATAAAAACCGACAAAAAAAATAAAAAAAACAGAAAAAACGGTGTTAAAACTGTTTAAACAATAAATCGAAAATTGCACTAACCATTCCAAAATGTGTTTTTCGGAAAATATTGGAAATAAATATAAAAAACCGGCTCCGAACCGGATAAAAATAGGCGATGTTTGCCACTGGTATTGTTGTAGCTTTCTATTGGTGAAAGAATTTTCAAAATCGGTTTAGCTGTTTGAAAATCCGTACCAAATATAAAAAACCGGTTCTGAAGCGTATAAAAAATAGCCTATGTTAGACGCTGGTAATGTAGCTTTCTATTGGTGAAAGATTCAAAATCAAAATCAATTTAGTGGTTTGGGCGTGAAAGCGTGGCAAACAAACAAATTCACTTTCACATTTATAATACTAGTAAGCAAGTGACTAATACTTTGTACACACATTCAGGGTTGATAAACCTCTCGATCAGGTTTTCAGAATTTATGAATTATCATATTTTTTGATGATTTATCACATTTTTTTATTATGCATTTCAAGTTCCTTCTTCGCACGAAGAAATCAATAATATTTACCACAAAAATGCCAGTTCCATACAATTTTTATTACCCATTACTAACCTCCGACAAAACATAGCCATAACATAACCAGATGTTTTGATTAAATATAAGTTACTAGCTGAGACCCGGCAAACATTGTCTTACCCCAATTACAAATACACTACAACACTGTATATACAAAAATTCGACATTAGTTTCCCAATACCATGTGCACCGTTTCTGTAAGGAATTTGAGAACTTTTCGAGTCGAAAAAATTATCATCACAGGGCGAGTAAGAAAAAAACTAAATTTGTTGATATTTTTGTAAGTTTATTTAAGTTTTTATATGAATAACCCTGTGTAAAGTATGACAACCAATATAATTATTAAATTTTTCTCGATGCGTGAACTTCTCACAAGTTACAGAAACGCGGCACTATTTACAATAATTATATACCGCTACTGCACCGTAAATACAAACATCTTACTTGAGTTTGGAAATATCCATTGTGACGAACTTATAAATTTGTATTTCGTTACCTTAATATAGAAAGTCCCTAACTCATAATTTTTTTGAAACCGAGATTTTGTATGTTTCGATAGAACACTAATGTATCGAAAAATTAAAAAATCTCTGTTAAAAAAATAATAATAATGAGTTAGGGCCTTTCAATATTAAGTTAACGATTTAAAGTATTGTGACATCATTGAAAACAAGAGTCGGAGGACGATCATTCGGCGTTATCATTAATTGTGTTCGCACAGCAAAAGTTTTTACAAATTTTTACTGAACTTTACTGCATTTTACTAAATTTCGTTCGTTTACTCAAAATACAGTAAATGAGAACACAAATTGAGAGTAAAGTGACAGTTCTTAACCGAGTTATTTTTTTTTTTGCAAATTTTTCGTAGTAAGCAAGAATGATAAACTACAAGATTACGCCAGTGCAAAAAAAATAGTAGAAGTGTGACGTCACGCACACTGCGTTTCTATTGGCTGATAATTTGGTTTATATTTTTTTTATATAACTCTTTAAAGTTATTTTGACTGCAGGATTGCCAACCGCTATACTAGTACTGGTTTTGCTAAGTTCGGTGAAGAAAATTGGACATATAATAATCCCACTTTTTTACTTTTGCAGTTACTTACGAACAAGAAGACAATATTCACCCCTATTCTGCGTTTCGATTACGTTCCCGCATTCAGTTACGCACGGATCAAAAAGAGGTATTCTGCAAAAAAAAAACTGAATCGAAAGAAAAAGAAGAAGAGAAGAGTATGTTTAAACCTGCTGTTTTGCTATGAAACGGGTGAAATAGGAACAGAAAAATTAAGCAATTTTGCATAATTTTTAGCAAAAAATTAAATTTAGTGCAAAAAAACAGTGATTTACCATTAAAACAAATAATAATTAAATATTGTAAAAGTTTGCATTACATAAACTCTTGCAAATTTAAATACAGAGAGTTAAAAAAAGACGAGATAAGCAAGAGGTATTTGTGGCCAAACTTTTCCAGTGTGAAGAATCCTGTCGCGCCGGAGGTGATATTTTAATTTTTTACACATAATTGCAACACAAAAATAAAGTCTATTTATTTAAATTTAATTAAATCCGTAGACAATATCGTTTTTCGTTGTCATTAAATAGGTATGTCAACTTTTTATACTGTTTTACCTGTAATAAATTTAATAAAAATCGCATTTCAATACAGAAAAACAAAACAAAGTGTATAGTTCATTAATTAAACCTTCTTTTGTATTTAATGCTTGCATTATTTTTTTAATTAATCACTTTTTGAAGCTAAACAATCAAAAATTGAAAACGCTCCGCCACTAAAATAACAACTTACAAAAACGTAGTTACGATCGAAATGCAGAATACATAGAATCGAAAGAAAAATCGAAGAACGGAACGCAGCATACCAAAGTTGCCAAACGGAGAAACTTTCGATTCGAATCGAAACGCAGAATAGGGGTGATTGCTTTTTTTTTGTAGGTATTTAAAATTTTTTTAATATTATCCGTAATTAGATAATTGATTTTTAACCGATATACAAAGTCTTAAAATGTTTATTTTTGTAGTTTTTTGCATATTTTCTCCCAATACAACATTTAACAAGAAAAGATCATCGGAAAGAGTTTTTCAAGCCGCTCCCAATGGTGCATTAAACTTTACCATTCATAACATCAGCAATACGTTAAAAATTAATATTTTTTAAGCGTTTTTATAGCAGAGAATATAGAGAATATTCTCACAAAAGTGCAATCACTTCTCAATACAGACTTATGTACATACACACATATTTTTATGAAAATATATATATATGTACATATAAATATGTCATCCTTTTGTAATTTGAATAATGTACCTGCCATGGTACAATTATACTAGGTACATGCACGACTACAACAATTACACCACCAAAAAACACATTCATTTTGTTGGTATGAATAAACAAACGAATAATTGTCAGAAACAGATGTCTTTTGTTTTTAAAAATAACAATTACAGGGTAACTAAAGTACAATTGCAGACGCGGCAATACTGCATGATTATAGTTATTCAGTGTTGCCAATCTTTGTGTAGTTAGACAGTGTGTAATTTCTACTCACATGTGTAGGCCATGTAATTAAATTCTTGTATAATCTGTGTGTAATTCTACTTTGGGTTCTATTTTTATTTATTTTTGTTTTAATTTTAACCTACACAAAAGATGTGTAGTGTAATTTTCTTCGATGTGTAATTGGAGACACAGCGATGTGTAAATTCACTGGCAACACTGTAATCATTTTATTCACACACATACACTAACATTTTCGCAGCTTGTAAACAAAGTTTGACAACTATTTGCATTACATTAACAGGCTGGGCTTGTGCATGTACCTGTTATAATTGTATCATGGTACCTGCTAGAAGGTTAGTACCGTTCACACTGAATTTGTTATTTGTTTACTTGGTAAAATTACGTACCATTTTTGATGTTTTAAAACTCTACTTTCTAATATTTTAAACAAAAATATTATTTAAAAAATATTACTAAATAAACAAATAACAAATTCAGTGTGAACTATATAGAAAATAGCTATTTAAAAATATATCATAGTTAGAGTCTTTAGCATGTATGCTATGTATTAACACAGAAAATATTAAATAACTACTAAAATTTAAAATTAAGCGCTTTGTTAAGATTAATAAAACAAGTTTAATTTCAAAAATTAAAAGAAACTCTCAATAACAAATAAGAAAAATTTTTGTAGAGAAAATAAAATAATAGAATACAATTTGTTTGTTGCGATTTCTTTGTTTAAATTTCTTAGTTTCCCATACTCATGCTTTGTCTTTCATTTGATTTTTCCCAGCCTTTATGGCAACTCTTACAATAGACGTGTGACGTCACGTCTAACGGTAAACTCTCTGATTGGCGTAATCTTGTAGTTTATCATTCTTGGTAGTAAGGGGCCCACCACATATTACGTAACGCTCTACGGGGAGGGGGTATTTCAAAATGTTACGTAAGAGAAAAACTTTGTAATTTCGTACAGAAAAAAATGTTTTTCCCATTTATTTATTTTATTAATCATACGTGTTGCCCACATATATTATGTATTATGTATTCGCGAATTCGAATATTTAAAATGATATCCGCGAATACGAATATTTAAAACGATGTTCGCTAATACGAACATCTAATGTATGTGAAGTTTATAGACATTTAATTGGGGGTCTATTTTATAATGCAAAATTAATTTTAAAAAAATTTCTATGTTAAAGAACTTCACATATTAAAGTTTATGAAAACTATTCAAAAATTTAATGGTTGTTAAGTAAAATTTCGTATTTTCATAAGGATGTTGTTTTAAGTTTTTATGCAATCGAACTTAAAAAAATATTTAGAAAAGAACAGTGAAATTCGTCTAGGAACTAGATTGTGTGCCCCTCTAATTTTAAGGTATTTTTAAGGAATATTTTTTTTAAATGGGCAAATATCTATTGGAAATGTAATGTTGTAGTAGAAGGGACAAAAATTAAAAAAAAAAATACATATCTTTCGTAATGGACATCATTTTGAGTCATTTGATCTCCCAAAACACCCCAACAATGTGTATGATTTTTTTAGTTTCGCGCACATTTTAGATTTTCTTGGTGTTTCAAATACTGCTCATTTAGGTAGTTTAGACGAGAACAATTTTTAAGCCGCACGATTTTTGTTCTTTTCCAAATTACACGAGACTAATTCATCTAGCACAAAATGTATTCGTATACACAGCTGTGTGTGTGTTAGTGTTTTTAGTATTCATTTAACATTTGCTGTTTTTTAAGTTGTATGTGTATTGGTTTTATGCTGCTAATGCGGGGTTGTAGCTGGTTGAAAAGTTATGCCAACCGCAAAACCGCTCTCTTTGCCTCTCTCACCTACAAACTGGCATGTTATGCCAGCACAATTATGCCCGTGTAAATCAGCGCATTCATCAAACAATACAGAAAACTAACAGACTATTTGGCGAAAAGACAGATAGGAAAATAAATAGAAATACATTGGTGGTATTCACGGTTGGCTATTGTAGATCTTTTACATATTGTAGCTTTGATAAATCGTGGTTTTAATGCGTCAAAAGAAATTGTACAGTCTTACAATATGCAAAAACAAATAATGGTTACTACTTTGTTTGATTTCCATTTGATTTCCATTTGCTTTTAGAACTGCTTGTAGCTTTATAGGCATCAATTCCATACATTTATTTATTACTTCCATTGACATTTTTGGCCAGTCTCCCCGCTAAATTTCCTTCAGAAGGTTTTTGATGGTTATGTTTCTTTTTCTGGAGTGTCTGCCGAAATTCTTTCAGAAATGTTCAATTAAGTTGAATTCCGGCAATTGTGGGTGATATTTTTATTTTTCTGCGCACATGCAAAGGCACACACATGCATTAACATTAGTTGTATGCGGTTAATCTCATAATAGCTTACCATCTACATATTACACACACACTCAAAGTACAATATGAAAAATAACAAGCATACATTAATCAACAGTACTTCTTTTGAGTGTTTGTTACAAGCAAGCTGTCTTGCGACATCGCTTCCCTCTAGTCAGCCTAGAGCCATATGTCTCTATGTCAATACTCTTTCTCCAGCGACAATTGCACTAGTTAAAATGTCGAAAACTTTCCTTTTATGCGCGAGTAAAAATACGTTAGAGACAGCAGTTCTAGTGTATTTCTGGTGATATTGTCAATGAACGCGTCAATAGATTGTTTTTCTTTTTTATTATGTTGTGCAATAATATTAAAATAATGTATGTAGACGAAGGTTACTAAAATCTACTAGTGAATCTTTGGTTCAAATATCTCAATAATGCTAAAGTCTACTGGTAGATTTTCAATGACAACCGTATGTTATATGTCAATAGGCGATTACATTGGCTGGGGTGCACCTAGTCAGTAACACTATTGACAATGTCACTAGAAAATCACTATATTTTTACTATTGACAAGGAGCGAGGAAATATAGATATTGTGGACTAGAGCCCCTAAAATTTACTAGTGAATCTTTGGTGTCAATGCCTCCATGTCGACCCAGAACTACTTAGTCAGTAGTGATACAGTCTAGTGGTGGATTTTCAATAACAAGCTAATGTTAAATGTTAATAGATGATTACATTGGCTGGGGTACACCTGGTCAGTAGTACTACTGACAATGTCACTAGTAAATCATTACAATTTCACTATTCGCACTTTCTGCAGGGTTGTGCTTATCAGCTCTTTTGCGTGACCGCTCTTTTCAGCTGAGCTCACTTTACTGAAGTATTTCATTCAGTTAGCTCAGTTCATTTGTAGTGAAACATTCTAACAAGCATAAAGAAAGAGCGAAAACAGAAGCATAAAAAGTGACAGATTCATGCAGCGAGTGAATGCGTGTGGTCATGCATATGTACATTATAAAACAAGGCAGATGAAGTATAAAAAATAAATGAAACTAAAATAGGAGTAGTTTAATGAGTGGGATTTGTTAATAAATATCTCTACATACAAACCACTCAGTACTGAGCTGAAAGCGCTCAGTGGATTGACCGGCTCGCAGCGCTCAGTGAGGTGAATCGTTCAATTGAACTAGTTCATTCATTCATGAGCTGCACAACTCTATATAATACATGCGACGTGAATACATTTAAAAATCATAACGTTTTTACATTTCAATACTGTTTACGCAGCTCTTTAGTGTGTATGTATGTAACGTATGGACTCCAAAACGGCTGTGCCGATTTTGATGAAATTTTCAGGGAATCTTCAGAATATTCACACTGTGAAGTCTGATTTTGGATTTTCGGTCTGCGGGCGGAGAGGCGTGGCAAAATCTATTTTTCATATTGCAATACCAATGCCACATATATATACATACATATATTTTTTTTTTGCTTTTTTTTTATTTTTATTTTTATTTTTTTTTTTTTTTTTTTTTTTTTTTTTTTTTGAAAACTGTTGTCATGTTATTCAAAACGAGATATCAAACTCTTAAATCGGTTATGTAGTTCCGAAGATATTTATAAAAAAACTATGTTAATAATGATCCAATATCAAAATTTTAAGACTTTAAATGTTGCATTAAAAAATTCGAGTTATCGGTTTATTTACAAAATATTTACATCATCCGATAGCACGATGGGGATAGCGAAGCACACCGGGTGTAGCTAGTATATAAATAAATTTAATATGAAAATACAAAAAATTAGGACTCGTATCTTAATTATTTACAAATTTATGATTTTTGTCGTCCTAAATTCTTAAATCGAACACTGTGCGCTGTGAAAAAAAAGTAACAGGTTTCGATATATCGCTCAACTCTAATGGAAATCATGATACAATTGTACTTTTTCTGATGTATTTTGTTGGATAATATTTTAAACTGAAATTTTTTTTAGAAATTGACATTTAATATGTAATTATTTCAGTTTCTATCAAAGTTCCATGTATTTTTACTATTTTTATGCATTTTTCATAATTTTTTTAAAGGTATTCACATCAGTTTTTTTTTTTTTTTTTTGGAAAAATGTAATTTTTTCCTGTGTTTGTTGTAAAAAAAATTACATCTTTCCATTTTTCCAAAAAAGAAAAAAAACTGATGTGAATACTTTTTAACTTTATTCACTAACAAATACAAAAACACCATCTCTGATCATATATAAGAAACAAAGAAAATTATTTGAATTATAAAGAAAAACAATAAATTAAGAAAACATGTTTTCTTTTTCATACGTATGCATGTTTTTTAACAAAGGAATGCACATTTTTTAAGTTTTTCCTTTTTCAGATATTTTTGAAATAATTAATTTGATAACAAAACATAAAACAGGTGGTTGGATAATTCTTGCAAGTAAAAATTTTACTAGTAATAATTTGTAGGAATTTTTTGTCTCTCAATTTTTCTCTCTCTTTTGACGCTCTCTCCTTGCAAACTTTACGAGTTAATAAACACTTTCCAGTAACAATTGTTACAAGTTCGTAACAATTTTTAGTAAATGAACAAACCTAATATACATATTTCGTTGTTTATATTAATCCTTTTGTTTTGCAAATTATTTTAACTGCTCAGAGTTGTGAAACTGTAAAGTATCTGGTTACTTAGCATTTAATATGTAACATTAACAAATAGTCATGTAAGTTTTATTAATTTAACCAACAACAAATCAAGAAAATCAAGAATGTTAGGTAGGGGTGGCAGCCAGAAACCTAAGTCTGCCTAAGTCTGACTTTGCAAGAGAGTAGGGGTAAACCCACGCATTCCAAATCCGGTGGAACCTGCAAGGTTGTCCCAATTCTATCAAGCTCATCAGAGTCCTCTGAAAGCCTCTATGCCCCGGGATCCAGATGATCCTAATATAAAACTGCTCTGCCATCTCATTTAGAGATGATCGGCAGTCGAGGGCTGTTGTTGTTCTTAGAAGCGGGATTCGAGGGCCATAACAGTTGCTCGACTATCGGTGTATATATTAATCAAAGTCGTTGAAGTGACATTCACTGTCAACCAATCCGCAACTTCTCTTATAGCGAGGATCTCTGCCTGAAAGACACTGCAGTGATCCGGAAGTCGCCTTCCAATACGAAGAAGAAGAAGAAATAAATTGCAAATATTACATGAAATAACTCAAGCAGAAATTGTGACTGTGCAAAAAATATGTACCACCACAACACTAGCGGAATTCACGGTTGGTCTTGTAGCTTTGCTTTAAATTAGCAAAATTTGCCAAAGCTACAATATGTAAAAGATCCAACCGTGGATTCCGCCACTGTAAATACAAAATTACAACCCTTCCAAATTTTTTGTAACACAACACAACAAAACACAACACAACACAAAATATGAATTTACGTTTGCAAATACCGGGTTCTTAGTAATCCAATAAAACTACAACACTGTATATACAAAAATTCGACGTTAATTTCCCAATACCCCTTTTACAATAATTCTATACAACACCGTAAATACAAAAATTTTACTTAAGTTTGGAAATTTCCATTGTGGCGACCTTATAAATTTGTATTTAGAGTATTGTGACAACATTGAAATAAGAATCGGATGTTGTACTGATGTTAGTTTTACCCGCAGACCATCGAAGCAACGTCGTGCTGATTGTCTTTTTCTGACTGGGAAATTACAAAATTTATTCGTGCTATGAAAAATATTGTCTAGATTACCAATAAGAAAAAAAGAGTTGAATAGTCAAAAATATATAATATATTTTTCAAAACTATGTAGAGTTGAAAGCAGCTATTTCCTCAATATTACTAATTTTTACTATTTTTCAGTTCTCGTGCTATTTTTGGCAAAAGATCTTTTTGAGATTAAATTTCAAAATTTTCGAAGTAATTACTCATTTAGAGCATTTTAGTGCAAAAGTAAAAAAACACACCTATTTCTATGTTATGAGTACATTAATATTTTGGTAGACTTAGTTGTACCAGCAGACAATCGTAGCAACGTCGTTTCTCATTTTCTGTCTGGGTAGATCGGTTTCTTTACTTTACATTGGAATCCCACGGGATCCCAATTTGCACAAAAAGCTTATACCTGACAAAAAATTTCTCATAAAAAGTAACAAAACGTTAGTGGTACTCGTAGTATACAGTTCCACGAATAATCACCCAAAGAACAGTCGCGCAATTAACAATTGCAGGAGGGAAAGATGTTCTCAAAAACTTTAAAATTATACCAATATTGGTCAAATTCGTTGGCACAATTTTGTACTGGAATTTCAGAGACCCATAACTCGGAAACGAAGCTCCGCCGAAAATTTTTTTTATTCTTACTTTTTAAATTTTCTATAGCGCATAGTACTTTTTGGATTCTGTACACCAAAGGCGAAAACGAACCCTATTGTTTTCACTACATTGTTCATTTGTCCGTAACAGGCTGTTTTCTCGAGAACCGTAAGAGCTACGGAACTGAAATTCTGACAGAATATGTAGATGGCAGTTAAAAACTAAAGGGTGTTCGAAAACATACAATAATATGTATATAGACACTTGAAATATGCAACGATAGTGTACTTTTATACAGACTACCTACAACAATTAACACTAAAATTAAAGAATAAATCAATATTAAAGGGTATTCTATCAATTATTGTAATTTTGACTATGTAATTTTGACAACTTGCTGTATCTTTGAAACCGTAAGAGGCAAACTCTTGAAATTTTCAAAAACGCTATCTAACGAAAGTAATGATATTACATTGTTAAATCTATTTTCTGAGTTTGCTATGGTGAAATCGACGTTATAAATAGGAAGGAAATATCAGTACCCATTCAAGCAATTAACTCTGGAAGCTGGACTGGATTTACTAGTCTTTCATTAAAGGGACTTTCGACTTTTACAGTTGATAGCAGCCATATTGTACATACTAAAGGCCTGGGTAAACAGTCTTGAAATGTAAATACGTCTTCTTTTTTAAATATATTCTCGTGGCATGTATTATACTAAACCAATAATAAATGCTGTCGTTTAATAAGCGAAGCACGGTGCTTACAAGCGATGTCGCGAAGACTTCTTGTTCGTAACAAACACCCCTTTTCCAAACGCAAAGTTTACTTTGCAAAGTCTTAATTCAGCTGGGAGAAAGACAGAAAGAGACTGTACTACTACCTCCGTCTTTCACACAGCTTAATTAAGACTTTGCAAAGTAAACGTTTACCCCTTTTACACACGGAAAGTTTACTTTGCAGTCTTAATTCAGCTGGTAGAAAGACAGAAAGAGAAAGTATTCTTACGTCTGTCTTTTACACAGCCGAATTAAGACTTTGCAAAGTAAACTTTTAGTGTGTAAAAGGGATGACACATCGTGTGTGCGTATGTACATGCATGACGTTTGTATGAAGAAGCAAGCATAACAAATTTTTTCGTCACGGAGTATTTTCTTCTTTACTCCTATACCTGCAGCAACTGAAACAAATGTCTTGCTAATACCCCTTTTAGATACGCAAAGTTTACTTTGCAAATTCTTAATTCAGCTGTGTGAAAGACAGAGGCAGAATACTCTCTCTTTCTGTCTTTCTCTCAGCTGAATTAAGACTTTGCAAAGTAAACTTTCCGTGTGTAAAATGGGTATAACAGTGTCGTTTAGCATTTGAAAAATCCCTCATGTCTTAAAAGTTCTTGTAAGTGGTCTTTTGTAAAAGACCAAAGATGATACTCAAATAGTATTAAAATTTTTGAAAGTTCATAATAAATTCATTTCAAGAGTTCCAAAATCATTTATTGCAGATATAATCACCCAATCAATTCAGAGAAAATCAGTAGAGATGGTTTCAAGTTATACAGAACTCCAAAAACTAAATAGGCCGAGGAACATAGAATTTCCTTTTCATGGGCGTGATCCTGTCCACTTTCCTAACCAGAATGTTGTTTTGTTAAGGGAACCCAATCCAATGCGTATGCAAAGTTTCATAATAAATCGATACAAAAGCTTTTAATTATTACAATTATTCCAGCTATTCGAATATGTAATTTAAAAACCTTACTCCACAACACGGACGGTCGGCTTGAGTAGAAAATTTATATAAATTCCTTACTCGAATAAACCCAAAAGTCGAATAACTCATTGATATGGACTCCTAGTTCTAATATAATGAGCTTTGTGATAGAGCATACCGATGGAATTTCCCATATACTAGTTTTTAATAAGTAATAGGCTACGTCCATAATTTTTACATCATTAAAAAAATTTTCAGTTTAATTGAACTATGGATGTTTGCATTACAATTGCATGCAATCAATTTGTTTATTTATTATTGTATTTGAATTTAATTCATTTTATCATAAAGAAAAAAATATGTATGCAAAGTCTACTTACTGCCACCTCCTGAAAGAACTGCTGCCGGTTGCTGTGATGGAATGTTTACTTTATTTGCTCTGTCTGCATGATTTATTTGAGAATTTGAACTTTGATAGTGCGCTTCAGAGTCCGCGAACTGGCATTGTTGTTGAAACTGTTGATATTGATGTCCAACTTCTGATGCATACTTAAAAGGTACTCCCGCTGTGGTGAGAGAATTACGTTTACGTTGATTTTGAATGTTAGCATTGCGATTGTTTCTATAATTTGCGTTTAAGTTGTTAATGTTACCACCGACATTTGAATTATTTATGTTCTGTTGCTGTTGAACATTATCGACCATGCCATTAGAATCATTAAATAAATTTTGAAGAGCTTGAAGCCGACGACTTCCTCCTGTTGTTCTATGATTATTTTGCATACTCAAATTATTAGAGCCAACAATGCTACGACCTTGTGGTGGCTGTGTCGGTTGCTGCTGATGTTGCTGTTTAGCTGCTTGAGCAGCTGCGTTTAGTTGCAACATTTTTTGTAAACCTAATGCATTTGTTTGCTCTTCAATTTTACGTTTGATTAAAGCATTCTGCATTATAATGCTGGTATGAGTCTGAAGTTCATCTTGACTCATTGGCGGTATTGTTGTTGAACGCTTGCTACCGCCACCTTGTAAATGATGTTGGTGCTGTTGTTGGTGCTGTTGTTGGTGCTGTTGTTGGTGCTGCTGCTGCTGCTGATGTTGTTGCTGCTGCTGCTGATGTTGCTGCTTATGCTGCTGCTGTTGTTGTTGCTGTTGTTGTTGTTGTTGTTGTTGTTGCTGAGCTGCCAACGTCTGTTGGACAATTGCTAGATTTTGAAGGTTTTGCAACTGATTCATTATTAAATTATTTGAAAGCATACCAAACTGCTGTTGTTGTTGCTGTTGCGCAGATGTAAATGTAAGAACTGCAGTCATTGCTTCGCGTTCTCTTTGAGGCAAATGTGGATTTGCCAATTGTACTACGAGTCCATGTTTTGAAATGTCACCTACATAATTTAAACAAAAACCAAATTAATATTTCTTATTCAATATGCAATTTTGAATAAAATTTTTTACCTTTCGCCAATCCCAACAAGTACATTTGAGCTTCAGGTCGGCACAAAATCGTCTTTAACTGCAAATTTACAAGAAAAGCTGCTTGCTGTTGTTGCAAATAAACGTTTTGTTTGTTATATTGTTGTTGGAGCGGATTTGCCTGTTGCAATCCTGGTGATTGTTGTTGGTGTGGCTGTTTTTGCTGAAGTTGTTGCTTTAAAATCAATGTTGAAAGATTTTCATTATCCGCGTTGTTACTAGTGGGAATATTTTGATATTCATTTTGAGTGTGCTGCTGTTCGGATTTGGAGACTGAATGATTATTTAACTGACCCATGAGCTTTTTGAAATTTTCCGTATCGCGACTAAGATTGTTATTGTTGAAATCGTTTTCAGCAGTTTTAGCACCGCTACCCCTAACAGAAGAATTTTGACGCCATTTCGCTTCTATCTCGTCAACCGAAGGAATTTCACTCAAATTGATATTTGAATGGTTTGAAATTTGTTGGTGTTGCGGTACCATTAAATGCAATGGTTCTGTCATTTTTTGCGAGTTCATTGCTTGTTTAAAGAATTCTTTTAAGGATGTAGAAGAACCACTATTTTCCAATTGTTTACTGGAATTATTTTCCGATGTATTGCCTCCAAAAAATGGCAGAAAGCGTGAGCTTACGTTAGGATTTTGATAGTGCTGAGGAGCACCAGCTCCGTTTAATTCGACACCATTCCGGATTGGATTCATCTGAGGAAGCGACTTCGTATTTCCAGAGAATTGATCATATTGAAATGGTATAGATTTCTTCGATTCATGGTCGGATTTCTCATTAAGATTAACTATTGAACCTTCTGCACTCTTGTCGTCGCTAACATTGTTGTTTGAATCAGTTTCAGAATTGCCATTTCGATTTCTGTTTAGATTTTCGGTCCATTTGGATTTACCAGGCGTCTCAATCTTTAAGCAACACAAAAAAAAATATTTACATATTTTAATTTGAGCATTGTATATGTAAATATATTTAAATATAATCATATACATATATCGTCGCCTTTCTTCTTAAACCGCGTAAGCGCCAACGACTCATTTTTCATAAAACGAAAAAAACTTAATATCTTTGTAAATGTGTTTTAAAAAAAAAATTTTTTTTACAAAACATGTCTGCGACCCTGTGGACGGTGCACAACCTTTTTGGGAATTTTTTTTTTTATTTTTTATTTCCAACTTTAGATATGAAAGTCATTCGTTTTTCATGCAAATGTCATTTTGTATGGCGCTTACGACGTTTTGGAAATGGCTTTAATTTTTGTTTTTTCATACAAAGTTGTCAAGATGAGAATGCACTCGGGTGGAAAATGTCATTTTCTACCGTAAAAACCAAAAAAGTCAATTTTGAAAAAATGGCGCTTACGTGGTTTGAGAAGAAAGACGACGATATGTATTTGTACAACACTTTTCTGTAATGTTTTTAAATCGTCCGTTTTATTCTATAAAAGATCTGGGGGCAAATTGTGCATTCGATACCGAATGAAATTTTAAAATATTCCTTTTTGAAATATATTGAAATTGTTTATCACACCGTAATTTTATCCCTGGTTTATTAGTTTTATTCTGATTTAGATATTTTAGACTTTTAATTTAATTTCATTCATTAACTTGTTTTATTGATCTATTTACAGCCGAATTTCAATAATCTACAACTCCAGTGTTGAGATTTTGAGCTCAAATAACCGAGAGTTCATAATAGTAAAGAGTTCAAATAACCTAGGCGAAGTAAAAATAATTGAAACAAACAAGATTTTGCATAACTTTCATTACTTATTCCAAACTCGTTATTTTCAACTTGTGAATTTAACAATTTTTGGAAATAAATATGAAAAATGTAAACAACAGTACTTTTATCTTAACCTTCCCAGACAAAGATAACTTGATCTATATTACAGTGGCTAATCTTTGTAATCGAATGTGAGTCTGATAGACTGAGCGGGAAAGCAAGTGGCAAACGTCATTGGCAAGTCAAAAATTTTAGAGAAGGAAATTGTCAGCGCGTCCGTTACACCCAACGCAGATATTTATAACCGCCAAAAATTTTGTTCGTAGAGTACTAGCTATCAGTAACAGTCAATTCCATACGCACAACATAGAAAAAATTGTTAACATTTTAAATAACAAAAATTAAAAGTTTTAAAAACCCCCGATATATCCAGAAAAGATGTGATATCTTCTAAGCGGCTGGACCAATTTTTTTCAAACATAGCTAAGAACACTCTCGAGATCAAGCCACCTTTAAAAAAAAAAAAAAAAAAAAATAAATCAAAATCGATCCAGCCGTTTGGCCTGTACGTGGACGTGGACGTACAGACACACACTACAAACTTATATACCCCTTTTTATTGTTGGGGGTTAAAAACAACAGTTTTCCCACAAAATTGACAATAATTTATTTTATCCTACATGCCTATACAAAACCGCGAAGCTAGTAACCCTAGCACAGAACACAAAAGGTACTGCAGTATAAAATGTATACCCGGTCTTACCGACAATAAAAACCTGAAGACAACAATAAATAAAAAACCATGAATCAAGACAACAAGATTGCGCACTCAGCCGTACAAAAAATTTTCTACTGCGCATCTACGTCAATATAGAATACACACGTGTGTTTGTTGTAAAAAGTGTGAGAGAGAGAGCACATTTCACAAACAAATGTGTGTATTTTGTTTACTATAAAATTCCACATCTACGTCACAGACAGAAAATAAAATAACGGACAGGCGCAATCTAGTTTTCTTGATTCATGGATAAAAACATGTATGTATGTATGTATGTTTGGCATATAAACCATATAAAACATTAAATACAATCTTTACAAAAACAAAAACACCTGTAGAAAAATTGCAACAAAACAACGTTGTATATGAAATTCCTTGTAAGGGTAATGAAAGTTATTACTCGTTATTCGATAACGAGTGCCGCGATTTGCCCCCTGTTTAACTACCGAATAAGATGTTATTTCATTTAAGACGCTTTTTGGGTTCGAGATTAAAATTAGTTTATTTAATTAGCTAATCCGAAAAATAACTTACTGCCAGTTTATAGAAGCCATGTAAAAATTCTCGGCTGTCTATTTATAATGAAAACAAAAACAAATTTTGAGTGCTTTGTTTTTGATTTCAATATAAATAGGCAGACGAGAATTTTCACATGGCTTCTATGAACTGGCAGTTAATCTCACATTAATTGAGTTTGATGTTTTTGAGTGGTAGTTTAAACTTCTTATTATGTGTAGTATTACCATACTGAGGAACAAAATAGTGGCAGCATTTTTTGTGCAAAAGTCATACATGTTATCAACAGACTTTGGTCTGTTGTGGGAAGAAGAAGAAACTGTCATATTTTATTATTTACAAGTAAAATATTGTGAGTGTTACATAGCGTCTATACCTGATAAAAATTAGTCATAACTAACAAAACGTCGGCAGAGCCGTTGTCAAATTTTTGTTAATGCAAGCATACATGCGAAAACGTTGTGTTTTTTTTTTATTATGATAAATCATAATTTCGTTGTCGTCATGAAGAAAGTTTGTCACAATGTCTGCAATATTTCACTTAATATTTATTAAAAAGTAGTTATTTCAGATAAAGATTATCTAGTTAATAATCTAGGTTTAACCGAGCAAAATTACTCAGCTAAACTATAGTTAGAACTGTCAAATGATAAATGTATGGAATAAATATTACGCAATTAAAAAAAAAAATTACAAAAAAGTATAATAAATAAACATATTCATACATAAATAAAATGGATGCTTATTATGACGTTGTTGCACGCAACTTTTTCTGTTTGCTAATTTCAGCGCTATAAAAGAGAGCTTTATATGAAAAAGGGTGTAGAATGAATCTCGGACGCATTTTTGGCAACTATTTTGATATAAGTTGCTTCTCCAGGCCTCCTATTGACAAATAAAAAATTTTCATGCAACTAATTTCATGAAAAAAAATGCTTAATGTAAATTAGGTACATATCATTTAAATTTTTATTTTACAAAAATTCAGAATTCACTTATTGAAGTTTTTTAAATAAATTTAAAGAATTATCACATCGCTTTTTAAGTGTAACTATTTATGTAAACTATTTTCAAGAATGCCATATCTAGATTGAAAACAAAGTATGGCATTTCTAGCTAAATTGACAACTGTTAATCCATCACTGAAAAACAGCATGGGCGGTTAAATCCCGTTTAACTTTGTATCTTGGTTAACTCAAACGTATGTTAAACTAAGTTTAACTATTTAGTAAGAAACTAGCCCTATATGTATACGACTAACCAAAAAGCACAAATCTTTAATCTTGAACTCAAAAAGTCGCCCATAAACAAGAACCATCAGTAAAAAGTGTAAGTAAAGCAGAGAAATCAACGACTTTTTGCTTCATCACTCGCTTAAATACAGAAGGGTCCGTGCTTGCTTTATTATATACCTTGAGACTATCATCAATCCAAATAAGGTCTTTAGACCTGTCAGGGATTTCTGGTTTATCCGGGAACGTAATTTCACATCTTTTCAAAAGTAAAATAATTTTGCAAATTGAGAATGATCCTAGTAAAGTTGGCGATTTAATATGTTTCCAGAAAGTCTCATGCAGTCCATCTGAAGACCTTGAAATAGATCTGGAAGCCATGGAAACAGAACTCTTCTCGAGTAGTGACTGAAAGTCTTGAAGATGTGTTTCGATTTGCAGGAGCTGGATTGGGGTCGACCGTAATAAACCAGAAGCAGTTCGGTAGCAGTTGTTGATAGATGTGTTCAATTTCCTGACATTACTTTTTCAAGTGAATCCGTAAATTGTTATCCCATGTAAAACTATACTTGTGGTTAAGGAGCGACAAATGCATAGAGCAGTTTCCATGTGCGGTCCTTTATTACGACATCATATTAACTTCATTAAATTGTTTATTTTGCTTAAATTAGTCCATAAAAAATTCACATGTGAATTCCAAAGAAAATTTTTAGTACATAAAACTCCTAAAATTTTCATTTCTTGCTTAACGGGAAGATTGCAACCTCTTCTCCTCTATACGTGGAGAAGTTAAGTTTTTTCAGCAAGAATAACAGCACCAGTTTTCTTACCCCAAGCACAAATTTTTTAATCAAAATTGTTCAAATATTGGTTTATTTCTGTCTCAAAACCAGAAGAAATGGCAAAAATATTATCAGCGTAAATGCCTACGTAATCAATTCCTGGAAGATTTTGTATGGCTTAGGCTAGCGAATTCGCATAAATTGCATAGAGAATCACTGACAATGGTGAGCCCTGTGGGACACCATTGTCAAGTGGATAATGTAGAGAACAATGACCATCCACCCTAACCATGTCTTCGATTTTCTAAAAATGACTTTAATAGTCTGAGAATCTGTCGAGGTATACCCCATTCGATAAGTTCAATGATAACGAAGGTTGAAACCACTCGCAGGATTTGGAATGCGAGAGGACAATGCAGAGCTTACGCTTTTTGAGATTATATCGCAAGTCTCTTCCAGTTGGTGACATAGGGTATGAACACCATGTTTTGGAATAAAGGCAGAAATTTCATGTCGGGTGTATAGCCAAAATTTTTTCATATACAGTTAAACCTCGATTATCCGGCTCTCGTGGGACCGGCACCAGCACGGATAATCGGAATATACGGTTAATAGAGTTTATATTAAAATATACAGACATTTTTGTTTATTTTTTTAACATTTGATTTATGTAACTACAGATTCAAATATACCACATATTTTTATACAAAATATACAAATCGTCACAGAGAATGCAAAATGAAATACGTATGATGTGTGGGCACATGAAGGTCTATAAGGTCTTTAGACCTGTCAGGGATTTCTGGTTTATCCGGGAACGTAATTTCACATCTTTTCAAAAGTAAAATAATTTTGCAAATTGAGAATGATCCTAGTAAAGTTGGCGATTTAATATGTTTCCAGAAAGTCTCATGCAGTCCATCTGAAGACCTTGAAATAGATCTGGAAGCCATGGAAACAGAACTCTTCTCGAGTAGTGACTGAAAGTCTTGAAGATGTGTTTCGATTTGCAGGAGCTGGATTGGGGTCGACCGTAATAAACCAGAAGCAGTTCGGTAGCAGTTGTTGATAAATGTGTTCAATTTCCTGACATTACTTTTTCAAGTGAATCCGTAAATTGTTATCCCATGTAAAACTATACTTGTGGTTAAGGAGCGACAAATGCATAGAGCAGTTTCCATGTGCGGTCCTTTATTACGACATCATATTAACTTCATTAAATTGTTTATTTTGCTTAAATTAATCCATAAAAAATTCACATGTGAATTCCAAAGAAAATTTTTAGTACATAAAACTCCTAAAATTTTCATTTCTTGCTTAACGGGAAGATTGCAACCTCTTCTCCTCTATACGTGGAGAAGTTAAGTTTTTTCAGCAAGAATAACAGCACCAGTTTTCTTACCCCAAGCACAAATTTTTTAATCAAAATTGTTCAAATATTGGTTTATTTCTGTCTCAAAACCAGAAGAAATGGCAAAAATATTATCAGCGTAAATGCCTACGTAATCAATTCCTGGAAGATTTTGTATGGCTTAGGCTAGCGAATTCGCATAAATTGCATAGAGAATCACTGACAATGGTGAGCCCTGTGGGACACCATTGTCAAGTGGATAATGTAGAGAACAATGACCATCCACCCTAACCATGTCTTCGATTTTCTAAAAATGACTTTAATAGTCTGAGAATCTGTCGAGGTATACCCCATTCGATAAGTTCAATGATAACGAAGGTTGAAACCACTCGCAGGATTTGGAATGCGAGAGGACAATGCAGAGCTTACGCTTTTTGAGATTATATCGCAAGTCTCTTCCAGTTGGTGACATAGGGTATGAACACCATGTTTTGGAATGAAGGCAGAAATTTCATGTCGGGTGTATAGCCAAAATTTTTTCATATACAGTTAAACCTCGATTATCCGGCTCTCGTGGGACCGGCACCAGCACGGATAATCGGAATATACGGTTAATAGAGTTTATATTAAAATATACAGACATTTTTTTTATTTTTTTAACATTTGATTTATGTAACTACAGATTCAAATATACCACATATTTTTATACAAAATATACAAATCGTCACAGAGAATGCAAAATGAAATATGTATGTATGTGTGGGCACATGAACTTAAAAAAGGGAAACACCGGATTTAGATTTACATAATAAAAAACATATGAATGCTGCACGGATAATAAATGTAAAGCACGGTTAATAGAGGTATAAATCTAAAGGACGGATAATAGAGGTAAAGCACGGATAATACAGGGAAAAATAAAAAGAACCGCATGCCGGTTAATAGATGTAACCGATTAATAGAGGCCCGGTTAATCGAGTTTTAACTGTATTTTAAAAAGTGGTGGTAAAAGAGAAATAGGACGGTAGCCGCTTATTCGATTAGGGTCTTTTCCGAGCTTAGGAGTGGTAGATACGAACCATATTGAACCATATTGGATTGTGTTTAGCCTTGGATTCTCTCGTGAGAGGAATGGTTTCATTAGCTGCTTTTCTTAAAATTCGCTTAATCTGAGCTGCTTCTCTATTAATATTTAAAGACTGTAAATTCCTCATTTACTAATGTTGCCCTCTTTCCATAAAGAGACCAATTAGCAGATCGACACGAAAGCGTGGTGAAAAGATTTTCTTTACTGTTGCGTTATTATCAGAAATTATAATTGGAAAGTGATCGGCAACATCTGCAAAGACAAACGCGACAATGACAATTCTGATGCAATGTCTACACTGGCCATGGAGACATCAACAGACGTCAGGGCATATCTCGTGCTATGTTTTGTGAGTTAAAATCTCCTGTCAAAATGTGATCATCATTATGAGGGTACGACAGACAATCAAGCGTAGAAGAAGTCATTCTCAACTCTCATTCTTTATATATATATTGGTAATGAAAAGTTCTTTGTTGCACTTTAAGATCACTGTCTGGAAAATGAAATTACTGGAGGATAACATATGTTTAGTGGCATTGATACCATTCTTTACAAAAAGAGTTATGCCCAATTTGGCATAGGAATGATAGTGATTGTGATGGGAAAAGTTTGTATTCCGGTAGGTGTAAAAGGTGACGGTCTCTATCAGTGATGTGTTTCTTGTAATGCAATGACATTTGGTTTATTTTTCGCTACTAGAAGTTCAAGAGCAAATTTGTGACAGAGAAATCCTTGAATGTTCCACTGAAGCAGGGTGATATTCAATTCAAAATCCAAGAATAAAATAAAATATATAAGGCTTACTTTCTTTTCTTAGAAGAGGAAGTTTTTGTTTCTTTATAGGTGTTGTTTTTTTTATTAAGTTCGGGAAATTTGCTGTATAACTGCGTACATGGTGTTGATGCACTATCCGAAGACTCTATATGTGGTCTAGTAGGAGAATTTAATCACAAACCATCACTTATTTCCATTGTTAAATCGTTAACACTTACATTTGTATCTACGGTTACATCTTTATGCAGGTCCTTCGAGTTCATCATCGGAAAGGCTAGATTCTCATATTGAGCATTCTTTTGTTGAAGTGTACGGTGTAGACTCAATTACGTTTTCTCCGGAGATTTGCGTTTTTGGCAGAGAAAAATCGTTACCCAAATTCAGTTCATTTATTTCATCTTGGTCTGTTAAAAATATTTCGCTGTTTTTGCTTTTGTCGCTGTTGTCGTTGATGTTGTTGTTTGTTGTCTTGTGGTTAAAAGAAAAGGAATGTTGCTTTATCATGTAACGGTTCAGAGAATGAGGTTATATTCTGAGAAGATGGTGCTATTGGGTTAATTGCATATTGGGCTATAGCTTTTTTTAATGGCGATAACTCTTTGGTTGTTTTAATGGAAGATGTAGTTCTTGTTGTTTTGATAGATTCGGTAGAAGTAGGGGGAGGATTTGATGTGTTATCTGTATAGGTTTACGATTTATTCGTTGTATTTCTTTTTGTTGGAAGTTTGAGCGTGTTTAGAGTTGAATTATCGTTGAACGTTTTCCAATCTTCGCGAAAAGTGCATCTTTTTGAGATACGAATGTAGTTAACAGACTTACGTTTCCAAAAACTCGGGCAAAGGGATTCGTGTGAGGGATGTTGATCTGTCGTACAATTAACGCAATACTTCCTTAAGCAATGTTCATGAGGTATAAGAAATGCGCATATTTGCGTACTTCTATAGATTTACATCTGTTTTTGGTATGACCAAGTATCTGACATAGTATACACCTCATCGGGTTTGGAATATATTCTTCTACTGCTACCCTTTCCCATCCAAGTTTTAAATTGCTGGGAAGATGAATAAGTTCAAACGTGATTACAACCGCGCCAGTCGATATAAGTTTGTCTCCATCTTTCTTCATTAGCTTGCGTACTTCTTCCACTTTTTGGTCCCTTAGGGATTCAAGTATTTCCTCTTGTGGGATTTCAATCAATTTTCTCGAAAAGATGTGTGCTTGGATAGTGTTTAATGACTTATGCATAGTTATTTTAACAGGAATACAGTCTATACATTTTGCTTTTAAGAATTTATCTGCAGTTTTACCATCAGGGACCTTAAGAAGATCGCCACTTCTCATATCGTTCACTACAAGTCGTTCTTTAGATATGTAGTTGAGGCCGCGTTCTACTTGGAAGACATTATATGATGATAAAGGTCGTGGTTCCACATTTTCCGTCAATGGTATAATTGAAGCGACCAAATACCGGGTGGGAGTTCGCGGAAACGGTTGTAGTTCGGGGGTTAACCCCATTCATTTTATTAGGAAAAACTTAACACTTGTCAAAGAATTCAACAAGCTTCAGTGATCAAATAAAACAAAGAAGGGTATTGAGTTTATCAGTCTTTGTATGTATGTACGCTGAAGGAAACGTAAGTGTCTCCAAGTCACCACTTTTTTCCACTATTTTGGTGACATTCTCAACGGAGAATCTACACATTGATATTGTTTCTGATGCGTAGAAAACATTTTTTCAGATACACACAACTATGCTTCTTTTTATTATTTTATTGGTTTGTTGAAAATAAAAGTGGAAGCAAAATTTAGGTTAGGCTAGGTTAGGAAGGGTGGTGCTATACCGCACCTCTATTCAGAGACCCAATTGAGTCCATTGTGATTCCCTTCTGTTGCCAAAAATAAAAGTAAATTATTTACACCAAATTTGTAGCCAGAAGTGACCCTATTATCCGTCATTGAGCCACCGAATTCCCATGATGAAGCCCCTGTTGTCCTCTAGTTTTCACTTCCCGATATCAGTAATGCTTTCATGGAAACGTCTGCTCAACCATCTAAGCCTATGACGTTGCAGCTTCGTGCAATGACAGATAATATGTTCAATGGTTTCTGGTTCCTCTTCATCCCTGTACATCCTACAGAAATCTGGAGTGCCAGTTTTACAAATGCTGGTTCTTGCTCTGACCGAGCGCCTATCATGATTCGCATCGCCTTATTATTCATGTACAGTAGAAGTTTGGATCTTCCTCGAGACTCTACAATCGTCCATATTTCGCCATGAACTGTCGGTCCTGATTTCTACCCGATTACTGAGTGTAATGACCTATAGGTAATTTCACCGATCTGTCTGACATTCCCTCATCTAATGCCGACCCTATTCTTGCCAGCTCATCGACAGTTTCATTTCCCTCAACACTGCTGTGGCCAGGAACCCAACATAGTCTGACACTATATTTATCCATAAGTAAGTTGAGGGCTTTAATACAGTTACTAACAAGTTTCGATTTGACATTGTGTCCCTTGAAAACTTTTGCCGCTGCCTGGCTGTTGATGTAGGTTACCTTCTCACCTTCATCTACATTCCTGGCCACCAGCTCCGTGGGCCTGAGGATCGCCGAGATCTCAGCCTGAAAAACGCTGCATTCATTCGGCAGTCTGAAAGAACTACGAATGTTCGTTCCTAAGATATAGAGACCAGCCCCTGTACCTTCCCCCATTTTGGATACGTCTGTAGAGACTGCACTACCCTCATATAGCCTATCGGATTTGTCCCTATCCGGAATTACCTTTGGGGGGTGTCTACTAAAATCGATTTCAGCGACCTTATAGTCCATAAACCCAGGGGTTACGGATCCCTGATCACCAAAACCGATCTCATTTAAGATTGACCTGTTATTCCTGTCCTCGCCAAACCTGTTTCTACGAGTCTAAGGAGACTTCTAGACGCCGTTCCCACCAGAAAGTCCTCTGTAGGAAGTAGATGAAGCATGACGTCCTAGGCAGGCTGAGGTGTGCTCCTCTGAGCACCTTTAATGCCCATCGAGGCACATCTTTGAACCTTAGCTAGTAATCTCCTGTGACTTTCCTTCCTCAATGACTCCCACCATACCAAACAACCATCTGATATAATCGGTCTGACAACCGATGTGTAAATCCAGTTTACTATCTTCGGTTGCAGACCCCAGTTCCTTCCTATGGAGTTCCTGCATGCGTAGTACGCATTGAGCCCTTTCTTTAGCCTTTCCTGTGTGTTCCCTTTCCAAGAAAGCTTGGTATCTATTAAAACATCCAGGTATTTAGCTCCCTGGTGACAAAACTCCTCCCTGTGGTGTACCTTTTGTCAGTAATCTACTCAGGTTTTCCTTTCCCATACTCGACTTGATGATTCTGCTATTAAAAATGATAACTATCCGCTCCACAAGAACCCCAAGTGTCTCCAGCGACTCCCTCATAGCATCTATACTTATGTTGTTAAAGGCTCCCTCAATGTCTAAGAATGCAGCCAGTGTGTAATCCTTGTGCTGCAGTTCTCCCTCTATAACACCAACGACGTTATGAAGCGCATTCTCAACAGACCTGCCTTTTCGATGGGCGTGCTGAGCGCCACTAATGTCGCGGTTATCAATCGTGTTCCTTAGATGCAGATTAATCAGTCGTTGTAATGTTTTCAAAAGAAACGTCGAAAGACTGATTGGTCTGAAATCCTTCGGTTATTAATGGCTTGCCTTACGCGCTTTGGTAAGCTAAATTTAAGTTTTTATAAAAATTAATTTAAGAAATCAGATTAAAAGGTTAGTATACTGTATAATTAAAAAAATTATACAAAATGAAATTACAAAAATAGCAATCCATATTGTAAAGGTATGCATTTTTTTTTCTTTTTTTGGATAAATGTATTTTTTTTCCTGTGTTTGTTGTAAAATTACATTTTTCCATTTTTCCAACAAAAAAAAAAAAAAACTGAAATGAATACCTTTTGTATAAAAAATTAAAAAAATTATTTGGAAAAAATAAAAGAAAGGTTGCTTTCAATGGACCTTGCCAAAGTAAAGTTTGAAAAACTGTGTGGATTAGTATTTGTTGGGTAGCTCGCCCACCACTGACATTTACATATACATATACATATATTTAATAGAAATGATAAAGAAAATCCCTACTTGTTGGTCATACGCTGCAAGAATGAATGAATTATTTCCTGTTATTGTATGTTTTTTATGCATATGTTCCATTTTTATACATTTGTTTAATAAAACACCAAAATGTAAACAAAATATGCAATTTCATTATCAAAAGTATATACTAGAATTAATAAAATTTAATGTAAACAAAATATGCAATTTCATTATCAAAAGTATATACTAGAATTACTAAAATTTAATCAGTAATGTCAGTACATAGTTGCTTTTAGATGACACGGACATGTTAAATGTCTATAGCTAAATGCATTGTTTGGGGTATAATGTCAGTATTACTGGCAACAAAGACAATAGTGAATCAGTGCTGATTCACTTTGATGATTCTTATTAATCGATTTATCTTAATCCAGGGAGTGCAAAGATATGCAGTTGTCAAAATTCAATATGGCGGCCAACAGAAACCATTTTGTAAATACGAAAAAAATAAAAAGTCGGTGGGTACCATTCGACATGTATTTTAAAATCATCTTTAGGTTTCTCTTATGATTTTGCATTTTGAATGACCACTTGGGATATTTAACGGTTCAAAGTTGGTCGCAGTCGGGTTTTTTGATTTTTTGTATAAATACTTGTTTTATAGAGCGTTACAAAATCTTATTAATTGTCGCATTCATAAGACGTAGCTGTTGAGCTAAACAGTTGTGAAACTGTTGATAACTGTTGGCCTCAACAGTTACGTCTTAGAAACGACTTGATGGATAAAATTAAATTTTATATCTTTATTTCGTTTCTTCATAGCATTTGTAATTAAAAATTTAAAAAATATTTTATCCTGCCACCTAACAAAGCATAGAAAAGGCATAACTCACAACAACACAACATGTTGAGTATAGGTAGCGAAAACATTTTGTGATGGAAAATTACTCAACTGTTGAGTGGAGCGGAACTACTCAACTATGCGATTCTAAGACAAACACTCAACGATTGCGCAACAGCTACGTCTTATGAATGCACCCAATATTAAAATCTAAGGTCGTGAAAGTAGTAAATGCAAGTAAATCAATCGTTCGTAGCGATTTTTGGACAGTGAACATCTGCAGCTTCGAAAACTGAGAAAAAAGCTCCATTAAATGTGTCTAGACAACACCAGCGCCTTCAATTTGTTACGACCATATGACATGGGACTTCCAAAAAGAATTTAAGCGATAAAAACTGGATATTGGAGAAAATAAAAGTTGTAACCATCGTGTTCATCCATGTTGAAATTTTTTTCATTAGAAAAATTGACCTTTCGCCAATCGTTATCGCTTAGGCTGAGTTTACATCTGGCATTTCTTGTGTGCCATTTGCCCAAAAAAGCGTAACCAACTAATTACTAATGAAAAACTGTTTGATTCAGACATGTATTTATTGATTTAAACAGTTTGCAATCATGCTGGATTCTATAAAATTGTCTATTAGTTATGTATGAAACTATTTAACTTAATAAATACATGTCTGAATCTAGTGTCCAGGAGACGTACAAAAAAAGCAATCAATCGGTAAGAATGTGTTAGTGTCGTTTAATTGATGATTTTTCGGAGACGTACAAATAAAATCGTCAATCGGCATTTTAATTTTGTGTTCATTGTGTGCGATGGCATATATGTCTTCATCGGATGATGATTTTTCATTATTAGCTGCATTAAAACTTTATAAAATGTTTGTATAAAAAAGCACATTAAACAAATATACAGAGCTAAATAATAATTTTTCTATCTTCCACTCTAATTTTTCATCTATTATTATTATTATTTATTAAACAGCTGCATGAATGTTTTGATTTTCTGTCTATTGAGAATGAAGCGAAAACAGAACTCTAATTGAGAATACATCTAACGAACGAAACGAATATATACTAAAGGTATTCACGTCAACTCTTGCAACTGTGCAAAAATGCATAATTGCACTTTCTTACGTGAGCAACCCATTTTGTTTAATTGTCTATAAAGCAACACAATATGTGCTCGTATGTTTGTTTAAATGCTGAAACGAAGTGTTGGAACTTCACTAATTAATTTGTAATCAATTCACTAATAAAAATATCAATATTATAATATATTATTATAATAATAATATTGGTATTATTTAACAAAATTCTAATAACTATTTGAGCCACAGGTCTTTTGAAAATAGCAAAATTATGTATGTATTTGTTATCTGAAAATCGAATTTGAAGATTTCTTTATAATTTCTAGCTAAGAATTTTTAAATATTCTTTTAATTTTATAATTTTTTAATTAATTTATTTGTATCGAAAATATCTTCAACGACTTGTTTTTTCATTTAAAAGAAAAACATTTAGGAATTTCTGCGTTGTAATGTATGGTTGATTTTATAAGTACTTTTTGTCCATTTTTTCTTTTTGGATTGGCAATGCCATAAAAAGTTGCACAACTTTGCAAAATTTACCCTGATAATCTTGCACTTACTCAGACCCTGACAATTTTGCATCATTTGTGCAAAATAATTTTCTATGTGGTTGTTATATTTTTTGAAAATTTTGCAATTTTGCTTTTCTGCAACAGTGCAACTTTTGATCAGATTGTAAAATAATATGAAACTAAATCAGGTTTGAAATAGAGCTAAAGAAGGAATTTTAAAGCCAAAAAATAAAGCTAAATTTTTTGTAGCTTTGCAATAGCAACTTTTCATTATTTCTATATTTTTATAGTTTAAATGGTGTTTATGTAGGTATAAATAATATTTTTGGTTCATTTAAATAAAAAACATTGAATCAAAAATATCATAAAATTATTTATTAACTTGGGGATTACACGATCAATTTTTGCCTTTCAAGTTAATAAATAATTTTATGTTGTTTTTGATTCAATGTTTTTTATTTAAATGAAACAAAAATATATTTTTATATTATTTATACCTTTAAACTATAAAAATATAGAAATAATGAAAAGTTGCTATTGCAAAGCTATAAAAAAATTTAGCTTTATTTTTTGGCTTTAAAATTCCTTCTTTAGCTCTATTTCAAACCCGATTTAGCTTCATATTATTTTACAATCTGGTCACACTGCGCACAAGCAACTGATTCAGGGAGAAAACCAAAATAAATGCGTGAATGTTTCCTTTTCAAACCAAAACATTCGAATGTTTCCATAATAATTTGGAAAGATGAGAGTAAATGTGTGTTTCGTTTGTCATTCTCGCAAAGACATGCATGTTTCGTTTGTTTCGCTTTTTTTGAACGAAACAAACGACACCTAGAGTGATGTTATATTCAATTCGATCTCTAATGTTTCATTACTCTAATGTCTCCATTCTCTCATGTTTCCATTCTCTCATGTTTCCATTCTCTCATGTTTCCATTCTCTCATGTTTCCATTCTCTCATGTTTCCATTCTCTAACAGCAACACACATTTTTTCAGTTCCATTGCTCGTTTCGCTTTTACAAATTAGAATAGGAAGACTGTTTGAAAATTTGATAATGTGTTGAACAGCGTTTCAATCATACTCGTGCGGATCATTATTATTTATAATAATAATAATTTTAGTTCTTCAAACCATTCTAAAAAAAACAAACGTTTTTCTTAAAAAAATTTCGAAACAAACGATTGTTATTATAAAAACAAGACATTGGGTAGTGTGAATAAAAAAAATATATGTACATATGTATGTATTTGCTTTTTAGTTAAAAATTTGTTTTAAACACAAAATTCACTTACATAAATACATATGTATTTGGAGTTTTAAAAACAATTTTTAAGTAATTTTTTTCATTCAATTTGTTGTGTCTTAACACAAGTAATAACGTCGGCAGAATGATGACGTCAAATTGCTTGTTTTCAACAATGTATCTAGATGTGGCGAACACGTATATTCAAATATATTTGAATTTTTATGCATATACATTCCTAAATTATCCTGTATTAGATATTTTGCCTTGTAAATTGAAATTATATTTATTTTATTTATTTCAAACATTTTTTCTTACTGTTTTGTTGAAAAAAAAATTAATATTATTTCAATTTGACAGCATGTGTTAAGAGATTATTGCTCAGCAATGTATTTTAACATTTGTTGCTGAATATATATATATTCGAACACATATTCATACGGTCTACACGCTAATATCTTGTGTCGGCAATCGAATTTGACAATTGCCATGGCAATAATTGCCAAGATTATTGCTCGTGTGGACGGCTAGTTAAGATTAGAAAATTAGAGAATATAATATTTATAATAATCATAAACTGTTTGTAGACTTTTGATTGTTTGGTTTTTTACAAAGATCAATTGTAAATTTTCATAAAGTGCAAAATAATTTTTTTCATCCGCGCACTTCTCCCTGTCGTCACAGAACAAATAACACAAAGCAAATGACGTTTTTTTCGTCAATCAGATTTGGAGACGTACAAATAATCAGCCGTCAAATAAAAATATCAAAATTTTTTGATTCTCATCAATCAGTGCCGGCAACGTGTACGTGTAGCCGAAAAGAAACGACTGCACGCAGACAACTATGTGATTGATGGGTTTTTTTGTACGCTTGTGTGACACATGGCACACAGATGGAAACCCGGCCTTAGTTGTTTTTGGAAATGCCATTTCATATGGTCTTTTGCAAATTAAGCGCGGAGAACATGAAAAAAAAAATAGATTAGGACCTAATATTACAGTGTAAAATAAAACCATATACATATGTACATACAATTTTTTACTCAACTTTCCTGAATCATATGACATTAAATTTTGAAATTGTTGTGGCCTGGCTGTTTTTTTAAATAAATGATTAAATTTTTCAAAAGAAAGAATAAACTTGATAAAATTTTTCCAAGCGTTAGTAGTCGATTATTGTCACTTTTCGTTTATAAAATCGGTATTTTTTAATATATAACTTTACAATGAAATGAACGAGAAAGCCTAAATTCTGATATTTTGCCAATTGCACACTTTCGTTTTCTTGCTTTTTTTTCTAAAATGTATATGTATGTATGTATTAAAGGGTTGCATTTGTATACTCTTTTATATAGCCAAAACAAATATACCATGGTATGTACCATATAATTGTAGTGTGAGCGACAGAACTAGTATAAGAGTTATTGTGTGCGCGTGCTTTTCCAAATTAAAATACATTTGAAAACAAATAACAATTGCTTATTGTATTGCTGCTGAGCAACTGTTTGATCTGTTTTTGCTCAAAAAATACATATTGTAATACAAATATATGAAAAAACCACAATTGAAACAAATACATGATGTGCAGATGTATGTTGGGACGTTCGTTATGTTATTTTGTGGCGCAGCCAAAGTATAGAGAGAGAAAGAGACAATTTTGCTCTGAGAGTAATTACAAATGCATGTGTTTCATGTACATGTATCATTTACTTACATATGTATATGCAATTTTGCTTTCATTCATTCATTCATCAGCCAATTACATTTTTTCTCAACACATCATAAGGCACTTATGGTAAAAGCAGTTTTATGTATCTTATTTGCCTTAGAAAAACAAAAATAATAAATGTGTTTTTCTCATTTGGTCATTGCACAACCATACAATAATTGCTTAAAAAATCAACATTTACAACTAGTAACAGAAAACGATAAATAACATATTTGTTCATACCAGAACTAAAAAACACGCAAAACTAGTGCAAACAGATGTATCTGTGCAATGCTATAGTATGTATGTGTTTTCCGTTTTGTATTATTTTAGTTTTTAACCCCCGACTAAAAAAAATGGGCGGTTATAAGTTTGTAGTTTGTGTCTGTGTATCTGTACAAGTACTCGTACAGACCAAACGGCTGGACCGATTTTGATTTAGTTTTTTTCTGTTTGAAAGGTAACTTGATTGAGAAGGTTCTTAGTTATATTTTAATAAAATCGGTCCAGCCTTTTCTAGAAATATTCGCGGGTTTTTAAAATTTTTAATTTTTGTTATTAGAATTTAACATGAAACAAAAGGCTACAAAAATTTATTTAGTTTAATGTGCTATTCCTGCCATTATGCAGAAAAAGTGAATAAACTTGTGTAAACATTTCTGCTCCCTGTTGCATATTTAAAATTTGCTATATTATTTACCTTTTTCGAATTTTGATTGTGATTTTCTTTGCTCTCATCACAATGTGTGTCGCCACCACATATTTCAACAGAATCTTGAGTGCTACCGCTGCTACTGCTTTTATCACCATTACGTAAATGTTTTTCATCGTCGTCGAAACCGCATAATTCAATTGTATCTAAACGTGATGTCGGACCACAACTAAACCATTCGGGTTCTTCATTTTGCTGATTTTTAAAATGATCGTACTTCTCTTCTTTTTCTCTGTCCTTTGGATTTGAAACAACTAAAAATCCAGATACAACACGTTTTACATAGTTCGATTTGCCAGCAGAGGCATCGGCAGTTTGAGCTTTGCTTGAATTTTTACTCAAAACTGTAACAAAAAACCAAATAAGACAAAATTACTTGGAACCAATTTCCTAAAACGAAACCAAATAAAACATTACTTACCCGAATGGTTATTATCAACGTTCATTTGCTTATTAAACTGATCGCATTCCGACGAGTTTGTTTGATAATAATGTGGTTGGTAATTACCAGACCATTTATTATGTGTTATACGACCACTGCCTATGCGTCGTTGATTTGTTATTATTGCAGGATCCTGGAAATAAAATAATTAGCTAGCAAGTAAAATAATGTTCATCTTAAAGTATGTAATTACAACTTACTTTAAAATCAATAGGTTGTGGTGGCTGGCTTCTTATAATTGATTCGTCCATAAATTTACGTTTAACAAAAGCTGGCATCATATCATTACAATGCGATTTTATACTTTTGCCGTTATTGTTGGGACAAATATTATTCGAATTTTGTTTGTTATTAGATCGTGTGGCTTCATTAACAAGGGGAGTTTTCCAAATGTTAAAACGTTTTAGACGTGCCTCTAATTCAATTACATTACAATTAACAATATTAGGCGTTGCATGAGGAGAAAGAATTTGTTTTAGCTTTGTATTGGACATTTCATCACGAATCATGCGAAGATCTGACTGGGAGTAGCGAATAACTGAATCGTAGTTTGATGTATGAATTCCAGATTTACTTTTAGGATTAATTTTTTCATAGTCATTCGAAGTTTCAACAGATGGAACAGATTTTGACGCTGTAACGACCATATTTTTTCCTTTCATATGCTTGCGCATTTCTCCAATATTGTGATTGGTAATATTACCGCCATCATCCTTCAATGGACTAACATGTTTGGACACATTTGTCAAATCACTATTTGCTTGCGCATGTGTTGGTTGAGTATATGGTGTAGAGGAACGAGTGGAAAGAACATGCAACGACAACCTCTCTTCTTCGTTATGATTATTTTCATCGTTACGAATATATGTAGTCACCACTTGGTTACTACAAATATTCCTTTTCGATACTTCATCGTTATTTTGCTCAGAAGCAATACCGTGTTCCCCGTCACCATTTGCCGCCAGCAATCTATCTAATGGAACCAAATCCGTTTTTGTGGGTGGGGGTAGTGGTATTGCTACAGAAATCATTGGCGGTTTAACCGATGACTGTTGATCTAATATTTTTTTAATTTTCAATGATCTTTCATTAAATTGCAATATTTCGTCATATTTCAAGTTTTTTGGTATTTCCATCAGTGCCAGCGATTTGATTTTACTCTGATTATAACCCGCATCTACCAATTCTTCAACCTGGATGTATTGTTGAGTTTATAAAAATATAGTACAATATATTATTTTATTTATTTATTTATTTATTTGATTTGATTAGATTAAACCGAGCCCTTATGTGCCATATATGGTTAATAGTATGATAACTAGTAATGTGCAAAATTCATAAATTAGAGAAAATTCATTATAAAATTCAAAAGAATACAAAATTAATTTTAGAATTAATCATGATAAATTCTCATATCAGTCTATAGTAATACAATATGATGCAAGAATACAATTAAAAAATTAGTATAACAAGGGACATTAAAATTGGGATGAAAGGAACATACGAAAAACGCGCTTAGCTTTAAATAGTGAAAAGGAGAAAACTTTGAGGTTGTTGGGAAGGAAATTCCATATGCGTGCAATCCTGACAACAAAGGAGCGCTCATAAGAAGATAAAAGATTCTATCAATTATAATTTGCGGAGATCGAGTTGAGTGCGAAAAATTAAAACTATTAAATAAGTATACAGGTTGTGTCAGAAAAATAACTTTATAAAAGCTCAAAATAAGTCTCAACTTAATATAGTTAACGAAGGATAGGCCAAGAAATGGTAATACGTTTTTCCCGCATTTGGTTAAAAAGAGGAAAAAAAATGCATAATAGATGAAAAGGGAAAAATGAGAAAACTCGTGCGGAATTTTTGTTTATGATTGGGCTGTATACCTATTTTTTCGCGGGGAAATTTTAATTCATAATAGGAGGAATGAGAATAGGGAAAAAACTCCCGGGATATAGTTATTCATAATTGGGCTTTTCCATTTCCCGCGAATCGAGAAAAAAATATTCTATTCCCGGGAATTTCGAAAACATGCATTTAATTAAATGACCTCAATAAAAAATATAATTTTATGAAAAATAAAAACATACAACATTTAACATTTAAGAAATTTTTTATTTGACATATTGTCATAAGTTTATTTTAATTGAAATTTATTTGCTGGTGGTTAAGCATTGTCTTTGTTTTTTTAAAAATATTATTACATGTGAAATCTCATAAGAGGTTTATGACTGTTCAAAATATGTGGTTGAAGTCTACTGATGCTTTGGCTAAGCACCAATGAAATATATATACAATGCTTAACCACCAGCAAATAAATTTCAATTAAAAACAAAGCAACTTCATTCGTTCATTTCAAGAACAACAATATTTCAAAAACAAATCAAAAATAAATTCATATGCTGTAGAGCTGTGCCAAATGGTTCTTTTCAGTGACCGGTCATTTTCGTTCAATTAGCAAAAAAATTGACCCGTTCGTTCAATCGTTCACTTTTGACCGACAGTATGAAACAATGCTATTTTGTAAGAATAATAAAATAGGTTGTATATACGAATATTTAAATAATGCGAATGAATTAATTGAAGAATTTATTAAAAAAAAAGTTGAATTATTTATTTAAAAAATTATATTTAAATTCATTTTATAAATAATTTCTTGTTCTTTCGACTAGAATATTGTACATTTTATTTTGGCTTAACATTTAGTTTAATATTAAGATTAAGAAAGGTACTTTTGTTTGGTTTTACTATATTTTTCTTCCGATAATTAATAAACGCATTGTAACGCTTTTATCGTTATTTATATATCAAAAGCGCATCAATGTTTGAATGTTACTTCTCAAAGCTTAAGTTAAAATTTTGTCCTCAAAAATATTTAACCGGAAACAAAAAAAAATATCTCAAGCACTACAAATTCATTTTAGATTGAGGTAATGAAATGTATGTATAAACATATATACAGTTAAGGTTTAACATCTTTACTTTGTAAAAACACTTTATAAAAAACACTGGTAAAAATACTTCTTATGAAAAGACTATTAATCAAATTATAAAAAGAATGATGGCAGTGCCACAGCGATGCTAAATATAATTTAGTATGCACGTACCTAAACACAAAACACAAAAACTCAACTCAAACAAAAAGACATAATATAAATAGCAAACATGAACGAAAGCAAATTTGACATAAAAGACTTGAAACACAAACTGAATGAACGAAAACATCACTACTGATCCAAAAGCGTTCAGTAAAATCACCGGTGATTTTACTGAACGCTTTTGGAAAAAAAACTGATGTCTTCTTTAATATATTACCAAACAGTCGTAGTCGTATTTGAAATGTGCCAGCCATGATAAATATTAAAAATTATCTAAATACAATTATAAAACAAATTATTAACATTTCAGACAGCAAGAAGTTCATAAAGCTGAGACACAGGGTGCATTCGTAAATGCATCACCGCTCTGCATCATACGTGCAAACTTTTATTTAAAATGCAATACAAGTTCGCTGATTATCTGTTTTAGTAGTAATCATGTTTGTACACCATATTTGACATTAATTTGTGCGTTATCTACTTCAGTGAACCAGTTTAAATTTTTATTTACTGCGCAGTGATGCATTTAACAGGCCCAAATTCATAAGTTTACAACAAAAAAAATCTGTATAGGCGAAACCTCCAAATCCATGTCATACTGCGAGTTGGACATAATCCACCTATCGTTGTTGGCATATTTCGACTTCAACTACGACGTTTTTGTAATAGGTTAAAGAGCACTTGAACAGTTTTTCTTTAATATGCGACCAAATTGTCGTAGTCGAAATAAACACATTCTAGTACATTAGACGAAATTTAAGGCAAAGCGAAATCGATTTCCCATTTCAAAGATCAGTGTTCTTATAACGTTTCTAAAAGCTAACAACATTGATAAAGACATTTAAATTCGTATACATACTACATACTCTTATTTCCTTTATCTAAATATCTCAAGTATATTTTATTTGTTCCTCCTCTGTAATAAAATTTTTAGATCCATATTTGTAAAATATTTACCGCTCTAATATTTTATTTTATTTTTTCCTCTGTAAAAATCATTTGTGTTTGAAAGAATTAATGATTTATCTTTTCGAAGGCTAAACTTGCGATTTAATAAATTTTAATGAAAATTCAACAATTTCAAAAAGTTTTTGCAAACAAATGAAGGTATTGAATAAGCGAAATTCGCTCCAAAAACATCAAATACATGTACAGTAATGGTCACAGCTAGAGCACCCACAAGTAGTCTTTAAAAAAATCAGGATTTTTTCACGAGACTTTTTTAAATTTTAATTTTATTTGTTCGATATATTTATTATTCGCATGGTGGTTTAAATTCGATCACTGGACACGTATGCTTTTATTTATTATAAATATGTGTGTATATACTAGAAAGCTGCGTAAACAGTCTTTAAATGTAAATACATCTTGTTTTTTAAATGTTTTCTCGTCGCATGTATTGTACTAAACCAATAATAAATGCTGTCGCATTATAACACTGCAGGAAATGCGAATAGTGAAATTGTAGTTAATTACTTGACATTGTCAATAGTACTACTGACCAGGTGTACCTCAGCCAATGTAATCGCCTATTGACTTTTAACATTAGTTGTCATTGAAAATCCACCAGTAGACTGTAGCACATCAGCCTCAGAAATTTTGTTGTACATAGTACATACCTCTATTAAAAAAGCTTTAGCATTTCAGCAGAAGGATTAAATTTGTCACAACAAATTGAATTATTTTTAAAGTGTGTGTTTGTTTATTTTAAACAGTGCTTCCAACAAGTCATATTGCATTTTGTTACGTATTTTTGTTTTGGTAGTGTTCATTATTGGTTAATCTGCCTCGATACTTCTTCTTTATTGGAAACCATTCACTATGAATAGAAACACACATTTTTAGACGTGAGTCTTAGCTCAAAAATCATTTTTGTTGCCATCAGTTATAAAAAAAATCCAAAAAAATTATTCTAAAATTTGGTTATCATACCCAATAAATCCCCAGATCCACAACACGAACTTTTCATCCCCAACCGCAAAAAAAATCCCCAATTTGGGGACAAATTCCCTAAACTGGCAACACTGCTCATGTGCTCTGAGACTTAATGCAAGCCACAGACCTTGCGACCGTTGGTACAATACGTTGGTTTATCAAGTTGTGTGTTTTGGACACAAACTATACAACAACGTGTGCAACATTAGCGCACAACTTCATTTCACAAAAAAAAATTTTGAGTAAACATGACATCGGGTACTACTGCGCATATTGTAGTCGATGATTTTCTTTTTTTTTTGTTGCAAAACGAAGAAGAAGAATGTAAAAAAAGTGCAGAAAAAAATTTGGTAAAAAAAATTTTGATTTATATAAAAAGAAACAAATTCTAACAACAAACTTTTAAAAACACTAAAAGAAAGTGAGCCAAAAAGACTACAAATATTACATTTGAATAACATTTTAAACGCACATTTGAATTCGTGCGTGACTTTTTTTGTATGACGCCAGTGCTGCCAGAAAAATTTTGACTCTTGTCCCCAATTTAAAACGTCATGTCCACAAAAATCCCCATTTCAACAGAAAAATCCTAACTTTTGTCCCCAAAAATATATAATTCATAAAAAACGATTATTAAGTCCTATGCGCAGGGATGCGAAATAAGATTTTCATAAAGTTACAAAAAAAATTGTACTTTTTTCATAAATTGCAAATTTTTAAAAAGTTGAAAGTTTTTCATATTTTCTGGGAACCACACATACATAGTTTTTTTATGCGAAACACAATAATTAAGATAGAATCGTGCGTAGAACAATTGCACAATCAAAACTTTCAACAGTCGTTTTTCTTTCTCAAAAGAAAAAAATGTTAATTGCCAAAGAGCTTGTTCTGCAGCTGCGAACATGGTTTTGCCTATGTACATATCGTTAACTTAATACGAAAAGGCCCTAACTAATGTTTTTCATAGTTTACAGGAGGAGGAAAAAACTAAATTAAAAAAATGCAATATTGATACAAAAATTTTTTAAACGTAATATTATGTGCTTATGTGGTGTTTTTTAATAAAAATTACAGTTTATTCGCGGTATTACCATGATGGTAATATCATCTTCATTATAGAGTATGAATACCACACTTCTCTACGAGATTTTTAAAAACTGAAATGTTACCATACTAATATATTATGTCAACATCCACGATTATTTTCCTGACACATGCAAATTGTTACAGCTCAAAATGAAAAGTCCTCAAATCCCTCCCCACGAAATTCTGTCCCCAAATTAGAGGCGAAATCCCCATTTTGGGGACAAATCCCCTAATCTGGTGGCACTGTATGACACTACGAAAATAAAAACAAAATCAAATGAAGTTGTACAACATACTCCTAAATTATATAACCTGTCTATACAACTTGCCGAAAAATCAAATCTTTTTAATCTTTCATACAACCGAGACACAACTTCATACAACGACCCCACACACTTTACAATCTCATACACAACCTGCTCATGTTGTACCAACGGTCGCAAGGTCTGTGGCTTACTTAAGGCTCAGTTAAGGCTCAGTTAAGGCTCAGTTAGCCGACTGTAATGTAACGTAATTGCAACAGTAAGAAACAGATGATCGATTTTGTTATGTAAAAAGTAATGAAAACGGTTATAGAGATGTAATGTAACGTAACCTACTTTTCATATAAAAATATCAATCAGCTGCTTTTACGTTACAGTTACATTACATTACAGTCGGTTAACTGAGCCTTTAGCCTACTGTAATGTAATGTAACTGCAACAGTAGGAAACAGCTGATCAATATTGTTATGTGAAAAGTAATGAAAATGGTTATATAGATGTAATGTAGCGTAACCTACTTTTCATACAAAAATTTCAATCAGTTGTTTCCTACGTTGCAGTTACTTTACATTACAGTCGGCTAACTGAGCCTCTAGAGGCCTTTATTTGCCAAAAGTGGAACGCGATGTTCAGTTTAATTCTACAAAAATTCATAAAAGTAAAAACTGAAATGAGCAAGGAAATAAAAGAAAAATTACAAATAATTTCAGATTCTCTTTGGCAAAAAGAACGATTCTATCAATGCTTATTCTGTACGAAAGTCCTATTTGCAAAGAAATATTTTGTAATATTTTTTTAATAATATAATTAGTTTTTTTTGCGTTATATGAATGCATTTGTCTTTGCATTTACATATAATACTCGTATTAGTATTTATGCATGACTATTATATATAGTCGTAGAACTGAAATGGTATTATTTTTTGGACTAATGTGTATATAAAACGTTACTATTTAATCGATCTAATGAATTATAATTAGTTTTTTGTTGAAATATATTAAATTAAAAAATATTTTGTATTATTTTACACTGGCCGAAAAGTCGTTCACGCTTCCCGTCGAGAAAAGAAAAACTCTAGTTTGCACGTACGAAATAGAAAGTTGATTCTTTTCAAGCAATTTTAAAAAGCCTTTTTACCACTTTTATGCCAAGGATTTTACAAAAACATTTATGCACAATATAAATAAAAATTTACACCATAATATCGCTTAGAAAACAAATAAAAAATCATTTGCAACACAAAATGCAAAGAACAAAATTAAATCACACCCATATAAATTGTTTAAATAGTTTGCTACGTCATCTACTCAATTACAAAACAGTTTATCATTGTGCTTTAGCAAAAAACGATCCGCAGAAGAGCCTTTTATATCAACCAAGATCTGAAAAGCTTGACTTTAATATGTCAAAGACCACCCCGACTGACTTGTGTCCAAAAATGCAAAACAGTACTGTTGTCTGAAAAATATGTTCTCGTAGTTGTTTCTCGCCATTCTAATTATATCACAATAAACTGTAACAATTTTAGTAGGTAAATTTTGCGTTTGTGACGGGTATCGTCAAGGCAAATTCATATAAGGTATACTCGCCTCAATTCGCTTCCAAAAATGTGTACATAATTTGATGTCAAAAATAATAATAATAATAAAAAAAAGATTGAGAAATGTGTTTGAGATCTAAGGGACATTCAAGCGGTGAAAATAGTCACCTAAGTAGTTTATACCACCTAATATGGATTCGCCATGAGTATTGTTAATTTGTATTCCAGTAGTGCGATTCAGTACCTTTTAACTTTCCGATAATCGCAATTTTTGTCTGTACATTTTGTCGTTTGCAATAACGATTGTGTGATTCTGTAACTTCTTTTTAACGATAGTACGCAGATGATATTTTCTGTTGATTTGTGTCGATAAAATTAACAGCACATAAATTATTGTCGCTTAAATAACGACACAGCTGACATTAACCTACAGCGAAGATAGTTAAAAATGTAACTGAATAGCAAATTCGATATATTTTCGTTATAATTATTTTAACGATGCGATTATCGTTAAAAAAAAAGTTAATGAATCGCACTTCAGATATACCTACAACAGCGTAGTAAATGTTTTTACTATATTTTTTTTTATATGGGGGTGATTAAATTTTGTCCTTACATTTTCTGCTGGAAATTACTTTTTATTTTTATTTGTTACCATGAAAAGAGAAATTAAAAACTTTTATTTATGTGAATAATAAATATGTATACAAACAAACAAAATTACAAAAAATTTTCATGAAAAAAATTCCAATTTTTTAAAGGCAACTTGCGGGTGCTGTAGTTATGACCAATACTGTATGTATGTGGCAAAAAAAATTTAAGAGCAGAAATGCAACCTGAGGGATGTAGTTGCTACTTTTTAATATGAACATGGACGAAAATACATATATGTATATGTATGTATCTTTATTTATTTTCCAAATTATTTTTTTGCATTAATCGTGTTAATTTATTTAAAATAAATGATACTGAATTATTTAAATTACTTTTGTACCTGCTTTTATAATATACATACATACACGTATCGGAAAAATGAAAGTTCATTTTGCTGAAAATTATAAACTCCTTTGTTTTCAATTTACATACAACTCAATGAAGATATTGCAAAGTTTTCTTCTCTCGAGAGGTGAGTGTACAAGCTATTTGTACTGAGATTTTTACACAAGATAAAATTCGATATGACCGACCAATTGTTCTGCATTATTAACTCCAAAAACGCATGTCAAGGCTTTTTACTACTTGGAACTGACAATATCTACATCCAAAAAACAAGTTATAAAATCAATAACAGCCTGCTAAACGATATCGAAGGAATACGCTGATTTGGGTTCATCAACAACGAACATTTATTCGAAAGCATACGTGTTTTCATATAAAATCTGAATCAACTACATATGTATGTCGAAAACGTTGTCAATAATACGAAAGCAAATGTCAGATTCAGTCACTTGCTATTTTGCTTTCGACTAGTAAAAACTTATTTGCCAAAAAGTCAATAAGTTTTTGAAGATTATTTAATCACTGTATTATATTATTTATTCACATTACTTTAATTTTTATTTTTTTCCGTACACAAGAACCATAAAATTTGCACCAAAATATGAACACTTTCGTTTTGTTTATTGTTTTATACACATCATGGAAAGTACTCGCACCTTTTCAACAGAACCGATGTTGTAGTTAGAAAACCAATAGTAAGTTGTAATTGTGTAACTATTTTCTTAAATCCTTTTTCTTTGTTATATATTATAGACGTGCAGGAGTATACAATAAAGTATTGCCAAAACATATAGAACAGGTAAATAACTAATACTACTTGTATATATGAGACAATTAATGTAACGAATAGTGCTGGCTAAATGTTAAATAACTGGGTATTCAATACTCAAAAGTAATTATATACTCGATATTTTTAGGGTTGTATTTTTTAGCCAAGTTGAATGGAAGATTTACGACAAACTGCAACTCAGTTTAAAACACAACACTGTCGAAAAAAAGTGCATGGGCGTTAAAAAATTATCCCATCCGTCAAAAAAAGTAAAGGTAGAATTAGTAAAACCGTATCATTCTACTTTACAGCTTGCCGTATCGTTCAACTTTGTGCACAAGTTATAGAAAATGTAACAGTTTGCACAGCACATTTTTTTTTTGTCTGGCATTAAATACGGCGTTTTTGACATTCGCTACAGAAAAATCTGTTTTCTGCAGATCCCTACGTCAGCAGTGCTACCACCACATATTTTATAACTAGTAACATGCATTGTATATGGTACGGTTTTTGTCAGCTGACACGCAACATCACGTTACGATTTTACTAATTCTACCTTAAGTGCTTTAATCAAAGTTAGATTGATGTAATATACTCGTATCAATGTAATAGATATGTTATTCAGGAGGTCTACTCTGTAATTCGAAACGAAAGAAAATGTTTTAGATTTTGCATGTTACCGCCGATTCACACGATGACTTTTATGAAGTCTATTTTTCGATGTCACTTTTAGTTTGTTAGCGAAAAAAAGAAAAAAGACTCGATTTCTGTTTTCCATCGTTTTTTTCATATCTCTCTTTACACTGTTCTTGTTGTTATTGGTGTTGTGTTTTAACGTTAATCTTCTAGCTCATTGTTATTTGTTATTGTTACCTTTCTACCTTATTGTTACTCTTCTACCTCGGTAGCAACTTAAAAAGGGAATTACGAAAAATAGACGTCATAAATTTCACCGTGTGAATTAGTACTTATAAACATATAAACTCGAAAGCATTTTCTTTCACTTCAAATTACACAGTAGACATTCTAGCATTTCTTTTAAAGTTGTTATTATTTTTTAAACAGTTATTGTATGGTTGGATAATGACCAAATGAGAAAAACACATTTGTTTGTATCTGTTTTTCTGAAACAAATAAAATACATAAAACAGCTTTACCATAAGTAATAGCCTTTTCACACTGTGCAATATCTAACATTTACAATCCATGATGTTAACATCCAAGGCAAATTAATAAGGTGACCACACTAAGCCAGGTGACTCATGTATGTTTACCAAGCCAAATAGTCAAAATTTGAATTATGTAGACATAAGCTTAAAAACATGATTTTATATGAGTTGTCCTCAAACAACTAACATAGCAGGTCTGTTCATTTACAGCAGCAGAAACTAGCAACTGGAGAGTAAGGCAGAAATTTACAAATTAACTCTACTAAATATGAAAAAATAAATGAACGCTTTACTTGTAAAAACTTGCAAGAAAATTTTATTCATATCAGAACCATAAATGGAAATCATGATACAATTGTACTTTTTCTGATATATTTTGTTTAATAATGTTTTAAATTAAAATTTTTTTTTATTGACATTTAATATGAAATACTTTACATATTTTCATGCATTATTTAATATTGTTATGCATTTTTCATAATTTTTTAATTTTATTCCACTAACAAATACAAAAATTCGACTTTCCATCTCTGATCATATATGAGAAGCAAATAAAATCCTTTGACAATAAAATTGAATTTATTTGGCTTAATTAATAATAAAAAAAACCAATTAATTAAAAAAATATGCTTTCTTTTTTCATACGTATAGATTTTTTTTATATGTATAAAGAAATGCACATTTTTCAGTTTTCCTTTTTCAGATATTTTTTAAATAATTAATTTGACAACAAAATATACAAAAGGTGGTTAGATAATTCTTGCAAGTAAAAATTTTACTAGTAATTTGTAGGCATTTTTTTCTCTCTTTTGACGCTCTCTCCTTGCAAACTTTTTGTGTGATGAGTTGCAAAAGAAAAGGATTGATAAAATAAATTACAAAATATGTATATTAACAGTTATAGCCCATTCAGGCTGCACCGAAATTACTTAATTTCGTGCCGAAATCATTTACCAAATTAAAAGTGTTCGTACTGCGTTTTACCTGATTTCGGCTGACATTTTGCACTTCTATATCTTCTATTTTATATTTTTTTTTTAAATTTCGCACATTTTAGCCACAAGAATTATACTTTAATAAAATTTATCCTTTAAAATCCCCTCATACGTTTATTTTATTTATTTTTTTTTTTTTTTTTTTTTTTTTTTGATGTTTATTATTTATTATCTATTCGCCAAAAAATTTATGCGTTTATAAAATACATTTTTATATTTCTATTAAAACAACTGTCAGGTTTTTTCTCTCTATCCAGAGTTGTATATGTGTTGTTCCCAAAAAGGAACTTTAAAACAAAAACAGGTAAGTGCATCCTAATTTCAAGTTAATTTCAACGAAATTAAGGAAAATAACTTAATTTGTGATATGACAAAATGTATTGGAAATTACTTAATTTCAACTTGATTTCCACGAAATCATGAAATTAATTAATTTGGCGTCAGCCTGAATGGGTTATTACATATTATTATTATGCTTTATGAATTAATTATTTTTAATGACTTTCACAATTTTTATTTAACCTTATAGGCTTTTTACACTGATGCACATCTAAGGGCACTGCTACACGTTCAATATATATTGTGATATTTGGATCGTGATCAATTTTAATGGATTGATGGATCACGAGCGTATGTTACATGTTATTTTTGTGATGTGCGGATCGTTTATTTAAAAAATGTCGCACAAAAATGTCGTAGAAAAATGTCCCACAACTCCGGCAATGAGTCCAAATTAAAAATAAAATCTTTCAAAATAAACTTTTTAACTTTTTATTTGTTCAATTTTCTGCACTGCGTCTTTTATTTTATTTGATTTATTTCACTTCTTGTTAACGTATCGCGATCTAATATCATGAAAATGCTACACGTTCAATATTTATCACGCGATACGCGATCTGTATTCCATAATTTAGGACATCCTGCGATATGGATCGCGATCCATCAATACTGTATGCGATACTGGATCGCGTTCAATATATATTGAACGTGTAGCAGTGCTCTAACATCTACCATCAATTTGCGAAAATGTTAAGGTCCAACTATAAGTACAGAAATCTTCTATTGTTTTATAAAATTATTAAGAGTTCTAGGCCCTTATCCTTATATGAGTCATTCATATTTTCGCGCTCTACCAGAAACCCTCAGATTATTCTTCCAAGAATTCGTTCATCTATTTTAGAGAAATCTTTTATTGTCAGGGTTTCGCGGTGGTGGAACCAGTTACCACATCAGTTACGTGTCTTCTCTCATTCAAACAATGTATTTTGTTTGAAACTTTTAAAATTATATTCTCTATGATTACTCATGTCTCTCTAAAGATTAAATTTAACTCAATTTACCTTAACTTCTACTGCTGGCTACTGATGGGACCTTACTTTACTTTACTTTTTTTTTTATCATTTTTTATATTTCCTACTTATGTTATCTTTGGCTGGGGAGCTGATTTTATGTTGGGATAGTAAATCTTTAATATTATGAATCAATGAATTGTTATGGTATGAATTATATTTAATTAACAATTATTATTTAGTACCTAAGGTATTTCTTTACTGTTATGTAATATTATATAATTGGCCTTAAAGGCTTTGTATTACATATTTTCTTGTAAATAAATAAATAAATAATATGAATAAGCTAGCTTAAGCAACTGTGCGGTTACATATAAAACGCATGTGGCAAACTATAAATCCCGGTTCACACGTTTCAACTTTTGTTGCTCAACTCGTAATTCAGCTGTAAGAAAGACGGAGACGGAAGTACAAATATCTCTTTTTTTCTTACAGCTGAATTACGAGTTGAGCAACAAAAGTTGAAACGTGTGAACCGGGACTAATGTACTTAACAAACTTTTCGTCGAGTTTCGTTAAATGTCATTTGCTTAAGTAAAATGCCAAACTGAACGCACATTCCGTAAGGAATGAACCGTTTGTACATTTTTTAAATTCAAGCAAACAACAGCATTGTTGTACTTTTAAGTAGGCAAAACAAATAAAACAACCCAGGCTGAAATTGTGACTTTGCCCAAAAAACATGTATCACCACAACACTGTAAATACAAAATTACGACTCTTCCAAAATTTTTGTACCACCACAGTACTGTAAACACAAAAATATGACTTAACGTTTACAAATACCTCGTTCTTAGTAATCATATACCACTACAACACTCTATATACAAAAATTCAACGTTAGTTTCCCAATACCCCGTTTACAATAATTCTATACCGCTACAACACCATATATACAAACATTTGACTTTAGTTCCCCAAATAACCCGTTTACAATAATTCTTTACCGCTGCAACACCGTAAATACAAAAATTTGACTTAAGTTGGGAAATTTATATTGTGACGACCTTATAAATATGTATTTAGAGTATTGTGACAACATTGAAAACAAGAGTCGGACGACGGTCATTCGGCGTTATCATTTTAATGTTATGAGTACATTAAAATCTTGGTAAACGAATGTTGTACTGATGTTAGTTGTACCCGGAGACAACCGTAGCAACGTCGTGCTGATTGTCTTTTTCTGCCTGGGAAGTAATGTGATGGATATAATTTTTTGTGAATATTTAATAGATTAGGACATTCCCATTTGGAGTTATGAAAAGAAACTTAATTACTACAAAATTATGAACAATACCTAGATTTGCAGCTATGGCTAAAGAATACTTAAGTACATGTACATAAGTGCATTGTGGCCACCTAAAAGTCACATCTAAATTGCTTAAGTATTTGACAGACTTATCGTTCAATTCCAGGGTAGGAAAAAATTCTGCTTGCAAATGCAATTTAATTTTTTCGTTCGTTTTAAAATTTGTATTCGGAATTTTAAAAATAAAATTCGGAAAAGAATTGAAGGGCTTATTGCAGTGTTACCATATGTGAAGATTTATCTTATTTTTGAAGTTTTTAGACATGTTAAAACGACAAAAAAGATTTTTTATCTTAAAATAAGATTTTTAAAAATTTTACTTTTGGTACTTTTAATATATTATAGAGGGATTTTTTAACCAAACTACTTACAAATTTTCTGATTTGCTTCATAATGATCTTACACATATTCTATACATTATTTTGTGTTATTTGTCTTTATTTTTAATAGTTCACAAGAAAAAAATAAATTTTAACTCATTTTCATGCAAATAAAATAACAAAAAAGATTTTTGCTCACAAAAAGTTTTTTTTGTTCGACTTGAAGATTTTTGAACAAATAAATATGGCAACACTGGCTTATTGTAAAAACACGATAAGCCACACGATTTCAGAAAGTGGTTTTATCAGTTCATTCAATTACTTTACAGCATCGGAACGTCCTCTTAAAATATTGTACCTATATTTCGTTTAATTTCCGCCTTGCGGCTAGCAAGTGTCACTTTTTACATTTTGATTTTATTCAGAATTATTTGTCCCAAAAACTCGATAAGCCACAGCAATTACATAGGCAGTATTACAAAACGATGGATGAAATAATAAATTTTAAACTGCAAAAACACGATATGCCACTTTATTTCAACCAAAATAAAACTTTTGATATTAAAAAAAAAAAAAAATATGAATAAATTTCATGCAATAACTGGATAAGCCAAAACTTTTTGCGATTTTAGCGATTTCCGAAGATTTCTTGGTGTACAGCGACGGGTATGTGATAGTAGTCTTCCTTAAGCACTAAATAAAAGTATCTGTACCGTGATTTCATCAAATCCCTATTTTCTGCATTTATTTTAAACTTCAAAGGCGATTTTCTCAGTATTTTCATTTTGTTGCTTATCGAGTTTTTGCCTTCAATTATTTTCCAAATTTTATTTTATAATTCTTAAGAACGAATGCAAAAGAATTATTCGTATAAATATTTAAGTTAGGCGGCAAATTGAGTTCTTTTTGACATATGTATCATCGCCGAGCCCAAACCACTATAGCTACAGAGCTGATATTCCTGTTCCGATGTATAGAACCACTAAGAAGGAATTTTTTGGAAATTCGAACGCGAAAAGGGGTAAAAAGGGGCAAAAATGGGTAAAATCGATATCACTATATCTCAGAAACTACGTTGGATAGACTAAAAATTCTAAAAGCATACGAATGCCTACAAAAAATAAGCCGACACTATTTTAGTACTTTTTCAATATGTGTACTGTTAGTGATTAAAAGGGGGTAAAAACTAAATTTTGGTACATTTTTTGCACACGGTACTTTTATGTTAATTATAATATACAAATATACATACATGTAAAAATACTTTGCTTTTGCTTCAAACCGCTCAGTAGAAGCTGACGTAAGAATATTAATGTTTTCTCGAAGGGCCCAAAAAAGGTACTAAAGAGAAAAAAGTACTTCTTGGGAAAAATACTTTTTAGAAAAATTTACTTTTTGAAGAGAATACTTTCTGGAAAAGGTACTTTTTAGTAATTTTTAAAGAAAATACTTTCTGGAGAAAGTACTTTCAATAAAAGAGTACTTTTGAAGAAAGTACTTTCTGGTGATGGTACTTTTTAGAAAATAGTACTTTTTGCAGAAAGTATTTTCTGGAGAAGGTACTATTTTTCAAAAAGTACTTTTTGAAGAAAGTACTTTCTGGTGAAGGTACTTTTTAGAAAATGGTACTTTTTGCAGAGTACTTTGTGGAGAAGGTACTTTTTAGAAAATAGTACTTGATGGAAAAAGCTCTATTTTGAAAAAGTCCTTTTTGGAAAAAAGCGCTTTTTAGAAAAGGTACTTTTGGGGAAAAGCACTTAAAAAAATACTACTTGGGAAAAGTACTTTTAAGAAAAAGGTACTTTTTATATCAAGTGATTTCTAGAAATGACTTTCTGGAGAAAGTACCCTCTGGAAAAGGTATTTGTTGAAGAAAGCACTTTCTGGAGAAGGCACTTTTTAGAAAGTAGTACTTTCTGGAAAAAGCGCTATTTGGAATAAGGAACTTTTTGGAAAAAAGAACTTTTCAAAAAAATACGTTTTTCTAAAAAGTACTTGTCTTAAAAAGTACCTTTTCCTAAAATGTGCCTTTTCGAAAAAGTTATTTTCCTAAAAACTACCGATTTCAAAAAACTACCTTCTCCAAAAAGTACTTTCTTCAAAAAGTACTATTTACTAAACAGTAATTTTTCATAAAAGTACCTTTTGGTTAAAAAGTGCTTTTTCCAGAAAGTATATTCTCCAGAAGGTACTTTTTAAAAAAAGTACCTTTTTCCATGAAGTACTTTATTCAAAAAGTACTTTTTTCAAAACAGTACCTTCTCCATAAAGTGCTTTTTTCAGAGTACCATTTTTTAAAAATTGCTTTTTCCTAGCAATACTTTTTTGATAAAAAGTGCTTTTCGAAAAAAAAGTACCTTTTTTTAACAAGTACTTTTCCCAAAAAGTACCTTTTTGCTCAAAAGTGCTTGCCAGAAAAACATCTTTTTCTAAAAACTACCTTTGCAAAAAGAGCTTTTCCAAAAAAAAAAAAAACTATCAAAAAAGTACCTTCTCCAGAAAGTGCTTTCTTCAACAAGTACCTTTTCCAGAAAGTACTTTCTTCAAAAAGTACTATTTTTTTATAAAAAGTACTATTTCTAGATGTACCTTTTTGTTAGAGATTTCTCAAAAAAGTATTTTTTTTTAAAGGAACTTTTCTAGAAAGTACTCCAGAAAGTACTTTTCCCAAGTACCTTGTTTTAAAAAGTGCTTTTCCCCAAAAGTACCTTTTTCTAAGAAGTACCTTTTTCTAAAAAGAGCTTTTTTTTAAAAGTACCTTTTTTAAATAGCGCTTTTCCAGAAAGTACTGTTTTCTAAAAGGTACCTTCTCCAGAAAGTACTTTCTACAAAAAGTACTATTTTCCAAAAAGTACCTTCACCAGAAAGTACTTCCTTCAAAAAGTACTTTTTTCAAAATAGTACGTTCTTCAGAAAGTACTTTCTGCAAAAAGTACTATTTTCTAAAAAGTACCTTCACCAAAAAGTACTTCCTTCAAAAGTACCTTTTTCTAAAAAGTACTTTCTTTAAAATATACTTTTTATTAAAAGTACTTTCTCCAGAAAGTATTTTCTTTAAAAATTACTATTTTCTGAAAAGTACTTTTTCCTAGAAGTACCATTTTGCTAAAAAGGGATTTTCCAAAAAAGAACCTTTTTAAGAAAGTATTCTCTTCAAAAAGTACTTTTTTCTAAAAAGTACCTTTTCCAGAAAGTATTCTCTTCAAAAAGTACATTATTTTTTGCGAATTTTGCTATTTATAGACTTAATATTTCTTCAATACGTTTAGCAATTTTCTGCTAAATTGCGATTTTTTTCGCATTTTTCGCGTTTTTCCAATCTTTTTATATTTTTAATGGCTATCGCGATTTCTAATCAATTTTAGCGCTTGCTTCCGCTTTTGCGAATTTTGCATATTTTTTTAGTTTTCTAAAAGTTTTGCCGATTTTTAAACAATATTAGACTTTGTTATCATCCAGCTGTTAATGCGTTTTTGCAAATTTTCGAAATTTTCGCGATTTTTGCCGAATTTTTCGCATTTCTTAAAATTGTAGCGATTTTTAATCAATGGTATGGCTTTTTTTAGAATTTTGCAAATTCTCACTATTTTAGCAAAGGTCGCGATAAAAGCGGCTTTATGCGTGTCTTTTAGCTTCCTAACAGTTTTGAAGATCTTAAAACATTATTAAACTTTGTCATCATCCCGCTGTTAATAACTTTTTGCAAATTTTCGTAATTTTCGCGAATTTTTTGCATTCCTTACCTTTTTATCGATTCTTAATCAATATTAGGCTTTTTTAAAATTTTGCAATTTTTCGCGAATTTTCGTTTTTTTTTTTTTTTTGCTTTGCAAAAATACAATTAGTTTTGTAATTAACATTAAAATTTTGTAACTTTCTTTTTTAAGTTTATTTTTTGATCTCGTGCGTATACGCTTATTGTATATGGGCATTTTCGCGAAAATGTCAACGAAGAGTCCCAAAAAAAGTGCCGAAGATCTTGCCGTTTTTCATTATATATTATTTAGAAGTATTGAAATTTTATATTTTTGGGTTAAAATAGTGAATAAAAGTTTATATGTAAAAAATAATTGTAAGCGAAGTTGAGTTTGTATGTATCTTGCACTGGGTACGTTTTATAGGCTTATTTCGTTAAAATATTTACTAAATTTAGACTTCTCTTACCGTAGAGCTTCTCTTCTTTAATTGTAATTAGATAAGTGAAGTTACGGTAAAAAGTACAAAGAGAGACAACAGAGCACGAATTAACCGTATTTGTGCTAATCTTTAATCTGATTTTCTTTTGTCGCGTGAGAGACCGAAAAACAGCATAAGTTGTCAAAACATTTGCATTTGTTGATAAAAGTGGAGGCAAATTTGTAGTTTACGTGAGATTGGTTCAACAATCAGTAAAATAAAATTAAACAACATTTTTTCAAATAATTTATTTTTTATTCATTGCGAAAGTTTGTCGTGAGTGACCGTAAGTGCAATTACTTCTAAAAAAATTATTTTTGCTAAGTTATTGTTAGCTTTTTTAATTCAAATTTAGATGGACCAACAAAATATTAATAAAAAAAATTAAAAGCAAATGCGCTACATGGGCAAAATAAAAAATAACCCACAAAAACTGATGGATTATACAGCAAAACAAAGAGAATTGTCCCGAAAGTACAGAATAAAAGTGCGAGAGAATCCAATAGAAGTCTATAGCAAGTTAAAAAGAAAGAGAGAATATTATAGATCGAGAGTAAAAATGATTCGGAATAATCGGCAAGTGGAGAACAAGAAAAGTGATAGGTATTGGAGCAAGCAATCTCTTGGAAAGGGCGTAAAAAAGGCAGAAAGGGCACTGCCAAAAAATGCGAAAAATTGTTTTTGATGTATTGAATAAAAAATACAACGATATGAATATCTTTTTTATTTTTTCTTCTTCTTCTTACCTTAAATACTAATGTAATGACTATAATTGTATATATAACTGCACACAAAACTGCAGTGGAAAAAATGTCGTGTGAGTGACGTCGCGTCAGTGACCCAGAAAAATCCTTCGAAAAAAAATGACAGGCCAAATTTTGAAAAATCATAAGTCTAATAATAAAGCTTGATATTTCTTACTTATGTCAAAAATATTTAAAGTTCAAAATTTTCACACAAATCGCAGAGTTTGCTGATTATTAGCAATGATGTCTAAAGCCATGTCTATTTGAAGTCGCCTGAGTGACCGCTTTTTTGTGACTTTTATCTCAAAAGATAAAAACCGGAGGCTCTCAATTTGTTTACCATTGATAGATAGTACTCTCGAAATACTACAAAAAATTATTAGTGGTGAATTGTAAAAAATTTAATTTTGTTCGATTTATTTAACATTTAAAATTTTATTTTGCTCCCGAAAGTCGTACATGTACATATTTTATTAATATAAATGTATTTAGATTTTATTCTGATTTTGAATCTTTAAAGTACGTTACAGTTCATATGATTGTATTAACCTTGTAATAAATTTTAAAGGCCAATAGGCCATAAATGGAATAAATGAAATGAAATGGAATGATATTACCTGTAGCTCGTTTCTGTATTTCTGGCATCGTAAAATTTCTCACGTGAAGTGTGAAACACAAAATTCCATCGTTTCTCGATTTGTGAGAAAAAGTGTTTCTGTATTTGAATACGAGAACAGACAACACTGTTTCTGTTTTTACTGGAATATTTCCAGTAATCAAGTGTGAAATGTAAACAAAATGTCACAAAAGTATTATTTGAATAAACAAAAGAAATAATTAACAAGAAAAAGGAAATAAAATTATGAACAAAAATATAAAATTATTAGGTCTGTTCATTTACTTTCCCAGCAGAAACTAGCAACGAGAGATTAAGGCAAAAATTTACAAAATTACTCTCCTAAATATGAAAAAGTAAATGAAATGAATAAAAACTTGCAAGAAAATTGTATTCATATCAGAACCATGGATGGAAAACATGATAGAATTGTACTTTTTCTGATGTATTTTGTTTCATAATATTTTAAATTGCAACGTTTTTTAGAAATTGATATTTAATATGAAATTCTTTACACAGTTTCATGTATTTTTCCTATTTTTACGCATTTTTCATAATTTTTTAATTTAATTTCACTAACAAATACAAAAATGCGACTTTCCATCTCTGATGAGAAACAAACAAAATTATTTGCCATTAAAATTAAATTTATGTGGTTTAATGGAAGAAAAACAATAAATTAAGAAAACAGGCTTTCTTTTTTCATACGTACACATATTTTTAAAATGAAATTAAAATTTTTCTGTTTTCCTTTTTCAGATATTTTTGAAATAATTAATTTGACATTAAAACATACAACAGGTGGTTGGATAATTCTTGCAAGTAAAAATTTTACTAGTAATAATTTGTGGGAATTTTTTTGGACTCTCAATTTTTTTCTCTTTTGACGCTCTTTCCTTGCAAAATTTTTGAGTTAATGGACACTTTCCAGTAATAATTGTTACAAATTCGTAACAATTTTTAGTAAACCTATTGTAAAATCCTCAAAAAAAATTTTTTCTATCAACTGTCTCTACATAAGACAATTGCACAAAATAAAAATTCTAAATGAGTGTAAACATATCGATTTTTTGATGATATTTTAGTTCAACAATTCGTTGCATATCTTTTCAACTAGTTTATTTTTTATATTTTTACACACAAATTCAAAAATTCATATGCTTTTGTACAAATTTGGTTGTTCTCGCACCAATTTAAAATTTATTTCAGTCTATGGACAGAAAGTCCTTTCTGACTACGATAAAAAGGTGAATTTTTTCTTAATAACTAAGATTGAATAACTTACATAAATATATACACTACGTTAACATAGGATAGCCTCACTTGAAATTTTAGAGAACAGTATACATTTTCGCGATTCCTTAAAAAAAATAGCAAGTATTTTTTTAAGTCATTCTTAAGAGGATACTCTGTTGCTTTATTGACAAAAATTCCAAATGGGTCAGTAAACATTAAGTGGACTTTCATAATAGTTCTCGTGAACAGCATGAGAAATTTTAATATTTCAGTGTTAACATAGATTAGCCTCAGTGATGAATTTTCATTAATCTATGATGTTTATGCAAAAATACCGTTAAGTGCAATAGAAAAACGTTTTATTTGCACAAAGAAAAAGTATTAGGAAAAAGTCGTCGCTTAGTTCCACGGAAATCGCAAAACTTGAGACGTATCACGATCTAGGGCTTTCTATCCGCGCTATTGGCGGAAAACTTCGTCGCATCGCAAGAATGACTTAAAAAAATACTTGCTATTTTTTTAAGGAATCGCGAAAATGTATACTGTTCTCTAAAATTTCAAGTGAGGCTATCCTATGTTAACGGAGTGTATATATGTATATATATACTAAAGTAGAAAAAGATCAACAAAAAATAAAAAAATAAATACGAGTTGTTTTGACAGTTCTTGCAAGAAACTTTTTACAAAATATTGTTACAGAAACACTTTTTCTCACATCCTTCCAATAATTGCTGGAAATTTATTTTAATGACAGATAGTTCTAGCAAAGTAAATATACAGAAACATTTATGTAAGAAAAGCCATTTTGTGTTTCAATTTACAATGGGTTTGTTACGATTCCCTCGTTTCATGCGGGAAATTTTACGATACGAGATATACAGAAACGAGCTACTGGAAATAAATGTGCCTTGATACTCATTGTGAATTCCTTACATATTTTGTGAAAAGTTTTTCGCAAGAACTGTCAAAACAAAACGAAATTTATACAAAATGTGTATGCATTATTGAATTTTTGTGTAAAAAATAAAAAATGAACTAGTTGAAATGTGCATCGAATTGTTGAACTAAAGCATTAAACACATAGACCACAGCAGGCTACATGGCTACACGACTACAAGTGCCGCTGGCAACAAATTTTGCCTGGTAGCCAGCTACTTAATCATTTTGAATACGGCAGCAGCACCATAAATATATGTTTCAGTGGTGCCGCTTTCAAATAATTAAAATTTTTAAAATAAAATAGTTTGTTCAAAAATATAAAAACAAATCAGTTTATTTCTTTAAATTTGTTTGCGAATTTTACTATTTATAAGCTTGGTAATTTTTTCAATATATTTAGCAATTTTTCGCGAACTCGCGATTTTTTCGGGTTTTTTTTCCAAACTTTTTATATTTATAATGACTTTCGCGACTTCTAATCAATTTTAGCGCTTGCTTCCGATTTTGCAAATTTTAGCGATTTTTGCAAGTTCGCAATAAAAGCGACTTTTTTTGCATGTTTTTAGTTTTCTAAGAGTTTTGCAGATTTTTAAACAATATTAGACTTTATCATCTCGCTGTTAGTGTTTTTGCGAATTTTCGCCGTTGCGAGGTTTTTGGCGAATTTTTCGCATTCCTTAAGCCTACAGTACACGGCATGTAAAAAACCACATGCGCATGTGGTTCTGACGTAATTTTGACGTCATCACGATGCTATATTTGCTATAGTCTAGTACACTATACATATGTACATATATATATTAACATGCTTACAGACGAGCTGCCCCAGAATATGTCTTCGATACGGCTACATGTGCCACATGTGTATTTTGGAACAAAAATACTATAAAAATTTTACGGCATCTAGCCACTACTAGTAATTTTAGAAAATGCCGTGTACTGTAGGCTTTACAGTTTTGGCAAATTTTGACCAATAGTATGGCTAGTTTAAGATTTTGCAACTTCTCGCGACTTTTTGCAAACTTCGCGATAAAAGCGACTTTTTGCTAGTGTTTAGACTCCTAAAAGTTTTGAAGATTTTAAAAGATTCTTAAACTTTGTCATCATCCTGCTGTTAGTAAGTTTTTGCGAATTTTCGTAATTTTCGCGAATTTTTTGCGTTCCTTACATTTTTATAGATTCTTAATCAATATTATGGCTTTTTTTTTAAATTTTGCAATTTTTCGCGAATTGTCGCTTTTTTGCTTTGCAAAATATAATTACTTTTGTAATGAATATTAAAATTTTGTAACTTTCTTTTTTATTTTGCAATAAAAAATATTTCTTGGCAATAATTTATTTTAAATATTTTGCTATATTGTCAACACTGTTTTTGGTTTGTAGCCAGCGTTGCCAAATGTGCAGTTTTAACTGATTTTAGCAGTTTTTTTAAAGCATAGAAAAGTTTTGCAGTTTTCTGCTTTAAAAATAAGTTTTTCTATAAATTGTGCAGTTTTTAATTTTTAATTTATCTCAAGTTTGTTATTTTAGTTCCGATATCTGAAGCCATAGTTTTACCCATTTTCCTTAATATAATAATGAGGTTTATTAGTACTTTTTCAAACAGCAAGAGAGAATTCACATGAAAGTTGTGTTTTTCTTTATGGAATTTGGTTTTATTTTTTGCAAGTTGGGTTCATTAATATTAATACGCCTTGTCTGATTGAAAAAGAAAAACAATTTTCTTCATTGAAATAATTCGATTCCTTATAGAATGAGATAAAACACAACGAAATATATACCAAATTAGAGGATAGACCCTATAGAATTTGAAGCCATACACATTTTTTTTTTTCAGAAATGTCTTAGCAAATAACAATATTTTATTTTGGCTAAGCAAGTGTATTAAATAAATAAATCATTGTGCACTTCAAATAAAAAAAAAATCTTAAAAAACAAAAGCAAACATTTGAGTTACACGTAATTTACACGTTGATTTTTCAACGATTTTTTGAAACACGATTTTTAGAGTTTGTAGGCGAACGGTATGGAAAAGCATAAGGGGTAGAAAAAAAATCACATTTTCCGTTCTACGAGTTTTTTTTTAATTTTCTTTACACATATTTTAATTTTTTTTATGTTGCTTTATTTTATTTTTTCATTGAATGCGACAACAGCTTTTTTTAATACAAAACAGTGTTACCTGTAGGTATTTTAGTCACTAATATATGAGTATAGGGAATATCGGAAAAATATTTTATTTTGGAAAAAATCTATATATATTTATTTTTTGTGCATAAATGTAAAAATAACACTTTTATCTAATTATTTTGGTGTCGCAGTGCCTGTCTTTGGTAGAATTGCTGATAGAATATTTATTTATAAATATTATTAAGGCCTTAAATGTTTTTAATTTATCTTTCTTTAAATTAAATTACTAAAATTTGTAGATTTTCGTATGGGGTAAATTTTTCAACATGTAGGAAAAAGAAAAAAACGGATTTTTTAAAAATTTACTGCTAACACTGATACAATTTTTGGAAGACAAAAAATAAAAACTAGAAACATGGAAAAAATCATCTTATGAATGTAAAATGTTTTTGGAAGCAACTTTTAAAGAGAATCAAAAATAAAACAAGATTTTTAAATCATCGCATGAATTGGGCCTTACTATATTTATTGAATTTTGGATACACTTACTTCTTTAGGTTGGTTCGGAATTTAACTGTGTAATGTAATGCGAAATATCCCATAGTGCAACTAAAACACTTCCGTTTTAATTAATTAAAAACTTTATAAATTTGTAGAGCCACATATTTTCTTAACTGATGCCGATGAGGCTTTCGAGATGGTAAAACGTAACAACTTGACATTTTCATTAAATCATGATATAAAAATATATCAGGTATAGACGTATGGTTAACACCCCCTCCCTTTCCCCAAAAATACACAAAAAATAAAATAAAAATGTTTTATGAGCAGTTTTTTCATATGAAAATCAGGGGGCAAATTACGGCACTCGTTACCGAACGAAATTACGAAATATTTCCGTATAAACTCTATCGAAATATTTCGTAATTTCGTTCGATAACGAGTGCCGTAATTTGCCCCGTTTTTTTATTCAAAATTTTCAGTTTTCCAAAAAATATTATGACAACGCTGTTTGTAGCCATAAAAAATAGAAATTAGTTTAATTTGACTACAACGAAAAATGTAGCACGAGCAACAACCTAAAGCCTGTTGCCTTGTTGACTTCAAAATAATCATTCCCATATAAACATGTGTATTCTATTTTTGATGACATTTTGTAGCCGGTAGCTTGCTGTGGTGAATGTATTTAATGCTTAAAGCTTTCATTTACTTTTTCATATTTAGGAGAGTAATTTTGTAAATTTCTGCTTTACTCTCTCGTTGCTAGTTTCTGCTGGGAAAGTAATTGAACATACCCATTAATTTTATATTCTTTTTGATTATTTTATTCAGGGCTATCATGAATAAAATTATTTGTTTTCCCTATTACTTGCTATTAGTTGGAATTGTTCCCTGGGAAAAATTTCACACGTAATAGGAGGGAGAAATTTCACGCGGAATTTTATTCATGATAGCCCTGATTGATTTAGTCATTACAGAAAAATCCGTTCTGCCGGCCGAAGGCTACCTATACAGAGAATATCAAATATTTATCGGATCTTGATGGTGCTTAAATTTAAACAATTCCTAACATCTGAAAGATCAACCAAAGAATATAAATCATATAGAATGCGCATCTCATACAAGCTAAAATTTTCTATGACGGGTATTACCAGTACTACCCGTCCAGCGTACGCACTCTCATTTCTTTCTGCAGTGTATGCTACGCTCGCATTGCTGAGAACAGCGTTGCCGTTGTGACCCTAAAGTATCACTTTTGACCCATTTTCGTGCTAATGACACTTTTTATGACGTTTTTTTTCAATTTATCCCTTTGTATCATTTTAACAGAATGTATGCCGTAGGGCAATCATATACACAGTTTAGCATATCAGGTATTAGAAAAAGAACTGTTCGTCCAGTTGGCAATATTCGGCTCGATGATGTCGATCATTTTATTGTTTTGGTCGATAGAAAAGCCAATAAATGGTGAAAATATTGCAAAAAATCTGACACCCAAATCCTTGATTCCAAATGCAAATTATTTCTCGGAGTATCACAATTAAAAAAATATGTATTTTAACTTGCTTTCATCTTTAATCTTAATAAAACTTTTTATAAGTTAGTAAGTAAGTTTTTATAAATGTTTATAAGTTAAAATATGTTCAAATGAAGTAAATTTGGAAGCCAAAATTGGGGCCTTAAAGTATACATATATAAATGATCAGCATCAAGAAAAGTAAAGTAAAATATAGATGGAAAAACTGAAGTTAATTCATTTTCTTTTTAACCCCCGACTAAAAAATGGAGTGTTATAAGTTTGTAGTGTCTATCTGTGTGTCTGTACAAGTATTCGTACAGACCAAACGGCTGGACCGATTTTGATTTAGTTTTTTCTGTTTGAAAGGTGATTTGATCGAGAAGGTTCTTAGCTATGTTTTAATAAAATCGATCCAGCCGCTTAGAAGATATCACGTCTTTTCTAGATATATTCGGGGGTTTTTAAAATTTTTAATTCTTGTTATTATTATAATTTTTCATTTATAAATGAAAAAAGTAAGAATAATTCAAATAATTAATTAATTACGAAAATATTTCTATAATACCGGCTAGTAGAGTATTTGCAAATACAGTTTTTATTTGCAAATAAGACGAGTATAAACGCATTATAGATAGCTACTAAATATAAAAAAAATCATGAAATCTAAAAAAGAGTGGTCAAGTTGCGGCATTTCATATCGAATGAAATTCCAATCGAAATTAAATGCATATTTCGTTCGATATCGAGTGCTGTAATTTAACCAATTATTTATATGTAAAAAAAATTAGAGACTGTAAAAACATAAATACATATAATATATTGGACATGGTTCATCGCACTTATTTACTTAAAAACCAGCATAACTCAAAAAATTAACTTTGAGGAAAAACCATTTAAAGTTTTGTAGAAAATTTTAAAATTCGATTCTGAAGAGGATAATATAGTTATACTATTCTATCAAGGCATTATGCATAGTTCTTAACTGCACATCCTGTATTTCTTAATAAGTTCTTCACTTGGAATCTAATCTTTGACAAGTGTCTACTTTAAGTCTATTTGATAATTGTTTAGTAACGCTAATTTATGTTTATGATTTATGTTTTTTTGTAAATTATATTTTATAAAGATGAAGAAATAAGGTGTAATTCACTGACTTTACAACTGCAGAATTTGGAAACTCATCATCCTTAAAACAAGCTATATTTCAGCAACAGCAACTTTCATCCGAAAATCGGTATTTTTTGTGGTAAAACTCGAATATTTTTAGTTTTTTTTTTGCAATTGGCCGCATGTTTTGCTGTCGAAAAAGTAGCAAAATACGACTTAAGTCACACAACGGCAACGCTGGTGATAAGAGCAAAGCATATAATTCTATCAGTGTGTGTTTGCTTTCGCTTTATACTTTCCCCGCCTCTGAAGCGTAAGCAAAAATGTTTACTTTTTTAGCTCAGATGCGCATTCTATACAATTTATATTCTTTGGATCTACTCAAGTTCAGAAATGTAATACACAATCGCAGCTTTATTTGAAAATTAGAGGGGGGGGGGGGGGTTATGCATATTTAGAAAATTGAAAAATAAGACGAAAAAATTAAACAAAAAGACTGGCGGCGAGTCTTAATTATAATTTAATATATAATTATGGTGTTTCCCTAGACGGCGCAGCCTAGTAAAAATTTTCTGCCTTGCAGTTTTCTTGCCTAATAACGTTTTTCTGCATTGCCGGTCTTAAGGATTTTCTCCACCATGGTGTTTCCCGAGACAGCGAAGCCTAGTAAAAATTTTCTGCCTTACAAAGTTTTCTTGCCTAATGTTTTCTTGCATTGCCGGGCTTAAGGATTTCCAGAGACGGCGCAGCCTAATAAAGATTTTCTGCTTGCAAAGTTTTCCTGCTTAATAGCGTTTTCCTGCATGACCGACAAAGAGTCTATTTTTACCATTTCATGAAACGTATTCTCAAATGCTTTATGATGATACCATCATTGGTCATATTCGTTGGAAAACATCGTATAATCACAATATTGTACGAGAATTACAGAGGCCCACAACTCGGAAACTAAGCCTCGCCGGAAGTTTTTTTATTTAATTGTTTATTCTTATTTTTTAATTTTCTATAGGATAGGATACTGTTTTTAAATTTCTGGGAGGTGCCCCTAAACTTGATTTAAGCCTGCAATTCGTATCGAACGGAAATGTTTTCGAATTGTAATGCTAATAACATACAAATTGGAACAGTTTTCTTTTCGAAACTAATTACATAATAACCCCTCTGATCCCATGTAGCGGAAAATATGGGTCACCAACAATTTTTTTTTTGGTTCATAATTGTTCTTTCTTATTCTCCATCATCTCCTATATTCGCAATTTCACTAAATTATACTTTTTATTTACAAATAAACCGCATATACATAACTCTTCTAAAATAGTTCATATTTACTCACCGAGTTTTTTCGACATTCACTGTTGGTAGACATGGGGGATTTTAAGTTAGGTTTTGCCGATGCAGCATCGCATTTAAAGTTAACAAGTTTATAACTTTTTTCATTAAAATCACAATTAATTTCCCTTGATGGCATTGGCGGAGGTGCCGGAATGATGTATGAATTCTCAATTTCATTACATCCACTACTTTCATCAATTTCCGATTTGATTTCATCTTGAATTGTATTTTCATATACAGCACGTTTTGAAATATCATTTGGTTGCACTGGTGTAGATGGCGAAGGTGGTGGAGGAGTCATACGTGTATCATTCTTTGTAGCCGCAGAATATTTCGACACAAATTTAGAAACTTCCCCAATAATATTTTTAATTACACTTGGTGGCGTAATAACATGATCTTTCATTGACATGGCGCCTGCGCCATTTTCTTTTTGTTCATTTTCAACATCTTTGCTGTCCCCAATCTTGGACAATTTGTTTTCCAATGTTTCACTGGTAGACATTTTTTTTTACTAAATGATTGAAATTTATCATAAAGTACATATGTATGTATGTATGTACCATTTATTTGATATGCAACTTACCAAGTTTATTCCTATGATTTAATTAATAGATATTTATGTATGTAGGTAAGAACAATTATTTTTTATAAAATCAATGATTTCAACAGAAATTACTACGTTGTAAATTTTACTAATAATTTATATTTTGAAAAATTAAAATTACAAAATGAAGGTCACAAAAACTGAAAACAGCTTTTTACTAGGTTCGCATTAAAAAATGTTCAACAAAATTATGATGCCGTTATTTAACGTTGTTTTTGTATCCTTGGAATTTCAAATAATGCGAAATACTTCCAATCAGCGTTGTCAACTTTTAAATTTCAAAAAGCACTGAAACCAGGAAAAAAACGCGTAATTTAAGTAAAAAAGCACTAAATTAAAATTTTTTTGTTTTATGTAAAAAAAAATTATAAAAAATATAGATGTCGGTTGACCTTGCATTTTATTTATGAGAATCAGTGAATTCTAAAATCAATTTGACGAAACCTTTTTAAATTATTATAAAAAATTTAATTTTTTTTTCGTCAAAGAAGAAGCAAATCACCTGAAATTAGCAGTAATTGGCAAGTATTTTTGACTTTCTGATTAGATTTTGAACTCGATGGGAGTAGTAGTTAATTTTTTTAAAATCAAGAATTTAATTTTTATTAAACCATGCTGTGGAAACATTCTTTCACAGCAAACGCAATATTAATAACAAAGTTACAAAATTAAAAAAAAGTAATTTGCAAGTTAACCAAGTTATATAAACTTAAATTATTTGTACTCTTATTTTAGAAAATAGGAACGAATTAGGTTATAAATATGTAACCTAAAACGGCAGCTCTATTAGCAACACAATTTTTTCGTTTCAGACCGCTTTTATACAAAGCCAAGTGTAAGGACAACTTTTTACGTATTTTAGACTTAAATAAAGTAATAAATGTAAAAACGTGATCAACTTCTGTGTTTAAACATTAAAGTTTGATGGAAATGTAATTTCGATAATGCCCCAAACGAGTTTATATCAAATGGGTCGTAATAAGACTTTATTTCTGCCCAAAACTCGATAGCGAACTCAAAGTTTATCCATTGCATTAAGTGAATTATTCTCTTTTTACCGTATATACTAGAAAATATTTCGATATTAGACTATACTTGCATTATGTCTTCTTTGTCGTGTGGCAAAACACTGTTTCCAATAATTGTGCTTAAAATGTGAAAGTTTGATTATAAAATGCACGTATTTCTTCAACCAAGTTTTGTACAATCTTATTAGAATATTTTGAAATGTTCCATTTAACTTCAGTGCGTTTTTTAAATGTTAGACTTCTACAAAAAAAAAATATGTATTATATAAGGAAAATTCTTTTTGAATTTTGGGTTTAGTCACTAAACTTTAGTGCCACCGCCAAGAAATAAAAAGCACCAAAAATTAGTTTAAAAAGGCACCAAGCACTAACTTCAAAATTTTTCGCGTCGAAAATTTCAAAAAGCACTGAAAACGGTGCGAAAAGCACCGAGTTGACAACGCTGCTTCCAATCACGGCTGCCAGATTCGACGATTTTTGGTGCCGAAAGCGCTGATTTACACGAGCATAATTGTCAGCGTTGTCAACTCGGTGCTTTTCGCACCGTTTTTAGTGCTTTTTAAAATTTTCGACGCGACAATTTTTGAAGTTAGTGCTCGGTGCTTTTTTAAACTAATTTTTGGTGCTTTTTATTTCTTGGCGGTGGCACTAACTTCGAGGCTACACGTTCAATGTTTGCTTTAATTTTTGTTTCAAAGTTCAATACATTCACACGTTTGGGAATTAAATACCAGGTGGCCTTCAATTTTTCTTTCAACGCTCATTCATTCAATTTGTCTTTCAATTTAACAGCTGTTTTAAAATAATTTTTGTGTTTGTAAAAAATTTAAAACAGAAATAATTTCCCTTGCTGAAATAAAATATGTTGGCGAAAATTTTTAATTGTTTGCTCGACGACGGCACTTTGAACATAAAATTGGTAACCAAATTGCTTGCAGCCTACGTCACAACTTCAATTTTAGCAAATTTTAACTAACCATACGTGTGAAAAAATTGAAAGCAATTTATTGAACGTGTAAACCCAATATTCAAAAAGAAATTTTCTTATATATATATATATATTTTTTTTTTTTGAAAAAGTCTATCATTTAAAAAACATGAGCACTAAAGTTAAATGGAACATTTCAAAATATTCTAATAAGATTGTACAAGGCTTGGTTGAAGAAATATGTACGTGCATTTTACTCTCAAACTTTCACATTTTAAACACAATTAATGGAAACTGTGTTTTGCCACACGACATAGAAGCTATAATGCGGTATAGTCTAATAGCTAAATTTTTTCTAGTATATACAGTGGATGGAGAATAATTCACTTAATGCAATGGAGAAACTTTGAGTTCACTATCAAATTTTGGGCAGAAGTAAAGTCTTATAACGATTCATTTGATATAAACTCGATTGGGGGCATTATCGAAATTGCATTCTCATCAAACGTCAATGTTTAAATGCAGAAGTTGATCACGTTTTTACCTTTATGACTTTAAATCAAAAATACGTAAAAATTTGTCATTAGGCCGGGTCTCCATCTGTGTGCCATGTGCCACACAAGGGTAAAAAAAGCGTAACCACTAATTACTAATGAAAAAATTTTAGATTCAGACATGTATTTATTAAGTTAAATAGTTTCATACATAACTAATATAAAATTTTATAGAATCCAGCATGATTGCAAACTGTTTAAATCAAAAAATACATGTCAAACAGTTTTTCATTAGTAATTAGTTGGTTACGCTTTTTTGGGCAAATGACACACAAGAAATGCCAGATGTAAATTCAGCCTTACACTTTGCTTTATATATAAAAGCGGTCTGAACCGAGAAACTTGTGTTGTGAATAGAGCTGCCGTTTGAGGTTACATATTTATAACCTACTTCGTTACTTTTTTCCGAAATAATAATACATATATTGCAAAGTACTATTTTTTAATTTTGTAACTTTGTTATTAATATTGCGTATGCTGTGAAAGAATGTTTCCACAGCATGGTTTAATAAAAATCAAATTTTGAGTCTTGATTTAAAAAAAATTTAATTACTAATCCCATCGAGTTCAAATTCTAATCAGCAAGTCAAAAAGAGTTGCCGATTGCTGCCAATTTGACTAATACCAGGTGATTTGTGTCTTCGCTGACGAAAATAAAGTAAATTTTTTATATCTGTTGTAATATAAATAAAATATACTTTATAATTTTAATTAGTTTTTATAAAAATCATATATATCAAGAACATTGTAATCATTATTATAAAAAATATTAATAAAAAAGAAATGGTTCAGCTTATTAGAAAATAACTAACAGTAATATATCTCAACATGGCGCAGTCGTAAAATCAAATGTAAAAAGAAAAATTTTAACGTGTAAAAAAAATTGTTTTATAAAATAAACGCACATACATTAAAAAGAAAAATTTAAATAACCATTTTAAAATGGATTTAAAGCCGATTCCTGATTTAAATTTTAGTGGTAATAAAGCCAGAAATTGGAAAATATTTCATAGAGATTTTGAAGATTATCTAATTGCGAAAAATACAAAATTAAGTGATAACATCAAATTGGCTATATTAAGAAATCAGATTGGAGTTGAAGGAAAAGAAATAATAGAAAATTTGGACATTATTAATGGAGATAGAAATAATTATACAAAAGTAATAGAAGCTCTTAATAATTATTTTACGCCGAAGAAAAATATCTTATACGAAAGATTTATATTTTATAATCGGTTCCAAAAACAAAATGAACCTATTGAAGTCTTTGTTAGAGACTTAAAAGAATTATCTAAAAGCTGTGAATTTTCGGACACATCAGGAGAAACTACTGAAAATGGATGAGATAGAAACTGAAAAAATAATACTACAATGCAGAATATATGAAAAACAAAAACAACAAGTAAGAGAAGTGCAAGAATCAAAAAAGAATGTTGATATTATTAAAGAAAACTGTGAAAATTCTTGTGGAATGGAAAACGTAGATTATATAAACAGCAAACAAAGACAAGGTAAATTGAATAATCAAGACAAGAAAATGTATAATAAAAACATAAAGTGTACTAGATGTTGTAAATTTCATAAATTTAATAATTGTCCAGCGTTCGGAAAAATTTGCAGCAAATGTAAAAAATTAAACCATTTTTCTGCAGCTTGCAAATCAAATATTAATGTTAACATTTTAAATCAGACAGATGATAATAATTCAGACTCTAATTTTGATTTTGCCATAACTGATAGCATTAACTCACATAAAATTAATGATACTTGGTATCATGATATATATGTATATTGAAAATCAAAAAATTAAATTTAAACTAGATACTGGATCAGATGCAAATATAATTCCAATATCCATTTTAAGTCGTATATCTGAACATCCAAAGATAAAATCTACTATTATTACTTTAAAAACATACAGTGGACATAAAATACATCCTCTGGGTGAAATTAAACTTCCTTGCTTTTCAAAAAATATTACTTCTGGAGAATTATTTTTAATTGTTAATGATGGATACAAACCAATATTAAGTAGGGATACATGTGTTAAATTAGGATTAATTAAACGAATTTATGATTTAGAGAAATCAACTGATTCGCTAGAAAATTTACAGATTAAATATAAAGATATTTTTGAAGGGGTCGTCGGAAAGTTTCGAAAAGAATACAATATTGAAATTGTTCGAAATGCTATACCAATTGCACATCCAGCTAGAAGAGTTCCTTCAAAGATTAAACCAAAGCTAAAGAGTAAATTAGATGAATTAGTTAGTATGAACATATTGGAAAAAACAGATAAACCTCAAGCATGGATAAACAACTTAGTTATTCGTGAAAAAAGGACGGTAGTCTACGTTTATGTTTAGATCCTAGAGAATTAAATAAATATGTGATTCCTAATCATTATTTAATACCAACTTTTGAAGAAATTAGTGCAAACTTAATAGAATATGTATATTTTTCGGTTTTTGATTTAAAAGATGGATTTTGGCATGTACCATTGACGGAGGAATCAACTAATTTGGTTGCATTTAGTACGCCTTTTGGCTGTTATAAATTTAAAAGGTTACCTTTTGGATTAGTAACAGCTTCCGAAGTATTTCAAAGATATAACTATGAAACATTTGGTGATTTACCTGGAGTGAATTTATATATTGATGATATAATAATTGGAGGTAAAACAATAGAGGAACATGATACAAATTTAAATATGTTTTTGAAAAGGGCTAGAGAACAGAATGTAAAATTGAATAAAAACAAAGTTCAATTAAGAGTAGAAAAAGTTAATTTTTTAGGGCACATTATTTCAAATAATGGTATAAGACCAGATAAGAAACGTATAGAGTCTATTTTAGCACTCAACTTTCCAAAAGATAAAACTAGTCTTCAATCGTTTTTAGGTCTCATTAATTATTTAAGAAAATTTATACCAAATTTAGCGAACATTACGTCACCTTTGAGAGAATTACTTAAGAAAGATACAGATTATATAATATTACCCATTCACGAGGAATGTTTTGATAAAATTAAATGTATGGTATCAAATCATGTTATTCTAACACCCTTCAACGAGAAAGAAGATGTCGTAATTCAGACTGATGCTTCAAAAGATGGTTTAGGTTGCTGTTTGTTTCAGAATGACAAAATAATTTCGTTTGCTTCAAGGTCATTATCGAATACGGAAAAACAATATGCACAAATTGAAAAAGAATTTCTGGCAATAGTATTTTCGTGTAAAAAATTTCACCAATTCATATATGGAAAAAAAATTACTATTATTTCTGATCATAAACCATTAGAAACAATTTTTAAGAAGGATATAAATAAAATAGGATCTTCTAGATTACAAAGATTAAGGTTGAAAACGTTTCCATATAATGTAGAGGTTATATATAAACCCGGTAAAAGTATTGTTGCTGCAGATTATCTCTCCAGAAACTTTATTGACACTGGAGATATGGAGCACGAGAATGGTATAACGGAAATAATACATAGTATAAATGTAACAGATAGAACGTTAAAAAGAATTAAAAATGAAACTAAAAATGATGAACAACTATGTTTGATAGGAAAGTATTATTCAGAAGGATGGCCTGCAAAAGACAAAATACCAGATTTTATAAAATGGTATTATAATAAGAGAAACGACATTACGGTAAATAATAATTTAATATTTTTTAACGATCGTATAATTATACCGAAAAATTTGAAATGCAATATTTTGAACAAATTACATGAGAGTCACATGGGAATATCAAAAACTAGAAAGAGAGCAGCTGAATTATTTTATTGGAGGAATATGAATGAAGACATAGAGAATTACATTTTAAAATGTGGAAAATGTCAAGAAATTGGTATATCTAATATTAAGGAACCGTTAGTACCAAATGAGATTCCAAATTTACCATTTGAAAAAATTGGTTGTGATATTTTAGAATATCGTGGAAAGAATTTTTTGATTATAATTGATTATTATAGTAAATGGATTGAGTTGATTCATTTAAAATCTAAAACATCATCGAATGTAATTGAAATTTGGACAGAAGTTTTTTCACGGTTCGGTATACCAAAAGTTATTATAGCAGATAATATGCCGTTTGGCTCGTACGAATGTATAGAATTTTCTAGAAGATGGAATTTTACAATAATAACTAGTAGCCCAAATTATCCCAGAAGTATTGGTCTGGCTGAAAGAGCTGTAGGAATTGCTAAAAGAATTTTAAAAACATCTGAAACGAAAGAACAACAAATATATAATGCATTGTTAGAATATCGAAATACTCCAGTCAAAGATTTAAGTTATTCACCTGCTCAACTTTTATTACATAGGCGTTTACGAACTAAGATTCCCGTTACAGATAAAATGATAGAACCAAGCTCAAAATATATTAACAACAAATTTATTAGGGAGGAGATGAAGAATAAGGTAGCGAATTTTCAAAAATACTATAATAAAAATGCAAGGAAAATGAATGAGTTTAAAATCGGAGATGAGATATATTTTAAAATTGAAACATCACGAAAATGGATACCTGGAGTTATAATTGCATACCATGGTACACCCAGGTCTTATGTTGTGAAGAACGCTATAAATGAAAAAATTTACAGAAAAAATTCTTTTCATATTAAATTTAGAAAAGTAATGGATAATCATTTAAAAACATATGACAGAAATATGTCAATTGGAAATGCTATCAATATGCGTAAAAGTGATCGTATCAAAAACAAAATTTTATACACCTACATAATTATTATTATTATATTATTAGATTGTAATATGTTTGCTTCATTAGTATTTTTATTTCTATTATTAACAATGTTTTATAAAGAATATAAACTTTATAATTTAATTATTTCATAAATTTTACTTTTTATATATATATAAAAAAACGGAGATGTTGTAATATAAATAAAATATACTTTATAATTTTAATTAGTTTTTATAAAAATCATATATATCAAGAACATTGTAATCATTATTATAAAAAATATTAATAAAAAAGAAATGGTTCAGTGTATTAAAAAATAACTAACAGTAACATATCTCAACAATATCAACTTATAGTGTTTAGACACCGAGTGTTAAAACCTGGTTTTAACGTTAAAACCATAAACAGCTGATTTTGCTTTCACACTGCAAGTTTGTTAAATTCAGCTTTTAACTCACAGGCTGTCTAATAACTTAGCTCAAAATAAAAAAAATCTCCTGCCGAAATACGTGTATTTGTTGTTGCATTTTTTCTGCTTTTTAATAATACTTGTTGGACATACTATTTAACTGTTTTTGTTTGTATGAAAAACTGAGATATTTCACTATGCGCTCTAAAATGGAAGTTATTTTATATTTTATAAATAAATTTTTTTTTATTATGGAACTTCTTATACAGAATGAAGAAGTGCTTGGAAATATTGTTAATAATATAAAAATGCACAAATACATTATAAGATAAACCTTTTTTATAGGCAGATGAATGTTAATCATATTGTCTATTTTCACTTTCCACAGTTGAATTTATAATATTTTCGTTGTTTTCCTTCCAAAAAACTCTTTTTTCCCATAATTTTTTGATTATTCTTGCTGCCGCATCCATTTTTAAGTTGAAAATTTTTCAAGCGCCATCTATTGTTATTCACTGGTATAACATTATCAGCTGCTGTCGGTCATTTTAACTTGGTAGCACTGAATTTATCACAGCGAAAACAAGGTTGCATTTCATAAAACCAACTTAAAACCAATTCAAAAATGGTTTTAATTTTGTTTTACCAAAAACAATTTGTATGGTAAAACCAGGTTTTAACAGTTGGTTTTAACGTTAAAACCAACTTTTATTAAAACCATGTCAGTGTGAAAACACTATTAAAAAGGCTTCGTCAAATTGATTTTAGAATTAACTGATTCTTATAGAATTAAAATGTGTATCGGATGCTTCGAACTTGAAGTTTTAGGGATAAAGTGCAAGGTCAACCGATTTCTATATTTTTTATATACCAAAATTTTTTAATTAAACAAAAATATTAATTTAGTGCTTTTTTACTTACACGTTTTTTTCCTGGTTTCAGTGCTTTTTGAAATTTAAAAGTTGACAACGCTGATAATTGTGCTGTCATGACATTCCAGTTTGTCGGTGAGAGAGAGGCAAAGAGAGTGGTTTTGCGGTTAGGGATGAAACGATACGAGTAAATACAAGTAGGTACTCGATACTTTTTCTCATAATCTAAGCAATTTTGGTATCGATACTTTACTACTGAGTACCAAGTAGGTATCGGTAAAATGTACTCGTATCGGTCAAAAATACTCGTTTCTTATTTGCCACAACAACAATGATGAACATGACGTTAGTTTAACAAAATTTCATTTGTTCGTATTAAGTTTAAATTTATGCTTAGAATAAAGGAAAAAGGAAAAAGTGCTTAAGTCGGGATAAGCTGTTTGTAAGTTGACGGTACCCATGTAATCTCCGTATTAGAAAGTACCCCTGGGCAAAATTTAATTTATTTTGTGCCCTTTTTAGGAAGTTATAGCGCGATGGCTTACTTCTTATCTTTTTTCGTTCTATAATCTCATATGGAATATTACCTTACTTTAGCTTATACTTTGGTATATTTCAAATCGAATATGTTATTTATAGTGTAGAACGAAATTTTTAAAAGAAATTTAAGTGAATACCGAATTTCCTAATTTAACTGTAAAAGAAATACTCGTGGATTTCCGAAAATCGACTTGAAAGTTTAAAAGTGCTCTTGGAGTAGAGCAGTAAAATATGACTCAAGCACTTTTTCCTTATTGTATTTACTTTTGTTTCACTAAATCAAATCATATGAAGAACTTGACCGATACAAGTACGTATCGATGCTTTTTATTCGATTCTGAGTAGGTATCGATACTTTTGAACCGATACCGTATCAAGTAAAAGTATCGATACCTTGGTGGTATCGTTTCATCCCTATTTGCAGTTGGCATAACTTTTCAACCAGCTTCAACCCCGCATTAGCAGCATAAAACCAATACTATAATACAATACTAATGCATACTAAAAACACTAACACACACACAGCTGTGTATACGAATACATTTTGTGCCAGATGAATTAGTCTCGTGTAATTTGGAAAAGAACAAAAATTGTGCGGCTTAAAAATTGTTCTCGTCTAAGCTACCTCAATGAGTAGCAAAATGATTTCTTTAAAATTTACGATTTTCGAAGCCACATGCGTATGTGGTTTAAGTCGAAACACTATGAGGTGACCATATCACCAAAGAATATGTTTTGTGTTCTCACTACAACAATACAACTACACAAAACAGCATGTAGTTTCCTATTACCCCTTTTAGACACGGAAAGTTTACTTTGCAAAGTCTTAATTCAGCTGTCTGAAAGATAGATAGAGAAACACTATCTCTTTCCGTCTTTTTCCCAGCAGAATTAAGACTTTGCAAAGTAAACTTTCCCTGTCTAAAAGGGGTATATTCTTACCTCTGTCTTTCACACACCTGAATTAAGATACCCCTTTTAGACACGGAAAGCTTACTTGAAAATTTTTATTTCAGCTGGGAGAAAGATAAAGTATTCCTCCCTCTGCCTCTCACACAGCTGAATTAAGACTTTGCAAAGGAAAATTTGCGTGTCTAAAAGGGGTATTTGCAGTCTTAATTCAGCTTGGTGACAAACGGAAAGAGAAAGTATTTCCTCCTCTATCTTGTACACAGCTGAATTAATTCATAAGTTCGCCTTGGGCAGTTTTTTTTTGCTCAACCAAGGCGAATTCATACTAACTGGTCGCAGGGGATCAGGTGATTATTTTCGCCGCTTGTAATTTGCTTTGTTCTTTTTTTGTAAGCAGTGCTGCCATTATTGTTATTGAATTTCTTTATTTAGACATTTTTATACATTTTTTTTCAACCAAACGAACAGCACAAAATCAAAATAAAAATGAATGCTTGGTGGGGCATCAAACATGGTAACATCAAGCCGACAAGCACACGTACACGAACTTGACAGCGAGCATTTTGATCGTGTCCAAAGCCCTTAAAATAAAAACTGCACAGTTTACTTGTATAGTGTGTGTCACAAGCTTAGTTTACGCAGTGCCAGACTTGAGCACTGAACTTGTGTAGTGCATGGCCGTCATAAGTGAAATTAATAAGTTAGAGAGAGATAAAAAGTCACACGTACACAAATGTTTTGGTCAAATGACTAGTCAATTGACTAGTAGTCTTCTTGTAGGGTACATTCATACATATTTGTCATAAGATGCTTATTTTCCTTGAATTATAATTTATTATAATACTATAGTCAAGTGACTAGTCATTTGACTAGTAGCAATAGCCGACGCTTCGGCCACAGTCCGCAGTTAGTTTATTAGGGGCTTGGTGAACAAAATGACCAAAACATTTTTGTATGTGTGGTTTTTATCTCTCTATAACTTATTAATTTCACTTAATTAAAACACATATCGTCGGTTTATTTCTGCTTTGATGTATGGGACAAAAATGTGCTTTCGAGAAAATCGATGAAGAATGTTTAGTTCATTAGTTTTATAAAAATACACCATAGAATTTTTTGTTTAATAATAAAAGTAATAGATACATATGTTTTTATTCAAACTTAAAGTTGATAAAGTTTTTCACTTCTAATAAGTCTTGTTCAAGTAGGTTACATTATTGTATATATTTAAGTTGATAAAAAAGTGAAAATATCAGTTTTATTCATATAACATGACTTTTAAAGGAAAAACAAAGGAAGAAATAAAAGACGGAGAATATATTTAATAAAAGAAATTGTATTAATAAAAAACAAAAATCAATTCATTTCATTTACAATAATTAAGTTTTTGTACTTTGCTTTAATTCACGTTCTTTGAGTAGAATATGCATTGATATACATTATAACAGCTGCGAATAACAATATTAATACTTTTACGTGGGAAATGTGCCACATATCAAAAAAATTGTCGATTGCCGTAAAACGGACTTTACAATATTCAACAATTGTGGAAATGACGCAAATTTCCACATCTATTTCTCCAGATATATTCAAGATATCGGAAAACTGATAACGTATTTGGAAACAGGACACATTATTCATATATATTCAATCAATAACTCATTTTTTTAAATGTCCCATTCATTAAAGCAGAAACAAACCGACGATATATCTGAACTGCTTACTCTGCTTCTTTTTTGCCAGTCACTGATTAGATAAGCATTGGTAAACTCTTATTTTTGTGTTGCATACATGCATGTGCAAAAATAAAAAAAATTTAGATTTTGCTTCAAGCATCGTCGGTGTGACACATACATACAAAATTTCACTAATATTATTATAATGCAGATCATGCATTTTGACCGTGAATAATGCGCTTTAGCAACAGATTTTGACAATTGCCAACACAAAAATTTCCAAACTTATGTCTCGTGTAATCTCACTGTGAAAAAAATAATGAAAACAGGTAAGACGGAACTTAAATAATACAAGTGGTAATTTCTAATGCAAATGCCTTTAAAATAACCTACAGATAAGCCTAAAAGAAAAAAAGAAAAGAAAAAAAAGAAACCGAAAGTGAGCTGGACGACAAAATTAAGAATTTAGTGGTTAGCTAAGGCGCCAGAAGAAGTTCGGTGAGTCCGCTCCAATACCCTTTTTACACATGGAAAGTTTACTTTGCAAAGTCTCAATTCAGCTGTGAGAAAGACACAAAGAGAGAGTATTCCTCCCTCTGTCTTTCACCCAGCTGAATTAAGACTTTTCAAAGAAAGCGACTGTACTACTACTACCTCTGTCGTTCACAGCTGAATTAAGAGTTTGCAGAGTAAACTTTGTCAGCCGTATTCATAAAAACTTTAAACAGCGTTTCAAATGTTGTACCTCTTTTACACACGGACATTTTACTTTGCAAAGTCTTAATTCAGCTGGGAGAAAGATAGAAAGAGATAGTATTCCTCCCTCTGTCTTTCACCCAGCTGAATTAAGACTTTGCAAAGTAAACTTTCCGTGTGTAAAAGGGGTATTGTTTAAGCAAAATTCACTAAAATTGTATTCATAATAGAATTTTAGCTTAAAAACGGTTTTTAAACATTGCGTAAATCAGCAAATTTTAAAATTGACTGCCCCCATGTTTAACCCAATTTTAAGATGACGTTATTTTAATTTTACTTCGTTTTTGTTTACATTTTTAACTTTGCCTGTATTTGGCCTGTATCAAGGTACATCAATCAGGTACACCCGATTCTACAACAAATATTACAACAGCAACAACCACATGTACTTTGTTGATATAAATTACCTTCTTACTTTTCAAAACAGGGTAGCATCGTCAGATTGCATGTTTCTTATAGGAAATGTCAAACACCATACAAAACTGAATATTCGAAAGGTGTTTATGGATACCCAAATAAAAGCATGCTTTTAGGCTTATACCTACATAATCCAAATTTGGCGTTTAGATTGGTATAATGACATTAGTCACCTGGTGTAGTGCTGCCACCTAATAAATGCGCCTTGGCCTGTATGTATGTACTTATGTATGTATATATATATATGTATATGCCAGTGTTATTTAGAAGAAAAAATTTAATTTTTTTGTAGAAACTATTGCCGAAATATCAAATAGACTCCAAAAGAATATTTAAAAGAAAAGAAGCAATCTGCTTTCCATTCCCAGTCATTGTTTTCTCACTTTATGTGTTAACAAAAATAATATATACATATGTAGAAAAATTAACTAGTGATGTATAAACACTCAGAACAAACAAAACAAAGCTCGTTATTCTAGTGCTTCTTATGCCCATTTATTGACAAAATAATCAAACTGTAATTATTTTTAAGTTCTAATTAAATACGAAATTGTGTTTTTGAGTGCATAATTAAATAATAATTAAATGCCCAATCTTGTGTAATTAATTTAAGTTTTGTGAGCGCACCATATGTTTTTATGCGTGTGTGTGTTTATTGCAAACATACACATGAACATCATGTGGTTGGGTTGAAAACATCATGTGGTCGTATTAGGACGAATTTCGTTTAATTTGCATAAATACATAACATAAACAATTCATAGTTTCATATCATGGTATAAATAAATAGAAAAGTGCATTCTGATGCTCCTTTGGTTTCATAAAATGTCTTTTTATGCAATTTTAATTTTCTGCATTTTGATAACCTAACTTTTTTGTTTATGTTAAACAGCTGTTCTTTGGAAAGCTTTCCATAATATTTGGAAAATGTTGAGTGCTGCCGTACTTTCAACGCAATTTAATAATAACTTTAATTAACCACTGAAAAAATGAAATCGTATTTAATTACAATTTATTTTAAATAAAAATTAGCTAATTAGGTACTTAATTTTTAAGTTAAAAACTAGGGGTTAATCTGCAATAACAAAAATCATATAAAAAGTACTAAATTAAAAATTATTTTCTCTCACAAATTGGTTTTTAGTCAGAATCAAAGTGAATAATAGTGTTTATTTATTACTTTTTGTTGAAACGGATTTCTAGAAAAAAAATTCGTTCATAAAAAAAATCATATACTATAAAGCATGGGTGACCAAGATAAATTTAAGGTTGTGTAACATGCCGACCACACGAGCCATAATCTTGTCAGTTATTGCCGTGGCAACTGTCAAATTCGATTGCCGACACAAGATATTAGGGGCTTTGGACACGATCAAAATGCTTGCTGTCAAGTTCGTGTACGTGTGCTTGTCGGCTTGATGTTACCATGCTTGATGACCCACCAAGCATTTATTTTTATTTTGATTTTGTGCTGTTCCTTTGGTTGAAAAATAATATATAAAAATTTTTAAATAAAGAAATTCAATAGCAATAATGGCAGCACTGTTTACAAAAAAAAAACAGAAAAGCAAAATAACTCTTCTTTTTTCTTCACCTGTCAAATCTATGTTTTTCTTCTTTTAATTCCGATGTTTTGGGCAACCGTTCACAATGAAAATATAATTATAATGAAAACTGGTTCGTGCTTGACGGGTTAACACATACACATATATAACAATTGACAGCAAGCATGCCAAAAATCAAAATTTTTTATTTTCCATCAAGCATCGTTGGTGTCACACATACTAACAAATTTTCACTCATACTATAACCAATCTCAGCAAGCATTTTGACCGTGTCTAAATCACTTAGGCGTGTGGACCGTATGAATATGTGTTCAAATATATATTCAGCAACAAATGTTAAAATGCTGTCAAATACAAATTATATTAATTTTTTTCAACGTAAAAATAGAGAACAAAATTTTTAACTACATAAAACCAATAAAAGTTCAATTTAAAATTAGAAAATGATAAAATGATTGACAATTTAAGTATTTATGTGAATAAAAAGCAAATATATTTGAATATAAGTACGTGTTCACCACCTCCAAATACATTGTTGAACACAAGCAATCGGACGTCATCATTCTGCCGGCGTTATTGCTTGTGTTAAAACTAGGGATGCCAATCGGGATCGATCCCGAAAACCGCGGGATTTTCGGGATCCCGGGATTTTTCGGGATCACGGGATTTTCGAGATTTCGGGATCTAAATATTTTTCGTAAAATAAATTATTTTTTAAATAAATATTACTTTAGTAACAATTTAATGCATTTTTAAAGGTTTTATGTTCACAATTTATCATTGCACAATTGTCCTTAAAGTGAACAATTTTCTAATACGAGTATGAAATAAAAATCCAAAGAATTTTTCTCATCTATTTTTAAGTTGATTAATCACATTTGATGTCAGAGAATTTATAGTGAAAACAATAACTAAATATGAAAACTTGTTTTTGTTTTCAATATAAATGTTTTTCTATTATCTAAACCAAAACGAATATAAATACATATCGGTGGACTTTTAGTACTACCGCTTAAGTTGACTTACGAAAATTTTTAGATTCACTTTCATACAAATAAGTTGCAAAAACAATATTGTTTTGTTAAAAATATATCTACTAACGTTTTTTTAATTGCGATTGATCAACAACAAGTATAACGGTTGTTACATATGTATGTATACCAAGCATTATCTAATTTTTTATTGATTTCGTTGCGACTAATAAGGCTGAACATGTCGAAAAATTAAAAGAAATGTATACACTATTCTAATCAAATTCGATTAATTACTTCTAAAGATCACATTTTTATAGGCACATACATACATTAAAAGCTTGCCTGAGCACTTGAACAGTATTTTTGCTCTACTGAAAAATTTTAAATTCATACATAAGCTTTTTTCTACAAGTTCAACAGATACATATGTATGTATTCATACGTTCGCTAAGAGGAGTATGGTTTATTAGTGTACTGGCCTTCTACTGTGCAACTCGAATACAACTATAATTGAGTCGAACTCATTCAGTCAGTCGTTTTTGACTAAAACTATTTATCAAATCCATATAATTTAAATGGGGTTGATCTTAGGTTTGTATCAAAAACGACATAAACGGTCTAAATAAAGAACAAAATAATTTTGAACTGCAATGAAAAAAACATACATACACACTCGGGCAGTTTTTTAGACAAAATACTCCGCATTATTCTGTAAATATTTCTCGCTTTTACGTCAACCCGACAACAAAAAGTTTCCACTTGCCTTGTATTCTACTCCAATTGTAAGGAGGTGTCAATAGTACTCAATTGTTACCGACAAGTAGATAAGTGCTAATTTTTTTAGCGTTGAGGAGTCGACATACAGATAGTTATATACTGCAATTATGAATAAATTTCCGAAAGAAATGTCTCCCTTTTCCCTTTTTTTCATGGAATTTAAATTATAATTGCCCTCATAATATAGAATAAGACGGAATAAATAAGTCAAACTTATGAATTTTTTAAATGTTATTTCCCTTCCAAAGGTAATATGTTTCTTTTGTTTTCAAAATAATTCTAAAATGTACATATATTGTAGCACCTTTGATGAAAATAACCGTAAGAAAGTAGTTTATTTATTTTGCTCTTGTTGTTAATTTATAAGAAATATGTCACGAATAGTCATTAAATTGTTAAAACTGTACGTATAAAATTGTATGGGGCTTTTAAATATTATAAAAAATACCTTAAAATCAACGAAAATTTGAATTTATAAAGTTTTTATACAAAAATTGCTAAGAAATCCCGAAAATGAAATTCGGGTTCGGGATTTCCCGTTCCCGGCATCCCTAGTGAGAACCAAAGTAATGTCATAGTGATAATTATGGTATTTTGTACATTGTTGCCATTTTGGCATTTTCACTGCCAGATCTGGCATTTTCATTTGTTGAAAAGCATTCAACTTTTAAAAAAATTCTGCCAAATGCTTTTTAGCAGAATTTGCTTAAAATAAAAAATTTGAATTTGTTAATATTTTTTCAGTGTAGAGAGTAATTCTATTCATAAATGTAAATTTGTTTGCAATTATGTGTTTCCTACGTAATTTAGATACAACGAATACCTATGTATGTATTATATGTTATATATTGTATATATTTTCAATTATCCGTAAGCGACAAAAATAAAAGTTTTCAGAAGACGGGGTTTTATAGTATCCAAATATATTTTACCATACATAAATTGTCGCTTAATATAAAATTTTACAGACTGCTTTTTAAAAGATATCAAATATTTCGACATTTTGATAATTCTAAACTATGGGTACGCCATAGTTTTAACTTCAATTAAAAAGTATATTTTTTACAACATCTTGCTTACAATTAAACCGAAAATAGGTCTCGATATACATATATAAATACATACATATATTATGTGTATATATCCTGGAAATGTCGATGGTAAAATGTACAGAGTCGCTTTTGACTTTGTCACCAATACTACTCTCTAATTGTTCCCCATACAATACTTCGTGCTATAGACAATTAGCATGGAAATCCACTAAAACAATTGGCCATGTACTGACTACCCAGTTCTTATAGCAACATGGAGACATACCAACAAGACTTTACTGGCACATTTCTATACTTTATGTGCATACAAATTTATGTACATTGACAAGTTGTTGAAAAATTCACCAGAAATATACCACATCTGTTTCCTCTCTTTCCTTTACACTGAAGCATTAAACACATTCACCACAGCAGGCTACAAGAACACCAGCATTCAAATGCCGCTAGCAGCATTTGTCGCCTCGTAGCCGTCTATTTAATTCTTTTGGAGATGACAGCAGCACCATCTGCACGTGGTATTCAAGTACAACTACATAGTTCAATATTGCCACTTTCATATATTTTGCATTTATATATATTAAATACTCTTTTAAAATGTACTTATTTCACGTAAAAGTACAAAAACGAATCAATTTATTCTTTACGTCAATTTTTGGGTATTATTTCTGTTAAATAATATGAAATAATTGTACAAAATCATTCATTCAACATTTTGTATTGTACTGGCAATACTGAATATTCTCATTGCAGCCAAATAAATAGAAATTAGTTTAATTGGACTACAACGACAAAATCAGCATAGACAACAACATGTCGCCCTGTTGCCTTGTTGTCTTCAAAAGAATCATTCTCATATAAACATGTGCATTCTATCCTGGACATTTGGTAGTCGGTAGCTTGCTGTGGTGAATGTGTTTAATGCATGATGAATATAAGAAAAACTGTAGACAATGTAACTACTACAATTGTGACCATACCCATCTAGCATTTGGAAGATAGTTTTCTGAAAAATCACCATGCTGAGTCTTTTTAGATCACTATTCGTGATCAAAAACTGTTTAAACACTTACACTGTCAAAAAAGGACTCGAAAAAGATTCGCGCTAATGGGTATAAATAGTTCGATTTAAAATACAATAACAAATTGTACAGCAATCGCAAATTAATCATCCAGACGTGTAAAATGTGACTATTATTTCCGTTTGTTATTATCATCCCCCTTATTGCGAATGGCGTCGTCAACGTCGCATCAAGACGACAGTAAATATTGTAACTTTTTTACTCTCTATCGGCAACAATTGGCCCTTATTGACAATCTCTTACTAATCTCGGATGCTTTGTAAATTGATGTAGCATGTTAATATTAGTCAATTGTTGTCGACAAAGAGTAGCCAAGTGAGCATTTTTACTGTCGTCTTAATGTGACGTCGACGACGCCATTCACAATAAGGGGGCATATTTCGCTTACCTGGAAGACTGAAAAATGCTTAATCAAAAACAAATCATGCAGGTGTTTTAAAAGTGATTATAATTATGTATTTTATAATCATATTTTACGCAGATAGATGATTAAACACTACTTGAGTCGTCGTGAAGAAAAAAACCTTTTGAAAAAACTTTTTCAGTCACGTACCAAACTTTTTTAAGAGTTGCAAAAAAGGTACTATTTTCCGTGTCTGTGTGAGCACGTGCGTTTTTTGAAAGTGTATGTGTGCCACGTCCTCGCATGAAATTTATATCCAGAAATTTACTTTAAATAAATAAGAAATACATTAGATGTGCGCTATTAATTTACATACGTTTCAATAGAAGACAAAAGAAGGTATCAGAATTCTTAGATGCCATTTTTTTAATTATTTGATTTCGACAGTTATAGCCCAGCAAACTTTTTAAAAAAAATAGTTTTCGTCTTTTAAAATCAAAACGATTAAGTGTGCGCTATTGACACATATACCCATCGATTAGAAATCAAAATACCTTTTAGAATTTATAAACGTTATATGCAGATTTACTTTAGTTCCGAAGTTATAGCCCAGCAAACTTTTTATTGACAAAAAAGCTTTTGCCATATAAAACCAAAACGGTTAACTGTGCGCTATTGACGCATATCTCAATCGATGAGGAATAAAAATACCTTTAAGAATCCATAAATTACATATCCAGATTTACTTTAGTTCTGAAGTTATAGGCTAGCAAACTTTTTTGGGTCGTTAAAAATAGAAAAAGTTTTCGACTTATTAAACCGAAACGATCCATTGTGCACAACTCAGACATATACCAATCAATAAAGGACAAAAATACTTTTTAGAATTGGTGACAGTCTTTTTCTGAATTACTTTAGTTCAGAAGTTATAGTCCACCAAACTTTTGCAAATTTGTATAATTTTTGTGATAATACAGTTTTTTCCATTAAGTGTGTAAGTGGCAACCTCGTGGTAATTTGCCTAGTAAAATATGTAAGCAAACTGTGGAAAAAAATGCTGATTTTGCAAATCAATAAAAATAGGTAATTTTTACTTTCATTTAAAAAAAAAAGTTCTAAGTTTTATGCTTTCGTATTCGTAGAACCAGATTTCATAGATGTCACTATTTTTATTTGAATAACTATGGAGAAAAACACTCTTGAAAATTACTGCAACCAAACATTTGTTCTTGCATATAAAATGAAAAGTATTGTGCATTGGTATATGTGTCAATAGCGCACAATCAACTGTTTGTTTTTTATATGGCAAAAGTTTTTTGTCAATAAAAAGTTTGGTGGGCTATAACTTCGGAACTAAAGTAAATCTGCATATATCGTTTATAAATTCTAAAAGGTAGTTTAATTTCTCATCGATTGGTATATGTGTCAATAGCGCACAATCAACTGTTTGATTTTTATAAGGCAAAAGTTTTTTTGTCAATAAAAAGTTTGCTGGGCTATAACTTCAGAACTAAAGTAAATCTCGATATCACATTTATGATTGTGCCCAATTAAATCATATACCAATCGATAGGAAATCAAAATACCTTTTTAAATATGTGACTGTCATATTCTTAATTACTTTAGCTCAGAAGTTATGTCCAAATAAAAGATTGTATATCATTAAAATTTAACAAGAAAGTTTAATGCCTATAAAATAGTAACTGTTGTATGGCAGATATAAAGTTATATATCCTTCGATAGATAATAAAAATAACTTTCAGAAATTGTGAATATCATTTTCTGAAATACTTTATTTCAAAAGTTATATCCTAGAAAACTCGTCGAAAGCACAAAAATAAGGACAAAAGTTTTATACTTATAAAATAGAAACTACTTATACTATCGTGTTGCAACATATCGCTCATTTACTTCAATAGTGGCACAACTCAAAAAAACCAGTTTTGCAGAAAACGCGTTTTAAGTTTTCAATTTGCATACTACTCAATGGAGAAATGAAAAAAAAATTATTCTCTCAGGAGGTGATGGTACAAGCTATTTATATGAAATTTTTACACAAGATAAAATACGAAATGCCGCATCTTTCTGCATTATTAGCTCAAAAAACTAATTTTTTGAGTTATGCCACTATTGAAGTAAATGAGCGATATAACAATCGATAGAAAACATTTCAAATTGGTGCCATATAACATGGAGCCTATGCAATTAATTATTACTGCAGTGCCACCAGCCAGCGAATATTATCGTCTTTAACCGTCCCTGGTTTTTTATTTGAAACATCACTATTATCGACATAGTTTAAAATAAAAATTTACTTTGTTTAATATTTATTAATAATTGCAAATATAAGCTAATAATAATCATTATTAATAATAATATTTATTATTAGTTCCAATTCGTGGTGGTAGTTCTCATTTGTGCTGCCACATATAACTGTGCTATCAATAGATGAACATTACTATCTACATCTTATACCTGTATTATCAGTAGCTGCACAGTATTATTGACATTTTATAAAAAGCCTGCGAATAGGAAAATATTTACGAAGTTGTAAGTTTCATGTGGGATAACTTCTGAATTCCACAAATTCAGAAAATGACAGTCACCAACTTAAAAAAGTAGTTTTGTTTTCTATCGATTGTTATATGTTGCAACACGATAGTATAAGTAGTTTCTATTTTATAAGTATAAAACTTTTGTCCTTATTTTTGTGCTTTCGACGAGTTTTCTAGGATATAACTTCTGAAATAAAGTATTTCAGAAAATGACATTCACAATTTCTGAAAGTTATTTTTATTATCTATCAAAGGATATATAACTTTATATCTGTCATACAACAGTTACTATTTTATAGGCATTAAACTTTCTTGTTAAATTTTAATGATATAAAATTTTTTTATTTGGACATAAATCCTGAGCTAAAGTAATTCAGAATATGACAGTCACTTATTTAAAAAGGTATTTTGATTTCCTATCGATTGGTATATGACTGAATTGGGCACAATCAATACTTTTCATTTTATATGCAAGAACAAATTTTTTGTTGGAGTAATTTTCGAGAGTGTTTTCCTCCATAGTTATTCAAATAAAAATAATGACATCTATTAAATCTGATTCTACGGATACGAAAGCATAAAACTTAGAACTTTTTTTTTAAATAAAAGTAAAAATTACCTATTTTTATTGATTTGCAAAATAAGCATTTTTTTCCACAGTTTGTTTACATAGTTTACTAGGCAAATTACCACGAGGTTGCCACTTACACACTTAATGGAAAAAATTGTATTATCACGAAAATTATGCCAATTTGTAAAAGTTTGCTGGACTATAACTTCTGAACTAAAGTAACTCAGATAAAGACTGTCACCAATTCTGAAAAGTATTTTTGTCCTTAATTGATTGGTATATGTCTGAGTAGTGCACAATGGATCGTTTTGGTTTAATAAGACGAAAACTTTTTCTATTTTAACGACCCAAAAAAGTTTGATGGGCTATAACTTCAGAACTAAAGTAAATCTGGATATGACAGTTCTAAATTTTGAAAGGTATTTTAATTCCCTATCAATTGGAATATATGTTAATAGTGCACAAATAACGTTTTTTATTTTATGAAGCAAACTTTTTGTTTTTGTCTATAAAAAGTTTGCTGACCTATATCTTCGGAACTAAACTAATTCTGAATATGACAGTTACTTTTTTTGAAAGGTATATTGATTTTCTATTGATTGGTATATGTGTCAATAGCGCACACTCAATCGTTTTGATTTTATAAGACGAAAACTATTTTTTTTTATAAAAAGTTTGCTGGGCTATAACTTTTGAAATCAAGTAATTAAAAAAATGACATTTAATAATTCTGATACCTACTTTTGTCTTCTATTTAAACGTATATAAATTAATAGCTCACATCTAATGTATTTCTTATTTATTTAAAGTAAATTTCTGGATATAAATTTCATGCGAGCACGTGGCACTCATACACTCTCAAAAAACGCACGTGCTCACACCGACACGGAAAATAGTACCTTTTTTGCAACTGTTAAAAAAGTTTGGTACGTGACTGGAAAAGTTTTTTTAAAAGTTTTTTTTCTTCACGGCGACGAATTTTTCGAATAATTTTTAGTTGATAATACGTACACAACACTGACATGCCACTAGTGGCATGTGTAATTGCAGTGTAATAATACAATTTTGATCCTACGTCTCGACTAGCAATAAATATGTCGACATATATTGCAGCAGTTGTCAAAATTATATTATTGCTAGTGGAGACAGCTCATTGCCGGTACTTGCAATATATGTCGCAATAATTGTCAACGCATTTTCGTTAACAATTATTGCAAGCATGAAACGTCAAACTCGATTTTAATTTATTTTCGACTTTTCTGTATTGCATTTGACATTTACATATTTTTAGTGAAATTGGGAAAATAAGTTGGAAAAAAAGAAAAATAGTTTCTTAAAAATGTGTGTAGTAAAATATTCACACAAAAAAAATCATGGGTTATATTTCCTAAAATAATGGTATAATTTTAACTAAGTGAAAGGGTAGAATGGCATTTATAAAGTCTTTAGGTAATTTGACAAAAATTTTAGTTGATTTTTATGTTCGAAAAATCAACTAAAATTTTAGTTGATATTCCTTAACGACTAGGTAAATTCATACTTTTTTTTTTGTGAATTATCTAAATACTAAAGTAAATTTATATATATATATATATATATATATATATATATATATATATATATATATATATATTATACATATATATATATATATATTATATATATATATATATATATATATATATATATATATATATATATATACATATATATACATATATATATATATATTATACATATATATATATATATATATATATATATATATATAATGCTACAAATTATCATAGATTTTAGTTAAATTAACTATTTATGATTCGATAATTGTCATGAATTTAAAGAATTTTTGAATTTTTAAAAAAATTTATTATTTATTTCTTAATTTATCTATCTACATACGATGTATGAAATCGAAAAAAAAACATCACGAAAATAAAACATCTGAAGGTAATGCTAAGAACACAAGTGGGACGAACGACGAATTTTTCGGTGCGAACTTTGTCATAAAATATAAAACACATTTGTTCATATGAAAATAAACACAACACCGCCGTAGAATGAAATTCGTCGTGTGTGACGAACTCTGAGATAGATTTATTTCTAGCAAGCAATTTTATTTCTATCTTTGCACAAACTTTATCAATTATAAGAGCTGTTATTTATTCGTCGTTGTTGTGCTTCACGCGGCGAATTTACTCAGCGAATTGTTATCGACGAATTCGCCATCGTCCACGAAATTCGTCGTTCGCCCCTGTTGTGTTCCTGGCATGAGACAACGTTTGCCGGCAATCGTAAAGCAGCTCTGGGCTGAAGAACAGCTCTCGCGTCTTCGTATTTATATCTTAAGTGCAATCAGGCTTGTGTGTCTTGTTCGGTCTTGCTAATAAGTGCCGCACTATCTGTATCGCTTACACTTATTCCGTGGTATTTTCCATTATCAGGTATAAGTCGTCTGCAGCTTGCCAGGATACACTGTCAATTTGCGTACTTGCTTCTCTATACCATTAAAAATAAAAAAAGGAAAGCAAGGAAGAGAGAGGACGTTTGCGGGCTCAGCTAGTTATCTATAATAATTAAAAAGAATTATTTTACATAAATTTAAAAATTTTAAAAATTTAATGTATACATACATACCTTCTTGCTCAAAATTTTTCTTTTGACAATAAAAATAATTTCGAAAAATATATGTATTTATGTACCTTATTGTAATAGTTTATTTATTTATTTATTTAGTACATATTATACAAAGTAAATTTGTATAATATGGTGTTGCACAAGTATGGGCGGAGTAACTAGACCATATGCCCAAGATGGTATTAACAGTATTTTAAAAGTTTTTGTGACTGACTGTACACGACCTATGCCTTCACATAGGAAGTAGCAACGTGGTTGTTAAAGAAATTCCACAAAAAAACCGCAAGATTATACGGTTATCCGTGGCAGATCAGTCAACCAGTGCGAGCGAGACGTAAAACTCTCGAAGGCCAAACAACATACACAAGCCTGACCGCACTTTAGAAATAATTACGATGACGTGAGAGATGTTCCTCAACCCAGAGCTGCTTTACGACTGTGTAATAGTTTATATTAACTTGGATTTTAGGTAATGTGCAATGTACAAATTACCTAAATGCATAGTTAATAAAACCCAAGTTTTTTGCTTTCATATAAAAAAAAAATACCTATGAAAGCTTAGTTAATGTTACCTTTTATATTTCTTTGTGTGTAGTAATATGTTTATGTAAATAAAAATTTGTTCGATTAACCAGATATTTACAAGTGAATTATGTTCTTCCTATGCACTTTTCCTGTTGACTTTTCCCATATTGTGAGCTACGATTTCCCATAGCCTTAAGATAAGTAAAGCAATCAGCAATATTGCTCCGTAATTCCATCGGCGTTATTGCTATATTGCCAACATATTTATTGCTAGTCGAGAAGGGGGTGACCACTGCTGCAATATATGCCGACATATTCATTGCTAGTCGAGACAAGGGTCAGATGTTATATCAAAGTTGCATAGTGTCCACACCTGATGAATTTATATCATGATGAATGTCAAAATGAGATAGGAACCTGAGAACAGATTGAATGCCTTATTTTGTTGTTCTGAATGCAATCACAAGAAACCTGCATATTGTTGTCAATCCACAACATTTGAAAAAAACAACGCATGGCACAATCGAAAGAGATAAGTGCGTCGAATTTTATTGCGTGCATTGCTTGTTCACTGATCTTGTCAAATGCAACGAATACTTTTTACTGTGATTGAACACAACGTAGTCTTTTTATTTTGTGCTTGTATAAAAATCATACATTAGTATTCATAAAACACGATATACATTTGAAATTCATATTAGGTAAAATTTTATATGAAACGGTTATTTGAAATACATTTCAGATCTATTTTACTTTTTCCAAATTTTAATTTTTATATTTTATTTTTTTCTAACACTGTGAATATTGGCATTTATTTTTTCTAAAATTTCCTCCCTCACACTGCATTTTTTTATTTATAACCATTTACATAATGTCCACACCTGATGAATTTATATCATGATGAATGTCAAATTGATATCATGATGAAAATTCATCACGTATAGACTCAATTTATTAATATTATGGTAGCGTTATGATATAATCATTAGAGATTATGGCCTGATGAATTCATCTTGATATTAAATATCATTTTATGTGTTATTGTGCATTTAACGTTTATTTATTAAACAATTTTCGTTTATAAAATGCGGCACAACAATTATTTGTGACCAAAAAATTAAACAACACGCAAATTATTTATTTTTGGCAAGTATTTTTCAAATATTGGTTTGATTCATCATAATATAAAATCATCAACGTCTACCCCTCCACACCTCATCAGGTGTGGACACTATGTTAATCGCAGTTGTAGACGCCAAGGCACATTAAATACAGGTACACGCATTAGACAAAATTCTGTGCTTCTCACATAGTTTTACCACAAAACATACAGAAGTGTCACGAGACGGAAGATACGGGTATTTTTCAGTTTGTCTCATTTTCCCTCAAATTTTGTCGTCGGTTTTGTTTTGCTACGTCTTTCTAGTGCAATACATTTTTATTAGCTGTGTTAATTGGTAAGTAGTAATGCACTACAGTATCAAATACACTATGCTTTTCTCTTTCTTCCATGAATTTTAACAAAAACCTGATTGGAGCTTTTTTTACCTGTCACTTTCTTCACTTCTGTGTATTCTGTGGTTTTACATTGGAATTTGTCAAAAAATTGGTTGCATCTAACCTAACGAGGCACAAAAGTAATTGTCATATGAATTTTTCGTTATAAGCGTGTAAACATCAAATAAGCGGATGAGAAATTTATTTGCCTGATGCGTGTACATGTTTGATATGCCTTGGTAGACGCTATGTCAATTGTAGAATAATGACGAAGTAGGGATAAGTAAATCGATTTCGATTCCAATTGAAAACCGATTTTATCTTAAATAAACCGGATTTTTTGTAATCGATCTTACGTCTGCGATTTTATACTGAAATCGATTATTGTGCTATAAAAATCGATTTTTTATTATTATAAAAATTTTGGCAATTTTTTAAGTATTACTGAGTGAAGAAGATTGGTTTGATAACTAATATTCAGGTCTATTCGGGAAGTTACTTTCACCACAAATACGCGCATCTTTCACTTTTTGCTATTCTAAAATACTACGTTGGAGATGAGTGATAGAAAACATATGTTTTCTTTCACTTTGGAGGTATTCTAAGATACTTCGTCACCATGATCAATGTCATATTCGTTCGACGCCAATTTTAGCGCGTTAAGTTTAAATATATAAAGAAAAAAGAGATACGAAGTGTTTATATGGTGTCTACCACTGTTAATTAAGCATTAATGGCGTTCGTCCAGGCTCTACAAGACAATTAAGTTTTCTTAAATTCTTCAAAGATATAAACACGTTTTTAAAACAAATAAAAGAAATAACTAATTTTACTTTTACTGTTTATTGTTTTTTTATGTTACTTATACGGGATTTACACTATGACTTTTTACCGTGACTATCCTAGAGTTTATTGACAAAATGGGTACAAAGGTGATCAAAGGGGTAGCAACATAAAAGAGAATTAAAGAAAAATGCAGGGAAAGAAGTCATAGTGTAAATACCGTATTAGCACTTGTACTGTTAAGTTTTTTATTAATTATTTCTTTAAATTACTTCTTAAATCCCTTTTTGTTTTCAACTTTTTCTGCATACAAGTCAGCTGTTTTCAATGTTGTTGATGTTTTTATAAGAGATAACATAATATCGATTACTGAAAACGATATTTCTTCGCACGTATTTTAGAATCTGTCGACGTCGAACAGTTGAAAGTGAACGTTCGATGATGAAGAAGTGAAGCGCGTATTCTCGAATAGACCTGATTATTAATCTTTATTCCGTATCTTTTTATCGACATCAATGCCAAGACAATATCGAAAAAAGTGCACTCACTTTCTCTAAGGGTTAGAAAATAGCAAGAGTCGGTTAAAAATAAACAATTACTGAGAACAAATAGTCCTTAAGTGCGCCATTTTGACATTGCCTGACGTTGATGTTAAGAAGAACAAGTAAAGGTGATTAGTTTAAAACATTTAAGCTAATAATCCTTAGAGTAATTTCTGAAATTTATTTTATGTAATATAACAAATTGCTAAACTAAAGCAAGTTTACGTATAATTTTAATTTTAATTTAACAATTCAGCTTTATGCTGTGGCTGAAATTAAATCCGATATGCATTCTGTTTTGGGTGAAATGAGAAATATCATAGCTGCTTGTGAGGTGCGTGTTAAGCGTCTGGAGTCTGATTCACACAACAGAATTTCAGCTCTCGAAGATGAGAATCATATACTACATAGCGACTGAATCGAGCCAATATCATCCTACGTGCATTGCCTGCTAGTATACCTGATCTTGCTGCTGTTGTTGTTGCTGTTGGTGCGTTTTATAATATTCGTATTGCGTGCCATGATATTAACAATGTTTGCTATATGAGTAGTAAACGTCTTATATTGGTTGCCTTTAATAATGTTCAAATACGAGATAACATTATGAAGCAATATTTTAGAACTCGGTCGCTTACAAGGTCTGATGTTATCAAAGACCTATTATTAAATGATATTGATGCTGCTACTACGTCTGGCGGCTTGGGTACTGGCAGGATCTACTTGAATGACCATTGGCAGGCTGAATGCGGCATGCAGGAGGCTGCTTTTGGATAAGCTCGTGACGAAGTATAAAGTCTTTAACAACGATAAACTACGAGCTGTGTTAACTCTACCCGGTGGTAAGGAAGTTGCAGTTCATGATGTTGCTGAGTGCGAGAGAATCCGAAGTGGAGATTTGGAGGAAACTGGTTAAATTAGTAATTCTATTTTTATCTTGTGCCATATTTGGAAGGTAGATATAACGTTTGTTCTGTATATGCTTGAATTATTATACCTTTATTTCCCCTAACGTTATGCCTAGCTTCTGTGGTGATCATTATATCTTGTATTCATTAGTAAGTTTTATAAAAATTTTAAATGATATACATTTCACTCTAGCTAAATTTTATGAATATTATGGTTGTGTTATATTATTCCTATATTTTATTTAGTGGATTGTATTAGATATATATATATACATATATATATATATATATATATATATATATATATACATATATATATATATATATATATATATATATATATATATATATATATATATATATATATATATATATATATATATATATATGTATATATATATATATGTATATATATATATACATATATATATATATGTATATATATGTATGTATGTACGTATGTTTATGTATGCACATATGTATGTGTATGTATGTATATATACATATATGTATATATAAGGTTTTTTCCCTTATCTTTTGAACTAATGCTTCATTTTCATAACTGCTTTCATTTGAATCTACTTGCATACCTTTATATACCTTTTTTTTTACTTTTTTTCTCTCTTTTTGTATTACTACTGTCTTATGTATTGATTAGCTACGGTGTAATAGATATGGATATTCTTAGTTATTGGTTTGTTTGTTTTTTAATTTTTGTGTTCTATCTTGTTTGGTTCCCCGCCCTTAGTTTCATCTATGACTTCTTTCTTATTGTGATAATATTGGGCCGGTTGTTAGTAACAACTCATATTTTACTGGTACATTGCAATCATATAGGGGTATATTGAAGGTTGCGCACTTAAACTGTAATAGTATTCGACCGTCGTATAGGCTCTCTAAATTTGATGAGTTAAGGAGCGTTCTTGAGGGATCCACATTCAATATTATTGGCATTACAGAGACTTGGTTAAAAGAAGAAGTGTCTTCGCTTGCGGTTCAAATTCCTGGCTATAGGTTTTGTCGTAATGATCGTCTAGTTCATAGGGGGGGGGGGCGGAGTAGGTGTCTATATTGCTGATACTATTCATCATAAAATTGTTTTTAAAATTTTTTCAAAACATGATCTAATTTTGTTAACATACAAATTTAATATTCCTTTGTCAGAACATACAGTCTACTATCGTGACTTCAAAAACTTGAATTACAACATCTTATGTGCAAGCGTCTCTCAAACTGATTGGTCACGAATGTACTTTATGCCCTCAGTTGATGAGCAAGTAGAATTTTTGGAGAACAATATTCAACGTCTTTTTGATGAGACAGTTCCGCTAAAATCTAAAATAACATCTTGTAGGGATAAGCCTTGGTTTTCTGCTCACATAAAATCTCTAATAGCTAAAAGAGACTGTGCTTATTTTAGATGGAAGCGATTTAGAACTCCAGAGTTAAAAAACGAATTTAGAACTGCTAGACGTGACGTTAACATTGCCATCAGAGTTGCAAAAACTGATTATTACGCTAGACGTTTTAGCTCTGCAATAAACTCAAGACAAACTTGGAAGTATATTCGTGAGATTGGTGTTGGCAAATTAGAGAGTTCAAGCAGCTGTCAAGTCGATGTCGACGAGCTTAATAGAACTTTCACAAGTATACCGTTTCCTCCAGTAGAAAACGCTTTCTACAACTTTACAAGTATAACATCTAATCTTCACAATAGCGATAGTAACAAGTTTCAATTCACTCGTATAAGCCAATCTGATGTATATTTAAGCTTCAATTTAATTAAGTCAAATGCGGTGGGCTCCGATAACATTCACCCTAAATTCGTTATGATATTGTTGCCTCTACTCTTGCCATATATCACACATTTATACAACACTATTATAATGACTAGTACTTTTCCGTTGAAATGGAAATACGCGAAAATAGTGCCTATACCTAAAAAAGACTCTGAGTTCAGGCCAATTGCCATACTGTGCTTTCTATCTAAGGCTCTTGAAAAAAATTTTCACAATCAAATGTCGCTTTATATAAAAAATAATAATTTGTTATCTAATAAGCAATCCGGTTTTCGCCAAAATCATAGCTGTGTCTCCGCTTTATTGGATGTAACTGAAAACATACGACGTGAACTTGACGAAGGAAAAATTAATTTTTTGATTCTTCTAGATCATTCTAAGGCCTTTGACACTGTTGACCACAGTACGCTTTGCATGAAACTTCAGTATTTCTTTAATTTTTCTAATACGTCAACAAGACTGCTATCATCTTATCTCTCTAGCCGTAGGCAATTTGTTTACGCGAACAACGCCCGATCGTCAGCATTAAATTTATCAAGGGGTGTGCCTCAAGGGTCAATCCTTGGACCACTACTTTTTTCTATATACTCAAATGATTTACCTAAACAACTTTTGCACTGCAAAATTCATATGTATGCAGATGATGTGCAGTTGTATTTAAGTAGTCCAGCCAATTCAGTTGCTGAAAATATTTCAAGACTTAATGATGATCTAAATAGAATTTATCTTTGGGCAACAGCAAATGGACTTTGTTTAAACCCACAAAAATCAAAATGTATCATAGTACGTAAGAAAACAATAATATTGCTGATGTTGAGATCTTAATAAACAGAGAAAAAATTACTATTGTAAATACTGCCAAAAATCTTGGAATAATTTTTAATAACAACCTTACCTGGTCACACCATATTAACGCAGTTGTAGGTCAGAGTTATTCAAAGCTGAGATGTCTTTGGTCATCACAGCACTATACTCCTTTCAATATAAGGCAACTTATTGCTAAGTCTTATATTATTCCTGCCTTAATCTACGGTTGTGAACTTTATGCTAGTTGTGACTCTATTAGCAAAAGAAAGCTTAACGGTTTATTCAACAATATTATTAGGTATGTGTACGGGTTGAAAAGATATGATCATGTTTCTCAATTTTCCTCGAAACTATATGGCGTTTCGTTTAACAATCTTGTTAATATACGTGTGCTTTTATTTCTTCATAAAGTTATTTATTCTGAAATGCCACGATATCTTACTGATAAAATAAGGTTTGCAAGATCAGTTTGGGGGAAAAAGATTATAGTTCCTTTACATCGTCTCCTAGTTTCCGAATGGCAGTTTTATATACATGCTGCGCGTCTCTGGAATATTCTTCCACATACACAACAACTTAATAGCAACGCAACTAGCTTTAAGCAATTTTTATTTAATTACTTCTCAAACTAGAAATTCAAAACATTGTTTCTATAATATATACACCTAATTATTTAATTTTTGTTAATTTTGTAAATTTTTATCTTAATATCTGTCTATATGTTTGCTGCCGTAATTTAGTTATGGATATGGATTCCTGTACTTTAAATATAAGATTAATTCTTGTTGTATAGGACTTGAACATACAAATAAATAAATAAATAAATAAAGTATCTATTCCTGATAAGTGCGAATCTCTCTTCCTTGAAGTTATGTTTGGTAGTGTTAAGTACCTAATTGGTGTTGTTTATTTACCACCCCCTGCTGACCTTAATGCGTTTGAAGAGTGCCACTCTGAGCTCTTACTTAATTACTTGAATATCATTGTAGTGGGTGATTTCAATCTGAATTTATTCAATAACAACAAATCAGCTTTAGTCCGTTCATTTTGTACTAGAGCTAACCTCTCAGTCTGTCATAACTCTAAACCAACTCATTATGATGTTAACCACCTATCTACTTCATTGCTTGATTTCTTTCTTGTCTCTGACCGGTCTTCTGTCTGTGTTTCTGATCAAGTGCATTGCCCTTCTATATCTCACCATACTCTCATATTTGCGTGCTTTAGTGTGAATTTAGAAGTCTGTAATATTACTCTTGTGCGCAGGGACTTCAGCAAAATTGACTGGAAAGGCCTACTTTCATATATATCAGAGTTTGATATGTCACAATTTTGGAGTTCCGCGGATATTGAGGAAATATGTGATACTTTTTCTACGCTTGTCCGAGGTCTTTTTTCATTTGTACCAACGAAAAGGATGGTCTGCTCTAATGATAACAATTGGATGAAATCTAGGGATATTGTGTTAGCTTTATCGATTCGCGACATGGCCTTTCATACTTACTTCACGAACCCTAACGAAACTAATTGGAAGTCTTTTTGTAGATACCGTAATAGGACTAAATCTGTAATTCCCCGAGAAAAGAGAAAATACTATGCCAGATTGTTTTGTGGTCTGGATAATAGTGGTATGTGGAGAGTGCTTAAGGGTAATGGATGTGGAACTTTAGCTAGTATCACATGTAATGAGGATGCTGATGCTGTAAATGAATTCTTTTTTGCTGGTGTTGGGTCTAGCTCCCAGACAGTAATTGATTTTAATAACTTCTTCGATAGCGCTGAATCGTTCTCATTTCGTTGTATAAGTCAGGTTGAACTGCTTGAGGCTATTACCAGAGTCAAATCGCAATCAACTGGTACTGATGGGATTCCTATTCGTTTCATTAAAGCTATCTTCCCTTACATCTCCGACATTGTTCTACACTTAGTAAATACAGTTCTGACTTCTTCTGTCTTCCCGACTTCATGGAAAACTGCGCGTGTTGTACCTATTCCCAAGACTAGTACCATTAGGAATCTGAATGACCTAAGACCTATTTCCATCCTCCCATGCTTGTATAAAGTTGTAGAACATATAATTAAGAACCAAATCATAGATCATTGTGGACGTTGTATTTATTCATCCCAATATGCCTTTCGTCGTAGCTTCAATACCACTTCCTTATTATTAAATTTGACGGATGAAACTAGGGCTAATGAGAATAATAATAAACTATCATTGCTTGTTTCACTTGATTTGACTAAGACTTTTAACTCTATCTCCTACTCGACTATGATACTTAGTTAAGAGACAAGTTTGGTTTCTCTAGATCTGCATGTAAATTGATATTGTCCTTCTTGAGCGGCAGGAGCCAATTCGTAGAACTCAATGGCTCATATTCATCGTGTCGTGCCCTTATCTCTGGTGTTCCCCAAGGATCTGTTTTGGGGCCGTTACTGTTTATTTTATACGTGAACGACCTTCCTGATATTTTAGACATGGGTATTTGCCGACAGTTTCTTTTTGCTGATGACATATTACTTCTGTTTACCTCTGAACTTGAGGGTATTACTACGCTAGGACATGATGCAAACTCTTGTCTTGATAAGATTTCTAGTTGGACTAACTTGAACTCGCTTGCCATAAATCCCCTTAAGACCAAAGCTATGACATTTGGATTTCTTGACCGAATGACACCTAACCTAAGTTTATCTCTGTCTGGCCATCGTATTGAATTTGTGAGAGAGCATAAATGTCTAGGTGTGATTATTGATAATCAATTAAACTTTGAACCCCACATTGGAGCTATACATAGGAAGGTGTCTTTTGTCTTACGTAGGATCTACTCTACTAATATTTATCTACCATCTAGGGTTAGATGTAGGGTGGCTAGTGCACTTATGATGCCGTTAGTGCTTTACGACTTGGAGGTTTATTCGAGGACCACATTAACAAATTTAATGAGGCTTAGGCGAGTTGTTAATTCTATTGTTAGGTTTGTCTACAATATTCGTAGACGGGATCATGTCTCTGATTATGTTGCTAAATTCTTGGGTTGCTCATTTTATGATTTTGTTCAGTTACGAAATTTATTCTTCTTTTACAGGACGTTTAAGGGTGGTATAATCACTCAACTGTGTAATCGCTTTCGATTTTCCCGCTCTACTAGGAGTAAGCAGATATTGGTACCGAGGATAAATTGCTCCTTTTTTGTTAGATCATATCTTGTTAGAATAGCTCGTTGGTGGAACTCCCTACCGGTTGAATTGAGGATTTTCTCTCATTCTAATAATGTTTTTCGCCTAAAGCTTATTCGACAACTAAACCCTAACTCATATCAAATCTTGTTTTTTTTTCTCTCTCTTTTCTTTTTTTCCTCTAATTGGTTGCTAACATTCGGAGATATTATATACTTTTTTTTTCTTCTCTTTTTATCTCATTTGATGGGACAGGCTGGTGAGCCCGATAGCTTAGAACATTTAAATAAAATAAAATTTCAAATTTAGAATTATAAGATTTTATTGGAAATTGAATTTCTATTAATTAATATTGTTATTATAATTAATTATTATTATAATTGATGTTAATTCTTTAATTATAATTATTTAACTGAGTTTAGTTTACTCAGACATTGGCCTTAAAGGCGTTTGTATTACATTAAAAATGAAATAAATAAATAAATAAATAAATTAACTTTGTGTGTGTTTTTAATGTATATAAATAAAAAAAAAAAACGCTTTTCCGTAGATCGGAAGATTTGCAAATGAATACAAGAGCCGAGTGTAGTAATTAGGGCTAAGAATGATACAAGTTTTATTTACAAATAAACTTATACTAAATTACTCAAGAGCTTAAATACCTAAACTTAAACTAATAAATTACACACAGATATTCACAACTGGTTACCACTACGCCTTCCTCGCTGTAGTTTACATACGTCTCTTGGCTGGCTGCGAAGTATTCACGCGACACCTCTCTGTCTGCTACTCGTCACTTACGAGACTCACTCTGCCGTCACTCACAGTTAATACACCAATACCTCTTTGTCTGCTGCTCGTCACACACGGCACTCACTCTGCCGACAATTACAGTTGATACACCAATAAAGACTCACTGGCTTTACTTACACCCTTATACACATCTATTCGCTGCGCTGTTCCCTTTACTCCAGTCGACAGAATAGACTCCACAATAATCTCAATTCCACGACAGACTATTATTAATTCACAACTTAATTATCAACTGACAAACGAGTTCTTAACTTCACTACTTTCTGATTAGCACTAACTATAACTGTTCGCGACTGACTTACAACTGCAACTAACTAACTCATTGGATGCGTCACCTCTTTTTATATTTCACACAAATTCCACTAGAAGTTTCAAGCAATGTCTAGACGATCATTATCATCTGACATGCTGCCTAATTAAGTTCATGTGGTAACTATGTACATACATGTGTATATGCATACGTTAGTACGTCATTAACTAAGCAATACACGGTGGTTGTTTATCTTTTTTTTTCTTTTCGTTTGAATTAGCATGTATGTATGTGTGTAAATATGTGAATCTTCTTAATAAGCAGACGCTTTTTGTTGTTGTTGCTTTTGCTTGTTTACGTTTAATCAAGCTAGGCATGCTTATTTAGTTGTTGGCTACTATTCTAGACTATTCTTTGCTTTGGCCCTGTAGGAATATTTTCGCGTAGCATTTACATTAACCCTGTTGGAATATTTTTGTGTAATGCTGCTTAACATTGTTGACGGCTATTTTCGTATTACTGTCGCCCACTTAAGCCTATTCGTCCCGAATAGGCACATCATCGCCTTTCTTTTTCTGCGTTTTCTAAAGGCCTTGTAGTTACGCTGGAGACGACTACCTCCTCCATATTTGTTGGCCTTAGTTCTGGCTCTGTCTCGTTTCTCAACTGGAACTTGTATTGCCATACGCTGGAGGTGACTACTTCGATATTCGTGGCCCCTGGTAGTACTTTCTCTGCTTAGTATTTCCGCTACAGCTTGCCTTGCCGTTCGTTGGAGATGAAACCATCTTTGGCATTTGCAGCCCTTGGTACTGAATCTGTTTCGTATTTCCAATACAGCTTGTCTTGTTTTATGCTGGAGATGACAACTTCTCCCACATTTGTGGCCTTTGGCTCTGACTCTACTTTGTCCCTTGACTAGAGCTTGCCTTAGCATACACTGGAGATGACCACTCCTTCCACACTTATGGCCTTTGGCTCTGACTCTACCTTGTCCCTTGACTAGAGCTTGCCTTACCATTCCACATTTATGGCCCTTGGCTCTAACTCTGCTTTGTTCCTCGACTAGAGTTTGCCTTACCACACGCTTGAGGTTCTTTATAGAAGTTGTCTTCTTCTTCCTGACTGCTACGCGCTTTGTATACGGTAGCATTTTCTTTACCCTGAGCAAGCGATACCATTTCACCCATAGCTTGCATAGCTTGTTTCTCTGTTTCACAGACCACATGTACATCTTCTACGTCACTAGCTTCATTTTATTTGTTGAAAACTTCTGGCTCACGTCCAACTTGTTGACACTGACCACTGTTGATTTCGTCTTCTACTTTCAGTTTTTCGTCAGCGTCTTCCTCTGTGGCATAAATGTCTTCGTAGACGCTGTTCACCAAGTCAGAAATCTCTTCGTCTGATTTACTGACTTGCATAGCTAATTTCGTCGTGTCACAAACCGCTTGAATATCATCTAAGTCAGCAACGTTCTTTGCTTTGCTGGAAACTTCTATGTCACGAGCTTCATTTATTTCGCTGGAAACTTCTGGCTCACGTCCAACTTGTTGACACTGACCACTGCTGATTTTATCTTCTGCCTTCAGTCTTTGGTCAACGTTTTCCTCTTTGCCAGAAATGTCATTGAAGCCAGTATTATTTTCGTTAGATTTACTGACCTGGATTTCTACACCACCGGCCCGTCTGTTTGTGGCCTCAGGCATTTCTTGAATTTTCTCATTTCTGGCTCTAGGTGATTCTGGAACGTTAGGCACAGTTTTCCATTTCCATTTGTCAAACACCTCATCTATCTGACCTAGAAGTTTCTCGTTGTTTGCCTTCATTTTCTCATTGTTTGCTCTAGAAGTTTCTTGAAGCATTGTTTCCATTTTCTGGTTGTTTGCCTCCATTTTACTCATCATAGCAGCAAACATTGCACCGATGTCAGTACTGGTTGCCGCTGCACGAGTACATACCTCAATTTCTTCTTTTTCATCGAACTCATAAGTTTCAATGTCGATGTTGCGCCGCTGGAACTCTTGCAGTAGTCTCTCCTGTAGTTGTACTTTATTACCAGTTGTCGACAGTTTTCGATTATTCAACTCTTCCTTGAGGTGCTCCAACTTAAGCTCTTGAAATTTCATTTTCCTCAAAACCAATTATAACGTTTAAACTTTTCAAACGTGTGTGGTTCTTCTTTTCGTATCACTCTTATTTTATGATTAACCCTTTTTAAACGTATCGCTTGTATTTGCAAATCCCACTTCTGACACCAAATGTTAAAAACGATTTTCCGTAGATCCGAAGATTTGCAAATGAATACAAGAGCCGAGTGTAGTAATTAGGGCTAAGAATGATACAAGTTTTATTTACAAATAAACTTATACTAAATTACTCAAGAGCTTAAATACCTAAACTTAAACTAATAAATTACACACAGATATTCACAACTGGTTACCACTACGCCTTCCTCGCTGTAGTTTACATACGTGTCTTGGCTGGCTGCGAAGTATTCACGCGACACCTCTCTGTCTGCTACTCGTCACTTACGAGACTCACTCTGCCGTCACTCACAGTTAATACACCAATACCTCTTTGTCTGCTGCTCGTCACACACGGCACTCACTCTGCCGACAATTACAGTTGATACACCAATAAAGACTCACTGGCTTTACTTACACCCTTATACACATCTATTCGCTGCGCTGTTCCCATTACTCCAGTCCACACGATAGACTCCACAATAATCTCAATTCCACGACAGACTATTATTAATTCACAACTTAATTATCAACTGACTAACGAGTTCTTAACTTCACTACTTTCTGATTAGCACTTACTATAACTGTTCGCGACTGACTTACAACTGCAACTAACTAACTCATTGGATGCGTCACCTCTTTTTATATTTCACACAAATTCCACTAGAAGTTTCAAGCAATGTCTAGACGATCATTATCATCTGACATGCTGCCTAATTAAGTTCATGTGGTAACTATGTACATACATGTGTATATGCATACGTTAGTACGTCATTAACTAAAGCTATGTACAGACGGTTGTCAGATCTTACAATATTGATAGTAAAATGTGCTCAAAATTTCTTACAACAGTGAGAACTGACAATTTTTATCAGGCGTCGTTGCCAGAAAAAGCATTGTCAGTCCATTGCAAGACTAGCATCTGACAAAAAAAAATTGTCAGACATCTTAAGATAGAATTAGTAAAATCGTATCGTGATGTTGCGTGTCAGCTGACAAAAACCGTACGATATGCAATGCATGTTACTAGTTATAAAATATGTGGTGGTAGCACTGCTGACGTAGGAATCTGCAGAAAACAGATTTTTCTGTAGCGAATGTTAAAAACGCCGTATTTAATGCCAGACAAAAAAAATGTGCTATGCAAACTGTTACATTTTCTATAACTTGTGCACAAAGTTGAACGATACGGCAAGCTGTAAAGTAGAATGATACGATTTTACTAATTCTACCTTTACAATCATGTGAACACATTGTAAAATTATTGCCAGATATTTGTCAGACATTTTAATATTGTCAGATGTGCGAAGTCTATGCATCTGACAATGGCGTCATTGTAAGATAATTCTTTCTATGGGCAACACTGCACACGCTTGATTTTAAAGAAAAAATTTATAATAAAATATATGCAGATAAAATCATTGCAATTGCTTCTTTATGGTCCATAATAATTTATACTTTAACTTTTAACATTTAACACAAACACAAACTATAAATATTTAACAATTTCTAACAAATGATTTAAGTCTGGCAACGCATAACAACAGATCTAACAATTTGTGCATATGACAACCGTGTGAACTGACAATTTTTCTACTGACGATTTTGTCAGATGATTTTATTGTCATACAACCGTCTGGCAATAAATTGTAAGATTTTCTGACAACCGTGTGAACTGACAAGGAATATTGTGCTGGCAATTTTCGATTGCCAGTACATTGTCAGCACATTGCCAGATCTGACAATATTGTAAGCTCTGACAGTCGTCTGTACATAGCTTAAGCAATACACGGTGGTTGTTTATCTTTTTTTTTCTTTACGTTTGAATTAGCATGTATGTATGTGTGTAAATATGTGAATCTTCTTAATAAGCAGACGCTTTTTGTTGTTGTTGCTTTTGCTTGTTTACGTTTAATCAAGCTAGGCATGCTTATTTAGTTGTTGGCTACTATTCTAGACTATTCTTTGCTTTGACCCTATAGGAATATTTTCGCGTAGCACTTATTTATTTATTTATTTATTTATTCAGTTTTGTAATAGTAAGCCTACAAGGCCAATAAAATATTACAAATAGCAAAATACCCGAGTATTTCAATAGAAAACTAATAACAATATATAAACTTCAAAATAATATCATGAAAAAAACTTAAAAACTTAAAAAGGATAGAATACTTATATGTAATAATTAATTGGAAAAAGGTGGGGAAAAAAAATAACAATCTCATAAAACTCCCCAAACATAAAATTTGTTAATTAATATATATATTTTTTAGTACAGAGGTCCATTTAGGGCAGGAACTACAAAATTAGCTGTAACGGGTCAAGTTGGCAGAAGAGGAAGGGGGGGGGGGAAATAAACAGAACAAATGCTCACATCAATTAAGAGGAGAAATGTTTAAGTAATTTAAGCTTAAAAGCATTATTAGAATGCGAGAAAGTTCGTAGTACTAAGGGCAGACAGTTCCAGAGACTAATTACCCTAACGAGGAAGGACGAAGAAAAGGATAATTTAAAGATTCGTGGCAAGATAAGGTGAGGGTTCCTATTCCTAGGTGAAAATTGAAAAGCATTACATAAGTTATATGGTTTACCACTCTTAATAATCTTGTGAAAAGTAAATAGGTTACGAAAAGATACATAGTTATCAAAAGAACAGCCCAGAAACATTTTTACATTTTTTTACATTTTTACATTAACCCTGTTGGAATATTTTTGTGTAATGCTGCTTAACATTGTTGACGGCTATTTTCGTAACAATATGTTAACTTTTGTTTTTGTTTGTTATTTGAATATTTTAAATAAATATTATTTTGTTTATAAACTAGCCGATTTGTCTTAAGGGCTTTGGACACGATCAAGTTCGTGTACGTGTGCTTGTCAGCTTGATGTTACCATTGTTGATGGCCCACCAAGCATTAATTTTTATTTTTATTTTGTGCTGTTCGTTTGATTGAAAAAAATATATAAAGAAATGTCTTAATAAAGAAATTCAATAACAATAATGACAGCACTGCTTACAAAAAAAGAACAAAGCAAAATAAGAAAGTTCTAACAATTCTTTTTTCTTCACCAGTAAGATTTATGTTTTTCTTTCGATATTTTGGGCAACCGTTCACAATGCAAATATAATTATAGTGAAAATTTGTACGCGCTTGATGGGGTAACAATATACACGCACTATCAAGTGACAGCAAGCATCCCGAAAATCAAAATTTATTCATTTTCCATCAAGCATCGTTGGTGTCACACAATTAACAAATTTCACTCATACCATAACCAATCTCAGCAAGCATTTTGGCCGTGTCTAATGCCCTTTAAACGATTTTAAAATCGATTTAAAGTTCGATTTTCACGTACGATTAATCGATTTCAAAAATCGAAATTAAAAAAGTTGATCGAAAATCGACCAATCCCTATGACGAAGTAACTGAAAAACGCTAGATTGATACTATTTTTGTAATAGATTGGATTGGGCAGCCATTTGTTTTTTCTTTCACTTGCAAGAAAAGTATTTTTTATGCAGTTTAATGTCCAAATTGTGTTTGAAAGTATAATTATATGGTAATATAATTATTGTTTAAAAGGAGCTTAAGTTTATAAAAATTTTATAAAAGAAGTCTACAATAAGTTGTGTGTTGCATCGTGCAATGAAGAGGTAAGATTACAGAAGGATGAAATGCTTTAGATTTCCACTAACCTAAAAATTGTAATTAAAAAAACTACTCAGGTTTGTATAAATTTTGTGCGAAAAAAGGATTCACATTTTAAGGCGTTCAAAAATATAAGGAAACATAAGTAAGCTTATTTTTTAAAGAACTACAAAATGACGCAATATCTACCGCCAAACTTATTGGCACTTTTTGCCGCAAGAGACCCCATACCGTTCATGCCGCCTGTAGATAAATTGCCTCACGAAAAGAAATCTCGTGGTTATTTGGGTATAGGTAATTTTCTAAATGACTTTGAAGATCCCAAGGACACCCCAGCACCAAAAAAGATGGAAACGCGCCAAGAACGTCTTGAAAGGCGACGACGTGAAAAGGCAGAACAGGTAGCGTATAAACTGGAACGTGAAATAGCTCTTTGGGATCCTCAAGAAATCAAAAATGCAACGGAGGACCCGTTTCGCACTTTGTTTGTGGCTCGTGTTAATTATGATACATCAGAGTCAAAATTAAGAAGAGAATTTGAGATATACGGACCCATTAAGAAGATTGTTATGATCACCGATCCGGAGACTGGTAAGCCCAAAGGTTATGCTTTCATCGAATATGAACACGAACGTGATATGCATGCTGCTTACAAACATGCTGATGGCAAAAAAATTGATGGTAAGCGTGTGTTAGTTGATGTGGAAAGAGCTAGAACTGTGAAAGGCTGGTTGCCACGACGTCTAGGTGGTGGCTTAGGCGGTACTCGTCGTGGTGGCAACGATGTGAATATCAAGCATTCGGGTCGTGAAGACAATGAAAGAGAACGTGAGCGTTATCGCTTGGAACGTGAGAGGGAAGATCGTGAAAATGCCCGTGCTGTAGAGAGAGTTCCTGGGCGTTTTGGTGAAGCTGGTCGTCGTAGGTCGCGTTCAAGAGAACGCGTGCGAGAGAGGGAACGCGAACGTCTTCGCCGTTCACGAAGCAGGTCACGTGAGCGAAGAAAGCGCCGCGGAAGTCGTGACCGCGAATATGAAGACCACGAGAGACGTGATCGACGTGAAAAAGATCGCGAACGTGATCGTGAACGCGATCGTAAGAAGAAGCGCTCGAAGTCCCGTGAAAGAGACTCATCACGAGAACGACGCGAGAGAAAGCGTGAACGGCGCGATAAGGAACGTGATCGTCGTGATAGCAAGGAACGTAAGCCAGATTTCCGTGAAATGGATATTATTAAAGTTAAGGAGGAACCAATAGATGATGGATATCCTACGTATCCAATGTACCCAACAGCCTCAATAAAACGCGAAACTGATGACGAGCAAGAAGAAAAATTCCGACCACCACATGACATGTTCAGTGTGCCACCACCACCAATACCTGGTCGCAGTGGACTAAGTGGGTCTACTGAAAATGGTCAAAATACCGCCGACAGTCAGCAATCATGGTGGCGTTAAACAATGTCTTATTTCTAGGCTTAAATTCCTCTATTAAAACACTATTTACTACGTGGTCCCAGACACGATAACAGCCTCAGCAACAATAGAAGAAAAACTTGTTTTTACCATCTATTGCGACGGAAATACTTTATTGCGTTTCATAACGTTAGTAATTTGCCCTATAAAATTGGTGAAAAATAAATCATAGGTTAAGTTTTTAAACAGAAGGCAAGTGATGAAATTTGAAAAAATTACTTCATACACAATTCAAACTGATTTTTAATGCTTTCTTTGGTACAGATTTGCATAATACATAATTTTTTACATATGTAAATGTAATGCTTAGTATATTGACAAAATAACAGAAAATTTAAAAACGTTCAATATTGATGTATTGATCTTAACATTAAAATACATTCATTCATACATGCTTGTTTTCTGATTTATTTATCTTATTTTTTACAAAAATTTCAAATTTCATTTAGTTGTCTTACAAACAAACTTGAATAGAGGGTTGAGCGTTGCGTTAGCACCAGAGTTCGTATTTTCAGTACATTAAAAGTATAAATTTGTATGTGTTTAAATGTACTGTAGATACGTATACTGCTGCCAACGCAAAACTCGTCGCTCTAATTTAAATTTGGTTGTTATTTCTCCAAAAAAAAAGAAAAAAATAAGCTTTTAATATGTATATTTCAATAATAATTACGTTTTTCTTTTAAATTTGTTTAAATATTAATTTGTGAACTTAGTAACGCGTAGTAATTTACACAAATTATTACTACCGATTACTGATGCTTTTTTATATCTTAAAGCTACTGGATAATTATTATCGAAAGAGTACGCCAACATAAAATTCCTATAATAAATTTTAAAAATCCGGTCATTATTTGAAAGCTTATTAAAAAAAAAAAAACCTGTAACTAAACATAAACAAAATAGTTATAACTATGTATGAAATTTAAGTATTAAGTAAACAACCCACATTGTGTGAGTGATAACAAGAAAAGTAAGTAAAAAAAAGGAAAAATATAAGAAAATTAATACCGGCGTATGTGTATATTTAATGTACATATTTATACATATGTATGTGTGTATGCAGTATAATACATATTAAGACTGCCTCTCACATAAGGAGATGTGTTCTAAGCTTGATTCGTATATTATGGTTTAACAATATGCACAGACACTTTTTGAATTTCTTCAACAAAGAACTTGGAAAATAATATTGCTGAAGCTGAATATCTTGACTTGAGAATGGTGCAATATCTTGTGTGATTTTTTAACGTTATCGAAAATCCAAACCGTCTTATCAATGTATTTTATTCATTCCGGTATGTTTAATAAAAATTTATCTATTCAGAAAATTTTTCACTTTTCCAATAACAAATTAAATCTTTTATGAATATGAATACATGTAAAAAAATTTGTGTGATTGTATTCTAAAATTTTTAACACTAGATAGGACAGTTTGTATTTTCCATAACTTTATTTAGTTATTTCTTCGTTCTAAGTTTTTTTTTTATATTAATTGCTTTATTTAAAAAAAAATATTACTGCTTTATACAACACATTTTGTATAAAGCAGAAATATTTATTTAGTTTTTAAAAATTGAGCCTTAAAATTTTTAGTTCGAACTGTTTGCCCACCAAAAATTATTTTGCCTTTGTTAAGAATATTTAGTAATATAAAATTTTTTCTTTCTTTTTACAGTTAAGAATTGAAAGTTCAATATTATTCAAAAAGGTTTAATTCTGAAATTGTGTTCATTTATTAAACTGATCACTGGGGATTTATAATACAGTAAGTCAGTCGTACTTCAAAAATTGTTTCGAGTGAGACAAGCAGGAATTTAGAAATTTAAAGAAATGAGTAAGGTAAAATTGCATTAAAAGAATATTTACAATTTGAAATAGACTTAATTTTATTTTATTATTTTTGTTATAAATGTGTCCCTATGCTCCCCCGAGGAGTGAAAGGAACATACACATATATCTACATATATACTTTAAATGGTTTAGCTATTTTAATATGAATTAAATATTTAAAATTCTGCTTTTATAAATGCAACAACAGTAATCTAAAGTAAATATTATTTTTAAATTGTTTTTAATTCTTTCAAATTGTAAAATGTTCTATAGCGTCTGTTTTTAACAATCAAAGCAATGGTTTTTGATATATAAGGTAAATTGTTTGTTGTTACGACATTTACTAACACAATTTCCTATTCTAGGGGCTCGTTCTATGACTTGCCAAAATATTGCAAGAGTGATTTACTTTATACTCACCTAATACGGGTCTTAAATTATAATGGTATAGACTGATGATCCCTCGTGGATAAGCAGATTGCATGTGTAAGTGAATTAAAAACTGAGGGTTTCTAAAATTTTCTGCAAGGAAAATTTTTAAAAGTGAAAACAGAAATCTGCTACAAAATCGAAACTAGGTAAAATTGGTTAAAAAGGTAATTTTATACAATATAATGCACGGGTAAGCATTTTCTTCTTATAAATTTATCAAATCTATTTTTTGACATTTAAACGCGGATTCCTTAAATTATGATACATCAGATTATTAATTAACAAACCTACGAAAATCTGTTGGAAACCGCTGTTTTCTCTTATGACACAAGCTTATTCATCAATAATGTACATATCCATTACTTCTACAAAGAAACAAAATATGGGTGAGGTGTCAAAAAAGGTTTGTTCTAATTATTTAATTTGAGAAAATGGTAAGAACTCGCTTCGTATGTGAGACGTTAAAAATATATATATAAAAAAAATGATGAAAATTGCAATTTTCGGTAAGATTTTTCTTTCATCCCATTTTCAAACTTCAAATCTTTGTAAAATACGAATAAAATAATATTTTAATAATATATAATGTACTAAACTCGTTATTATTTATTTAACAAAAATTGTTAAAGGTAATATATAACGTGTGGCGGAAAGCAATTGTTATATGGCAGCCAATTAATCATTGGGGCCTTAAGTCTATTAGCGGTAATGTATTTTGCGGTGAATGAAGAGAAATTGTTTGTAATATATCTTTCCCAGTAAAGAATCAGTATCAGGTTTTGTAACTTTGAACAAAATTAGATCGGAAAATATTTTAAACTAAGTTACTTTGTCTACAAATAAAAAAGGTTTTATTTATTATTAATAAAATAGCTAAGCCCGACAAACGTTGTATTACCCTCAAATACGTTAATTTTTTTTTCAGTAGAAAAAAGATTTACCGCCTTATTCATAAACGCTTCAAAACAGCTTTATAACAGCTCAATAAGCAAAAATCGAAAAAAAGATTCATAAATTCTTAACAGCCTATTAAACGTTTCATAATAACTGAGACATTTTTAATGTAGCCTCTTTGCACTGTAAGCGTTTGATAAACAATTACAAAGAATATTTTCTTGATTTTTTTACCCCTTTTGAGATTTTCTGTGATTTTTCACTTTTGTTGTTTATTATTGTGCATTTCTCCTGATAATGTTCTTGGACAAATTAATTTATGTAAGTCGGTATGTGCATATGTATGTATGCATAGTTGTACAAAAAGAAAAATACATATATCGTCACCTTAAATGCAAACGGACGCAACTACACAAAAATTCGCAATGGAGTTTTTGATTGATTATGGTTCATTTTATACTACATGTTTACGCAAATATTTAGACCTCTGCGATCAAAAATGATGACTATTAAAGAAATTCAAAAACATATAAGTACCCATGCTACAAGTGAATTTCGAAGAAAATTTTCAAAAACACTATTATTATTCAGGGCTATCATGAATAAAATTCCGCGTGAAATTTCTCCCTTTTCCAATTAGAATTTTTTGTTTTCCCTATTATTTTCTATTAGTTGGAATTGTTCCCCATGAAAAATTTCACGCGGAATTTTATTCATAATAGCACTGATTGATTTTGAAACGTTTTTGTTTCTCCTGTAAAAAATTTAAACGTGTAGTTACGTCCGCTTGCATTTGGGAGGGCAATTATGAATAAAATTCCGCGAGAAATTTTTCCCGGGGAACAATTCCAACTAATAGCAAGTAATAGAGAAAACAAAAAATTCTAATTGGAAAAGGGAGAAATTTCTCACGGAATTTTATTCATAATTGCCCTGTAAAGAAATCCTATTCATTGGCAAAAAGAAAAATAGAATTATACACACATGAGCAAATGTATGTACGTACAAGCATACGTATGGTTGTATGGTACGTACTAGTATCCTGCACAAGATATAAGAAATTTTATTAAGACGAGGGATTTTTCAAATGCTTTACATAGGGTCTACACCTAACATAATATGTAAGATAAGAGCGTCAAATTCAATCGCAGAGCGAATCATGTTACGTGTAGACTTCAAATTAGTGTTATCTCAATCTTATAAGATTTTTTATAAGAGCGTTGTTATAAGAAATCCTATAACAACAATCCTATGAGATGAAGTGTCAAAAAACACACGTATTTGAAAGTAAATTAGTATGCATGTGTGAGTGTTTATTAAAATAAATGAAAAACAATGTTTTGGAGAAAATTTCTGGGATTTTATATGTTTAAATGTGTTTAATTGATTCATAAATTAAATTTTGTGTGAAAAAGTGAAAATAAAATAACTAATTATACAAAAATAAAACATGTTAACTCGATGAGAATCTGCATTAAATGAAATGTTATAAGAAAACTGAAATTACGTGTTCCTGTTGTATGAGATGAAGAGAAATATCTGCATTTTATTTTTGTTATTCTGCCGACGTTCTCTCAAATATTATGTCAGAGTTAATCGCAGTTGTAGACGCTATGTTACTACAGCGAAATCTTATAAAACAAACGTTAACAACATTGTTTGCAAGAAATTTTTTTGAGTATTGTAGGTATAGGAGTGAAGAACAAAACACTTCGTGACGGAAGAATTTGTGATACTAGCTTCCAAGGTTGGCAAACGGTATCGTAAAAAAACCGATACCGATTCAAATACCGTTAAAATTGGGTACCGGTATCAATACCGATACCGAAACTCATTTCGGTTAGAAAATACCTGTGTCGACAATACCGTTTATGTCTATACCGGTATACCGATTTCCGTAAATAATATTTACAAAACTTAATTTCAATTAACTTTTTTTGAAATTAATTACAGAAACAAAATTTCTTCCTTTAGACGTTCTTAATCAGCTCTATTCTTACTACTTTTTATCGACAACAAAGCACACCATAATGAAAAACATATGTATAAACTAGAGTTTTTTTCCGGACTTTTTCATTTCCCGGGAAAGCGGGAACGACTTTTCGGCTTCCCGGGAAATTCCTGCCCAGTGCAAAACAATACAAAATATTTTCAACTTAATTATTTCAACAAAAAAATTAAAAATTATAATTCATGAGATCTATAAAAAATAATACCATTTGAGTTCTTTAAATAATAGAAATGCATATATACCAATATTATATGTAAATGCCAAAAAGAAAATTATTTATTTATTTATTGATACATATTATACAAAAAATAATTGAAATTTATTTCCTGGTAGTTTAGCATGTCTATATACGCATTTCATTGGCGCTTGAACCAAATCATCAGTAGACTTCAACCACAAATTTTTAACAGTCACAAACCTCTTAACCACGTAAGGAAAAAGATAAAATCATTTGTGGTACAGGAACTGCGAGAAAGGGACAAATAGTGTGTGTTTGTTATGAAAATTGCAAACAAAACAAACAGAAAATATAATAAAGAAATTTAATATTACAATATTAAATTAAAAGTATTTATTTGTTTCTAATTGGAAAAATATAATGTGAAAAAGATTATTTGCATTAAAATGTGTACATACGTATTAGATTTGTGTTTGAATAGTACATGGTGTGTGTGTGTATATAAAAAATTGAAATGCCACAATTAAGTCCCTGCTTAAAAGAAAAATGTGGCCAATGTATAAAAAACATGAAGTTTATAAGAAATAAAAGTGAAAATGAGCAAATATATATATTCAATCATTGAAGGACTAATATTTGCTCCGGCGTACGTCATGTGTCTTATTTGGGGTTGCTGGCTGCCAGACATGCATCTGATGATGATAATACGATATCTATTGCGAAGGTAATGAACCAGTATTTTATTTATTTAAAGAAAATAATGATTTGGTTTCTTTTCATTATTCAGTGCGTTTTAAACATGGTGTTCTAAACATCCGGATGTTATGCTATGTCCATTGTGGTTATCCATTACTTGATCTAAATTTTCAATTTCGGAAAAATAATGAAATTAATTTATGGAAAGATGGAGCTATTATTCACCCTTATCGGGAATGAAAGTTCGCTTGGAATGTGTTCCCTTTCCCTTTGTGATCGCCAATGTTTGCGTTGTGTCAGTATACTATTTTCCATTTTGTCCACCACTTGTTCATGGGAAATATTTCAGGTGAACAAATTGTTCGCCTTTTATTCCCGATAAGGGTGATTATTTGTGTACAGACGTTTGGATTTTTCTTTATGTAACTAATTAAAAACAACATATTTTATTTTGCAAATAAATTTATGCATTTTATTTTTCTATTTTGTCTTGAAATTTTAATTATAAGCATGTAAAGAAAGTGTGTTGAATTCAATTTATATTATTACTTAATATAATTTATTATTGTTGTCAAAATGTTTGTTTAAAAAATTTAAAACTAGTAAAGGGTGTACAATAACAGTTATATAAATGCACACAAAATAGTTAAATATTGCATTAAACACAAATAAAAACTTATAAAAATAAATACACAATTAAATTTTAGTGTTTTAAGTTCAAGATTTTCGATCAAAGTAGCCTGCAACAGGTCTTCTGCATCATTGTTGGCCGTGTACTGTTTGATGCTGGTTACAGTTGCTGTTGTAGTATTTTTTAATCTTATCCGCTGCGTGGCCGCTGAAATAAAGTCAAAGTTAAAATTAGATATTATTTTACTTTAAAAATTTATAAGTATGTAAGTCTAGCTGTAATATACTTACAATTTTTTTTGTTGTTTTTGCCGATGTAGTAGGTGCATCTCCAATTTTGGTGAAAGCCTGTATAAGTGCACTTTCAAGCGATTTGATTTGTTGCTGCCTTTGGTGTTGGGCTTCCAAATGCTTTTGTTAGATTTTGCGTTGCATTTCCACTTGTGCCAATTTGTCAAGTTCCCAGGCTGCGTCGTACTAGTGTGTTCACAAAAGCGACGTCCATAATTAGTGACTCTCTTGGTGTTTCTGAGAAAAATTGGGTTAAGTTTTGCTACGGCAGCTCATGTTGCCGCGCATACCCTTGACTTATTAGACAGTAAAGCGGATAAGGCAGGAGGATTTCTGCCTGTCGAATTAACGTCATCGTCATCAGATTCGATACAAATGGGCGAGTTACGCGTCTCAACAAATCATTATCCTCGGCATTTTTTTCTTTAATGGATCCATAGTTGCCTCCTCCAAGAATTCTGCCTTAACTGATTATTTTCCCACAAATAAATGACTGTTCCAAGGGATCCGGAAGATCTGCCAGGCGGGCAGCCTTTCATGCATTTGTTGCTCCTAAAAAATAAAACGATTTAAATTAATATACGTGTATATTAGATAAAATTATAGTTTTTTTACTCACATAGGTATTTTTCTGTTTTGCCAAAAATGTGCTTCTGAAAATATAGAGAAAAAACTAGCTATTATGACAATATACAGGCATAAATTATCAATTGCAGAAACTACTCACCTTTAATTTCAACCAAGATTATGTTTTTCTTACAAAAATCTGCAAATAAATAAAATTTAAAGCATATTTCTTTAAAACTAATAAATTTTCACATTGTACTTACCAAAATCACAAGCGAATGAAAAACACAAAGCACAAAGAAAAAATGCCACCACGAAAGAAGCTTAAAGAATACGCAGTGACTGAGTGAGCGAGACCTCCGAAAACACTAATTATCTTCCGTCTCGTGTCATCTCTGTATATCCTCTGTGGTTTAAACGACTCTACATTGAACGCTTTAACGTTTCTGAAATTTCATTACTTGGATAATTAAATATAATCTTTTATTCTTAAGCTTTTTATACACATACTACTAAATGTTCCTTTTCTAATATAAGTACCTAAATGGAATACAAACCAGAGAAACTCTATCACCCCTATAGTAAAAATTTTTTCCCTCGAAAATTTTTTCCCAGAATTGTTTTCCCTTTTTTGGTTCCCCTTATCATGAATAATCTGCCTTATCGTGGTTGGCGTATTTCAAATTCGACTACATACGACTGTTTGGCAATAGATTAAAGAAAAACTGTCTTTAATCTATTACCAAACATTCGATGTCGTATTTGAAATACGCCAACAACGACAAGCGGACTATTTTTCATGTGAATTTTTTCACTTTTCCCTTGGTTTTGTTCACTTTATTTTTGCAGGCGAATTGAATTATTACATCTAATAATTTCAATATTTTTCTTCGAATTATATATTAAAAGTTAAAGCTTACGATTGTTGACAATAATTTCCTACAACACATTTGTTCATAGAGTATGAATCTCTTTGGTTCACAGACATTAAATCTCTTGGTGGTGCACCACGGTGGTATACTTAATGAAAAAATAGTTAAATCAACAGAAGCGCCTCCATGAGTAGAACTTTAAAGTTAAATAAAGTTCATTTATAACATAAAATTTTTGTGATTTTTTATTAAACTAATGTCCGATTTTTAATTAATTTTTTGTATTAGTTTCAAAGCCTACTACGCTTATTTTTCTTTTGTGATTTTCAAAAATATTATTATTTTTGAATCCTCAAATAGTTCTTGAAAGTCTGTGCATAAGATAAGAGGTTTGTGACTATTCAAAATGTGTGGTTGAAGTCTACTGATGATTTGTTACAGCAACAATGAAATATATAGACAACGCTGAACCACCAGCAAATAAATTTCAAATTAAAATAAACTTCTGACAATATGTCGAATAATAAATTTCTTAATGTTTCTTTAAGCTTTACAAAAATTATTCTTTTTTTACATTCAAGTGAAATGATAGCGGGGAAATAGATAACAATCAAGATAGCATTTTTCTCTTCGAGGGGAATGAAAATTTCACATGAAGAAAAATTCCATTTGTTTTTCACGATAGGGATGATTATTTTGAAATCATCATTTATCTTTTCAGCATACATACCTATTTATATACATGCATATTTTTAAAACCGAAACCGACAGGTTTTAGTAGCTTAAAACCGGAGAACGCGGTTTTCTAATTTTCACGGTTTTTGGCAAACCCTAATCAAGACGTTTCTAAGACGTAACTATTGGGGCCAACAGTTTCACTACTGTTGAGCTCAACAGCCCAATTTAATTTTTTCTGCCACATATATTTTATATTTGCGCTTACGGATTTTGCTAATTCAAAACCTTTAGGTATTTGAAGAAATCTTTGAAAATCTTTGCAAGATTCCTATAATATTGTTCTTATTAATATTTCCGCTCTAGTAAGATCGAAAGACTTAAGATACTAAAAACTCTTTCACAAAATGCGTTACTAACTGGTATTGAAGGGACAAAACATACAACTTTTCGTAAATTTTCTAATTCATTGCTTTCAATTGTCACTAATAAATTGGTAATTGGTTACAAACTGCGCGAAGACACCAATAGTCAATGTATAGTTAATCGTTAGAAATTTCAGGCAATAAATATTGAGAACATTTTGTGGAAAATTGTTTTAGCTGGACAAATTTTATTTTAGCTTGAAACTGGACAGGTACTTAAAAAGCGGGACAATCCAGCCAAAACAAGCTCGACTGGCAACCCTACTTGAAGTGTATCTCAAATTCGCGGTTTTACTTGATCGGAAGATTTAAATTAATATTCATATTGTTTTGAACGTATGCAGCGATATTACTGTGAGTTCTTTTTGGCGTTTTGCTGTGAGGCGCCGTCCATGTATTACGTAACTCTGTTTCCCCAATTTTTGACCCCACAGTAACAAATCGTAACAAAACTGTGAACCCCTCCCCCTAGGATTAACGTAACAATGACAAAACAGATTAAATAGTTTAAAAATTTTTATTTCATTTCATTTATTTATTTCTAATCGAGCCCATAGGGCCATATATGATTAGTTAAGCGTAGATTGCAATGTAATGACATAAGATAATAAAGTATATATGTATAAGCTTAATATATGTATGTAACTATAAGTGTGTTCGTTTACTTTTGCAGTAAATGAGTAGTTACTGCGAAAATTTTTAAATTTACTCTCAAAAAGAGCTGTTGCCGAAAAAAGTACGCGAACGGAAAAATAGTAAAAATTAGTAAGATTTAAGAAACAGCTGACTCTAACTCCACATAGTGTTGAAAAATATATAACCTTTTGACTATGCAACTCTTTCAATTATTGGTACTCGATACAGATTGTCCGTGTTATAATAATACACGGACAATCTAAGAATAAATTCTGTAATTTATTTCATGTAATATTTGTAATTAATTTCTTTTTGATTTCCTTGTTGTGTTGTTGGCTAAATTAATAAAAATTACATGACTATTTGTTAATGTTACTGATTACCTTCAAAGCAAGTGCGATACTAAGTACCCAGATACTTTACAGTTTTACAACTCTGAGTAATTAAAATAAATTGCAAAACAAAAGGTGCAATAAAATATATTACAAAATATGTATATTAACAGCTATTATTATTATGATTTATAAATTAATTATTTTTTTAATGACTAAGGATTTTTATTTGACCTTTTCTCAAATTTTTACATTTTTTATTTGCTTACTTTTCATTTGTTTACATTTTGAATCATATGTTTTTATATTACTAAACTTTACTACGAAAAATTTCTGCAGTAAAAAGGTCTGTCTGCGTACACACATTTTGCATCATTTTGTGCAAAATGTTGCAAAATCTTGCAAAATGTTGTCTGCGTACTCCAAATCTCTTGCAGCGAGAGATCCACAAAGAGAATTCTTTGACAGTTGGAAGTTAGAGAACTTGCAAAATGTTGCTGGAGAAATTTCCGCTTGCAAGATTTTGCAACTAGTTTGAACAGCTGTTTTTATTTACTATTTGAATGAAATAATTTTTGTGAAATGAAAATAAAAATTCAAATTTAACAATGGCAGAGGTAAGTAATTAGAATTGTGTTGATTTTTAACGTTTATAATAAATTATAATAAATAAACATTTTATTTCATGCTAGAAACGTCCAAATATACAGTGCGACCGTGGCGCAAATGGATTGGAGATGGCGTACACATATGCTATATATGCGTACACATACATATGCTAAAATTCTTTTGCTTTGTTATTTCAATTGTTTACACACCGATCAGCTGTTTTCTTGCAAGATTTCACTGGATACTGTCTGCGTACTTTTTGAGATATTTTCAGCCGACAGAGTAAAATTGGTCTTACTCTCCCAAAAAAAATTTACTGAGTATTTGCTACTGGAAAAGTACCCAGACAGACCTAAAATTTGCAAAACACTCAGTCAAGAACTGTCACTTTACTCTCTCAATTTGTGTTCTCATTTACTGTATTTTGGGTAAACGAACGCAATTTAGTAAAATGCAGTAAAGTTCAGTAAAAATTTGTAAAAACTTGAGTACGCGAACGCAATTTATATTTAATGAGTATGTATGTACATATGTATCTAGATAATGTCTGAAGGTAAGTATTTAACAATCAAATAATCCTTTGGTTAGCAGTGAGGGAAAGTAAGAAGATATAATAGTTTAACAATTAATTAAAACATAACTAGACAGAAACATGGTTAAGTAATGCGAGTTTGAAACTGGTAGCAGATATATCGAATCTTCGAAGATTTATCGGGAGTTCATAATTTACAAAAATTAAATTTAATTCATTGTATTAAATTCGTTTGTTAGACTAGCACAGTGCGTAGACAAAAATTAAATAAGCTTACGTATGAACGTACTCCAAATATAGGCAAAACTATTTTTTATAATTCTTCCCAAGTGTCCTCAAACTCCAAAAATTATGGTTTTTGGAGAGCTTATTTCTAAAGGCTGTGACACACTATCATACAAAGTCGTGCGATCTACGAAATAATACAACCCTGGTATGATGGATTTTATGAAATTTTTCAAAAGACAATATATTTTTCGTTGTTCACGCAAACTTGTGCAATTCAGAACAAGATTGTGACCCAACGCTTTGGCAGTTGCACTGATAAAGTATATACATAATGGAGATGACATATTGCCAGCATCCATACAAGCTGACATTCTGTCGTCTATAAAATTCATCTTTCCACGGTTTCGAATCGGTTTGTTGATGCAACTTGGAATGATACCACTCTGTTTTACATCAATCGCCTGCACATCATCTCCCGATTACGCGGCTTAAACAACACTGTTGGCAAGACAAACCACCGAAAAAAATTACTTGCCAACAGTGTTGCTTAGCGATTCTTTTAGAATATTTCGCTGTAGTAAAGCATTTGAAAAAATCTCATGTCTTGAAAGGTCTTATAAATAGTCTTGTGCAGTACACTAGTATGTATGTACATGAAATTAAATGCAAAAAAATAGCCACAGTCAGGGCTGCCAGAAGCTTTGCGCAGAAAATCATCATTTGACGGAAATAAAATCATATTTTGAAGAAAAAAATCACCACAAGCTCAATTTTTTTATTTAAATTAACAACAATTCACATATTTATATAAAAATCAAATTGCTTATTGTATATGCCAAAAATAATGATGCATTTTTGTGTATGTAAGACAGAGGGGGCACAAGTGAAGTGAATCAATGCAATATATCGTTGGCTTAGTAAGTAAATATGATAAGTCCTTTTTTAAATTTTCAGGGGACGAAAATCTGCCTAAATTTATTGAAACTAAATCAGTGTGAGGACAACGAAACTATTCATTTTGTGATATAAAATTAACACAAAAGTTATTTGTTAAATAAATGTTAGTACACTAAATGCATATTGTTTTCCGCTGGACTTAGAGGTTTTTTTTTCTGGGCCTAGCATATTTACTTACCACTGCATAAAGGCAAGAAAAAACTGACTGTCACTTGGATTACTTTCCAATGAAAATAAATAAATATTTTAACATTGCAATGTCCTAGGCATGATACAATAATACAGGTAGCCGCGAATCTACAACAAATGTACAAATAAAACAACAGTGATTTTTATTGCTGTTTTGTGATTGACAAGAGAGGAAAACAATATACATGTACTTACGTTTTCTCTTGGCTTTGCAAAGTGTAGTGTACCCCTATAGTCACCCCTAATATCACAATTTAGTATGTGCACTTTCCCATAGGAATGTCACTCAATTTTAACTCAAAACAATAATAATAATAAATAATACTTGTTACAACAAATAACTATCCGTTTTGTAAAGCAACAATTATTAAATATTATTGTATTATTCTAGTTTTAAGGATACCGTTAGTTAAGTATAAAAGAAAGAAATTTTTGGAATAAAAATCAATTTTTGCTTAGCCTTTAAATCGGCTGTTTTATTTAAAAGCATTCAACTGCTTGAATTAAATCTAAGAGCATACATCTGCTCAGGCATAAAATCTGCCTAAGTCTTTTTAGAGCCAGTGGCGTTTATTAGCGCCGGCATAACCGGGTAGGCAGACTTTTATAAACCTTACATGGCGATCCTGCCAAATAATAACAAAGATGTCCCTGTAGAGGAATACAAACCTGCAGGCAAGGACCAACAAGCTCCCTCATATACGGCCACACCGTTGAAGGCAGGCCCAAAGCCACTGACGATAGAGGAACACCGCAAACCAAAATAATAAAACACTATTATTTTTTCATTTTTATATTTAATTTCATTTTATTATAAAATGAATATATAAATTTTCTTATAAATAAACACACAGCTTAATTTATATTACATCTATTTTAATTAAAAATAATATAACAAAATTACACATTTGAAGAAAACTATAACAAAATTACTAATGTAATAAAAGATAACGCGAAGAAGCATTAATAAGAACACAAATGTCAATCACAGATGTTGAGAAATAAGTGCTACCAAATTGGAAGAATTGGTAGTGTTGTAAAGTTTACCCAAAAAAAAAAAGTTCAGTGTTACCTATTTGATTCACATATTTTTGCCATAATATATGTTATAACATAAGTTATGATTTGAAATCGCACAACTGCTTAACTTTTAATAGACATAAATTAATATAATTTTAGATGGAAGAATTAAAACAATATTATATTGAATTAGAAAAATTAGAAAAGAACATAAAAAAGAGCAAAGACAGAATTTACTCCTCTAACTATAAAATTGAAAAATTATCGCGCTTAATTGAAATTAAATTAGAAATTGACAATATTTGTAGTCGTTTGCAGGAAGAAGAGACCAAATCGTTTATAATCAAATTTAATGAATTATACACAATAGTGTTGAACTTAGTGAAAAATATAAGTACTAAAGAAAGTACAGATTTAACAGATAATTCGGACGCAAGTGTTGCAAGGGAAATTATTAATATGGCACAATTCGATATTGGAGTTGTGGGCAAAAACCTTAACGTTTTTAAAGGTTCATATGAGGTGTTAGAAGACTTTATAGTGCAAACAGAGTTATTGCATGATATTTTAAGAACAGAAGACCGAGAGATATTCATAAAGTATGTCTATAACTTTAAATTAGCTGCAAATGTCAGGAGTGTTTTGGGACGTTCCAACAGACCTACTACGTTTAATGAATTGAAGAAGTTGTTGGTTGATGCGTACCCGAACCCAAGAACTCTGCAACAAGTCTTAAGTGAATTAGGATCAATAAGGCAAGGAAATTTGAGTATATCAGCCTTTAGAGAGAAAGTTGCATTGTTGTCAGAACAATTGAGCAATTTTGAACTTAAGGCAATAGCAAATCCATCGCAGTAAACAAAAAACGCAATATCTAAAATGAGTGAAAATATGGCCTTAAATGTGTTTATAAAAGGTGTTAATGTGGAATATAAAAATATATTGGTAGCAAGTAGTCCAAAAACTCTCAGTGAAGCTGTAGAGAAATGTATTACAGTGGAAAGAAATATGCAAACAAATGATAATAGTATTTTTAGAATTAATAGGCGTGATAATGAACGTATGTACAATTCGCAAAGAGTGTATGGGGATTATACAGGGTACAGAGGTCAGGGATACCCAAACCAAAATAGTAACAGAAATAGCAACAATTATAATAATGGATTGTATAATAATAATGCTAATTACAATCGCAATAGATATGGCGACAGCAATAGTAACAATAGCAATAATATGTACAGAAATAGTGGTAATAATGCGAATAGAAACTTTGCAACAAGAAGTAATGATAATAATATGAATTCCTCATATAGAAATAATAATAACAGGAACAATTCGTCGTATAGACCCAGTAATGGCAGACATAACCAGGGAAACTAATAGCGCCGGATAGCAAAGATTGTTATCCAGGAGGGCAAAAATGTTTCAAAATTTCAAATAACACTGATAATTCGATAACAATAACTTGCAGTACCATAAATAAAGAGCTTAAGTTTTTGGTAGACACTGGAGCAGATATTTCTATTTGCAAGCGAGGTAATATAGAAAACATAAATGAACGTAACATATCATCACTAAGTGGTATTACTTTAGATACGATTGAAAGTCTTGGCACCGCATATCTAACTTTAGAATTCGATAATAAGCCGATAACACACAAATTTCACATAGTTGAAGATAATTTTCCAATCAATACTAATGGAATCATTGGTAGAGACTTTTTAGAAAGATATAAATGCAAAATTGATTTTGAAACATACACGTTAACCTTCAATATAGCTGATGAAGAAGTTATTTTACCGATTACCCCAAAACGCGTTTATAAAACTGAAATATGTATACCAGCACGCTCAGAACTGATAACACCAGTCAACATATGTATAAGTCAGGAAAGCATTGTTTTGAACAAAGAATTATGTCCGGGAATTTTTGTAGGGAATAGCATTATACCATCAATAGGACTACAACACATAAAATTGTTGAATACAACTGACAAAGATGTAGTTTTGAAAGATTTGAAGTTAGAAACGAAGCCATTATCAAATTACAATATATATAATTGCGGCAACAATATCAATACAAGTAAAGGCAGAGTACAAAAAGTTTTAGAAGATTTAAATATCGAATCTATAGATCCATTAGCTAGGCAGTCCTTAAAAAACATAGTTACAGAATATAATGATGTATTCCACCTTGATGGTGACAAATTAACAACAAATAATTTTTATAGTCAAAACATTCAGATGACAGATTCTTCACCTGTTTACATAAAACCTTATAGACTACCTGAGTCACAAATGAGCGAAATAAACAAACAGGTAAATAAATTGTTAGAAGATGGTATCATTGAACCATCTGTGAGTCCTTACAATTCTCCATTATTGGTAATACCGAAAAAATCAGCAAATGACACGAAGAAATGGAGATTAGTAGTTGATTTCCGGAAAGTAAATGAAAAAATAGTAAGCGACAAGTTTCCTCTAACAAGAATCGAAGATGTCCTAGACAAATTAGGTAGGGCAAAATATTTTTCTACACTGGATATGACCAGTTCATTTCATCAAATCGGTTTGGATAAAGAATCAAGACCGATTACATCGTTTTCTACCAGGAATGGTCATTTTCAATTTACTCGGTTACCCTTTGGACTGAAGATATCGTCAAATAGTTTTCAAAGGATGCTTACAATTGCATTGAGCGGCTTAGATGCAGAAGCGTTTTTGTATGTCGATGACATTATTGTTTTTGGTTGTAGTATTCAACACCATCACGAGAACTTGATAAAAGTCTTTGAAAAATTGAGGCAGTATAATTTAAAACTGAATACGTGTAAATGTCGTTTTTTGAAAACAGAAGTAGTTTATCTAGGTCACCTTATAACTGATAAGGGTATACGTACCGACCCTGCTAAACACGAAGTAATAGAAAACTATCCAGTTCCCAAAAATGTAGATGAAGTCAGACGTTTCGTAGCGTTCTGTAATTACTACAGGCGTTTCGTTAAAAACTTTGCTGAAATAGCTAGAAATTTAAATAAACTGTTAAAAAAAAATACTGTTTTTAGGTGGGACGAAGGTTGTCAAAAGTCTTTTGAAACATTAAAATCAAAATTAATCAATCCACCAATACTCCAATATCCTGATTTTAGGAAACCGTTTATATTAACTACCGATGCATCTAATTATGCACTTGGAGCAGTCCTATCACAAGGTGAAATTGGGTCAGATATGCCCATATCGTATGCGAGCAAATCGTTGAGTAAGCATGATATAAACAAGCCAGTTATAGAAAAAGAGCTGTTAGCTATACATTGGGCTATAAACTTTTTCCGTCCGTACCTTTATGGTAGAAAATTCTACGTAGTGACAGACCATAGACCCTTGGTATCGTTATTTTCTCACAAAAATCCATCATCAAAAATGACTAGAATTAGGTTGGATTTATGTGACTACGATTTCGAAATATCGTATAAGAAAGGTAAGATGAATAGCAATGCAGATGCGTTGTCAAGGATAGTATTGGACAGCGAAGCATTAAAAACGTTAACCCCTACCGAAAATTTACAAAAGCGTAATGATATATTAGTGATGACTAGAAACATGAAAAATAAACATGATGCACAAAAAGATGTCGAGCATAGAGGTGGCATCTCCAGTAAAGAGCCTGATCAACTTTTTATTTGGGAATGTACTTCAATCTCAGACATTAAATCGATGAAAAAACTTAGGTTTGAAATAATGAGTAAAATTAAAACACCTCAAATTGTAGCAAGTGATTTAGAAGTTGTAGTGAGATGTGGTGATAATCCAATAAACACAAAGCTGTATTTGGAGAAGCTACTATTGAAATTACTATCAATAAATGTAAAAGAGCTAGCATTAAATGCTCATGATGAAATTTTCAAATTAGTAACAAAGGAACAGTTTAAAGACACGTTCAACGCATTAAGAGGTAAAAATAAAGCAAATTTAAGAATACTAATATATAAAGAACCAGTAAGGGTATATGATAGGAAAGTACAGGATACTCTCATTAATGAGTACCATAGTTCAACTATAGGAGGACACTTAGGTGTCAGGAAAACGACGCTAAAACTTAAACAAAAATACATATGGAAGAATATGGGTAGGATGATTAAGCAGCATATATTAAATTGTAAAGAATGCAAAATTAACAAGCAAACGAAACACACCAAAGAAAAGCTAACACTAACCGATACGCCAGGGACTAGTTTCGAAACAGTGTCAATAGACACGGTGGGTCCCCTTAGATTCTCAAATAATTTTAGATACATACTAACAATACAGTGCGATTTAACAAAGTATATTATTGCATGCCCCATTGAGACGAAGGATGCTAAGACCGTTGCAAAGGCTCTTGTAGAAAACTTGATTTTAAGATACGGGCACTTCAAAGTTCTTAAGTCAGATAGAGGTACCGAGTTCGTAAACGAGTTAATGGCGGAAGTATGTAAGCTACTGGAAATAAAACAGATTTTCAGCACTCCATACCACCATGAAACTCTTGGATCAGTTGAAAGAAGTCATAGAGTACTGAATGAATTTCTCTTAGGCTTCTGTAAAGATAATGAATGGGACCATTGGATACCTTATTTCTGTTTTGCGTACAACACAACACCGCATATAGACACAAACTACACTCCATACGAGTTAATATTCGGTAGATTACCAAACTTGCCTAATGAAAACTTATTGAATTTTGAACCAATCTATAATATAGATAATTATTCGAAAGAATTGAAAGCTAGATTAAAATTTTCGTTGCAAAAAGCAAAAGAGTTACTGGAGATATCAAAAAAGAAACGCATTGAACAATGTGTAAAATTTAATCCGTTAAATTTGAATGTAGGAGATATGGTCTTAGTAAAAACCTTTAATAGGAAAAAGAATCAACCACCATACCATGGTCCATATAGAATAGTACAAACTAAAGGAGTAAACTCTGTCATAGATCTAGGAAGTAAGTTAAAAGAAATACATAATAATAATTTAAAAAAATATTAGTAATATGTTATAATTGTAAAATTATATATATATATAAAAAAAAAAAAAAAAAAAAAAAAATTTTGAATTTTAAGAAACATAAAATTGTAAAATTTTTCTTAAGGGGTAGGGTGTAGTGTACCCCTATAGTCACCCCTAATATCACAATTTAGTATGTGCACTTTCCCATAGGAATGTCACTCAATTTTAACTCAAAACAATAATAATAATAAATAATACTTGTTACAACAAATAACTATCCGTTTTGTAAAGCAACAATTATTAAATATTATTGTATTATTCTAGTTTTAAGGATACCGTTAGTTAAGTATAAAAGAAAGAAATTTTTGGAATAAAAATCAATTTTTGCTTAGCCTTTAAATCGGCTGTTTTATTTAAAAGCATTCAACTGCTTGAATTAAATCTAAGAGCATACATCTGCTCAGGCATAAAATCTGCCTAAGTCTTTTTAGAGCCAGTGGCGTTCATTAGCGCCGGCATAACCGGGTAGGCAGACTTTTATAAACCTTACAAAAGCATGTTTGTATTAGTACAGTTTTAATAGGCACTGTGCGCGTGTGTTGGTAAAACATAAGCACAACAGCTGGCGCTTCGCCACAAAACATACAGAAGTGTCACGAGACGGAAGATACGCGTATTTTTCTGTTTGTCTCGTTTTCCCTCAAATTTTGTCGTCGTTTTTGTTTTGCTACGTCTTTCTAGTGCAATAAATTTTTATTAGCTGTGTTAATTGGTAAGTAGTAATACACTACAGTATCAAATACACTATGCTTTTCTCTTTTTTCCACGAATTTTAACAAAAACCTGATTGGAGTTTTTTTTACCTGTCACTTTCTTCACTTCTGTGGCTTCGCGGTTACCTGTATAATTGTATCATGGTCCTAGGCGGTAGTCAATTGTGTCACTCAGCATTACTTTTCAACTAACTTAAAGTTGATATTATTTAAGTCACCTGGTAGTCAGTAAATTAACAACAAAAAATGTTGCTGGGGTTCGTAGCATATGATGTCAAATATTTTTTTTTTTTGTAATATAGACCAATATTTCTTTTTTATCTAACACAACAATACAACTTCTACGTTTTTTCAAATAAGTTTCAAAACTAACGTAGGATGTTGACAAACATTGACTTGCAAAAGAAATATTTTCTTATAAAAAATACAGCGCCACTAACGTTGTTTTATCTGCACAAGTTTGAAAATTATCTTTTGATATTTGGTTGATGTTTGGTTAATAAGAAATCGTAATCACTTGTGTGTTTGTTTTTTCTTTTCTTGACATAACTGTGCTTTGAACAGTGTTCATCCTTATTTTAAGTCTTATGTCATTTATATCCCGCATGTAGGTACATACACAAATTTTTAATTTTAGAATTTTTTTCTGACAAAAACAACCTATGTATATCGTATTGGGGGTTGCACGGACATTGTTTTTCTTCAGCCACAATCACTTTCATCGACATAACTTGTTTTGTCAGAACACAATTCCAATGTGTTTATAATATTTTGTTTTTTCTTTTAATTCTCTAGGATCTGATCCTCAAGAAAATATCCTATATCTACATGATAGTTTAAAAAAATTTGAGAAATTTTGATATTAAGACCGCTGCTATTAATGAAAACCACAGATGCATATGTACATACATATGTACATCATCATCAACAATATAAAATCATCATTCTGGCAACACTTCCCACAGTGCGTCCTGAAGTGCCTTTGTCTCTTCATAATTTTTCTTTTCGGCCATTTTCATCTTCCAACCTTTGTGTCTTTCCCTTTTCTTTATTTCTGACATTTTGATCGATACAAGACGTGCGCCAACGTGCCCTTTTTCTCGCTGCTTCGTTAAGAAGTCTCTGTGCTCCTGTATACTTTTCAGCTTAGGCAGTAACAATTAAAGCCACAATTTCCAATTAAAAATGATACTTTTTATGGTCATAGTTATCCTCCTAAAATGCTTCTCAATGGTGTTTAAAGTAGAAAATATTATTTAGATTTATTCAATATTTTGTTTTTGTGGATCACAGAGTTATTGCACTAAGCGTCTCATATATGTATGTATATTTATTTATAATTCATATAGCCTCTTGGCCAATAATAAATACTGTATTACAATCATTTATTTATTTATTTATAAATTTATTATAATTTAAATTAAAATTTTTTAAAGCACTAGCATCTGAGGCTATCGGCTATTACAATCATTTAAAAATACAACTCATATAAAAATACAACTAATAGTCAACAATATTTACAATTATACATTCAGTTTTATGTACTCAAATCAGAGTTTCCATCCCATCATCACCATGAATTACTTCAATCACCTATCATTAAAACATAATGAAAAGAGAAAAAAAATAAATAAAACAGCAAATTAGAAAGCCTTTACGATAGTTAGCGAAAAATATTGTTAAAATATTCAACTAGAAGTCGCGACGCGTCGCTCGAAAGTAGGTAGTAACATGGCAAAACACCAAGTTCTTGGATTAACAGTTCCAAGAGCGCGCTAAGGGAACTAAGAATGAGTTCTCATAGGCAGTGTTGCGTATACGAGGGATAATCAGGGCTATCATGAACAAAATTCCACGTGAAATTTCTCCCTTTTCCAATTAGAATATTTTGTTTTCCCTATTACTATTAGTTGGAATTATTCCCTGTTAAAAATTTTACGTGGAATTTTATTCATGATAGCCCTGAATTATTTGAGGGTTTCTGACTGATTTAGTAAAAGAGATCAGTTGTAAAAGGTACAACGGCTTCTGAAACTAAATGATACTAAACAAATAAATAAGTAGCAGAAACTTGAGGTAGTCATCAAACGAAAAATTTAGAAACTTTAAATAAAGAATGTACAGAAGAGGACCCAGAACCGATCCTTGAGGGATACTTGAGGAAAGGGTACGATTACCCTAAGACTTGCTTATTTTTTGAATAGACAAGGTTGGGCATTTAAATGGCTCTCAACTTACTGAAAAAATGAATTTGGTACTTAAATGGCACTTAAAGATAAATTACACTTAATTGAGAAGTCAATTATTGGGCCTAAGAAGAAGGGAAGTAGTATTTAACCCATTACGGAAAGTAAATTATGAATTAGAAATCTTGTTAGCTACAAAGCAAAGCATCTGGTTTTTTAAGATATGTTCAACGACTATAGAAAGGGCAGGAAGTATAGAAATAGGTCTCAGATCATCAGGGCTACGTACTACTCTAGACTTAGGGATGGGAACAATACGGGCAATATTCCAATCATTGAGGAAAACAAGAAGTCAGGATGGAATTAATTAAGTCCAAAAAAATATCAGAAATAAAAGGGACAACAATCTTGAGAAATTTGCATGATATTCCATCGACACCAATAGACTTGACTTTAAGTAAAGCATCGAATAGCTCAGCAGCGGTAATACAAGAAAAAGAAAAAAAAGTTGTGAGGGATTTCAACTGGACTACTAGAACTAAGGTCATTGAGTAATATAACTAAACTTAAATTGCACCTTTTTTATTAAAATATATATTTTTTTATCTTATTTTTAAATTATTATTGTTTTCTCAAACATTTTTTATATATTTAAATAAAATATATGCTTGTATTTGATTAATATTTTTGTATATTGATTGATTTGAAAATGATCAATTAGATTATAAAAATATGAGTCTTAAGCTGGGATCCCACTATCGGCACAATGTACAGGCTTTCGCCGGATCACTGCAATAAAGTCACAAGTAATAAGCCAAAATGTACTTATTTCTCTATTAATTCCGGAATAAGTCTATATGGCTTTATAACCCATTGCAGTGTGATGCAATTATGTCCTTTTATTTCAATTAGTTGAGAATTTAGTCTAATTTAGCTTATAACTTGTGACTTTATTTCAGTTCGCCGACGAAAAGTACATTGTGCCGATAGTGGGATCTCGGCTTTAGATTTAAAAAGTAATATTATTTAATAAAGTTAAAGAGAGTAGATATAATAGGAGACATAATAGTAGTAATATTAACAGTAATAATAATAAAGATAGGGTATAACATGTAACTATTGGAGCCGACAAAAAGAATTCATTTATAACATTCGGATCGAGTTCGTGGATCAGATCATCCTTGTCTGTATTACCTGATGATTCTAAAAAAACCTCTGGAATCCAAAGTACCAAAAAGTTTAGAGAAATGTTTTCTCCGTTCACTGGGAATGATATTCTTGGCTTTATTACAGAGCTTGCAGTATGATTGCCAGTTAAGGTTAGAAGGATCACGGTCACGCAAGGATCTGGCTAAATTAATATTATTCAATTTCATCCACGGATCACCGGTTCTACGCAGCCTAATTCTAATGGTTGGGATAAAACGGCAGAGATCATTCAAAAGGGAACTAACAAGAGATAATTTACAATTGGTGGACGTAGCATTAAAGATTTGCGAAGAGTCATACTTAAAAGAAAAGGCAAACAGTTCATCCCAGTTTATATTTTTAAAATCACGGTATTCGAGAAATTCCTGAGGGGAGCCAGCATTAAAAGCAAATGACGCAAGAATAAGTGGCAACTAAAGGAGTTTGTTAAAAGATTGCTGACCAGGAAGAAATCTATAAGGGACGTGGTTGTAGCTCTCAAGTCAAAATGTGTCGGTATAGAATTATGAATTAAGGATAGGTTATACCCTTGACCGAAAGAACGGACTAAATCAGACTTGGAGCACGAGAATAAATTACAATTGAAATCGCCAACTACGATGATATCTGTATACCTAGAAAATAAGTCGTAATGGAGCGTTTCAAACAAATCAAAACAGCCATTGGTCAAATAGACTGAACTGAATAACGACACTATTAATTGATAATTCGACTAAAATGGATTCACACCCACTGGCTTGAAATCTAGAGACTATCCTAGCCACCACCACCCCTAGAGGGAGTGGGTCTATCATTACGACAAATGTTATATCCAGGAATAGCAAGGGTACGATCGGAAGCATGCAGGTTTAAGGTTTATTATGAACAGCAACCGCCAACTGTTTGAGAAGTGAAAAAATTTGATTGAAATCTAGGGGCACGGCAGTGCGCCAGGCCAAGTTTCGGCCAATGCACGCAGTGTGTATATTTACAGGAAGCCATTCGTTTTACCCTCCCCCCCCCCCTCATAACTTTGTACCCCGCAATCGTAAAATTATAAAATTTAAATCATAATTAGAATAAATTCATGTAACCTCACATGCGAAGTTTGAAAGTTTTGCAATAAAAGGCTCCCGAGATATGAAGGTGCAAAAAAGCATAAGACATACTCACTGACCACAGGGATGCCAAACGGGAAATTCCGAACCCGGAAATCCCGGGATTTCATTTTCGGGATTTCTTAGCAATTTTTATATAAAAACTTTATAAGTTAAAATTTTCCTTGATTTTAAGGTATTTTTTATATTTAAGAGTCCCATACAATTTTATACATACAGTTTTAACAATTTAATGACTATTCGTGACATATTTCTTATAAATTAACAACAAGAGCAAAATAAATAAACTACTTTCTTACGGATATTTTCATCAAAGTTGCTACAATATATGTACATTTAGAATTATTTTGAAAACAAAAGAAACATATTACCTTTGGAAGGGAAATAACATTTGAAATATTCATAAGTTTGACAAATTTATTCCGTCTTATTCTATATTATGAGGGCAAATATAATTCAAATTCCACGAGAAATTTTTCCCGGGGAATAATTTCAAACAGTAGCAAATAATAGGGAAAACAAAAAAATCTAATTGGAAAAGGGAGAAATTTCTAGCGGAAATTTATTCATAATTGCAGTGTATACCTACCTGTATGTCGACTCCTCAACGCTAAAAGAATTAGCACTTATCTACTTGTCGGTAACAATTGAGTACTATTGACACCTCCTTACAATTGGAGTAGAATACAAGAATACAAGGCAAGTGAAAATTTTTTGTTGTCGGGTTGACGTAAAAGCGAGAAATATTTACAGAATAATGCGGAGTAGTTTGTCTAAAAAGTTGCTCGAGTGTGTATGTATGTTTTTTACATTGCAGTTCAAAATTATTTTGTTTTTTATTTAGACCGTTTAGGTCGTTTTTGATACAAACCCAAGATCAAACCCATTTAAATTACATGGATTTGATAAATAGTTTTAGTCAAAAACGACTGACTGAATGAGTTCGAGTCAGTTATAGTTGTATTCGACTTGCAGTGTCGAAGGCCAATACACTAATAAACCATACTTCTCTTAGCGAACGTATGAATACATACATATGTATCTGTTGAGCTTGCAGAAAAAAACTTACGTATGAATTTAAAATTTTTCACTAGAGCAAAAACTGTTCAAGTGCTCAGGCAAACTTTTAATGTATGTGCCTATAAAAATGTGATCTTTAGAGGCAATTAATCGGATTTGATTAGAATTCTTTTTTCTTTTAATTTTTCGACATTTTCAGGCAAAACATTACACAAAAATATTCCAACAGGGTTAATGTAAGTGGTACGCGAAAATATTCCTACAGGGTCAATGCAAAGAATAATCTAGAATAGTAGCAAAGAACTAAATAAGCATGCGCAGCATATATGTACAAGTTTGATTAAACGTAAATAAGCAAAAGCAACAACAAAAAGCGCCTGCTTATTAAGTCCCTATTTACACTATGCAAGTCTTATTGCTAAGCTGATTAGTTTATTAGGAGAGAGAGACGGGGGGAAAAGAAACGTTGCTGTTCCCCTCGTCTCTCTCCCTGAAACTAATCAGTTTAGCAATAAGACTTGCACAGTGTGATTTGGGACTAAGAAGATTCATATATTTACACACATACATACATGCCAATTCAAACGAAAGGCAAAAGGTAAACAACCACCACGCATTGCTTAGTTAATGATGTACAACCGTATGCATATACACATGTATGTACATAGTTACCACATGAAGGAAGGCACTTTGTAAACAGCATATAAGATGATAATGATAGTCTAGACATTGCTTGAAACTTCTAGTGGTATTTGTGTGAAATATAAAATGAGGTGACGCATCCAATGAGTTAGTTAGTTCCAGTTGTGAGTCAGTTGCGAACAAGTCAGTTGCGAACAAGTTAGTTAGTTAGTCAGTTATAGTTGTGTTGTGAAGGAGTTGCAGTTGTGAGTCAGTTGCGAACAAGTCAGTTGATAATTAAGTTGTGAGTTAATAATAGTCTGCGATACAGTAGTGAGTTGATAGTTAAGAGCAGTCTGGGAAAAGGATAAACTATAGGACAGTCTATAGTGACAGCAAAGTCTGTCGTGGAATTGAGATTATTGTGGAGTCTATCGTGTCGACTGGAGTAAAGGGAACAGCGCAGCGAATAGACGTGAGTAAGGGTGTAAGTAAAGCCAGTCAGTCTTTATTGGTGCATCAACTGAGAGTGTCGGCCAGAGAGTTGTTATTGGTGTATCAACTGTGAGTGACGGCAGAGTGAGTCTTGTAAGTGACGAGCAGCAGACAAAGAGGTGTCACGTGAATACTTGCGCAACCAGCTAAGAAACGTGCGTAAACTACAGCAAGGAAGGCGTAGTGGTAAGCAGTTGTGAATATTTGTGTGTAATTCAGTAGTTTAAGCTGTATTAGTTTATATAAGCTCTTGATTAATTTAGTTTAAGTGTATTTGTAAATAAAACTTGTATCACTCTTAACCCTAATTACTACACTCGGCTCTTGTATTCATTTGCAAATCTTCGGGTCCACGGAAAAGCGATTTTAAAGAGAGAAAAACGTAACAATACATATGTAACAACCGTTATACTTGTTGATCAATCGCAATTAAAAAAACGTTAGTAGATATATTTTTAACAAAACAATATTGTTTTTGCAACTTATTTGTATGAAAGTGAATCTAAATATTTTCGAAAGTCAACTTAAGCGGTAGTGCTAAAAGTCACACCGAAATGTATATTCCTTTTGGTTTAGATAATAGAAAAACATTTATATTGAAAACAAAAACAAGTTTTCATATTTAGTTATTATTTGCACTATAAATTCTCTGACATCAAATGTGATTAATTAACTTAAAAATATATGAGAAAAATTCTTTTGATTTTTATTCCATACTCGTATTAGAAAATTGTTTATTTTAAAGACAATTGTGCAATGATAAATTATGAACATAAAAACCTTTAAAATGCATTAAATTGTTATTAAAGTAATATTATTATTAATTATTATATATATATAATTATTAATATTACTATTAAATAATATTAAAAAAAATTATTTATTTTACGAAAAATATTCAGATCTCGAAAATCCCGGGATTTGGGATTACAAAATCCTGAATACCGGGATTTCCAAAAATCGGTCCCGAAAAAATAAATAAAATAAAATAAAAAATTCTGAAAACAGAAATTTTGGCCAGGAGGGCGGGGCTATGGCCATAAAGGTCAGAATTAAAAAAGCAAATATAAGGCGCTTAATGGAAGCTGTTTTATTGAAGTTTGGCATATATACTGCGATAATGCAAGGCTAAAAAATTTTCATTAGAAAAGTGGGCGTTGACACGCCCATACAATTTAAACCTCATTTTCATGTTCTACGGCTCAGCATATTTAGATATATTATTTATGTATGTATTATTATTTGTTTGCAACGAAACTTGACACGAATAATAAGCACTGGCTACAAAAATTCTTGAATTTGGAAAAGTGGGCAGGGTTACGCCCATAAAAATTAAAAGTTGCGCTTATGAGCTGAAATTTGATACACAAGTAGGTATAGGTGAGAAAGCAACAAGAAAAACCTGAAAATCGGAAATTTTAGTCAGAAGGGCGGGGCTGCGCCCATAAAAACTAAAAATTAAGTTGCGCTTATGAGCTGAAATTTGATACAAAAGTAGGTCTAGGTGAGAAACCAACTAGAAAAATCTGAAAACCCAAAAAATTTTACCAGAATGGGAGGGGCCACGCTATTGTTTGAAATTGAAAAATTTTAAAGCCTTAATAAGTTATATAAATAAGGCTGTCAATATACAGCTTTTAACATTTTAGTGAAACCTTGCATATGCGTTACACGTGTACAATACTTTAAACTATCACCTAAAAAAGTATCAAAACATTGTAGACTTGTGTTCAATCTCTTTCGGTCTAGCATATTTTAGAAGAAAATTGTCATGAATTATAAGCGCTTCTCACAACAAAATTGTGAGTTTAAAATATTGGGAGGGGTAAGGTCATAAAATTTAAAGGTATAATTCGCTGTTCCCCTCGTCTCTCTCCCTGAAACTAATCAGTTTAGCAATAAGACTTGCACAGTGTGATTTGGGACTAAGAAGATTCATATATTTACACACATACATACATGCCAATTCAAACGAAAGGCAAAAGGTAAACAACCACCACGCATTGCTTAGTTAATGATGTACAACCGTATGCATATACACATGTATGTACATAGTTACCACATGAAGGAAGGCACTTTGTAAACAGCATATAAGATGATAATGATAGTCTAGACATTGCTTGAAACTTCTAGTGGTATTTGTGTGAAATATAAAATGAGGTGACGCATCCAATGAGTTAGTTAGTTCCAGTTGTGAGTCAGTTGCGAACAAGTCAGTTGCGAACAAGTTAGTTAGTTAGTCAGTTATAGTTGTGTTGTGAAGGAGTTGCAGTTGTGAGTCAGTTGCGAACAAGTCAGTTGATAATTAAGTTGTGAGTTAATAATAGTCTGCGATACAGTAGTGAGTTGATAGTTAAGAGCAGTCTGGGAAAAGGATAAACTATAGGACAGTCTATAGTGACAGCAAAGTCTGTCGTGGAATTGAGATTATTGTGGAGTCTATCGTGTCGACTGGAGTAAAGGGAACAGCGCAGCGAATAGACGTGAGTAAGGGTGTAAGTAAAGCCAGTCAGTCTTTATTGGTGCATCAACTGAGAGTGTCGGCCAGAGAGTTGTTATTGGTGTATCAACTGTGAGTGACGGCAGAGTGAGTCTTGTAAGTGACGAGCAGCAGACAAAGAGGTGTCACGTGAATACTTGCGCAACCAGCTAAGAAACGTGCGTAAACTACAGCAAGGAAGGCGTAGTGGTAAGCAGTTGTGAATATTTGTGTGTAATTCAGTAGTTTAAGCTGTATTAGTTTATATAAGCTCTTGATTAATTTAGTTTAAGTGTATTTGTAAATAAAACTTGTATCACTCTTAACCCTAATTACTACACTCGGCTCTTGTATTCATTTGCAAATCTTCGGGTCCACGGAAAAGCGATTTTAAAGAGAGAAAAACGTAACAATACATATGTAACAACCGTTATACTTGTTGATCAATCGCAATTAAAAAAACGTTAGTAGATATATTTTTAACAAAACAATATTGTTTTTGCAACTTATTTGTATGAAAGTGAATCTAAATATTTTCGAAAGTCAACTTAAGCGGTAGTGCTAAAAGTCACACCGAAATGTATATTCCTTTTGGTTTAGATAATAGAAAAACATTTATATTGAAAACAAAAACAAGTTTTCATATTTAGTTATTATTTGCACTATAAATTCTCTGACATCAAATGTGATTAATTAACTTAAAAATATATGAGAAAAATTCTTTTGATTTTTATTCCATACTCGTATTAGAAAATTGTTTATTTTAAAGACAATTGTGCAATGATAAATTATGAACATAAAAACCTTTAAAATGCATTAAATTGTTATTAAAGTAATATTATTATTAATTATTATATATATATAATTATTAATATTACTATTAAATAATATTAAAAAAAATTATTTATTTTACGAAAAATATTCAGATCTCGAAAATCCCGGGATTTGGGATTACAAAATCCTGAATACCGGGATTTCCAAAAATCGGTCCCGAAAAAATAAATAAAATAAAATAAAAAATTCTGAAAACAGAAATTTTGGCCAGGAGGGCGGGGCTATGGCCATAAAGGTCAGAATTAAAAAAGCAAATATAAGGCGCTTAATGGAAGCTGTTTTATTGAAGTTTGGCATATATACTGCGATAATGCAAGGCTAAAAAATTTTCATTAGAAAAGTGGGCGTTGACACGCCCATACAATTTAAACCTCATTTTCATGTTCTACGGCTCAGCATATTTAGATATATTATTTATGTATGTATTATTATTTGTTTGCAACGAAACTTGACACGAATAATAAGCACTGGCTACAAAAATTCTTGAATTTGGAAAAGTGGGCAGGGTTACGCCCATAAAAATTAAAAGTTGCGCTTATGAGCTGAAATTTGATACACAAGTAGGTATAGGTGAGAAAGCAACAAGAAAAACCTGAAAATCGGAAATTTTAGTCAGAAGGGCGGGGCTGCGCCCATAAAAACTAAAAATTAAGTTGCGCTTATGAGCTGAAATTTGATACAAAAGTAGGTCTAGGTGAGAAACCAACTAGAAAAATCTGAAAACCCAAAAAATTTTACCAGAATGGGAGGGGCCACGCTATTGTTTGAAATTGAAAAATTTTAAAGCCTTAATAAGTTATATAAATAAGGCTGTCAATATACAGCTTTTAACATTTTAGTGAAACCTTGCATATGCGTTACACGTGTACAATACTTTAAACTATCACCTAAAAAAGTATCAAAACATTGTAGACTTGTGTTCAATCTCTTTCGGTCTAGCATATTTTAGAAGAAAATTGTCATGAATTATAAGCGCTTCTCACAACAAAATTGTGAGTTTAAAATATTGGGAGGGGTAAGGTCATAAAATTTAAAGGTATAATTCGCGCTAGAGAGCTGAAATTTCATGCCAATGGGAAAATCTTAAAACCAAGAACTTTTATCCGTTAAAACTCCAATTCCTACTGAAATTTAATACACAAATAATTCTAGATCACAGATCACTAAGAAAAATCTAAGAAACCAGAAATTTCACTCAGGGGGTTAGAACAAGCACTTTAATTTCATGACTATCTTATTTTCGAAGTTTTTCGGGATGTTAAAAAGACAAAGATTTCTTTGTTAGAAACAAGATTTTTAAGAATATGATATTTAATACTTTTAGTATTTTTCTCGCCGAATTTTATTCATAATTGGCATAATTTTCTCCTTTCCTTCATCAAAAGTATGAATTACATGCATACATATGTATATGTATTTATCTTAGGCCGGGTTTCCATCTGTGTGCCATGTGCCACAGAAGCGTGAAAAAAACGGAACCACTAATTACTAATGAAAAACTGTTTGACTCAGACACGTATTTATTAAGTTAAATAGTTCCATACATAACTAATAGCAAAGAATATAAATCATATAGAATGCGCATCTCATACAAGCTAAAATTTGCTATGACGGGTATTTCCAGCACTACCCGTCCAGCGTACGCACTCGCATTTCTTTCTGCAGTGTATGCTACCAAAGAATATAAATTGTATAGAATGCGCATCTGAGCTAAAAAATTAAACATTTTTTGCTTACGCTTTAGATGCAGGGGGAAAGTATAAAGCGCAAGCAACCACACACTGAGATCATTATATTCTTTGCTCTTATTACCAGCGTTACCGTTGTGCGACTAAAGTCGCATTTTGCTACTTTTTCAACAAAAAAAAAAAATGCGGCCAATTGCAAAAAAAACTATGTAAAAATATACGAGTTTTACCAAAAAAAAAAAAAAAAAAAATACCGATTTTCGGAGGAAAGTTGCTGTTGCTGAAATAAAGCTTGTTTAAAGGATGATAAGTTTCCAAATTCTGCAGTTGTAAAATCAGTGAATTACACCTTATTTCTTCACCTTTATAAAATATAATTTACAAAAAAAAAACATAAAGTACAAACATAAATTAGCTTTACTAAACAATTAACAAATAGACTTATAGTAGACACTTGTCAAAGATTATATTCCAAGTGAAGAACTTATTAAGAAATACAGGATATTCAGTTAAAAAAATATGTATTTAAGAATTATGCATAATGCATTGAAAGAATAGTATAACTATATTATCCTCTTCAGAATCTAATTTTAAAATTTTCTACAAAACTTTAAATGGTTTTTTTTTCAAAGTAAATTTTTTGAGTTATGCTGGTTTTTAATAAAATAAATAAGTGAGATGAACCATGTCCAATATATGTATTTATGTTTTTACAATATTTAATTTGTTTATAAATCTTAAGTAATTGGGTAAATTACGGCACTGGATATCGTACGAAATATGCATTTAATTTCGATTTGAATTTCATTCGATATGAAATGCCGCAACTTGACCACTCTTTTTTTAGATTTCATGATTTTTTTTTTATTTAGTAGCTATCTATAATACGTTTATACTCGTCTTATTTGCAAATAAAAACTGTATTTGCAAATACTCTACTAGCCGGTATTATATAAATATTTTCGTAGTTAATTAATTAGTTATTTGAATTATTCTTGCTTTTTTTCATTTATAAATGAAAAATTATAATAATAACAAAAATTAAAAATTTTAAAAACCCCGACTTTTTTAAGAAAAGATGTTATATCTTCTAAACGGCTGAACTGATTTTCTTCAAACATAGCTAAGAACTCTCTCGATCAAGTCATCTTTCAAACAGAAAAAAAACTAAATGAAAATAGGTCCAGCCGTTTGGCCTGTACGTGGACACGGATATTTACACAGATAAACACAACAAACTTATAAAACCCCTTTTTTAGTCGGGGGTTAAAAAGAAAATGAATAAACTTCAGTTTTATATCTAAATTTTACTTTACTTTTTTTGATGCTTATCATTTATTTACATACATGTATACTTTAAAGCCCCAATTTTGGCTTCCAAATTTAATTCATTTGAACCTATTTTAACTTATAAACATTTAATAAAAACTTACTTACTAACTTATAAAAAGTTTTATAAGATTAAAGATGAAAGTAAGTTAAAATACATAATTTTTTAATTGTGATACTCCGAGAAATAATTTGCATTTGGAATCAAGGATTTGGATGTCAGATTTTTTGCAATATTTTCACCATTTATTGGCTTTAAAAAGTTTCATTGGCACAAAAATGATACTTTAATGTCACAACGGCAACGCTGCTCTCAGCAATGCTAACGTAGCAAACACTGCAGAAAGAAATGAGTGTACGCTGGACGGATAGTACTGGAAATACCCGTCATAGAAAATTTTAGCTTGTATGAGATGCGCATTCTATGAGGCCAATTATGAATAAAATTCCGCGAGAAATTTTTCCCGGGGAACAATCCCAATTAATAGCAATTAATAGGGAAAACAAAAAATTCTAGTTGGAAAAGGGAGAAATTTCTCACGGAATTTTATTCATAATTGCGCTGTATATGATTTATATTCTTTGATGCTACGCTGAGAGCAGCGTTGCCGTTATGACACTAAAGTATCACTTTTGACCCGTTTTCGTGCCAATGACACTTTTTATTACCCTTTTATCAATTTATCCCTTTGTATCATTTTAACAGAATGTATGCCGTAGGGCAAGGCGAATTCACATAAGGTGATCTTAATTGGCCAGCTGACATAAATTTCCTGCTGTCAAATGAACCAAAACGTTAATATTTTGACAGCAGGAAATTTTGCACTAACATATATACAAGGCGAATACGCAGAGTTGCAAATAAAGACCACCTTATATCAATTCGCCTTGCCGTAGGGCAATCATATACACAGTTTAGCATATCAGGTATGTATTAGAAAAAGAGCTGTTCGTCCAGTTGGCGATATTCGGCTCGATGATGTCGATCATTTTATTGTTTTGGTCGATAGAAAAGCCAATAAATGGTGAAAATATTGCAAAAAATCTGACACCCAAATCTTTGACTCCAAATGCAAATTATTTTTCGGAGTATCACAATTAAAAATATATGTATTTTAACTTACTTTCATATTTAATCTTAATGAAACTTTTTATAAATGTTTATAAGTTGGTAAGTAAGTTTTTATAAAATGTTTATAAGTTAAAATAGGTTCAAATTAAGTAAATTTGGAAACCAAAATTATTATTATTACTTTTCACATAATATCGATCAGCTATTTCCTACTGTTGCAGTTACATTACATTACAGTCGGCTAACTGAGCCTTGAGCCTTTATACATGTTCTATTTAGTAAATTTTTGTTTTATTTATCTTTACGTTTGTTCCCTACAAGAAATTGATGACTGAAACTAACACAAACAAAATTTTTTCACTAACACATCTGCAACAATTTTATATTGAGTTATATAGTGACAGTCATTTGATCGGAATTGATGATGGATTTATTTATTAATTATAGTTGCTCCACTCTAGCATAAATATTGAATACGTACATTTAAAAATCTCGTTTATTTTCAGAAGTCAAAAATCACGCAAGATTTCGAAATCGTTTGTAATTTGAAATCACCATGATTTAAAAATAAATGCTTAATAAATTTTCGCTTACTATAAAATTTTACAGCATGTATTTTGATACAATCTATTTTGCCATTTTGATTATTCTGAACTATACGAGGCGGTAATGTCAGCACGACAGTAGTCCTTAAACGTAAAGGGCGACAATCAGGGATGTTCTGAAAAACACATTTTTCAAATCAAATGCCTAAATGCAAATGGTATATTGGAATTTGGAACACATATTACACAGTGAGGCGAAATAAATAGCACCTGAAATTGAACAGAATTAATAATTATTGCTATAACTTCTTTCTTGGTTTTCTTTAGCTTCATTTCTAAACTCTGTCTCATAATTTGTACTGCTCTTTGAGGAACAAAAATTTAGTAGCGGTTCGAGAGCGCTCATCGGAATGTTTGCGAAAACGTTACGGCTTTTGAAAAGAATTGCTTTCAAATCCAATGATCTTTTAGTTTTTTGTTATTAATATTTTTAAACTTAAACAAACACCAATAAAAAATAGTATCCTTTATAAGAATATGCAGCAATCAGAATTCAATCATATTTCATTCTCAGTAATTGGTTCAAGCACCACTTGCAGGGACATCAAATTTCAACCATTCTCTAGGATTCTTTAAAACATCCATTAATTTACTCTCATTAGAGTTAGCAAATGGTGTATGCATATATTCCCAACGTGCGGTTAAGGGCAATGACATTAATATACTTTCATATCGAGCCCCAGGAGTGTACAAACCGAATTTAGTGCCACGATCATAGATCAAATTAAATTCAACATAACGACCACGACGTAGCAATTGCCATTGACGTTCTCGATCACCGTAATCATCATTTTTGTGGCGGCGTACAATAGGTAAATAAGATGGTATGACCGCATTTGCACAATCTGAAACAAACTTGAAGGCTTCAGCTTGACTTGGAGTGTCAATGTCGTCAAAGAAAATACCACCGACACCCCTACTCTCGTTGCGGTGAGTAATACGGAAGTAGTCGTCGCACCATTTCTTGAATTTGGGATAATATTCAATGCTACTTTGATCACAGGCATCTTTAAGAGTCTTATGGAAGTGTACTACATCCGATTCATCTAAATAGTATGGCGTCAAATCTGTGCCACCCCCAAACCACCATTGTTTTGAACCGTCGCTGTTAATGACTTCAAAATACCGATAGTTAAAGTGTATTGTAGGTACCATAGGATTACGTGGATGTATAACAGCGCTCACACCTGCTGCGAAAAATGGTAAAGAAGATCCTGCACTTAGGTTTTTGCCTCGGCTGCGCATTTGTTGCACCGCTTGTTGTGGCAAATTGCCTTTTACAACAGATATATTTACTCCAGCCTTTTCAAAAACTTCTCCGTCCTGTAGAACGCATGTTATTCCGCCTCCACCTTCCTTACGTAACCATCTGTCCACTTTGAATTTTTGTCCCGCATATTCTTCTGCTTCCAAAGCTTTACAGAAATCAGCCTGAATCTGCATAATTAGTAGTTCCATCTTTGATTTCATATCATCTTCACCATTTAATAAATCTTTCCCATCTGTTATTGGTTCAGCCATATATATAGATGTATTTAGTTTACGGCGACGCGCATCTTCCATTTGTACAGCAGATGCAGTTACAAAAGCTGTTAACCCAGCACCCACCAAAAATCCATGTACATGACGTTTGCATGTTCTACGTGATAACTGGTACGTACTCAACGAAATCAGACTGCGCCAAACATAGCGCACATTATTTGAAAAATACATAATTGCGGAATCTTTATCTAATTAATAAAGACAATATCACATTTCAGTTATATATTAATATCGTATTTATTTAGTTCAAACGTTCTGTAGAAAATAACTAGGAATATCAACCTGTAGTTTTTTATAGTAGAGTGTTATCGAATTAAATAGTACAGCTGACTGTTATCGAAATAATAACGTATATTTACACGATAACCTTGCGGCTACACGTTCAATAAATTTCTTTCAATTTTTTCACACGTATGGTTTGTCAAAATATCCTAAAATTGAAGTTGTGACGTGGGCTGCAAGCAATTTGATTACCAATTTTATGTTCAAAATTAAAAATTTTCGCCTAAATAGATTCAAAACCTCTTGAACTACCCAATGCAAGGTAAGAAATAATCAATATATGGAACGAATTCTTTAAAAAACTATTTTTGAAGATTTTTCGATTATTTCCGGCAGAACAAAAAAAGGTTTTGCTATTTTGGATCACCTAAAACCACATTTAAAGAAATATTTGTACTGAAACTGTTAAAAAGTTTGTTATTAAGCATAACAAATATTTCCAGTTACGATTATTCCATTTTTTCTGCTTTTTATTTCGAACCAACTTATAACTAGAAAATCCCACCCATATACCCAACTACTAAAGCCGCGTTCAGACTATTATACTTTGTATTTATACTTGTCAAAAATTCAAATAATACGTGCAAGTGTGATAGTCTGAACGCAAAATGTCATCAAAGTGGCAAATAATACGACAAAAATTTTGACATCCCATAAGACTTTTTCGTTTTTAGAAAATTTTCTAAACGATAATACATTTCATTAGATCAGGGTTGCATTTTCACACAAACCAAATTTCCAAGTCGGCTGTTTTGCCGCCGATAGCGTGTCGTCATTGATGTAATGTTTTGTCATATTTATATCGGCTCAAAATTTTGAATTAGTGAATCGTATGGAAGTATATTTTTCTTTGACGTAATTTTTTAACGTTTTTGTAATATATTTTCTTAAATTTTTTTGTTATTTACATAGAATATTTTTAACTGCTGAATTTTTTCAAGTGCCGGCACGTCCCCGCCTACACGAAACCGCTTTGCCGCCGCTAGTCAATGAATAGCACAGACATTTTCATTGAACAGCTGTTTTGTTTTCTGCTTGTATTACACATTTTATTTGAAGTGTGATGGTCTGAACACAATGTGTGATCTTACGTTAGATTTTTTGACAGTCGCAACGAATGTATTTAGATTTCTGTATCGTAAAATGTGATGAAAGTATTAATACTTGTATAATAGTCTGAACGGGGCTTAATATGCAGTTGTGTATACTCAACGTCATGGTACAATTATACTAGGTACATGCACGACTACAACAAAATTACAACACCAAAAAACACATTCATTTTGTTGGTATAAACAAACGTATAATTGTCAGAAACAGATGCCTTTTGTCAAGGCGAATACATAACAGGTGACCTTATCGCTACAACAATACAACAATACTAAAAACAACATGCAATTCGTTTGGCTTCAAAAACCCCAGCTGTCAAAAACAGTTGACTAAAATACCAATACATACATATTTATAAAAACACATTTTACTATCCATGTGCATCTACTATCAACAACACAGAAAATAATATTTTGTAAAATAAATGTAATTAAAATGATGAAATACGGCTCTAGTTAAATGATCCTGATATTTTGGGACAACGTAAACCTTACTTGCTGCCTTATTGCATCCTCTCCGATGGTTTGTTTAACGCGAAATCAGTGGTGTAAAATGTGTTTTACTGGCCATCATGGCCGTAAACAAAATATTATCCTTAAATGCATGAAATTATTCACAAAAACGGTCAATGAAGTAATTAAGTGTACAGCAAATAAACGTGCGTCTTTTTATACATACATACATATGTAAGAAGTCAGCTAGTACTAGCTGAGCCCGGAAGAGTTGTCTTACCCCCACATTTAAGAACTTGCGTTGTATTGAGTTGATACATGAGGAAATGCAGCGCATTGTGGCAATGAAGTGCAACAGGAAATGTTAAGGTATGCTTGAATATTTATTTCTATGTATAAACTTAATTTATAATATATATATATATATACATATGTATGTATGTTTATATCTATTTAAGGTTTCCCAAAATTGCACGGAAAAATTGTTGATGTGGTGACAACGTTATTGCGTCGTCGTTTACCAGCCACCAATGTCATGGTTCAGAATTTGGGAGCCATTGAATTGGCCTATATAAATATCCAATTTTCATAAACGTGCCTAGTCTACTAAAAGCTTACACAATGGAACCATATGGACATCAGCAACCACAACGACGTGCAAATGCGTCGAATAGTATTAATTATTTGCCTCAAGGAATGTAGAACGTTTGATAAAATCTTATTTCTATATTGTGCGAAAATCCATACAAGATTCTGTACCAAAAGCTATCATGCATTTAGGCGAGACACATGTGGTAGAAATATTTTATATTCAATACAATTTTTTAAAAATCATCATCAATAAACTAATAGAGTTAATCATTTTGCAAGGGTTAATTTAGAATGCATAGGTTAGGAAGGGTGGTGCTATACCGTACCTCCACTCGGACACCCAATTGGGTTCCATTGTGATAAATATTCATACATTATAATCCTTTTTACTTTAAAATATATTTTTTAAACATAAAGAACGATATAATTTTTTTCACTTTAAATGTAAACAAACATCAGATAAAAGAAGACATTTTGACAGTTGGGGTCTAAGCAGTCTTCGAACACCTGATAATCATCGGGACTGTTAAGGTCACCTGTTATGAATTCGCCTTGCCTTTTGTTTTTAAAAATAACAATTACAGGGTAACTAAAGTACAATTGCAGACGCGGCATTCATGAATGATTATAGTCATTCAGTGTTGCCAATAGGTGTGTAATTACACAGAGTGAGCATTTACTCTCATATAGGCCATGTAATTACATTCATATATAATCTGTGTGTAATTCTATTTTATCGCCTAGGTTCTACATTCGTAAAATGAAATGAAAGTGAAATTTTCTCTTGGTTTGTGTTCTGTTTCGTAAAAGTGATTTAAAAAGTAAAATTTCATTTTCAGTTTGTTTCAAATGAAATAGAAGTGTTCTGTAATCCAATTTCACTACAAAAAAATTAATTTGAATTCGGCAGCAAACAACATTGTGAAAGAAAATACTTTTTAGTAAAAAATAAATACATATTTGTTACAATTTATTGCAAAAATACGAAAATGTAAGCAAATAAATAACATTTTTATATAAATTTTTTTTATGGTTTATTTTATTTGTGTTTTAAAGGGGTAAGCACAAAAACCCGGAGTAAGAGGTGGCGTTGTTAAAATATGTGAAAAAAATCAGCGATTAGCTAAAGGGTTCTGTAAGTGATTTCTTCAATGCCTTTAGAAATTTTTACCGAACTTTAAATTTTTTCGCGAAATTGCTATTTTTCGCGTTATTTCTGAGTTTATTTTCTTTTCAACAGTTTTGGCGACTTCTAATGAATTTCAAGACTTGTTTCCGATTTTGCTACTTTTCGCGAATTTTTGCATTGTTCGCAATGAAAGCGAGTTTTTCAAGTGTTCCTATGAGTTTTCGCGAATTTTAAATAATATTAGATTTTGCTATTATGCCACTGTTATTAAGTTTTTGCGAATTTTCGCGATTTTGTTTACCGAATTTTTAGCAGTCCTTAAAGTTTTAGCTAATTATCATAATGTTTTGCGCTTTCTCCCGAGTTAACCTTGTAGTTTTACCGAGTTTAATCAATTTAAGTTTATTGTTTGTTTCCAATATTGCGAATTTTAAACATTTTCGCGATGTGCGATTTATTCGACTTTTAATCAATTTCAAGACGATATAGATTTTTGCATTTATTTTTATTGCAAGTTCATAATCATTCTTTTTGGTGTGAATATATATGCAAATATTGGGTCGTCAAATTTAATTGTGCTTTAAAAGACGAATCTTCGCAACGAATTCTTTAAGGCAAGTTCGTCGAACTGTGCGAAGTTCGCCGTTAGTTCCAATTGTGTTTATAGCATAAGATGTGTTTTTTCTATGTTGCTTGAAATATTTATTTGAAATAAACTGGGAATGAAATCGTCGTGGAAAAAAAGTTTCATTACTTTTCTAGAACAAAAAAATGTTTTCATTTTCATATTGTAGTGGCACGTAGAACCTGGCCTTAAGATACTTCAGTTAGAATAAAATTATATTTAAAAAAAAAATTAAAAAGACGTTTCCAGTGTTGGAAAACTTTAACTTTTTTTATACAAAAGTAACTTACTCAATAAAATTTTTCCTTTTTTTTCTATAAATTAAACATATCTTGCATTCTTAAAAGAAAGATTTGTGTTAGAAATCAGAAAAATCAATAAGGATGATTCTAGGCTTGGGAAATGGGAAACTTACACTTTTTGTGATATAAAAAATTAACTACCGAAAACTGATTTTTATTTTTTTTTATTAAATAAACTTATTTTATACTGCAATATGAACTAAATCGTTATTTCAAATTAAAAAAAAATAAAGACGTTTCCAGGGTTGGAAATCTTTTACATTTTTTTATACAAAGTATCTTACCAGAACAAATTGTTCCTTTTTTTCTATAAATAAAACATATCTTACATTCTTAAAAAACGAATTGGTGTAAGAAATCAGAAAAATCAAAAAGGATGATTCCAGGGTTGGAAAACATACACTTTTTGTGATATATAAAAGTAAATGGGTCTATGCAATTTTTTGCTTTTTCTTTATAAATTATATATATTTTACGTTTTGAAAGAAAGGTTTGGTGTAGAAAATTATAAAAATAAAAACCACAGCTCCAGAGATGGAAACGTCGTACTTTTTTTCTGGAAATTAAAGTAACTAAATAAAACTATTTATTTAATTTCCTTTTTTCTTTGTTCACTTAACATACTTTATATTTATTTTTTAAAAACTACTAGATTGGTATAATCAGAAAAATCTAAAAGGATGATTCTAGGGATGGAAAATAAATTTTTTGTGTATAAAAGTAACTAGGTCAAATTATTTTTTGTTTTTGCTTATAAATTAATTATACTATATGTTTTAGAGAAATAGTTTGGCATAAAAATAAAAAGCATAGCTCTATATAAAACTAATTTTTTCGTTGGTAATTAAATATATTGCATATTTTTAGAAGAAAATAAATTAGTATTAAAAATTAGAAAAATCTAAATTATGGTTCCAGGGTTGGAAATTAAAAAACAAACATTTTTGGTAAAAATATAACCAAAATCAAATTTTCTTCCAATTAAAAATATTTCATGTTTTAGAAAGATCTTTACTCGAGTTTTTTTATATCTGTTTAACTTTTATTTAAGAATAAATGAAGGTTTGTGACATGTGGCTTATTATGCTTTCAGCACAATTGTGTTTCAAATCGATGGTCTTTCGTTGACAGCTTGTAACGAGTTCTTATTAATTTTTAATAAATTAAAAATTAAATTTATCGCTAAAGAACAGTCATAACTATAATAATAAATAATATAATAATAAATATAAAATAAATAAATTAATATAAAATAAAATAAAATAAAATTTCATTTCCCTGAACCGGGGCCGGTGGTGAACGAATAATAATAAACGTTTACATAATACCGCGATATACGAGTATACCTTTTGCAATGGGACATTTAAATTGAGACACTTTAAAATCTTGCAACATCAAAGATTTTTAAATAAAACAAGCTAGTTTACTGGGTATGGAGGTAAAATACTAAGACAAAGTGAACAAGCAACGATTTTTTGATATTGTATGACGTGACGTCGTTTTTGACAACTGGAATAAAGGTGAATGTAAAATATTTCTTAAATACAGAGTGTAAAATAAAATATTCAACTTATTTCTAATGTCGAAAAAAATTAATCGAAATATACCGACAGGTCACTTACAAAAAATTTGCACTAGAGCAAGAAATTAAATTTTTTCACAAAACATATGCATATGTATGGATGTGCTTATGAATGTATTTCTATACTACATATACGCACTTTGGTAAAGGGTATATAAAATTCGGAATAGCCGAATATAGCACACTTACTTGTTTTTACTTACTATGTGCAAAACAAATATAGGTTTTTAAGCTATTGCATAGCTTTTCTCGCAGGCTTTGAGGGTGGCGACCGAATCAAGAAAATCCGTAACGAAAATAAAAAACTAAGACTATTTTTATTTGAATCGCCCCGTGTATGTTAACCCCTAAAGTATGCTATAGATTTCATTAACATACAATATTAGCTATAACAGTTTTTTACATGTAGGAAAACACAATAGCGGAGTTCGATGTTTGATGCAAATTGTCTTGCGTAAGTGCAAATGCAAAATATCGTAGCTTTGCTTTCAAATCCAACAACAAAATACACACACAATCCAAAGAAAAGCTACGATATTTTGCATTTGCACTCACGCAAGACAGTTTGCATCAAACATCGAACTCCGCTAATGTGGCGTTAAGAGCAATCGTGGTTGAAAAAATATTATATACACAAACAAACAGACAATTCGTAGGTTTTTAAGCTATTGCATAGCTTTTACCGCGGGCTTTGAGCGCGGCGACCGAATCAAGAAATTCCGTAACGAAAATAAAAACCTAAGACTATTTTTATTTGAACCGCCCAGTGTATGTTTACCCCTAAAGTATGCTATTGATTTCAGATCACCACGCTCTAAAAGTGTAACTTGAATTAATATCAAAGAAAATAAATTGAATTAATATCAAAGACAAAAGAAATAAATAAATGTATAAATAAAAAATAAATTTGCATAAGTTGGTAAAAAAAAATGCTAAGCAATATCCTTACCGCGGCAGTCCCCGAGTGCCACACGTATTTTATTTTTTGTTGTTTAAACAAAAACAGCTGATTTTTATGTATTTTTATCTTCTCATTACGATGCCGTTTTTTAGTTTTTCCTTATCAGGTACTGGATTCAGTAACTTTTATTACGATAATCGTATCGCTATAATAAATATAACGAATATTTATCGAATTTGCTATTCAGTAAAATATTTCAATGATATTCGCTGTCGGTTGTAGAAAAAAGAATTAAGTCACGAGATCAAATTCAATGAGTTTTTCTTTATTATTCTTTGTGCTTTTCGCTTATTTTAACATTTTCTATACAGAGATACCATATAATATTGAAATAAACGGTGAGTAAAATAAATCTGGAGATTATCGTAAAAATGAAGTTAAGGAATCACATTATCGTTACCGCACGCGAATAAATATTGTTACGTTTTTCTCTCTTTAAAAACGCTTTTCCGTGGACCCGAAGATTTGCAAATGAATACAAGAGCCGAGTGTGGTAATTAGGGTTAAGAATGATACAAGTTTTATTTACAAATACACTTAAACTAAATTAATCAAGAGCTTATATAAACTAATACAGCTTAAACTACTGAATTACACACAAATATTCACAACTGCTTACCAATACGCCTTCCTTGCTGTAGTTTACGCACGTTTCTTAGCTGGTTGCGCAAGTATTCACGTGACACCTCTTTGTCTGCTGCTCGTCACTTACGAGACTCACTCTGCCGTCACTCACAGTTGATACACCAATAACAACTCTCTGGCCGACACTCTCAGTTGATGCACCAATAAAGACTGACTGGCTTTACTTACACCCTTACTCACGTCTATTCGCTGCGCTGTTCCCTTTACTCCAGTCGACACGATAGACTCCACAATAATCTCAATTCCACGACAGACTTTGCTGTCACTATAGACTGTCTTATAGTTTCTCCTTATCCCAACTCACGTGTTGTAAAGCACAGACTGCTCTTAACTATCAACTCACTACTGTATCGCAGACTATTATTAACTCACAACTTAATTATCAACTGACTTGTTCACTCGCAACTGACTAACTTGTTCGCAACTGACTTGTTCGCAACTGACTCACAACTGCAACTAACTAACTCATTGGCTGCGTCACCTCTTATTACATTCCACACAAATACCACTAGAAGTTTCAAGCAATGTCTAGACAATTATTATCATCTTATATGCTGTTTACAAAGTGCCTTATTAAGTTCATGTGGTAACTATGTACATACATGTGTATATGCATACGTGTGTACAGCATTAACTAAGCAATACACGGTGGTTGTTTATCTTTTGCTTTTCGTTTGAATTAGCATGTATGTACGTAGGTAAATATGTGAATCTTCTTAATAAGCAGACGCTTTTTTTGTTGTTGCTTTTGCTTGTTTACGTGTTACGCATGCTTATTTAGTTGTTGGCTACTATTCTGGATTATTCGTTACATTGACCCTGTAGGAATATTTTCGCGTAACACTTACATTAACCCTGTTGGAATATTTTTGTGCAATGCTGCTTAACCTTGTCGACGGCCATTTTCGTAACAATATGTCGATAAATATTACGATTTTCTGTTCGCAAAAAGTTATAGAATCCAGGTACAGGTCTAGTTTTAAGGATATAGTGACATTTATCATTTGCATAATTTACACCACTTTTTGTAACATTCGCTTAATATTGGGTTCGCTAGTAAAATTTTATGTTTAATAGACATGTTGATGCTTATTGAAAATGTATTGGCAAGATTTGCTAAGTAAAAATCTACAGAAAATAGATTTTTCTGTAGCCAATTTCAACTTCTGGCTTACATGCATACACACACACACACGTATGAAGCTAAGAGAAATACAATAACAACTGACGCACTCGCTGGCAGCCTCGCGTTTTTACTCGACTGCGCGACGCAAAGAAAAGTATTGTGCTTATCAGCCTATGTATGTAACCATGTGTGTTCCTTTGAGGCACTATGTAACCCGCACTGGTGGACCGATTTTGACGATTCTATATCAATCGATTTGTCACTAAAGATATGACAGTAGTCAAAACTCAATATGGCGGCCAACAGACGCCATTTTTTAAATACGACAGGTATTTTAAAATCATCCTTAGGTTTCTCTTGTGATTTTTCATTTCGAATGACCATTTAGGATATTTAATGGTTCAAAGCTGGTCGCAGTCGGGTTTTTTATTTTTTTAATTACTACTTGCTTATTCCAAGCTTACATTGGGCATTTCAAACATTGTAATTTTGTGGTGTCATTTTCATATGTTTGCAGTGCGGTTCCAATCAAATTTTTCGATGACACACAATTTTGTTGTGTCTTTGTGACAAAAAGAGTCCCATCCCTAAATAATGGCAATACGGTATCGTTGTCTACATCAAAAATTAATTTTGACATAATTACATTTAATGTCGTTTGCTTTATCATTGTGAGACTTAGTTTTTCGTATTGTTTGTTTATTAATATTTATACAAATGGATAATCGCAAAATTATTTAATTGGCTAGTGCCACCGTGTGTTTATCAATAATAATAAAAAAATTAAGAAAATCTAAGAAACGGCAAAGAAAGTGAAAGACCAGGGCTTAATATGCGTGCCACTTAAGGTTTCTATTGTACTTAGCATTCCAGTTTACGGAAGCAGGATGCCAGTTGGTTTAAAAATTTCATGTGCATGAAGACCTAACTCCACGGAAATTTCTGCAACTTTTTTGCATTTCTATCGCTATAAGTGCTACATATACATACATACATATGTACTCGTATGTTTCGTCATGTCATGCGTCCAGGGCACTTGAATTTCTCTCACACTCTCCTATGCTTTTCCACTTTCTTTTTCATTTTCCATACACCCCTTTTATACATGGAAAGTTTACATTGCAAAGTCTTAATTCAGCTGGGTGAAAGACAGGGGGAGGAATACTCTCTCAGAGAGAATATTCTGCGGGAAAGCTTCGAGAGCCCTACCACCCTCAGCTCAGGTTAATCGATACCATAGGCATGTGAATGAAATCTTTGATAAACAAATAGACGATGTTGAACATCAAACCGAGCATTACGATGAGATAGCAACTATAGGAGTCAACAAGCAGTATGATCAAGACCTCAAAAACTCTCTTAAAAGCTGGAATTGTCGCCAAAAGGGGCACGTATTTTATTATTGCCCATCCGAAGAAAGGTCAATATTTTGTTATGGATGTGGTATGCCGGAAGTTAAGTCCCCTAATTGTGCGAATTGCAAGGCCAAATATTTTTGCAGGGCCGAAGGAACAGTGGGGAGCCATCGCGCCAAGGAGAACCCACACACAGCGCCAAAATAGAGATAAAGAAAAATATAAATTTGATAAAAAAAAAGTTAAGGAATTTAATAAATTTATCCCCCAAATGCGACACACATATTCAATCGAAGAGCGCGAACTTAATTATAAAAAAACTAGAGATAAAATTTTTAATAATGAGATAGGTTTTAAGAAAATCATTTCAGATAAAATATTAAAGTTAAGAAAAAAAATTTCAGGAAATAAGAAAACGAGAAAATAGAGGCAATTCATTCAGTAAGCAAGATAGGCGACCCGCGTGCTTTTGCAACTATTAAAATAGGAATTGTTTATGTAAAAGGATTATTGGATACCGGAGCATCTTTTAGCTTATTAGGGAAGAATTGCAGAGAGTTAGTGGAGGAATTAGGAATGAGTTTCAAACCAGTATTTTCTGTGGTGTCGACAGCAGCGGGAAAGAAACACAGATTGCTAGGAAAAATAGAATTGGAAAGTACTTTTAAAGAAGAGACGAGAACAATAGTATTCTTTCTATGTCCAGATTTGGAACAGGAAGCTTATCTGGGAGTGGATTTCTGGACTACTTTCAAATTAGCTCCTGAAATCTTTAAAGGTGATGAATTAAATGCCGATAATTTACAAGAGGACTTAAAAATAGAAAACCATAAATCTAGTCCGCACGTTCTAGATGCTAAACAACAGAAAATGTTAGAAAGAGTTATAGATTTATTCCCGACTTATGAAAAACACGGGTTGTACTCATTTGGAAAAACATTCCATAAAATTAATAGAGGGTGCAGTCCCTTTCAAAGAACGTCATTACCCACTATCTCCAGCGATGCAAGAAATAGTGTATAGGGAAATAGATACAATGCTTGAAATGAATGTCATTGAAGAAAAAGAGGGCCCTTGGTCGAACAGGACAACTGTGGTGAGAAAACCAGACAAAAACAGGTTCTGCCTCGACGCCAGGAAATTAAATAATATAACAATAAAAGAATTGATGAGACCTATTTCATAAGCAGCATCGACTTAAAATTTGCATTTTGGTAAATTAAGTTAGAGGAAGAGTGTAAACCTTACACAGCATTTACCGTAGCAGGTCGGCCACTCTACCAATTTCGAGTCATGCCTTTCGGTCTGTGCAATGCAGCTCAGCGCTTGTGCAGACTTATGGATAAAGTCATCCCACAAAAACTTAAAGATAACGTTTTTATATATTTAGATGACCTCTTGGTAATTTCAGACAGTTTTGAAAAGCATTTAAAAATATTGGAAGAAGTCGCACTACATTTGAAGAAAGCCAACTTAACAATAGGCCAAAAGAAATCAAAATTTTGTTTCCAAAAATTGAAATATATCTGCTTTATTATTGGCGAGGAGAGTTTTAGAACAGATCCGGACAAGGTACGTGCCATCAAAGAAATTAGAGTGCCAAAATCAGCCCGCGAAGTGCGTAGTTTTCTCGGAACTGCCGGCTGGTATCGCCGGTTCATGGAATTGTAGCAGTCCTATACCAGTTAAACGATAAAAAGGAAGAGCACCCCATCGCTTTTTACAGCCAGAAACTAAATAAGTACCAAAAAAATTACACTGTAACTGAAAAGGAGTGTTTGGCGGCTGTGATGGCGGTAAAAAGATTTCGGCCGTATATAGAGATGATGCCTTTCACGATAGTCACTGACCACGCTAGCCTCAAGTGGCTAATGACCCTTAAAGATCTGACAGGAAGATTGGCACGGTGGTCACTTCAGTTGCAATAATTCGATTTTGAGATAGAACGTCGGAAAGGTTCTGAAAATGTGGTGGCGGACATGCTTTCCCGAATGAAAAAAGAGGATAGAAGGGTAGAAGAATTAAATTTAGAAGACCTATTTGATTATGAAACTACAGCATTTTAGAGCGAGGAATATCTGGAGTTAATTCGACATGTCAATGAAAATAGAGAAAGTTTGCCAGATTTAAAAGTCGATGAGGGGATAGTTTATAAAAGGATAGATTTTGATAGGGGCAATGAATCAGAATGCCAGTGGAAAATTTGGATTCCACCAAATATCACTCAGCCCATAATTGAGAAGGCTCACTTCAGTGAAACAGCAGCTCATGGCGGAGTTGCCAAGACGTTAGAACGCATTTTATTGGCCAAAATTGAAATCATACATAAGCGACTGCCAAACATGTAAGGAAGCCAAACCAAGCAACCAAAATCTTCTACCTGAAATAGGGGACTAAGTAATTATAGATCGACCTTTCCAAAAGCTGTATTTGGATTTTTTAGGCAAATATCCAAGATCGAAGAGGGGAAACTGTTATGTCTTCGTTGTTCTTGATTACTTCTCCAAGTACACTTTTATCAAGGCCATGAAAGAAGCCACTGCAGGAAACGTAATTGAATTCCTAATTCAGGAAATATTCCATAAATTTGGTGTCCCTGAAATTGTTCACACCGACAACGGTGCGCAATTTGTTTCGAAAGCTTTTCAGAATATGCTAAACACACATAAGATACAACATATTAAAACCCCAGTGTATCAGCCAAGTAGCAACGCCTCTGAGCGTGTTAATCAGAGCATATTAGCCGCTATAAGATCATATTTGAAGGACGATCACCGGGATTGGGATCTCTACCTTTCCGAGATAGCGTGCGCCTTAAGAAATTCACTTCACAGTGCCATCGGTTTCACACCTTTCTTCGCACTATTTGGATTTCATATGTACTCGAGCGGAGCCGAATACAAATTGGGGCGCAAACTTCAGTCAATAACTGATCACCGTATTTTAGCGGAGCCGAAAGAGCGAATGGAATTTATAAGGGAACAAATAAAAGAAAATATGAAAAAAGCTTATGATAGAAGCGCCGACAGATATAATAAAAGAGCCCGCATGATAAAATTTTTACCTGGACAAGAAGTTTATAGGAGAAACATGGTACAGAGTAATTTTGCAAAAAAAATTTAATGCAAAGTTTTGCCAAAAGTTTCTGAAATGTAGAGTGGTTCGGCCCGTCGGTAACAATTTATATGAACTAGCGACGTTAGAGGGAAAAACAGTTGGATATATCATGTTAAAGATATTAAGGTATGAGCTTCTAGTCATAAAGTAAATTGTGAAAGGATCGTACTCAAAACTAATGTGCAATAATAGGACGTAGGACAATATTTATTTTTTTACACGATACACCGAATTTTTGTTGTGCCGTCCCATTTTTATTAGATATAGTAAATTTTTTTAATCTGTGATAAATCTACTTCAAGTACCTGAAATACCATTCTAGACTAAATCAGAGTACTAGGATTGACCTTCCCTTCCCATAGCATACCTACACCCTGTGATACATCTGTGATATTTGTGTGTGATGTCCCGTTTTTTTTTTGGTAGCTTGAGGTGCAATAGCCTCGGATGCGTAGCATGGGCAACCACTAGAAAATAATCGGAGAAATTAGAAAAGCAAACAAAGTAAGCGCTTATATTATGGATGCATGACAAGGTACTTCCCGTAATTCAGCGTTATGCAAGCTAGAAAAGTGAATAATCCGACATAAAGAAATCTTGAGATCTCCATTCTTTTTAGACAAAAGAATTTGGAGCTAAACTCAAGCCACTGGAATTGTAGGATAAGAGAGTAGAGGCGTGATCCATATAAAAACAAAGATCTAAAAGAAAGAAAAAATAAATGTATAAAAAAATAAATAAAATAGAAACATGTTTACAATTTATAAGAAAGAAGATAATAGTATTTTAGTTGTAGAATAAATATATAGTGCGTTGATAACAATTTTTGTTAGCAGTTGCCGAATTTAATAACACCTTTAAGGTTTCAAATTTGGTAAATAAAAGCCAAGTAAAATTTAACAACAGAAATCTTTGTATTGGATTGCCACTATGATCCTTCTTACCTGAGAAAGGTCAGCAGTCGGCTGATACAGTATAAATAGGCTGGAGGAGGTTTCCGACGTCGGGCTATGATATTTACGGATAGAAATATTTATACAAAGAGAAAGGTAGCTTAGGAAAAAGTCGCTCTGTCGACAAACCTGAATTGTGATAACATATTCACACAGGGCAGCCCAGAGGTGGTAGAGAATGAAACTCGTTTCAGGGTGTGGGAATTCCCCACGTTGTGTAGACATACAACAAAAAAATAAAATGAAAAACATTAAAATCCGCACACCGTTCCCCACTAGACAAGAGTAGGACACGGAGTTTTGTTGCGGATGTCACTAATCAGCGTACGAATTAGGGTGGATTGATGTTCAAATGGAGCAGTCCTTGCTTTTATGTTTGTTTTAGCTTTTGCTATTGTTTTGTTTTGCCATTGTTTTGTTTTCTGCCGATTGTTTTTCCTTGTTTTTTTTTTGTTGTGTTCTGACTGCTGTGGGACCATCGACTCAGAAGAGAGGTGGATTGGCCATAAGGGCGAAGAGATAACCACTGGTGTCCATGCCACAGCAAGATGGAATTTAAATATTTTTTTTTTGATTATTCAGTTACTCCACCTGCCGAGAGTGCGGATGAAGGATTATTTGGCCAGTTCGTAGAACTATTACTACACCACCAATTCACACGTATTGATATGCTATAATTTAATTTCGATTTCTTTTAAAAATTCAATCAAAACAAAATAGTTTTCTATAGTTTCTTCTTTAAAAAATTCAGTTAAAGATGTGTATTTAAGAATTAGAGGATATTTGACCCTTACTCTTTGGAAAAGCTCACATATAAATATCACGTGCGAGTCATCTTCTAACTCCCCGCAATGTAAACAACAATCAGAATCATAAATATTCATTTTAGCTAAAGTCTTTCTACCAAAGGAGTGTCCGCTCATTAGTCTGTTTATTAATTTGACATCGTTAGCGTTGAGGGAATTGATTTTCTTTTTAAACCAGGGTTTTGTTTTCAATACCATTGGGAATATTTCTGCATAATGCTTTCCCTTAGAAGCCGCCCGTATGTTGTAATCTTGGAACCATTCAGCCCATAATTTATCATTAATTTCATTGGTTGCATCACCAATAGAAAGATTAGTAGAAAGAAGTGTTCCTTGTATTAGAGCCTCATTTGCTGCCCTATCAGCCATATCATTTCCATGAATATTTGATTGTCCGGGTACGTAATGGATTGAAATACTTGTGAAGTTGACCTCACAAATAAGCTGAAGAATTCTTTTGACTAAATAGTTATCATGTACGTTGTTTGATAATGCAATACAACCGGATTTACTATCGCTTAGAATTACGATTTTATTAAGTCCTTGTTCCTTTGCATATATAATTACTCTCTCGATGGCCAATAATTCTGCTGACATGGATGAAAGTTTGCAACCCATTTTAAATTTGGCAGTAAAGGCAATGTTATCATAGAAAAACGCAGCACCAGACACATCCGTACCCACGGAACCATCAGTGTAAAAAATATCATGGCCATTTAAGTTTTCTATTTTTTCAAGTAATAAGGCATTAATGATTTCAGGATTAGCATACTTTTTGCCAATGTAAACTCCTTTAAAGAAGTTGACGTCAATAATAATATTGGAGCAAATATTGTTATCTCCATATAATTTAACTACATTCGTAAAGATTTCTCGGTAATTATTAAATACCTTTGCATAACTGGTTTTAGGATTAAAGGTTGGATCCATAATCGTATTTAAAATAGGCAATTCATAAGCAAAACATTTAATCAATTCACGTGCCGTTGCTAATTCCAGACGGTAACTCATAGGAAGTTCTGCAGCCAAGTGATACAGTATTTGTGCAAGAGTTGACCTTATAAGACCCAAAGATCCTCTGAGGTTACCATTTACACATTTTTCCAACATTTTAAGCCCAGGTTTTCCGATGTTAGCAAAGGAAGAAGCAGCATATTCAATCTTAGGTCTTATACAAGCTCTGTATATTTGTAAACTTCTTGCAGGTTGAACACCGTAGGTGCATCCCGATAAAATTTTTCGAAAACCACATTTATGTTTTATTTTATCAAGGATCATATGTACATGATTTGCAGGCGAATTGTTTATATTGATAATTCTACCAAGATATTTAATATTCATTGTTTGTGTGACTTGCATACCATCTAAGAAAATATCAACTGTTTTGTTATTTCTTTTGAAATTCATTACGTAGGATTTATCCTACTATCTAATGCCTTAGAGTTCACAAGAAATTCATCAATTTTCATTTGTAGATTAATATTAGTTAGGTTATGATTATGTCCAATGACGATAATAAAACAGTCATCAGCGAATTGATAGAAAAAACAATTATCATCCTTTATATTGCACAAAGCCATAGAATATAGGTTAAACAGCAGAGAACTAAGAGAGCTTCCTTACATGAGACCTGAACTTATGTTTTTAGAAGCCTTGGCAAGCACTAATGTCTTAAGACTTAGAATATTATGTATCCAATCAATGATGTGCGAATTAAAACCAAGCTCATATAAAATTCTTCTTAGTGTATCTATGTTCACCAGATCATAAGCTTTTTCCAAGTCAACACATGCTTCCATTACTTCAAAACCTTTGTTTTTATAAAAATAAATTGTATTTATCAGATCATTGATACATTACGCAGTTGAATGTTGTTTCCTAAAGGCATAGCATCTATCAGGCAATATCTTCCTTTCTTCGACAAATCTTGTCATTTCGTCTTTAATCATGCTTTCAGTGAGTTTGAGTAGAGTGGATAATAAACATATAGGTCCGTAATTACTTATTATACTAAGGTCATTACCCCTTTTTGGGATAGGATGAATTCTGACTCTCCTCCAAATTTCTGGAACTGTGTTATCTTTCCATAAGTTAGATATAATATCAAATATTGCCCGTTTACCCTGCTGGTCACTAAGTTTCGTTAGCATTTTATAAGAAATTCCGTCAAAGACCCTTGCTGATTTAGTATTTCGACTACTAAGTATTTCAAGGAAACTTTCTATTTTAAATTCCGGTCTGAAATTGCTTAGATAAGGTTGAATGAAGGATGTATTATTATTATTGTTGATGTTGTTATTATTATTACAAAGAAGTTCTACGTATTGAGAATTTTGATGATCGTCCCAAGAGTTATTAGTGTCTTTTGCACAATTGTATTTTCTAATATTTTTGAGGATAGACTACATATTATTAATAGACTCTGGTTGAGAGATTTTTGTTAAAATTAGTTCGTTTAATATCTCTTATATGTAATTTTAACACTCTTTCTGCATCAGATAATAAATTAAGATTTTCCAAATTTCTGTAACCATTGTATTTTTTCCTTGCCGCATTACGTAAACGGAAGTATTTGAGAGTTTCTTCAGACCACCAATGTTTAGAGGATCTTGCTAATTTTGCATTAAACTTTACAGTGTTTCTCTTTTCTACATCTCTTAATTTGTCATAGAATTCATTGAGATTTGTACCCAATTGAATAGTCCCCAATTCGCGTGTCATTCTAACGTGATCAATTCTATGAGTTAATTTCTGTTTATAGTTCCAGGAAGAATTTTCAATCATAATGGGTAAATGATTACTACCAGTGATCTTAGTATCCAGTGAATTCCATTTTAGATTCAAGTTATTATCATTATTATCATTTAAGCATGTAAAACCGTGATCTTGAATACAGTCTTCTGATGTCAGAAGATTGTCGTCCCCAAAGCGGTGATTTGGCGTTAAAATCCCCACCGACAATTGTTGGTAAATTCATTGAGTTACAAAAATCGAGTAATCTCCAAAATTCTCTAGCAAATAAATTATTGTCAAAGTCACGTGCCACATAACAACATAATAAATTAATGTTATTTCTCAAATTCAGTGTCTGAATAATAGCCGATTCTAATAAACTGTCAAAGTTTATAATCTTAAATTTGATATTCTTGTTGATGTAAAAACCAACACCACCATAACCATCATTCCTGTACTTGATTTAAAAATTAAATTCACGTAAACTCGTACATGAATTGTCATTCAACCATGTTTCATATAAAAAAGCAATATCCACATTATTTCGTACCATACAAATTTCAAGTAATTCCTTGTCTTAGTATAGGATTCAAATTTTCTTTACTTATAATTTCATTAATTTTTATCTTCGTTAAATACAAGGCCCTTTCAGCTTCGTTTGATTTAATCAAAAAGACGGAATCAACGTCCTTAGATGTAGATTTGTTCAAACAACTTTGGATTTTTTCAACCTCTGTTGACTTATAGGGATTATTAATCTGTCCTTTGTTTGAAGTAGTAGGTAATTCAAAATCTCTTAAAACTTCATTATGTTGTCTTAATATATCAAGGGCATTTCGCCTTTCACGCTCTCTATTAGCATTTATCCGAGTTGCTTGTGCATAAGAACGTTTTGAATGAATATAACTTGATGACTCTGGCAAATTATTTTTAGTTGTGTTTCTATTAGTACCCGGGTTCAAAGTAGGAAAATCCATCCCATCATTATCGTTAAGCAAATCAAATTTATTTCAGAAAACAGCACTATATTTAATCTTAGCCTCTTTGAAGGAAAGATTTTCAATTGTCATAGTACGTTTGATACTGTAAGCTTTTTCTCTAGCAGGGCAAGATTTGGATGTTGGGGCGTGGGGCTGTTTGCAATTAATGCATATAATGTCCTTACATGGTTCATCACCATCATGAATATTAAAACATGTCTTGCATCTGTTAAATGTCTGTTTTCAATGTTCAGCAAAGTGATTGAAACAAAAACATCTGTAGCATTGCCCAAAGGAAATGAAATGACGCACTGGAATCTTAGTATATTCCAAAAGAATTTCATTGGGAATCTGAAGTCCCTTAAAAATGATTTTAACACGTCCTGTTGCTATCTTCCCACTTTCTGAGTCACGTCTTTCAACTCTAATACATTTGAGAATTGGTACAGGCGATTGTACCAATTCCACAAAATCTTCCATAGAAATTTCTTTAGGAATGTCGAAAATAATTCCCACTTTTGAAACAAAGTGAGCGAAAATTTTTGCCGAGTAGTTCAAATCGGTAATTCTTTTGTCTTTAACAAATTTTTTGCGGCCATATAGTTCTTAAAAATGATTTTGCATCTACCAAAACCAATTTTATAAACTTCCGAAACATCTTTAATTTTCAAATTATTAATCAATCTTCCCACTGTAAGCGCAGTAATAGGTTTTCTAACCTCATTTAGTCCAGCAATGGTGTCTATGTAAACAACAAAGGGACCTTTGTGAAATTTGTCATGAAAAAAATTTTATTACATTTTATTTGTAATATATTTTGATTTTGATTTGTTAGTATTCGTTGACGCCATTTAATTTTCATATGTTGTTGTAGAAATTAAATTATTTTCAATGTTATACATATTAATACCGTCTTGATTCTTTGCATTTTGTGCCCAATTACTCAAAAATTTTTTGTTGCTAACCTCAATTTCTTTCAGACCTTTATTGCCTTCCGTTGGTAATTTTCCTTTAGATTTCTTTAAAAATGATGGATCATCGTATGTCTGCCTTTTTTCTGGTCTTGATCTTTCAGTTCCAGACCTCTCCGGGTCTGGTTCTTCCATACTCGCTTCACCAATCAGATTTTTAAGTTGATTATTTCTTCACTTAATACACAGCAAAATTATGAATATTTCCTTCTCTTTTTCTAGAAAAATTCTTTATTTAAAAAATTTCAATTTCACAAATAAATGTAAGCGTTAATTCTTTTATTTTATTTTCAGTAAAAAGCCACACAGGAATGTTATTTTACACAGCCAAATTATGTTACAATTGCGACCGACACTCACCGCAGACACAAAACATACAGAAGTGTCAGGAGACGGAAGATACGAGTATTTTTCAGTTTGTCTCGTTTTCCCTCAAATTTTGTCGTCGGTTTTGTTTTGCTACGTCTTTCTAGTGCAATACATTTTTATTAGCTGTGTTAATTGGTAAGTAGTAATACACTAGAGTATCAAATACACTATGCTTTTCTCTTTCTTCCATGAATTTTAACAAAAACCTGATTGGAGCTTTTTTTACCTGTCACTTTCTTCACTTCTGTGTATTCTGTGCAGCAGATAGAACACGAATGTTGTTTTTCTTTATTAAAATAAAAACAAATATTTTAAATGGATAGAGCCAGCAATGTGTCTGATCTGTGTAATATCAATTGCCAAAGTAATTAGGTATGTATATTACGATATTGTCAGCACTGCTCTACTAGCGGTCTCCACTAGCCATGAACTTGGTATGAGCATCATGTCGGACATCGCAAATGGCTAACCCTACTTCTCCACTAGCCATCGACAGGACATGACGCCGGCAGAGCAACTGTGAAAAATTCATCAACTTCCTTGTTGTGGTGAACACGTGCGATGTCCATGTTCCGGCATATCAAAGTATTTTGCGGTAGTGCAATAGAGATGGAATATTTACCAATTTTGGTCTGTCTCTTTTCTTTCTATTGCAAATGGTTGCGAACGTCAAATCTCATGGCGAACATTTTTGCTCAGACATATGCTCGGGCATTGATGTCAGAGCATGGACGAAAGTTGGACAGGAGCGGTCCATGCGCCGAACAAAATTGGTAAATATTCCATCTCTATTGCACTACCGCAAAATACTTTGATATGCCTGCACATGGACATCGCACGTGTTCACCACAACAAGAAGGTTGATGAATTTTTCACAGTTGCTCTGCCGGCGTCATGTCCATGTCATGTCCAAGTCGATGGCTAGTGGAGACGTAGGGTTAATAATGCAGACAAAAAGAAAATCAGGGATGTTGTTTTCATTTAGGGGCGTATAATATACAACAAAAAAATAACTGCCTGTAGAAAACAAAAACAAAACTAGTAGGAAAATAATCGTATCCTAAAATTTATGATAACCTGTTAAGCGGGAAATCCTGTAAGGATAATAATGATGAAAATGGATAGGATTAGGGGGAGGGCATAATAGGGCTCAACATCTGCCCAAATAAAAAGGTATTATCAAAATTGTACGTGTTTGAGAGTTTAGTAAAAATAATTAGTTTGTTTTGTTTTTGAGTTTATTGCTTATTTGTGTAGCTTATGACCAGCGTACCCAGTGAGAGGGTTGGGATCCAATGAGATGTTTTTACCGATATAAAGAGCTAGTCGGAAACCTCACTGGTCTCTGCGGCTGCATCAAACTATGACTAGTCATTGTTTACATAGAGACTGGTCAACTATTATTAGCCAATGTATACGTAGAAACTGGTAAAATGTAACTTTTAAATAAATAAATATAATTTTTATGTTATTTTAATTGTTTTTTATTATAAGAAAATAAAGAAATAAATAAGTAATATTCATATACATATATATACAATTTAAAATATAAAATAACATAGGTGGTACCAGTTGTCTTTTTCACATTTTTCTCCAGCTCCAATACACCTTGCTTTTTGTATATATCTAAAATTTTAAAAAGAAATACATACATGTATAAATTAAATTAATCTTTTTAATTTCTTTTATGCAGTATTGTTGTTAAATTCACTTAACTTTCTTAGCACTTGTGTAAATTTTATTTCACAGACCGAACGAATTGTATATTTTACAATAAAATTCGATGTCTTAAAAGTTTTGGCATATATACATTAGATGTTTCACTCTAACATACATGTTAGAGAGGAGCAACTATAATTGATAAATGTGTCGGTCATCTCTACCAGTCAAATGACCAGTCAATTAACTGGCAGTCTTAAATTCAATGGAAAATTATTGCAAATGTATTAGTGAAAAAATGTCGTTTGTGTTAGTTTCAGTCATTCATTTCTTGTAGGGTCATTGCCAGTGCTTGCAATAATTGCGGCATTAATAATTATTGACAGTACGACCACACGAGCAATTCGTTGTGGCCTACCCTACGTCTCAACTAGCCATCGACTTGGACATGACGCCGGCAGAGCAACTGTGAAAAATTCATCAACTTCCTTGTTGTGGTGAACACGTGCGATGTCCATGTTCAGGCATATCAAAGTATTTTGCGGTAGTGCAATACAGATGGAATATTTACCAATTTTGGTCTGTCTCTTTTCTTTATTTATTTCAAAAATTTTTTCTTACTGTTTTGTTGAAAAAAAATTAATATTATATCAATTTGATAGCATGTGTTAAGAGATTATTGCTCAGCAATGTATTTTAACATTAGTTGCTGATTATATAGGAAGTGATCAAGGAAGTGATGAGGATTTATTTATTGATTAAAGTTGCTCTACTCTAGCATATATGTTACAGTAAACCATATAAAGAATATTGGCCATATCCAAAAAATTATTTGAGCTGAATGAAGTCTACGTTAAAACAAAATTTTCATACAAATTTTGACAAAAGAACTCTTGAAGTTCAAATAAATTATATAAAAAATAATAAAATTAGTTCGTTCTGTGAAAATTAAAATTTATAAAAATTTAAAAAAAGGATAAGTAAAATAGTCAATAAAATAAATTCATAAAATTTAATTTAATATGTATATTTCTCTACAAAATTTAGGATATTTGTAAAAGGCTACGTGCGTTGGTGATGAAAAGGTGTGAAAAGAGGCAGTATCATTCTCTAGTTATTTGGTGTAGTTTTTTATTTGTATTTTTTGTTTTATATATCTTCGGGTGGTTACTGGTTTGCCGCAGTAATAATATATTCTTAATATATGTACTTTGCCGCAAACCAGTAACCACCCGTCGATATGTTATTTACTCGTGTATTTTAAAGTTATTTTTTATAATAAAAAAACAAATAAAATATAAAGAGTATATTTGTTGTCAGTATATTAAACATGTATGATTTATTACTCAATTGTGGGGGATATATTAGACAATAATGATCAGTCAGACTTGACTTATATTTATGCTACCATTGATTAGCAAAAATCAGTAGTGATCAGTACGAATATGTTATGCCGTCCATACGCTACACAAGTTCAGTGCTCAAGTCTGGCACTGTACAGTACGTTTGTGTAGTGTATGGGGGCGGTTGTGCTATTTACGCAGTGAACTGAGTAAATATCAAAACGATTTTGATATTTGCTCAAGTTTGAAAACTGTACAGTGAACTTGTGTAGTGTATGTTGCAAACGCTCAGTTTTGTCGTGATTTTTTAAGAGTTAAAAACAAAAAATGAGCGCAGAAAAAATATTCTGGACAGAGTTCCTAGAATTATACAAAGAATCGCCTGCATTATGGCGCATTAAAAGCAGTGATTATAGCAATAGAATTATGAAAATCGAAGCCTACGAAAAATTAATTAATAAACTAAAGGAAAAATACCCCGATGCAAATAGAGAAATGGCTGTTAAAAAGATTAACACATTTAGGATTTAGGCTGTTTTTATTGCCACAGCAACTAATAAAATAGAGCAGTATTTGCACATGTTGTCTTCTTCACTTATAGCTTTAAAATAAAAACTGCACAGTTTACTTGTATAGTATGTGTCACAAGCTTAGTTTACGCAGTGCCAGACTTGAGCACTGAACTTGTGTAGTGTATGGCCGGAATTAGTTAAGGGGCTTAGAGACGGTCAAAATGCTTGCTGAGATTGGTTATAGTATGAGTGAAAATTTGTTAGTATGTGTGACACCAACGATGCTTGATGGAAAATCAAAAAATTTTGATTTTTGGCATGCTTGCTGTCAATTGTTATATATGTGTATGTGTTAACCCGTCAAGCACGAACAAATTTTCATTATAATTATATTTTCATAGTGAACGGTTGCCCAAAACATCGGAACAGTAAACAGTGCTGTCATTATTGCAATTGAATTTATTTTAAAATTTTTATATATTTTTTTCAACCAAACGAACAGCACAAAATCAAAATAAAAATGAATGCTTGGTGGGTCATCAAGCATGGTAACATCAAGCCGACAAGCACACGTACACGAACTTGACAGCAAGCATTTTGATCCTGTCCAAAGCCCTTTAGAGAGAGATGCAACATCACACTTACACAAAAGTTTCCATCTCATTTTTCATTTTGGCCTTAATAATGTAATGGAAACTTCGTTATACGCAATGATTAATATATTCTGCATGACTACCGATCAATTGACTGATTCTATAATTGTAGGGAACGGAATTTGACGTTTGTAATGATTAAACAGATCAGGTATAGACGCAGGGTGACGTAAGCATTGTTGCAGCTACGTCACCCTTCGTCTAAATGGGCTATACAATCACGAGTCGCAGGGGACGTGTCGCAGCTACGTTACCTTTTATCTAAACAGTCTGTATTAATAGTAATTTCTAATTGTTGGTAGCAGTGGTTTCTTTCATTTCTTTGTGGTGCGCCATTTGAAAAAATTTTTAACGTTTGAAGCAGATGTCCTAGAAAATTTTTTTATTGTTTTGAAAGCAATCGTAATTGTATATCATTACATACTGTAAGCATTCCATATACATATAACAAAGTGAACAGTGTCGTGTATGTTTATATGTGTTGATTTGGTTTTTTGAAAATTATTTTGAATAGCATTATGTCGGGCTTGGAAAAGTTTCAAGCCAATGAAGCCTGGCGCACGAATTTCAAAAAATTTCTTTTTATGGAACGGTAAATGGTTAAAAATATTCAAATAATTTAAATTAACGATAGTCGGAAAGTTTCAGTTGCGTCCCGCATGTACAACGTAATTTGATCTGACCAAAAGTTAACGTATCTGACGTACTGTTTGTTGGAAAAGCATTTTGTTATTTTTACACAATTTTTCTTTCACATATAAGCGAGAGTTGAGTGGTCTCCAGTTTAGAAATGCGTTTCAGCAGGGTCGAAATTGTTTCGTTTGAAAAACAATGCCATTATGTGTGTTGAAATATTGTTCACGGCTTCTCTGGGTGGAGTGCATCCGAAATGTCAAATTTTCCTTAACTGGCGCATAAATAATTATGAATTTTGACCGATGGCGTGGGTTATAGTGGCTTTGAAAATCGCAGCTACTTGTGGCTTAATCGCATACACCCGTGACTTGAAGAAAACCCCCAAAGAAAAAATGTAACGGGGTCAAATTGCACTATCTCGATGGCCAGTTCACATCACCTTCAAGTGAGATGAAATGCCCTCAAATCACTCGTGCAGAATGTCCAATGTGGTGTGAACTGACTAAAACAACGCATTTCAATTGAAAGCAGATGGCGTTCATATAATTCAATTTTGACCAGAAAATTGTACTCATCGGTCGCCGTGGTACCGCTAACGCCTTGTCAAAGATGTATTGCTGGATTTGTTTAAATTTTGATTATATATATATATATATATATAATTATATATATATATATATATATATATATATATATACATATATATATATATATATATATATTAGGGCGGGTCGATTAAAAAATCGTGTTCTAAGGATCAAAATAAGAAACTTTGCCGAAGAAACCATACCTTAAAAATGTATTTTGATGTCCCGACTTTTGATATATATGTATATATAGTGGTGGTCACGAATTTAAGACATCACATTTCACTTATATATTTCGGATAATTTTTACATCTTATCGAAAAAATTTTAGATCCCTGATATTTTTTTTCCAAGATCCTAGTAATGTTATGAAAAAAAATTAACAAAAGTTTGTTAGCCTTATTTCCCTGGGAAGTTTTATTTACATATAGTACAGATTAATACACGTTTTAGTCTGGTCATGAATTAAAGACATAGGCAAAATAAAAGTTAATTCACTAAAGTAAGGTTCAGCTTCATAAAAAAATCGTAGTATTTGGTGGGATATGCTTTATTTTGGATCACACAGCGTATATCCTAGGTAAACTTTCAACTAATTCCATACAGCGTTCCTTTGGAGTGGCATACCAAGCATTTTGGATTTCTTCCCATAAATCGCTCAAATTTTTGGTTTTACTGCTCGTACATAATCCTCAACATCATTTCTCAAGTTCTCAATTGGATTCAGGTGCGTGGATTGAGCTGGCCACTTTAGCACATTGATATTCTTTTCCTGTAAGCGCTTAGGGTCATTATGATGCATAAATGTCCACGATAGAGGCATGTTGTCCTCAGCGAATGGTATCATCATGCAACGCACTTCATCACCACCCTAGTCTATCTACTTGGGTAGAGATTATTATTAACATCAGCTATTTAACGTAAATTCTAATGAAACGGAATATGAGAAATGATTGTTGTGTACAATTATAGATTTACCTTTGGTAAATACATATCTAAGTATCACTATTCATTTCCCGTTTTTCCATTTTTTCATTTTTCTATTTAGGTTAGCACGAAGTTATATTACTCTACCTAAGTATGTTTAACTCTTCTTGCTTATCTTTTACGATCATCACATAAATCATTTTTACTTATTCGATGTACCGTCGGTACATACATGTAAGTATTATAGTAGTGGCAATTATGTTACATTGTTTTTGCTTTCAACAGTTGATTTTACTTTCCAGCATTATTAACTGTGTTGCCAAGTAAACATATTTTCGTCACGTGCCCATGATGATTTAAATGAGACATTTTTAGATTTAGTTGAACTGTAGTGAATTTTTAATCAGAAATAATTTCTTATTCGGGCTTAAGTTCAGTAATTTCAATTCTTATTGAATGAAATATATTTATTAATTAATGTGAGTTTCTCAAGAAGAGAAGAAAAATTAAATTAAATTTAGCTGGGGGAAATACCGATATTTTATATATTAATTTGCCCATATATTTCGTATGCATCATATTGACTGCAGTAAGCAAAATTTTATCCGCTTTTCCAACAGCAAGTTATCCCAAATTTGCACAGCCGTTTCAATATTCACAGAATCACTTTTTAATACAGCTTGCATTTCAATAGATGGAAGGTGCAAACAAATGATAATAATCAAAAGAGCTAGAGCTAGTTTCGTACTACGCCATTTTTCCTTGAAATCGAGAAAATTCAAGATAATATTAAAAATTCCAATTGAAATTGAGAAAATTCCGAATGAAAAAGAGAAAAATTTGAAAATGAGAATTTCAATTTTAAATTCAGAAAATTTCAAATGAAGTTGAAAATTTCTATTTGAAATTGAACAAATTCCAGATGATATTGAGAATTTCGATTTGAAATTGAGAAAATTTCTACGAAAATGAGAAATTTTAATTTGAAATTGAGAAAATTCCAAATTAAGTTGGAACTCAGAAAATTTATAGCTATGTATTATTGCCCAACAGGCATATCCTCCAGGACTATAGCAGACTGGTAAAACGTTGTAGTGTGCTGTATAGCTCTACTGTAATCTCCAACAGTTATATTTGCTATTGAAATATTAATTGTCTCTTCCTAAAACACAAGCCTCTGCTCCTCAACATTTGGGGGACTCAGTGGTAAGAGTACAGCCGGAGAGTTGTCGAAAATATTTCGTAGACGATTGTGGAAGGGATCTTTATCTCAGTTTTATTTGGAATTTTGTTAACCCTTTGACGCGTGGAATACATTATAATGTACATTGACTGTATCAACCCGTCACTGATTTGATTTTTAGCATACATATATGCAATTAATTTACAGTTATCAATTCTTTGTTTTATTGTTTAAATTCTTAAGAGGCGGTAAAATTTCAAAACAACGTTAGCTCAGTTTTGGATATTTTGTGTCTTGCACTCATAAAAATATATTGCTATCCTATTTTTTATGTATATTTCATCTTACAATAAATTTGTTAGCTTCTTTTTTTGAATGAATTTTTCAATGCACATATGATAACTACCTGTTCAACGATATCGTAAACCCAGCTAAAAAAATTATATATGGTCCATATATTTTTAATATATGAATGTATATAACTATATATGAATATGTATGAATTCATGCATGGAAATGTATGGGACTCTCATCTAAAAAATATGTATGAAGCATATATGATATCCCATATATGGTTCGGATCCGAAAAATTAGGGTATATGGGCATATATGATTAAATATATTCATACATTTTCATACATATATGTGTAAATATTTCCTCTACAGTATGCAAAGTTTATATTCATACTCTCTTAATTCACAAAATCGCACTGTTGCACAATAAATTAAATTACTAAAATAACTTTTATTTATTTATTTATTTATTTATTACCAATAACCAAGCCAATGCAGGCCATAAACGGTTACAAATTTCTACAATAATAATATTATTTTAAATTAGTATGTAAAAATATAACTTATATAATATAAAAACAATAAAATATATGCAATAAAAACAAAGTTTAACAATTAGGAAAATATGTAAGAACAATAATAGAATCATCCCAATTATTCAAAATGTAATATCAGTGAGAAAAAGAGAGAGAAAAAATAAAAATTTTATAAAAAGAGAAGTGAGAAATTGCCAACAATGGCTAACTTGCAAAATAGTTACTTATACATTATCAATCAATACAGGGAGGTTGTTTTTAATGAAACATTTGTTTGGACAAATAATTCAAAACGAACTAAAAATCATTTCATTCCTCATTTTAAGTCAAAAGGTTAATCACTTATTTCAAAAACACAAAACTCATATTCGTACATAAAATTTAATTTAATTCATAGCGAACAGTCGATTGGCGGAATTTTTCTTACATGCTTACTAAACAAACAAATAATTATACAAAAAAATATTAGTAGTATATATTATTCGTAATAGGTACATACTGGCTTTAATAAATAAGCTTTATTGCTTTGCTAATATTTTTTACATAGTATAAATAACAAAAACAAAAAAAAGAACCGCAAACAAAAAAACACAAATAAAGTGCCCTTGAGGAATACTCTATATGAGTACCTCAAATACAAAAAATTTTGAAATGAGTTCTAACGGCAGAAATTCTTATTTTACTGTGAGTTCTGAAACTCTTAATGAAAACAGTATCAATAATAAATCTGATGAAAGTCTTTTTTTTAACGGCAAAGCCAATTTTTCGTCAGCGATCAACTTCGCTTTGTTTAATGTCAAATAGTAAAAAGTAAAAGTATGTACGTATATATATTTAACCTTTTGAAATTTCTTCATACACTATTGATTTTTACTTAACTTTTTTAACACATATATATTGTACATTAGATGTTTCACTCTTATATACATGTTAGAGTAGAGCAACTAGAGCAATTGACTGTCACTGTTGATTTCAATATAAAATTGTTGTAATTGTGTTAGTGAAAAAATTACTTTTGTTTAGTTTCGGTCATTCATTTCTTGGAGGGTTGCCTCTATCTCTTCCTTCACCACCTCTCTTCTCTATCACTACCCCTTCCCTATCACCCTCTCTCACTATCTTCTCCCCACCTCACAGGTAGCAAAAAGGTATCATTGTATTGGACCCAAGTGTGCTGGAATCTAAATTTCACCCTTCCTTACCAGCAGGCTGCTAACCTAACCTAACCTAGTCAAGCATTTCAGAAAATCTGCGATTTGGCAATGAAAATCTGCAAGTCTCACTTTATCACGATTTCGACGACAACAATACTTGCTCCAAATCACATTCACCAGGTAGTAGCGAAAACGCATCTGATATTTTTTTATTTTATTTTTTTCAAATTAAAGTTCATCCGAAATAGGGTTTGCAAATAAGCGCAGATTTCCATAATCGCGATTATCTATTAAAAAATATGCGATTAATTGCGATTATCGGTTAATCCTCGAATAATCAAGAAAATGTACTATTATAATTTTTTCTAAAACCAAAATAAATTGCGTCATGAGTTTTTGTCGAACTGTATGGCCTTAGCCAAAGAAATTTAATTATTTTGTCTTGAGAAAATTTTAAAGCATCTAAAACGAAGTTCGTAAATCAGAACTTATGAGAATCAAAATAATACAAATTGTGGGAAATCAATCTTTTGATAGGAAAATTTTTCTATGACATTTCTATGAATTTATTATCAATTTTGTATCCACGGCATTTTTTATACCGTTTTTTATACGAAGAAGCCTAGGTATCTACCAACCAAATAAAAAATATTTTTGTATACGTTGTAATGAAAGTTTTGGGATATTGCGGAGTTTTTAAAATAAAATTGTCTATATATCGTATTTCATTGGTGTTTAGCCAAATCATCAGTAGACTTCAACCACATATTTTGCACAGTCACAAACCTCTTATCTTATGCACATACTTTCAAAAATCATTTGAGAATTCACAAATAATAATATTTTTGAAAGTCACAAAATAAGCACAGTAGCCCTAGGAACTTTAATAAAACCCAGCAAATAATTTATATTCGATATGAATATTTTATTTTTCTACACCTTTATACAATAAGAAATCCATTGGATAACAATAAAAGTATTTATAAGGCAAAATGAAAAATAAAATATAAATTTTACATTTAAGAAATTTATTATTCGACAATTCATAAATTTCAATTAAAATAAACTGTAGCGGATGTAAAGTTTTGTTTGTGTTAAATGTTGTTATTGTTTGTTGTCATTCTTTATTATTGTTGATTTTGATACAGTTTGTTTGGAGCGACAACTTCACGTAGGAGTAAGCGCGAAACAAATAAGAAGAGCAAGAGAAGGGGGAAGAGAAAATAAAAGGAAATAAAAAAATATAAACAAAATAAGGAAGAAAACAAACAAAATAAAACACAATAGAATGACAAAGTAAACAATAAGGGAATTTAAGTATGACGACCTGCTGTTTTTATGAGGACCTAATACTCGCGATCGAATTGGGATGAAATCTGGATTGTTAGGAGCAATTAGAAAATGCGGATTGGATATAGGAGTACCCATAATAAAGAGATCAATGACCCCAAAACAAATAGGAGGGAAAAGATTAAATAAATATGTATATTAAATGCAACGCACTAATTGTTTTCACAGGCTACTGACCAAATTCAAGGTCAGAGTTGCAAAGGGTTGGTTATTGACTTCATATTTGAATCAGTTAGGTAGCGGGGCGTCTGGCTAGCGTAGGCGAGACATAAAATGTTATGAGGGGAGCGAGAAGGGTTTTTAATTTTAATCGCCGCTAGTTGAAAGAGTACATACAGGAATAGAAAGTGACAGATAGTGAGAGCAATTCGAACTGGAAGGGATCAAGGGTATGATAGTAAAAATAAAATATATTTCGTGGCCATTAAGATTGAACTTGAAGAGAAGATAGTTGAAAGTGAAGTTATTAAAAAGCAGAAAAAAAGATTGTGAAGAAAAGAAAATCCGTGGAAGACAGATATAATTCCGGAAGAATTGTGTGGATTTAGTGCCAGTGGAAAAGCCAAGGAAAGGGTTGGAATTCGCCCTAAATTTACGCTTGTGATTCAGACTGGTGGACTTTTTGTGTGCCGTGGGTGGAGTTGTCCATTACCACATTCAGCAAGCCAACCGAATAATTGGTGGTCATTAAGTGAAAGCCCAAAGAAGTTAAATAAATCATCACCAAGAAAAAGAGGGTATCTAATTTATTTATGGATTGGTGAGTCGGCCCAGTATAATTACATATTTGCTTGAATTGTTTTATTATTATTTTTATCGTTGTTAAATACTTACCCATACACACATAAAAAAAATTTTGCCTAAGTCATATAGACATTGTATGGTAATTGAAGATAAAGAAAATTTTTATACAAAGTGCTAAGTCACATTACAAGAAATTTCCCCCAAAATACACAGGGAGGATCGTACAAGTTAATTTTCGTCGTGTGTTAGATCCATACATTTAAAGTTTTTATGATTGTTCCAAGTTCAGTTTGTTAAAGCCAATTTTTTTGTTATAATTTAAAACGTTAGTTTAGTGTTTAAGGATTTAAATACTCTGTTAGCCCAAAAATATTTCTGTCGTGAGTGTAAAAACATAGAAAAAAAAAATAAGAAAATTAAACAATAAAACCTTTGTTTTAGAGAGCTCTTTAAAAAAGGGAAATACTAGTGCATTTTTGTTCGTTATTCTGTTTGACTGTAGTGTCCAGAAGAATTAGGGTATTTTTGGGAATTTTGTGTAATTTGTCAGTAGTCTAAGTTTTATCATTGTAAAAAAAGATTAATTAGTTTTGCAAGAACATTTATTATAAATAAAATAACTTTTGTCAAACTTTTGTGGTGATTTATAAAAAAAAATATAAAATTTAATGTTTTCATTTAAGTGAACAGGAAAATAAAATGTCCGGCTAAAGTCGTTCATATGGTGTGTAAGTAAGTATGTAAAAAGGTGACTTAAGAATTGTTTGTGGGGTAACATAAAAACGATTGGGAATGTTACCACAGGTAGGGAGGGCAGATAGATTAGACAAATACTACCATATGTCTGAAATGTATCACAGTTCAATTGAGTGTATATTCCGTCCAATAGTTTTTTTCTTTTTGTATATTTGTTCTTTTCTTTATAAATTTTTTTGTCCATCCCTACACCGGAAATCGCGGGTCATATCCCCCTGACGAAACTGAGCTAGTTGGCAAAGTAATGGGCGAGTTGACGGTTTTCAAAAAAAAAGTAGGGTAATGTGACAAAACTTATGACAATATGTCGAATAATTATGTACATACATTGTAATATCGAGAGCCTATATTCAAAAGACGTCAACTCAAATTTGGTCAAAATGGTAAATAGCTCCCCTGTACAATATTCATCTGTACTATAAATTTCGAATCAAAAAAATTACTTTTTTCTCGTTTTATATCAATATTTTGGTTAAAATAAATTTATTAAATTTCCAATATTTTCAAAAAATTAATAATTCATATAAATCTACATATCTGATTGCATTTGACATGCTGAACATAAATATGGTAAGGATTTTGATATCCCATGGCTAGTTTTTGAGATATGGTCACTTTTAATATATTAGTACAGAGGGGTTTCGAAAAAAAAATTGGTAATGTATGTATAACTTTTTAACTGTTAATCGAATAGAAACATTATGTATGAATCGATTATAGTCAATGACAAAAGCTTTCAAAATTGATAACTTGGAATGACCCTGTTACACTAGATAGTGAGTTAGAAAGTGATAAAGCTGACCACCTCGAAATGAAAGAGGCTTTCAGTCAGACTTAAGTAATTTTTTTTGTGGTATTTTAAGTTTTTTCCTGTAGCTTTTCAATTCTGATATCTAGTATTGAGTAAAAGATTCCACAAATTTATTAAAAAATAAATATATTCAAAAAATATTTTTTTTCGACAAAATATCCTAACTCTGAAAAAAATATTTGTTTTTTTATCAACTAAAATATACTATCTCATTAAAATACGCAAACCAGTGCAAAACAAAATATTTCTTGCAGACCTATAAATTAGTAAGCATATTCAACCACATTATGGAAGGCACATCATTTATTTTTACAATAATGAGCGAATTAACTAGTTTTTTCGCTCTACTGAAATGTTAGCTTTTTTGAGTTGACGTATTTTGAATATAAGCTCTATATATTTTATATTAAAAATTTAAATTTTAATTTTTTATGATTTGAATTTATTTGCACTGTATACAAACTTGGCATACATTTTTTGCTTAAAAAAGGGAACAACTTTTAATCGTAATCGAGCGATTAATAGGTTCGATTACGATTACGATTAAAAGGTGCGATTAATCGCAATTACGATTATAATCGTTGTGCAAACCCTAATCCGAAACTTCAAAAATTGTTTACGAAAGATTTACTAAAAAAATTTCAAATGGTGCATTCTTTTCTGGCGTTACGTGACATTCGTACGAAAAAATGTTGAAAACAAAATTTAAAAACATGTTTGAAAACTTTTTTTCTTGCATTTGAGAAGTGATTAAATGGCTCTATATTCAGTTAAAAATGAAAACAATCAAACCCACAGATTTCAAGATATGATTAAAATATGACCTGGCGTTCGTTACAAAAAACAGAAGTGGGGTTTGACTTGAATAACAGAATTGCTTATTTCTGCGAATTGGGCAAGTCTTTTTAGATAAAACTTTTTTTTATTAGGACTTGGACTGATATACATTTATTTTCACAGCTTCTAGATTTAAAAATATTTTTCCATTTTTTATCTGTTAGTCTTAGTATCTGGCGTTACGTTACATGGCGTTTCGTTGCTTAAATTTCCAGCAGATATTTTTTTGATTAAAAAATAACAAAAAAGATGTAAGTATAAGGAAACATATATTTGTTATCTATCTACATACTTACTAGCTTTAACCCGCGGCTCACCTCATTTGTATTTTGGAAACTATACTTAAAATTTATGAATATTGTATTATGTTATTTTCCACTCACTGATAAAGGCGATAAAAAATGAAAAATAGAATAAAAACCGGTTTTAAGACTAGATACACACTCCAACTCAAATCGAAAATTACCCTATCTAGCTCATAAAAGTAATGTTCGCAATAAAAACCGGATCATATATAAAAACCGGTTCTGAACCGGATATTTTTTGTATGCAGCATTCGATTGGCGAAAGAATTTTGAAAATCGGTTAACCTACCATTACACATGAAACTAATTGCAAGAAAGTAGCAATACAATCACATTTTTTCACTACCACACTCACATTGCTTTTAATTTCCAGTCAGCTTTCAACGATTTTTTCAAGAAAGTAAATTTTTGATGTTTTCAGAAAGTAAAATGAAAAAAGCTTTACAGTGTTTTACCCCCTTTAAAGATGTGTACAAATATACGGGATTGTGGTAAATAGTTATTATAAATTATCCTTATTTTGTATAAATATTTAAAGAATTATAATATCTCATGTTCAAATATACATGGAGAAGACACTTCATGCCTTTTGAAAACAATAATATTATTACAATATTAACAATAATATTTATGCCAATTAAGAAGTGAACAAAACATTTTTTTTTTCAAGTTTACTTTTCGACGACATTTTTAAAATGAACTTTCAATTTCCTATGAAAATTAACAAGAAATTTTCATGAAAGTAATTTATTTCATTAAATTTTTTATTCATAATATTTATACAAAAATTTCAAGAAAGTACTTCCATGTGTAAATGTAGCGTAAGCGCAGCAAGCAAACAAACAAATGCCCCTATTACGGTTTACAACTCAACCAAATTTAGTTGAAATTGTAACAACTTAACTTTCAAACAACTTAACTGTTTTTTGGCATTCTGAATTACAACTAATTTTAGTTGTATTCGAAACAATGTTCGAAAAGAATAGGTTTTTATATATGCTATGTTTTTTGAAACCATAGTAGCCATCACAAAACATTTTAAATATTTTAAGATTTGGTCTAGTATTTTATTTTTAGATTTCATGTTTTATGAATATGGCAACAATGTTGGTTGACAAATGGGATTGGTTGCCGTCGGGAATAATGAAGCAAACCTAATACAACACTCAAAATAAAAACCAAAATACAACTGATAAAAAGCAGTTGTCTCATGGTGAAAAAAGTTGTAATCCATAATAAAAATTTTACAACTACAACTAAACTATCCATTTAGTTGTAGATCATAATAGGGGCCATACTTACTTTCACATTTATGTAATATTAGGATGTAAATATGTATACATACATTAGGGTGGGTGTTAGCTATATGGGGAATTTTTTTTTTCAAATTTTCATTACCCACCCAAATTGGTGACTATGGACAAAAAATATGACCTACAAAATTCCATGTCAATTGGATTGAAGATTAAGGCGTGATTTAAGCCAACTGAAATTCGTTTAAACCCTAATATCTCCGAAAATCTGTCTTTATTGTATTGGAACTAGAAAAATATTATATTTATTATTTGAACAGGCTAAAGTTCGTATCGCTTTTTAAGCCAAATTACATGTGATAATTATTAATGAACAAATAACACCAAAGTTAGTTGTAAATATTCTGACAACACATAGTTGAACGGAGGCCACTAAACCTTCATCATCAGCGTTCTTCTGTGTTTGGTCCACTGTGTGTGGTGTCAGTTGATGTAGATTTCTGCTTTATATACGAAACTTTTTTGCAAATGGAATATGTGAATTGTTTTGATTTATCGTATTTCAAATTGCTGAAATGTGTTTTGTAATGAAAGCTCAAATTTACCATCTCTAAATTTACAACAATCTTACCATTGTCGTTTGTTCTTTACTAATTTATGCACATGTTAATTAATTTGCTTATTTTTGTTCTACTTAAAACAAACTTTTTTGGTTTGTTACTATTAAGTATATTTTATTTTTTTTTTTATTTATTTTTTTTTTTTTTTTTTTTTGCCACATGCCCATGGCTATTAATTTTAGTTAATTTTAATTATTATTCGAACTCCATTTGTTTCTATATTTATTATTTGAACAGGCTAAAGTTCGTATCGCTTTTTAAGCCAAATTACATGTGATAATTATTAATGAACAAATAACACCAAAGTTAGTTGTTAGTTTAGAAAAATATTAATTTTCCAACAAAATTTTGTAAGAGAAAACAAAAATTTTAAGTAAATTTTAAATTAACATTGTACTATGAAAAACAATGCTCACAATCTGGCGTTACGTTACACACTTTTGAAAATTAATATTATATTAAATATTTGTTTTATAAACGATTTTTTTATTATTATCACATAAGCTAATAACACTTTGTTAAGATGCAAAATTTCACGCATTTGCGATCGTCATATAATGACAATAAATGGTAATTTTCCTGGCGTTACGTTACACTGAAATATCATGTTAAGAAAAACTAAATTTTACCGTTAATTGATATATAATGGTTTTCTTTTCTTTTGTCTATGATTAGTTATTTTGTAGCAATAGTTTCGCAATAAAAGTATTGCTATGCAATTGCTCCTAGAAGTATGAAAAGTAAAGAGAAAATGCTCCTGAAATTAAATAAAACTTACTAAAACGAGAAGCTTACCTTTGTAGGCCGTTATTTCGCAGTCACAACTAAGGAAAGCTTTTACATATGAAAAATATTTTATTAAAAAAAAATCATTGAATAATATGAAAACACTATTAATTAAAAAATTTTGAAAAGTGCTAAACGTTGCAAATTTTGCTAGTGGTAGCTGCGGTGGAAAAAATGTTTCAACTTTATGTGAACTATTTTTCTCTTGTTAAATAAATTCTATTTTTGACATTTTGAATAAACTAAAAGCGAAAGCCATGTTGTGTTTTCATTGTTGTATTTTTTCATTGTTTTTGTAATCCTGATATTACCTGGAAATTAATGTGCATTGGCTTGCTCTTACTTTGCAAAGAAATAAGAACAAATTGAAGAGCTGAAATACAAATGTAAAAATTTGTGTGTTTGTACGTAGCTGGTTTATACCCTTTATTTTATATGTAAATTCACAGAGAAATTTAATACTTTCATTTCGTCGCCGTATTAACTAACTGTCCTAACTAACATTAGCGGAATTCACGGTTGGACTTGTAGATCTTTTACATCTTGTAGCTTTAGTAATGTGTTGTTGCTTTGCTTTATATTTACCAAGCTTTACTAAAGCTACAATATGTAAAAGATCTACAAGGCAAACCGTGAATTCCGCTATTGATAAAAGTTTAGAGAAGAGTAGCTTTTTTGATTGTTTTATAATTACCAAAATTTCCAAATTAACACCCTCATTGTCAAGAACTAAAACTAACACCTACTTTTAAATGTAAATGTTAATTTTGAAATTGCTTTTAAATGTATAGAGTTTTATATCAAACCAAGATATATGTGCGGTTTTTTAAATATTTTTTATTCTTTCTAAATACTTAAACAGAAAACCGGAAGTTGTGCAGAACACATTAACAGTAACAGAAAGTAATCGTTATAGTTTGGATATAGGTGAAGATTTAAAAAATATAATTGATAAAAAAAAGAACAAAAAAGCTGTTCATTTTAATGAGGAAACTGTAAGTACTACTGGCATTACAATGGAAAGAAATAATCGACAGTCGGAAACAAATATGAGCGCAAAAGAAAACGTGGACTGCTATGACGATGTCAACGGATGTGGAACAGTGACCAAGAGGCAGATAACAGGTGAAATATTTGAGGCGTCAGAGAGACTGAGTGAAAATACGGTTTCAGATACATTGTTTAAATATCTGAATAGTGCGAGAGAACAAAGCTTCAACAATGTCTTGGTTTGGCAGAAGTCTTCAGACGAGAGCTTTGAGGCCTTAGAAAGAATGTGTGACAAAACGGCATCAGATCCAAATAGTACTCTCTTTCAATATTTACATAGTGATCGCAAAGAACAAGTTTTAGCGGAAGTTAAAAAGCGCAGTGCAGATGGAATAATTTCAAGAGATCAGGAGAAAGAAGGTATTTGCATTTTAATTCAATTAAAATATTTCTTCATAAATAGAAGTTGTTTACAGAGGAATTACTAATGAAGATCAATAACTGCACATTTTTGGATGATGTTGAGGCGCCATCACGCATGTGGGAAAATACCATATGTAGTGACACAATCCTGCAAACTTCGCCGGTTAAAATGGTTGGTTTGTTAAGGCCTTCAACAATAATGGAAGAAGGTCCAGATGACTCGGCGAATTCTGATCTATCATCCCACTTGAGTTTTCGTACCGCACCGAAAGGCGCCCAAAGTGATGCATCTTCAAATACATACGAAACGGCACATGACTCTACTGGCGTTAGCAATCAAACAGACTTCTCGGACAAATCTCGAACTAAACAACTGCCCATAATTGATGCTGATCAAATGTTGTTTACCACTTTAGACCTAAACGGAAAAAAGCAAACTGATGAAGCCACATCGTTTGAAAAGGAAGCTACTATCATTGGATCATCATCCTTAAGCAATAATATTGATGGAGAAAATTACTCTATAAGTGATATATCTGCAGATTTAATAGATTTAGAGAAAACTTTTGGTCCACTTCAATGCTCTACGCATCCGTCTGCACTGGAGAAGAGCTCCAGTGAAGATAAAGAGCACCAAGAACTTGATAATATTGAAAATGAATTAGATGATTCTATTATAGAAATATTATCAGATGGTGAAGATAAAGTTGAAGATGTGCAAGATATTGCAGATGTTAAAAGTAACAAATATGACATAAAACCCGAAATTAGTTTAAACCTGGTTGGCAATAATCATGAAACGTACAGTTTTAACGAGTCTAAAGAAAATGATAAAGAGAACTGTACTGAAATTCAGGAACCATCGGATAAGTCAATGCAGTTCAATGACACAATGGAAGAGGTAGAATATATGATGAAGAAGGGTATGGAATATATGGCTGCTGAAGCAGCAGCTAAGAAACACCCAGAGAAAATCACACCTTCCATATTACAAGACTGCGACAGCAAATATTCAAAAAGTCAATTGAATTCGCCTACGAAACATACTAAAACAACTAAACATGTGTCTTCTGCTTCGAAAGGTAAATAATATATCGACAGCTTAATGTAGTAAAGGCGTGAATCGATTATTTTATTTATTTCACGAGAGTTAGATAAAAAAAAAGTTAAGGACTTCTTTTTGTAGTTAAGGCCGTTCTTTTCAACCATGCCTAATTAACTTTTTAATACTAGAAAATGTTAAATACTTGATTTCGGGAGTAAAATCTAGATACGCCTTTTCTATAGTCAGTCATGGATATACACATTTATATTATGTGTTAGTTGGTTTTCAAATATTCATTTTGTATCTATTAGCAAAATTCTCTACATGTACAACACCAATCAATAGGACTCCCATAAGCAAGGCTTCAAGTTCGGCATCAAAACGCTTTGATATCGATATTAGACCATTTCCAAAATTTGATTTACAGTTTGTAAAACCACTGGCATATGCCCGATCAAAAGATCTTACAAGTAAACAACAAAAATTTTCCCACATTATAAGTCCAATTGGCACTTATATGAAAAAGACTGCGCAAACACCGCTAATGTCATCAATAAATTGCAAAAGAATAGACTACAACTCAACTGCAATTCTGGAACTTGAAAATGAATCTCGTTTGTACCAACCAGAATTCTCTACATTTTCAAATGGAACCGAAGCAATGGGTCTCTCTAAATTGCCGGGTTTAGGCAGTGACGCTAAACGAGCGTTGCCCAAGAAGGCATACATATCGTCAGATTTGAAACATGTAAGCTCAAATTGCATATAATAAAACACATTTATTTATTTGAAAATAATAAAATGTTATCCCTACATTTAAATTTAAATAATCAAGATTGTAGATGAGCGCACTCCTGTAACAATTCCTGGCGGAAAAAAGATACAAAAATATCTGGAAAATGTCATGATGCCAGCTGTATTGCGTCATGAAGGAAAATTCAAAATGGCTGATGGTACAAGTGACAAATTAAACACCTCTACATCATCTCCTTTGGGAGCCCGTCCCAAGTTACCCTTAAAAGTGTCTGACACCAATTTCACAGTTCCAACAACAACATCGAACGACCAGAGACGCAACAACGCCAGTTTGGCAGATTTGTCGTTAATGTCTGGTGATATTTCCATGTATACAATAATGGATGCTCAAAAATTTTAATATAATTAATTAATTTTTTTTGAAATAATAATGATATTCACATCAGTTTTTTTCTTGTTGGAAAAATGGAAATTTTTTACAACAAACACAGGAAAAATATTCCACCTAAGTTGAGTTTTTAAATTCAACTTTTGGTGAATTTTTTCCCCCTGTGTTTGTTGTAAAAAAATTACATTTTTCCAACAAGAAAAAAACTGATGTGAATACCTTTAATATAAAATTATTATTAAAAATAAAATTAGCACTAGCAGCTAAAGCTAAGGCTATCATCGGCTTTTGTTATAATTATGTACATATATAAATTTTAATTTTACAATTTACTTTTGAGATGACATATTTCTAGGATTTTATAAATTTTAATATAATTGTAACCAAGGTGTATCTAACTAGGTGGCAGCGCTACTTCAGCTGATAATTTTTTTCTCTATGTGCTTTGTAGCTGAAGAATGTCAAAAACGTCGATTTTGTTTTGGTTTTAGTACAATTATTTTTGTGCTTTTGACATTCTTCGGTTCTTTACACAGCTATGGTTGCCGTATTTTTGTATAACAAAGCCTTACGCAGTCACCTGTATAATTACACCATGATTGTAACCAATTATTCCATTTGTATCTTTTTAACGTTAATACGTAGTTTTTAATATGTTTATGAACGTTTTCATTTCATTTGTTTATTTTATTTTTATAAAATACTTGGTTTTTTGAGGATTTCTTCACTATAAATGTTTATTTTGAACATAAATAAAAAAAATGTGCTTGGATCTCAAAATAAACCTAACTTCGAACGAATTCGGTGTTTTAAATGTAAACGGTATGCATAACACCGCTGGGCACTATGGATGAATGGTTATAGCATGTTCACACGGACAGCAATTATCGAGGTTCGCTCTCTCATTCGAGGTTCGCGGTCGAATCTTGATTGAATCAAGATGGTTCGCCATACAAATTTTTGAGAGCGACCCAACTTGGTTCATTTTGAACCTAGTTGCGAACCATGAAAAATTTGCTATCATCGCTAGTTTTGACAACACATTATCGCTAATTTATCTGAACTACGCTGTAGTAAATAAAATAATCAGTTGACAAAAGACACTAGTTTGTAAATTAATTATTTAGCAAGTGACTACAAAGTGGTTTAAATCTCATGCAGATATCAACCAAACATTTTGAACAAAAGCACACGTAAGAAATAAATAAAAGCAAAATAAGTAAATGAAAAGGAAATAAAAAAACAAAAGAAGCATGTCATGAAATCAAATGTCAAATGTTGAAAAAAAACTAATATTTTTCAATACTTAATATCAAGGTGTATCTAACTAGGTGGCGGCGCTACTTCAGCTGATAATTTTTGCTCTGTGTGCTTTGTAGCTGAAGGATGTCAAAAACTTCGATTTTGTTTTGGTTTTAGTACAATTATTTTTGTGCTTTTGACATTCTTCGGTTCTTTACACAGCTATGGTTGCCGTATTTTTATATAAGATATCCTTACGCAGTCACCTGTATAATTACACCATGCTTAATATGTATAATATTTTCTATGAGCGGTTCGTATGAATGGATGTATGTAATTATGTACGTATTTTTTATTTTTTGTGAATACCCTGCAAGCATTTTATGAAAAAATTTATCATATTCGAGTCATTTACGATTCCTCTGCGCGATTAAAATAAGCATATTAGAGCTCATTTTCTGATCATAAGTGATTGTTTTCTCGGGAGAAAATGGTGCCCTACCCGCGACTCTTTTTGAGGAGTCTTTTATTACCCGCTTTTCTGATCAATTTCGACTCATTTATGGCTCATATATTTTAATAATTTGCGAGTCTTTTTCCAGTCATTTTTTAGCTGTATTTCTAATCGTTCGCGAATCATTTATGGGTCGTTTTTTAGTCATATTTCTGATCGGTTGCGAGTCTGTTTTGACTCTTTTTTCAGTCATATTTGTAATCGATTGTTTGGCTGACATTACTTTAAAAAAAAAGGAAAAAGAAAAAAGTTAGATATCATAAAAACCAAAAAATATATATCTTGAAGAAGTTAACCGAAGGTTAACGAAGTATTGAAATAATAAACTCAAAATATAAACTGACCAAAAGCTCAAGAAAATAGTTTAATTTAACATATAGAAAAAAAGGCCGAAAAATTAGATAAAAAATTGTATTTATTTTTATATGTATACTTTTAGAGATTTTAATATAATATATATAATTCAAACTTCAAAACAGTCATATTTCAAACACCTGTATGATATATTTTCGATTGCTGTATGTTTTGTTATTGTATTTTCAATAAATAACTTTTTAAGCATAAGCACAAATCATTTTCGGGTCTTTTTTCAAGCGCGCAAGTGTTTAATCAGTTTTTAATCGTCAAAAGTACTCGAGGAAGACTTAGTTAGGTGATTTTTGATAAAACAATCTTACAAATGCTAGTAGGGTATAATAAAAATAAATATTTATATATGTATATGTACATTGTACATATATTTACATAGATACCCTATAGGAACTCAAACTCATTTGTAAGTAACTTCAAACTGGTTTTTTTTTCACTATCGACAAAAAAAAACAAGTAATTAAGAGTAAAAATAATCGAAGTCAGTAAACAGTAGCCGGCAGCTTTGAAGCAAATTATCCGTAGTTGATTTAAGCTTTTGTACAGCGATGCAAAAGTTGGTACAATTGTATAATTTTAGCGCTATTTGAATGCCAAAAGTACCGTAGCACCGAAATGACCCATTTACCACTGGAATCTCTTTATATTATATTACATGCCAAAAATAGCATTAAAATATATTAACCCCCTTATGCAAAAAATAATGCGTGCTTGAAGTGAACATTAAAAAAAATTCCATAGAAAAACCGGTTTTAACGTTCACTTATTTTTTTGCACAAGGGGGTTAATCTTTAGCTCGAAGGTATTAGAAAATTAAGTAAATCAAACGATGTTTTCCGGTACTTAAAGAATTGCTGGAGGAATGTTATTTATTCCAAATTCATCTGCAAATGTGGAAATTTTATTTTCGTACCAAGGAGAGAAGCCGACTATTTGCATCGACTGTGAACAATCGAATAAAAAAAAGGTTATAAACGTAGTATATCGTAAATGTTACTTTTATATTCAGATCCCAGCAACTAATATTCTTTGAGCACCTTCTGGCGTTTTGTTAATTGATTTTTAGTTAGTTAAAAAGTACAAGCATAAAAAAAATTATAAATAAAGAATTAGGTACAATCGTACTGAAAAAATTAAAATTTTTTTTTGAAAGTTAGTACAATTTGTAAATATGACATCGCATCCCTGCTTCTGTATACATAAGTACTTAAATACATATGTATGTATATGAATTTATTTATAAATCCAAGTGTTATTCGACAAATAGTAGTCACAAGTATCTTAACAAATTCAACATCGTCGACATAGATAAATTTTGGTGGTACTGATATCGCGACGGCCGCCAATCGTCTCGGATTTTGACATACCCTAGCGTGTTTCCCTACAAAATTTGTTTTTAATTGTACCTACATATCCAGCCTAATCTTCGATGTAATCGTATGCGATAAAAATTAAATTTTTAGAATGTTAAAATTGTCGCTTACGATAAAACTTTACAGTTAGTGTCTTAAAATTTATCAACAATTTTCGCATTTTGATAATTCTAAACCATGGGTAGGCCCATAAAATTATAAGTTCAATAAAAAAGTATATTTTCGATAATGTGCCGCTAACGATAAAATCGAAAAAAAGGCTTGATATATTTTTATATACTAATGAAAATGTTGAGGACTCTGGATTTTTTTCGAGTCAAATGTAGTTTATGTGGCAACTTTTATAAAACTATTCGATGCTATCGATAATATCGATAGTTTTACATGAAACTATCGAGTGGTGCGACTATCGATAGTTTTGCAGCTCTACCGTAAGTATCAGAATAAATTTATATCTTCTTTCTATCTCATCCCGCACCGTCAGCAAACCGTATTCCTGGAAGAGGAGCCATTTATTTTCCTGATACGGTGCTCGCTCTTCCTTCCCTTCACAACGATCTTAAGTAAACTTTATTTACTTATTATTTACTTGTTTTCTTTTTTGTTTTTCTTTGCCTGTTGCATATACTCACAGCTGGCTACCAGCTATCAGCTGTGATGAGTACTGCCTTATCGGCCGGACTGTGCTGCGTTTACACAGGCGCACATGACAATAGAAAAATGCATTATGACGTTCGTTTGGTTTTATAAAATTTATTTTATGCAATTATAATTTTCTACATGTTTTGTTTATGTTCTTTGGAAAGTCCTTGTCCAGACTTTAAATTTTTGTTGCTGGAATTTCTTAAAATTTTGGTATGAAATTGCATAAGTGTCCACATTATGAAATTTTAATTTTTTGCAATTATGCATTAAAAAATTCTATTACATCACAAATTTTCCTGAAAAATTAACACATATTTCTTCTAATATTTTTGGTTTTCATACAACTGAAGAAATAAAATTATAAAATACGTCAAATACAACTAGCAACTTGAAATTAACAATTACGAATTTCAAATCAAAAGAGAATTGCAGAGCACATGAAACTGTGTACCCCTCTCTAATCTTTTCACCCCTCTCACCAATAAACTCAAGAATTGCTGCAGCAAAAATTGCAAGTCTGAACAGAGACAGAGCGTTCAAGAATATTTAGAACTTTTCTAGTGCTGTCGTACTTTCAACGTAATTTAATAATAACTTTAATTAACCATTGAAAAAATGAAATCGTATCTAAAAAATTTAATTTTAAGTAAAAATTATCTAATTATGTATTTAAATATTAACTGCCCTATTCATAAAAAATATTTCGGGTTTATTAAGCGCTTATTTGACATACTTCTATGGGAAATTTGTCAAATAAACCTGCAATAAACCTAAAATATTTTTTATGAATTAGACCATAAGTTAGAAACTATGGGTAGGTTGGCATCTGCATCAAGAAGATTTGTCAAAACGAACCACGAATGTGTCGTTTGAACGGCATGGTTCGCAATCGTGGTTCAGAGACCGAACCAATTGGTTCATGTTGCCGTCTGAACATAGCATAAATGTTTATTTTCTAAACCATTTTAGAAACTTAATTTTTTTTGCAATTATCCAATTTTTATTTTTACCTCAAAAGTTTAATGTCTGCTTGCATTTTACTTATAGTATCAGTGTAAACATGAAAAATACCTACAAAAGACTGTTGTTCTCTTTTTTTAAACACGGAGAGAATTTCATATTTTGATTCTACAAAGTCGTAATACTTTGTATTACCATGTAAAGACACCTTTAATAACATCTTTTCTGCAAATAAATTAAAACGTCAAACAGTTTGTTTACGTTTTTTATCAAGACAAATTTTTCTGAGCTTGACATGCCGACCACACGAGCAATAATCTTGGCAATTATTGCCGTGGCAACTGTCAAATTCTATTGCCGAAACAAGATATTAGCGTGTGCACCGTATGAATATGTGTTCAAATATATATTCAGCAACAACTGTTAAAATACATTGCTGAGCAATAATCTTTTAACACATGCTGTCAAATACAAATTATATTGAAATTTTTTCAACGTAAAAGTATAAAACAAAAGTTTTAACTACATAAAACCAATAAAAGTTCAAATTAAAATTAGAAAAGGATAAAATTATTGACAATTTAAATATTTATGTGAATAAAAAAGCAAATATATTTGAATATACGTGTTCACCACCTCCAAATACGTTGTTGAACACAAGCAATCTGCGATTTGACTTTTATCATGATAAAAATTTATCTGGTATAGACTCACTGTTATGGCGCGATATGTACGTCTATATTCCGAGGATTTAACTTTAAAGTCCCAATAAAAAGGGAATTCAAGAATTGGACCCCCTAACGCTGATGCTCAACCACGAAATGTTCCCCAGGGACTTAATCGTAAAAAGACGGTGCAATAAATTTAATACTATTGCTTACGAAAGATATAGAAATTGTGATAGAAATGTTAAGAATAAGCTTCCAAAAATTAATTACTGGTGGAATCCAACGTACATTTTCCATGGTAAACGATATATACATATGTACATGCACACATACATATGTATATATGTATGCACGTTTTGCCAATACTCAATTTCAATATTTTTACAGCAAACTAAAAAATTTCCTAATCAAGTACGTATTGTTGAAGTTGGACCTCGCGATGGCTTGCAAAATGAACCTAAAATCTTGCCAGCAAGTATAAAAATTTCTTTTATCGATCAATTGTCGGAGACCGGTTTACAGGTCATTGAAGTTACAAGTTTTGTTAGTCCTAAGTGGGTGCCTCAAATGGGTGATAATTCTGAAGTTTTAGAAGGCATTCATAGAGTTTCAGGTATTTCGTATCCAGTGTTGACTCCGAATCAAAAAGGATTTGAAAGTGCTTTAAAGTCTGGAGCTGAAGAAGTTGCAGTTTTTGGTGCTGCATCGGATGCGTTCTCGTTAAAAAATGTTAACTGCACAGCAGCTGAGAGTATAGAACGTTTTAGGCCTGTCTTGGAAGAATCCAAGAAGAATAACATCAAAGTACGTGGTTATGTTTCAACTGTCGTTGGCTGTCCATATCAGGGCGCCATTAAACCCAGGGACGTTATCAAAGTTGTTGAAGCTCTATATGACATGGGATGTTATGAAATATCATTGGGTGATACCATTGGTGTTGGCACACCTGGCACAATTGGCAAACTGTTAGACGAAGTTGTGCGTGCTGTTCCCGCTAATCATTTAGCTGTACATTGTCATGATACCTATGGTCAAGCATTGTCAAACATACTTACATCTCTCGAATACGGCATTTCTGTCGTAGATGCATCAGTTTCAGGTTTAGGTGGCTGTCCTTATGCCCGTGGTGCCTCTGGTAACGCAGCAACTGAAGATGTCGTTTATATGTTGCATGGCATGGGTATAGAGACTGGTGTTAATTTGAATAAATTGATAATGGTTGGACGTTATATTTGCGAACAATTAGGGAGACAATCTGAATCAAAAGTAAACCGCGCTTGGAAAACTCCTCTACCTTCCAAAAAACAATAACATATCCATACATACATATGTAAATGAAATATGTATAAAATCAATTTAATTAATATTGTGATAGAGAAAATGGTGGTATTTAAGTACCATACGTAAGTATGTACATACATAAGGTGCGTTTGAGTACTTTTCCAGTAAAATCCAGTACCAGTAATTTAAAGAAATTACTCTCAATAAAAAAGTTTGCATATAAAAGTACGCGAACGGAAAATTTGTAAAATAGTGTAAAATAAATACAACAGCTGATTCACTACCCAGTCGGATTTTTATTTAGCTCAAAATATGGGTGACTTTTTGATAACTTATTTACAACTAGCTTCTGTACTAATTCATAAATGATACAGATGTGAGTTAGTTGTTTTTTGCACAGCTGTCTTCTTCCCGATAAGTATTGAACTAACTTTAAGCTAACTCAAAACTGATGCAGAGATTAGTGAGTTGTTTTTGTACAACTAACTTCCACTTATATTTTATATGGCGCGATGGCAAAGTGTTAACTATGATGGCTGACAAACAAAGTGATCACGGTTGGATACCCGTTCTCGTTTCTTAAAAAAATTATTTAAAATTGTTTAAACTTTAAGCTGACTATAAAATGTTAATAAATAATAATCTAAATCATAATTAACTAAAAATAACCCTTTCTTTTTATTTATTTTTTATTTGGAACAAGCTAACTCATGGTTAGTTCAAAACTGATGCACTCGTCCTGCGGCCACTCAATGTTAAATCTGATCACTTTTAACATGCTGAATGCTGATTTTAACCACCTCTGACTAATTTTTGGCTGATAATTAACTAGCTCTGAGTTAACTCAAATTCCCACTGGTTATTTGGCGCTAAAAAAATTATATACATATATATATACATATATGTATATCGTCGTTCGCAAGTTATTGTGTTCTATACCGCAAAATATAAAATATTAAGATAAGATTGATTCTGTGGTTGGAACAGCGATGCCGAGGCGAATTTGCCTTGAGCGATGCCATATTTATTTTCTCAAAAACCTTCAAGTCGAAAACATAAATCTTTTTTTTCATATATTAATATCCATTGATTTAAATGAATTAGAGTTCAAGAAAAATTCATTTTGTTTCAAATGAACTAACAACAAACGTAAAGGTAAATAAATGACACAAAATATTTGTTGAATAGAACATGTATACGACAAATACATGAATGCATATAATTCTTACTTTTGATGAAGGAAAGAAGAAAATAGGCCAGTACTTTAGTCAAAAGGACCTTAAATAATATACTAAAAGTACCAAATATCATATTCTTAAAAATCTTATTTTTAACAAAGAAATCTTTAAGTATTGTTAACATCCCGAAAAACTTCGAAAATCAGATAAATCTTCACTTATGGTAACGGTGTGTAGGAATGACATTTTTAAATAATTTATAGTTAATTTTAATTATTTTTCGAACTCCATTTGTTTCTATATTTGTGATTTGAACGGGCTAAGGTTCGTATTGCTTTTTAAGCCAAATCACATGTGATAATTATTAATGAACAAATAACACCAAAGTCTGTTGTAAATATTCTGACTAACAACACATAGTTGAACGGAACAGCCAGCCGTTTTCGAAGGCCACTAAACTTTCATCATCAGCGTTCTTTTGTGTTTGGTCCACTGTGTGTGGTGTCAGTAGATGTAGATTTCTGCTTTATAAACGGCTGGCTGTTCCGTTCAACTATGTGTTGTTAGTCAGAATATTTACAACAGACTTTGGTGTTATTTGTTCATTAATAATTATCACATGTAATTTGGCTTAAAAAGCAATACGAATCTTAGCCCGTTTAAATAATTTATGTTATTCCACACCGATTATGTCCCCATGAGATAATTCAGTGACAAGTCACAAGGTGCATACAAAGTATCAATTAACCCCATCATAGGCCATCCCCATGTAAAAGTGACTGGTCCGCATCAAAGGAAGTGGTAGAGTTCGGACTGGTCCCTATCACTTGGGGATCGATCACGTGACTAGTCTTGTGTTAGTTCCATTTCCTTCAGGGAAATAACCAGCATATTCTTAAAATATTTAAAACACAACACTTTTCTACATTTTCTTCTATATGCTATAAGACAATGAGAGTTTCGTAAATAAGTGCATATAAATAGAACAAAGCGATTTTTTTTAAAACGCGTCTTACTCTCACAGAATATTATTGTTAGTCTATGCTTACTCTTAAAATCATTTCCAAAGACGAATTTTTTTTTTACAGAAAACCCCAGAAATTCTAGAAGTTTTCTTGGTGCGACAACTTTTTCGGTTCATTTTTTTGTAACTGATAGCTAAACTTTAACAGCGATTTCCCAAAAAACATTTTTGTCATATAGAACACAATAACTTACGAACGACGATATGTATGTATGTATGTTTATGCAAAAAACCCTGCTTATAATATTGTATTACGTGGTCCACTCTAGGTGAAACAGAAGTTACATCATGGTCCCATGTAATGCAGTCATGGGTCATGTCGCTTTCACACAAGCATTCAATGCTATATGAAGTAGTTTTGGGGTTAGTCCGATGTAATGCAAAGTTGGACCATTTAGTCCAACCCTAGGACAACAACCTCCTTTTTTCATATGTTTGGAGTAGTTTTGGAGTATTCCTACTCCTCTTTGGAGTATTTACATATGTAAATGTATGAACTAGTCGCATTATCTGCAGGGAATATACAAAACTATACATACATATATATGTAAAATATATACATACATACATATGTACATATCGTCGGGCAACCAGCTAAAATTACTGCTTCCCACAAGCGTTGTCGTAACTCTACGTCTCCACCTGACATGAAATTTTGCTGTAACTTAAAGTTATAACTGAGTTGTTAAAACAAATGCACTAACAATAATGTTATAACTTGAAAAAAAGCATTAACTTGAGCAGTCTACATTTAACATTAACTTGAAGTTAATGTTAAAGTTAGCCATTTTATGCCCTCGACGTGAATAGTTATTAGGATGAACAGAAAAAGACAAAAATGTTGCATACCAATCATGGAAACAATATTTTTCTCTCCATTTCAAGTAGTTTCAATGAGTGCATTTATTAAGAGAAATATAAACAAGTAAGAGTGGTATATTCGGTTGTGCCGAATCTTATATACCCTTCACAAATCATAAAATGTAGAGAAAATCCTCACAAAAACATAAATGTGAAAAAAGGCCAAGTTCCTATAAAAAATTTCGGCCATTAAAAGTAGTGAGATATAACTTTTGACCAAGTTCTTGTTTGGCACAATACCTAACACAGAAATATGCTATGCGCTATATAAATTTGTAATCGTAAGGGTGTCATACAATTTCTAGATAGTCTGCTTACTTGACAACAATTTTTTCAATACAAAGAAAAGAACAAATACGCATTATTCTCTCATAATTCAAAAGGATATGCCCAATGTGCATGCAAAGTTTCAATAGGGTAGCTGGTGCTTTAATTTTTGGATTTTCTGATTGAGTAAATCAATTACTATTTGTCTACAAAATGTCAGCTCTCTATAGTATTATATTACGTAAAATTTTTATGGGCCTGGCTTCGTTGACTTTTATATCTTCTAGTGCTTATGGTTTATGCAAAGTTTGGTATTAAAAAGTTAATAAGAAATACCTGAGTATTAAATTAAAAACTGCTAAGCCAAAGTACCTGAAAGAAAAAGCTAAGAGTTATGGGTGAAGTCACGGCTACTTTTCAAAATAGGAAATTTTTATTTTAAATAAATGCAATGTGTATGAAAGGCTTCATTCAATGAAATTTATCTTAATTTTGAATTTAAAGTGCTTGTTACCGACTTCTGGTTGAAACTAGTGCGAATTGGAGTTTTAAAGGTGTAGCCCCGCATACCGGAAAAAACTTCTTGGTTTTAAGATTTTCCTATTGGGTTACTCTGCACTTACTTATGTATAAAATTTCAGCTCTCTAGCGAGAATTAAATTTTATGAGCACTATCTCTCCCACTATTTTCAACTCACAATTTTGTTGTGAGCAGCGCATACAACTCATGCTAATTTTCTAGTAAAATATGCTAGACTGAAGTAGATTAAACACAAGGCTAACATTTTATAGGAGTGATCACGCCCACTTTTTAAGGTGATAGTTTAAAGTATTGTATACGTGCAACGCGTATGCAAGGTTTCACTAAATTAGTTTGAGTTAAAAGCTGTATATTAAGGTTTTAGTACCAAACAATATTAGCGTGGCCCCGCCCATCCTGATAAACTTTTTTGGGTTTTCAGATTTTTCTAGTTGGTTTCTCATCTAGACCTATTTGTGTATCAAATTTCAGCTTCTTAGCTCAACTTTTAATTTTTAGTGTTTATGGGCGCAGCCCCGCCCCTTTAACTTTTGAGTTAATGGTGTTTCTGTAATCTGAATATTCGAAAGTACCTCTGGTCAAAATCTCAATAAATTTGTGTAATTTTTCAGCAAGTTATAGCGCGACTTATCATTTTTAGACTTCTAATCTAATTTGGAATAATGGCTTAATTCAGATTATACTTTGGTATATTTCAACTTAAATGTATATATTACTTATAGTGTGTAGAACGACGGTTGCTTAAAAAGATAAAGTTGAACAAAGAATTTCCCAATTTAACTGTAAAAGAAAAAAATCTGGAAATCGACTTGAACGCTTAAAAGTGCTCTCCTGAAAAACAGTAAAATACGACTTAAACACTTTTTCCTTATTGCCACAGATATAATGTCATACTAATCGCTCGTTTATTAAAAAAACAAGTTTATTTTAAACTTTAAAGTTTTCAATTTACACAAAACTTAACGGAAAACGATAATTTTTCTCTCTCGATAGTTAAGTATACAAGATATTTGTATGAAATTTTTACACAATACTAATATCAATATGAGGATTAATTTTGCATCATTAACTCAAAAATCCCATTTTTGATATATGACGTTATTTTAAAAAATGAGCGATATGTACTTATGTAGCTTGTCAAGTTGCAAATAACCTACTAGCCTACTATGTGTCGTTGAAAGTTCTTATAATACCTGATAGTTATGATCTAAGAAAAACTTTTTAAACATTACGGTTGGAGATCTACCAATGAGTTGGCACAAGCACCAATAAAATGCAGGAACACAAAATAGCTTTAGATATAAAAGTTACCAATTTTTTTTTTAAACCAACACTTCTCCTTAGATAAGTTTATTTAGCAATCGAATAATTAAGTTATTTTCGGACCCAGCAAAAAAGACATGCAAAAGAAATAGTTAGTGCATGGGTTCTTCTGAAAATAAATTGGTTCAATTTAGGTGCAGAACGTTAGATTTTAACGCAGGCGTGTCATTGATGAGAATGGGTCCACATGTAACAAAACTGCTAATTATTGAAATGAGTGCTTAGAACCCATGCAAATTCGCAGATTCGATGACGTTTTTCCGTACGTTCAGCCAGGTGATCAATCCCTGCCGATTGCCCATCTGCAAACCACACCAGCTTAATTAAGCAAAAGTACTTTTTACTTAGTTATTGGAAAAAAAACAAAAACCACATGAATGAAAGAAAATACTCGCAGCAACAACAAAAACTCAATCAAACACCCTCAAACAATCTTGTCTGTCCACTTTAAAATATTCATAAGAAATCCATGATCTTTAGCAAGGGATTGCTTATTTTTTTAACATACATACATATCCATACATAATACATACCATACATTAGCAAACGAATTTATATATTAATTGCGTTCGCGTACTCAAAAGTTTTTACAAATTTTTACTGAACTTTACTGCATTTTACTAAATTGCGTTCGTTTACCCAAAATACAGTAAATGAGAACACAAATTAGAGAGTAAAGTGACAGTTCTTGACTGAGTGTTTTGCAAATTTTTACTGCAGAAATTTGTCGTAGTAAAGTTTAGTAAGATAAGAACATATGATTCAAAATGTAAACAAATGAAAAGTAAGCAATTGAAAAGTGTAAAAATTTGAGAAAAGGTTAAACAAAAATTGTGAAAGTCATTAATAAAATAATTAATTTATAAACCATAATAATAATAGCTGTTAATATATGTACATATTTTGTAACATATCTTATTAAACCTTTTGTTTTGCAATTCATTTTACTTACTCAGAGTTGTAAAACTGTAAAGTATCTGGGTACTTAGTATCGCACTTGCTTTTAAAGTAATCAGTAACATTAACAAATAGTCATGTATTTTTTATAAATTTAGCCAACAACAAAACAAGGAAATCAAAAAGAAGTTAATTACAAATATTACATGAAATAAATTACAGAATTTATTCTTAGATTGTCCGTGTTATAAAAATATTGTATCGAGCACAGAATATGAACCAGAATTCTCACTTCTGAGTTAAGCGAAAATGCGATAACAGCTGGTTGGTGTTGAATTCGCTGTTTTACCACGATTATTTAAATGAGAGAAAAAATTGTTTTATACATGTAATTATAAAAAGCAAAAGCTATATACTGCATTTACAAACATATGTTCATAAAAAAACTGGAAAATAAAATTCACAAAAATTGTGCAAAAGTGAAAAATTTTAATTAAAAATTTGTAAAAAAATAGATGTGTTTTTAACATATTAAAGTGTGTAATTGAAAGCCGGTGGTATTCCTCAGCTACTAACTGTAAATTGTTGCCCAAATAATGTGAGATATTTAAGCAATTACAGTGTTTGCAAAAAAATCTAAGGGCATTGTGATACCTTCCCGGCAATTGGAACATTTGGACATATGCGGCTACAAAGTTACTACCGATGATGAACACTCATCTAAACGAAACGTGTTTGTGTACTTCGGAAGATGTAGCCAATAAAATAATTGCTAAAGTTGTGCATGCTGTTTAAGCTTTTTGGAACGCCACAAGAAAGTCGGCATTGGCTCAACGAAAATAATTTCGTAAAGCTCATCTGGACTCACAATATGTGCATCACGTGGGCGTTACACGACGCATACAACAATTTGGTCAAGTATTCCAACATAATGCTGCTGGAGGCTTCTTTGTGCCTAACAATGAAAGTTGCCCGGCCAACTTATTTTGAGCCGCAAGTGCCCACACAAGTGCGTATAAATCCACGCTGTGCTGCACATGTGTGCTTGTTCTATAACTGGGCAGCAAACTGTTCCAGCACCTTATATGGCTTTGGCCGGGCCGTCTTGAAAGCTGCTTTTGTTTAAGAGCGTACTACCAAATAAAAATGTACGCGTACTAGCATGCCTAAAATTTGAACCGGCCAACGTTTTTTGGATCCGTAAGTTCATTCAAAAATGCTTAATACTCTACGTTGTGTTGTACCTTATATTGCTTTGGCCGAGCCACGAAAACAGTTCAGAAGGTTCCAGCAAGTCAGCTTGTTTCGTAAAGTTTTATTTCAAAAATATTTTGGTATTTTAAAATATTTATTGTTCTCCCCGTTTATTTATTCCAGAAAATATTTTGGCCTCTTTGTTGGTAAATGCAACAAGATCAGAAACAAATACTGGTCGAATTTTTATACACAATGATCAAACATATGCATCCATCTGTGGCTAGTAAAATCAATCATATGTTGCCTGAAATATTAGTTGGTCACGAAACTATTCCAGAAATCAATGTTTCTTTGTGGCCCACCTTTACCAGATGGTAAAACAGCTTGGAAAGAAATGATTCAAAAGGTACTATCGGTACTATAAACAACAAAAAGGTACAATAAACAAGAAAAAGCCAAATCAAACATTCGTTTGCAAGCGAACATCATTAAACTATTGCTTGCAGAGAATAGAAAGCTGCCTACCTGGATCAGCCTCGGACGAAATGCAAAATTTGATAACACTTTTTCGATGTCAAGGTATTTTTTTTTAATATGTATGAATGCACACATATTAATTAACTATTTTTTTTCTTTCAGTTGCACGCATCATTTAAGAAAGATACATCTCAAACGTGAATTTGATTTGTTTATTTGTTTTATCTTTAAAAATTGTTTAAAACAAAACAAGTTATACAATGGACATATAAAGTTTCAGTAAATCTTAAAATTTTGCAATAATGCTATTAACTAGCATAATTAACTTAATCGAGCCAGATCTTTTTGGGTCAGTAGTTTTAGAAATAAAAGATATATTAAATAAATTTTAATATAATCATAAATATTGTTTATGGTTATGACTGGAATATTTTTAAATATCTCTTTTCTTTTTAAAAACTACTTACCCAGAAAGATCTGATTCGATTAAGCTAATTATGCTAAATGTTAGTATTATTAAAAAATTGGAACGTGTACTGAAACTTTATAGGTCCACTGTAGATCCAATTTTAGAATTGTTTTTGCATTAAATTAAATTTATATTGAAGAAGTAATAACTTTTTATGAAAATAAATGATTTTCTTTAAAACTTTTGTATTAACTTGGAATAGAAATGTTATTTTAATAATAGGGGATCCAAATCAATTGCAGGTCATTCTTATTCCTTTCTTGAGCGTATACTCACGCCAATTTGAAGTAATAAAATCTTCAAAAAATAAGGGATTGTTTCTAATTTTTGTTTTTAATTTTTTTAATGACTAAATATATAATTTTTTATTATCTTAAATGTTTACAAAAATAACTCAGCACTATATACATGTGTAAACAAAAACAAAATTAGATTATATACTGATTTAATTCATCAATTTGTTTAATAATTTGAAACAAAAATACATTTACTTATGCCACCAAAGTCTAAAGTTGTTTTCCTTCATCCTTCTTAAACGGCTTTCTTTTGGGAGCTGTATTATTTTCTCCAGTTTAGTTTTTAGGGGTCGAATAGTAGCTGCTACATTTTATTTAGTTTCTTCCAGGTTTCCTTGTTGACGTAGAGCTGCAAAACTGTCGATAGTCGCTCCACTCGATAGTTTCGATAGTTTTATGTAAAACTATCGATAGTATCGAATAGTTTTATAAAAGTTGCCACATAAACTACATTTGACTCGAAAAAAAAAATCCAGGGGGTCTACTGTGTAATTCGAAACGAAAGAAAAAGTTTTCGAATTTGTATGTTTATGACATGTAAATTCGAAAGCATTTTCTTTCGAATCGAAGTACAGAGTAGACCACCAGAGTCCTCAACATTTTCATTCGTATATAAAAATATATCAAGTCTTTTTTTCGATTTTATCGTAAGCGGCATATTATCGAAAATATAATTTTTTATTTAAATTAAAATTTTATGGGCCTACCCATGGTTTAGAATTATCAAAATGCGAAAATTGTTGATAACTTTTAAGACACTAACTGTAAAGTTTTATCGTAAGAGACGATTGGCGGCCGTCGCGATATCAGTACCACCGAAATTTATCGTTGTGTCGACGATGTTGAATTTATTAAGATACTTGTGACTACTATTTGTCGAATAACACTTGGATTTATAAATAAATTCATATACATACATATGTATTTAAGTACTTATGTATGTATACAGAAGCAGGGATGCGATGTCATATTTACAAATTGTACTAACTTTCAAAAAAAAATTAAATTTTTTCAGTACGATTGTACCTAATTCTTTATTTATATTTTTTTAATACTTGTACTTTTTAATTAACTAAAAATCAATTAACAAAACGACAGAAGGTGCACAAAGAATATTAGTTGCTGGGATCTTAATATAAAAGTAACATTTACGATATACTACGTTTATAACCTTTTTTTTATTCGATTGTTCACAGTCGATGCAAATAGTCGGCTTCTCTCCTTGGTACGAAAATAAAATTTCCACATTTGCAGATGAATTTGGAATAAATAACATTCCTCCAGCAATTCTTTAAGTACCGGAAAACATCGTTTGATTTACTTAATTTTCTAATACCTTCGAGCTAAAGATTAACCCCCTTGTGCAAAAAAATAAGTGAACGTTAAAACCGGTTTTTCTGTGGAAATTTTTTTTAAATGTACACTTCAAGCACGCATTATTTTTTGCATAAGGGGGTTAATATATTTTAATTATATTTTTGGCATGTAATATAATATAAAGAGATTCCAGTAGTGTTAAATGGGTCATTGCGGTACTTTTGGCATTCAAAAAGCGCTAAAATTATACAATTGTACCAACTTTCCCATCGCTGTACAAAAGCATAAATAAACTACGGATAATTTGCTTCAAAGCTGCCGGCTACTGTTTACTGACTTCGATTATTTTTACTCTTTTAATTACTTGTTTTTTTTGCCGATAGTATCGATAGTGGAAAAAACTATCGATATTTCATTTACAACAAGACTATCGATACTATCGATAGTACTATCGATAGTTTTGCAGCTCTATGTTGACGTTCACATATGAAAATAATTTTAAATTTAAAAATAGCATTATTAAAATTGTATTTTTAGTTAAAAAAATTAACTTTTTTGGAATACATGCAGTAAAATGGCTTTTAATTTTATAAGGTTTTATATCTATAAAACAAAAGTTGAATATTTTATAAACTGTTTTGGAGCGCGTAAAACTGCTTTTTATTTAATAAAAAGTGCTTTTTTGTCTCAAGTTAAAGTAGTACACAAAATGAACACATTTGCGTTTGATTCGAAAGCTTCTTTTTCTCGCGACTTACACACTCGTGTTATAGTACATTGGACAAGGCCATCATCGTCCTTTCCAATGTACATGATTCCACATTGTCAATTCACTTTATAGGCACACATTAGTCTTATTTCTGCCAAGTACTAGTAAAAAAAAACAATATTCGAACACACGACACGTACTGAATGTAACAGACCTCATAAGAAAACATGTATTTCAACTTAGGCCGAGTACACACTGTGGCATTTTGTGACAAATATAGCAAAAATAACAGTGGGAACTAGTGGCAACGTTTGTCATTTCCGATATTTTTCGTTGTGTGGCATTACCAAACAAACTGTTTACGTATCTGATGTAACGCTGCGTCTACACCTGATATATTTTTATCAAGACAAATGTCAAATTTCTTATAGAAAAAAGAGCTAACATAAAAAAAAAATATTTTTCAATATAAAGGTGTAGAAGGTGTAGGTAGGGTAAACAGTTGTGAGAATGAGTTGGCTGCATTGCAAACACAAAAAGAAATTAAATTTAATTAAAAATTTAACATTATGGAAAACGGAAAAGAAAGTGGAAAAGCATAGAAGAGTGTGAGAGAAAATCAAGCGCCCTGTACACATGACATGACGACATAAGTTGTGTTTGAGTACTTTTCCAGTAAAATCCAGTAACTGAGTAAATACTGAGTAATTTAAAGAAATTACTCTCAATAAAAAAATTTGCATCGAAAAGTACGCGAACGGAAAAATTGTAAAGTCCAGTAAAATATATACAACAGCTGATTACCAATTTTGGCGCTAAAAAATTATACATATGAAATACACGATAGAATATTTTGTTTAATAATAAAAGTAAAGAGATGGACATATGTTTTTATTTAAACTTATTTGGCTGGTCGACGATGTCGGCAAGAAACTTTCTATAGCTTACTTATATTGAAAACAAAAATAAACTTTCTTATTTTGATTTTGTTTTAAATATAAGCAATCGATATAAACTTTCTTGTCGATATCGTTGGTCAAGCCGTTAAAGTTTCTAAGCTTTTTACCCTGAACGTGAGAAGTTATTAGGATGATATATTCAAGACAACGAAAAACTGGGAAAGAATTTACAGAAAGTACACAAAGTAATTTTTTTAAATGTTCCATACGGCAAACCAGGAACCGTCCGCCCGACGATATCTATAAACACAAATTTCAATATAATAATCTAACTTTATTCACTTTTAAAAATAATCGGTTATGTTCAAAAATTCTATGGAAATACCTCACGTTTTAATTTCACGTGGAATACATAACATACCCGAATATTTTTCTAGCATCAAACTTAAAAATTTCATCAAAAACTAAAAAAATTTTGTTTCCCTTTACTTTTATTTGTTTATATTTAAAAACATATGGTTTCGTTTTACTGGATTTTACTGGCAAAAATTTGTCCTAAGGCGAATTCACATAAGGTGATCTTAATTCGCCAGCTGACATAAATTTCCTGCTGTCAAATGAACCAAAACGTTAAGAAATATTTTGACAGCAGGAAATTTTACACTAACAAATATACAAGGCGCATACGCAGAGTTGCAAATCAAGACCACCTTATATCAATTCGCCTTGATTTGTCCAGTAAAAACTTGCATTTACTCAGTAAATGAACTATCATTTTTCTCTCTCGATTCGCCCTCTCATTTACTGGATTTTGTGTACGCGAACGCAATCCAGTAAAAAATAGTAAAATTTTTTACAAATTTTTTAGTTCTCGAACGCACTTATAGTTAATTCACAAAGTTCCTCTGTGATGTAGACAACGATACCGTATTGCCATTATTTACAGACACAAAAATTCATAGGTTATATTTCCTAAAATTATGGTATAATTTTAACTAAGTGAAAAGGTAGAATGGCATTTACAAAGTTTTTTAGGTGATTTGACAAAAGTTTTAGTTGATTTCTATGTTCGAAAAATCAACTAAAATTTTGGGTAATACTCCTAAATGATTAGGTAAATTAATATTTTTATTTTCTGTGAATTATCTAAATAGTTGTAATTTGCTTCATTAAGAATAAAAGGAAAAACAGTAGCAAATAAAAATTGTGTATTATTTATTTTTATTTTTGAGCAATCAAAAGAACTCACACGTTTAATAAAATTTAAACGTAGCAATATGTTTTATACAGTTCTGATTTCCGGGAGAATCTTTTGTCTGTGAGTCGGATTGTAGAAGCTGGAATTCAAGTAAATTTTAAGAAGAATGAAGCTTATCTAAAGAAAGATGGAAATATTATAGCTACAGCAAAAAGAGTTGGTAATTTATTTGAAATGAAAATCAAGGTTTCAAGGTCAGTATAAAATTTATCTATAGTTGAATCAGGATTACTATGGTACCGACGTTTGGGGCACATAAGTAAACAAGCTTATAATAATTTGATTAAGCATCATATGGCAATGGGTATTCCAGATCAAGTTCCAATTGATTTTTGTGAAATTTGCACTCAGAGCACACAATGCCGTGATCCTTTCGATGGAACTCGCTCAAGAGCCACCCGTCCTATTGAGCATATCCATTCAGACATATGTGGACCTATAAGTCCAGTAACATATACTGGTTCAAATTACTTTGCTACCTTCATAGATGACTATACTCATTTTGCTCATGTTTATTTAATGAAACACAAATCCGATGTTTTCGATAAATTTAAAGAATTTAATGCCATTGTTAATGCTAAGTTTGACACTAATATTTCTATATTAACGGTTGATCAGGGTCGGGAATATAAGTCAAATAAAATGCTAACATATTGTAAAAGTAAAGGCATTCAAATTGCGGAAACAATTGCATATTCACCTCAGCAAAATGGAGTGGCAGAAAGGTTCAACCGAACCATAATTGAAAAAGTTCGAGCAATTATGATTCAATCTAATATATCAAACTTGTTGTGGGGTGAAGCGCTTATTTAATAAATAGAAGTCCTACAAAATCGCTGTCAGCCAATAAAACTCCAGCAGAAATTTGGCTCAACGAAAAACCTGATTTTTCCAAACTCAAAGTTTTTGGATGTTCTGTATATGCTTGGATTCCGAACCAAAAACGAAAAAATTAGATCCTAAAAGTTCTAAATATATAATGGTGGGTTATTGCCCTAATGGTTACAGGTTGTGGGATAAAAATAAAAATAAATTAATCCTGGCAAGAGATTGCAAATTTGATTAATCCAGTTTTCCATTTATGTATATTGAAGACAAAAATAGTAGAACATTACAGCTAATAGAACACAAAAATTCTGATGATATGACCAACATAGATACTACTGAACTTATAGACCTGAACCAACAAGAGGGAGAAAATGATTCAAATTCAAATGCAAGTTCTGAAACAATTCGAGAAGAACCTAAAGTCGAAAACGAGCTTGGGAGAAGTACGCGACAAAGAAAGCTTCCAAGTAGATTTGCTGAGATATACGAATCTATATTTCAAGCTGTATCCAATGATGATGTCCCTAGCTCGTACTAAGAAATTAAAGACTCTTCAAACCGAGAATTTTGGCTCATGGCAGTGAAAAGCGAGTTAGATTCTATGGAAAAGAACAAAGTTTGGAATGTGGTTCAAAAACGAAGTAACAAAAAGCTTTTAAAATCCAAGTGGGTCTTCGCTATAAAGTCCGATTCTAATGGAAACCCTATTCGGTTTAAACCAAGATTAGTTGCAAAAGGTTTCTTACAAAAATTCGGTGTTGACTATGATGAAACCTATTCTCCTGTGGCAAAATTAGCCAAATTGCGCACAGTTTTGGCTGTTGGTGTGAAAAGAGGTTACATATTTTACCCACTAGACGTAAAACTGCATTCTTCCACGGTGAATTAGAAGAAGAAATCTATATGGAAATCCCAGAAGGTATGAATGCAGAATCTGGAATGGCTTTAAAATTAATTAAATCTTTGTACGGATTGAAACAAAGTTCTAGGTGCTGGAATCAAAAAAATTAATTCCGTTCTTAATGAACTCCTTTTTTCAAGATCACAACACGATTACTGCCTTTATACAAAGTGTATTAATGGTAAAGTAATATTGCTACTACTTTATGTGGATGACGTTTTAATTGGTGGAAATGATTTGAATGACATTGAATGTGTTAAGAAAAAACTATGTGAAGCTTTTGAAATGTCTGACTGTGGAAAACTGAAATATTTTCTTGGCATAAAAATTGATTACGGAATTCAGGACTGTATTGTATTTGAGTCAAACTGCTAGCATTGATAAAATTTTATCGAAATTTGCAATGACTGAATGTAATGCTAGTGATGTTCCTATGGAAAAGAGTTTACAACCACCTCGTTGTGAAGGCGAAGTTAGTGATAAACCATACCGAGAGCTGCTAGGAAGTTTGATGTATTTGATGCTATGTGTACGCCCTGATATTTGTTATGCTATTGGATACATGGGACGATATCAAGAAAACTTTTGTGAAATCCATTGGTCTACCCTTAAGAGAGTTTTAAGGTACCTTAAAGGATCTAAATTACTTCAACTAAAATTTGATAACTGCTCTAAGTCTGATGAAGTTCTGGTTGGTTACGTAGATGCAGATTGGGCTTCTAGTATAGAGGACAGAAAGTCAACAAGTGGATATATATACTATTTCTATGGATGTCCAGTATCTTGGTGTAGTAAAAAGCAGACAACAGTAGCTACTTCATCTAGCGAGGCTGAGTATATTGCTCTTAGTTTGGCTACTTCAGAGGGCTTATGGTTGAACGGCATTTTAAATGACATGAAGGTGACAACATCTGAACAACCCTTTTTGCTTTATGAAGATAATGCTGGTTGCATTGCAATGGCTAAAAATCTAAGAGATCAAAACATATTGACATTAAACATCATTTTATAAGAGATCATATTTTGAAAGGCCATTTGAAGATTGAACATATTTCCACAAAGTATCAAGTTGCTGATGTATTTACAAAAGCCTTAGATAAAAGAAGTTTTGTTGCAATTAGAGATTTGTTAAAACTGCCTAATTGAGAGGGAGTGTTGAAATATACTTGCTGTTGTTTACTTAGTTTTATAATACTTTTATATTAAAATAGTTTTTCTGAAGTTGTTCTGAAAAACTAGTCAGTGGATGAAAAAATATTGAGACGTTTGGATATTCAATTTGTTAAATAAATACATTTCATTTTTATAAAAGTTGGGTTTTTCAATTATTTTATTATATAAAATAAAAACTTTTAACTTTATGCATACGTTGAGTAGTTTGACAGATATTGGTTGGTTTTTTTTTGGTATGTTGTGAATTAGATTTTTGTGGTTTGTGGCAGCAAAAATGAAATTAAACAAAAAAATAAACGAAATAAATAAAAAAATTTGAATTTAATAAATAAAATGGAGAATCAACCTATTGAAGCTGTTTAAACGCTTCCGTCAATAAAGTACTCATTGTGCAAACCTTCTCCGTCATTGCGATAATGTCAGTTGAAAAAGGCGAAGTATAACGTATGACGGATTCATTGTGCCGCGGCCTTAACGATCTAGTGGTATTCGTGCTAAGTATAAAAAGGGGTGACGCATCCAATGGCAAGTCAGTCGTGTTGTGAACGAGTTACAGTTGTGAGTCAGTTGCGAACAAGTTGTGAACAAGTCAGTCAGTTGCGAGTAAACAAGTCAGTTGATAATTAAGTTGTGTCAATAATAGTCTGCGATACAGTAGTGAGTTGACAGTTAAGAGCAGTCTGTGCTTTACAACACGTGAGTTGGGAAAAGGAGAAACTATAGGACAGTCTATAGTGACAGCAAAGCCTGTCGTCGAATTGGGATTATTGTAGAGTCTATCGTGTCGACTGGAGTAAAGGGAACAGCGCAGCGAGTAGACTTGTGTAAGGGTGTAAGTAAAGCCAGTGAGTATTTATTGGTGTATCAACTGTGAGTGACGGCAGAGTGAGTCTCTTAAGTGACGAGCAGTAGGCAAAGAGGTGAAGTTGTATAAGTTTATATAAGCTCTTGATTAATTTAGTTTAAGTGTATTTGTAAATAAAACTTGTATCATTCTTAACCCTAATTACTACACTCGGGTCTTGTATTCATTTACAAATCTTCGGGTCCATGGAAAAGCGTTTTTAAAGAGTGAAAAACGTAACAATATGTATGTAAGACCTAACACATGCATTTGGCATATTTCTGTATCAAGACTAATATTTTTGCCTTTTTATATAAAAAACTCAAATTATAGATTCATATGTATGTGCATAGGTACTAGGGTGATCGATTCGGTTTTTCAACTGGTTTTAAAACCCGGTTTTTTACAATAAGGTATTCGGTTTTTTCAAAATTTTGATTTTTCGAATGACAGATAGTCGGGTTTTTTACAATTTAAAAACCGGCTGAGTCGAATACTTTTCGAATTGTATATTTTGCAATAAAATTAGTTTTTACTATGTTAATAGGTACATTTATTTATTTATGTATATTTTTTTCATAAGTAACACTCATGGCTTTTCTCGTATGTTGCGGGTATTTCTTTAGGTAGTTTTGCATGATCTGAAAAATTGCATAATAAATAGATTACATATACGAGTATATTAGAAAAAATTAACTTATTCTGTTGTTACTTGTAAAATAAACTGTTTTTGGTTTTCATTTTTAGTGAATGATGTGTTAAACTCTTCCATCAATTTGACTCCCCTTTCAGCTGAGTCATTAGCAACGTTTATTGATTTTAATACTTCCCTTCCTATTCATTGCGATACCATTCGCTGGCATCAGTTTCAATAAACGATGTGTTTAGTTTAAAAAGCTCAAAAAACATCAAGGACTTTTTATTGTTTCAGCTACATGGTAAATCCTTTTCAAAAAATTCATTCAAGTCGCTTTAAGATAACAAAAATTTTTCGGAGCTAAATCGTTTTCTTCAACGCAAATTTGGGGTCATTCGTTGTTTAACTTCAACATAGGCGTAGCTAGGCCTAGGGGGCATTGCCCCCCAGACTTGATTTTGCCCTCCCCCCCAGGATTTATTACAAATTCTTTTTAAAACATATTCTTTTGCCTGTAATATTAAAAAATTCTATTTTTTATTTATTTTAAATTTACTCATGAGAATATCCAGTCATTTTTATACAAACTTTTCGAATAATCGCTAAATATGCATACATTTATTGGATAACAAATACCCAAAAAACTATAAGTTTACAGCACTTCAAAACATCACAAATAATTAGTAAACTCCATGTGAATTTATAATGCATGTGTGTAGATATGTATGTGTGTATGTAGCTTTCAACAAATTCTTAATAAAATTGTATTAGTGTGCGTAGTTAGTAGCAAGACAAGTTGTTTTAAGGTGTTCTTAAGATTTTCTACTGTCAAATTGTTTGTAACAATAGCCACCAATTTTTATTTAGAGTAAAATTAAAAAAATAGCGAAAAATTATGATCTGCAAATACCTTGTATATATTCATATACTATATATACTCGTACACACACATGTATGTATGTATGTATGCATATTTATGGTTCAATCCAGGGCTGCCAAACAAAATGATGGAAAAATCGCCGAAATCCCGATAAAATATAAAATAATCGTCATTTCATGTCCGAAAAATCGTCAGAAAATCGAACAAATCAAAATTTTCTCTATAAAAATGTCTACATATGTTTTATTTTTATTAGAAAACAAAACAATTCATGTTCATATACAACTTTGTTAGACTAGTGGAAAACTTGTGAAAAATATTCCTAGGTCCAAATTTTGGTATCAGTACTTTGGATGACCGAAATTTTTGATAGGATATCAAACTTACACAGGTCAATATATCGTTGGTCTCAAATGGAAAGGCCCTAACGCAAATAATTGTAACTTAACAGGAGAAGGTAAAACATAATAGAAAGTGTATTGCAATAAATTTTTGTGATGAGGTGTATTAGTGTGAAATTTATTGAAATCACTGGAAAAATCAACTATCGATATGTATGTATGTATATATAAGCACATAAAATTTTTTTCAATTGAACACGTATACATACATACTTGCATACATATGTTTGTACTTATTTATGTATTTATGTATGTATGTTCATTCATCGCAACAATATACATAGTATTGATTCAGAACTTCAATATTGGAAGGGTAACTAAATAATAAATGGCAATTTTCTATTTTTATTTATGCACCAACAGATAAATTTTTTTTAAATTAAATAATAAATTATTAAGAAATGAAATCATGAATGATGAATGAAATCATTTCTGGCTTGTATCTTTTCAAAATATTGTATTCAAATATATTATATACATAAATAATTTTTCCATATGAGCATATACATAAACTTGTTGGAAACGAATATTAATTTTATTATTATTTAGTTTATTATTATTAGATTATTATTATTTAGTTTTTTTCTAATACATACTTTACTTTTTGTCTATATATTGTTTTTGTTTTGAATGTTTTGTTTTTCTAGTTTTAATTATAACTTAATTTTTGTTATTGAAACTGGACTGTTAATTTATGTTTTAACTTAAATAAAAAAAATGTTAAATAAAAAAAATCTGTATAAAATTTTTTAAACGCACTAATCCAAACCAATATTTTACTTATTAAGTAAAATATATTTTTTTAATTTCCAATTTCAATGTATTTTTAATAAAAAACATATATTTAACTTAATAAGTAAAATATTAATTTGGGACTATTAGTGCGTTTAAAAAATTTTAAGCTTAAATTTTAACAATTCCCATAAAAAACACTAATTAAAAAAAATTGTGTTTGCCCCCCCCCCCAGAAAAAATGTCTAGCTACGCCAATGAACTTCAAGTGGTACATTTTCATCAAAAAGGGAAAAGAGAAATGGCTCATCAGCTAAGTACCAAAAGTTGATTTAAAAACTTTTGCAAGTAGGCTTCAGCAACTAATGAATACTTTTCTTTATATATGGTTTTGTGTAATTAACTACAAGAAAGCCACATATCCTGCATAATGCTTTTGTTTCAGCGTCTGTAATTGGAAATTCTTTTCTTAAGAGAAATATTTTTAATGAATAAATGGCTTTGGCCATCCATCGGGCCTGATGATAAGCGCCCATAGTCTGAAATATTGTAAGCGTTAATTTTTGGAAAAGATGCTTTAAACTTTTTAAATGAAGTAATGTCGGGACCGCATGAGGAATACAACTGCACTGATGAAATTGTAGTTTGTAAAATTATTTCAAAAATATGGTGGCGACATGTCAGAAACAACATATTTCGTCCCAATTTCATCTCCAGCAATGTGCAAGCTTCATTAAATCTACCGGTGTTCGAAGATGTTGTGTCAAATACGAGAGCTTGAACTTTTTCCAGCAAACCCCATTTTTCCATAGTATCAAAAACTGCACTAGAAATTTCTTTACCCGATCTCGAAGGAATGTGCGGAACACCTAGGAGCTGTTCTGTCGAAGGTGTTTTGATAATAACGGGCAATCGATCTTGTTTCTCCATTCCTGCCACATTTGGGAGAAGCTTTGTATGCCAATGAACAACACCTAAATCATTTAATACGAATACGAATATTTGAAACAATATTCGCGAATAGGCATACGAAAATTAGCGTGTGAAATTTATAGACATTAAATTGGGGTTATATTTTCCCCTGCACTATGAAATATTAAAAAATTGTTATGAAAAATAGCTTCATACTTCTGTTGGCATACTTTAAAGTTAATAAAAGCTGCCCAAATTTTTAATGATTGTCGTTAAATAATATTTGAAAATGATACAAAGCACAAACTTTTATAAAAAATTTAATGGATTCGTACAAACTAATATTTTTAGACATTTATTTAAATTTAGTTTAGGTTTTATGCATTTATTTAATTAATTATTTTGGAAATATATTCGTATTCGTGTGAATTTGGCGAATACGAATATCTAAAAATGACCGAATATTCGGCAATTTGAATACGAATACGAATATTCGTGCATCACTAGTACATACATCTCTACATATATGTATGTATAAAAGGGTACGTTCGTAAATTCAGCAAATTTATGCATCTATTCAGCAGTTCTGCCAAGTTTTACTGCGTATGCGTGATTAGCTGTTACACATGCTTTGGTACTGCTCAACATCTGTGCATAGTTGACTTTTTTGAACGAACTGCAAACAATTTTAAGTCGGCAAGTAATTTTATTTAAATTTAATTTAATTTTATTTAATTCTATTAATTATTGTAAGACAAAGATTGGAAAGAAAATCAAAGCAGTTATTTCTTGTAAAAAGATAATTGACTGTAAAAAGAAGACTACTAAAATGAAAAACTACCAAGATTATCTTAATTAATAATTATTAATTTATTATTAATTAATTAATCTTATTTTTTTATAAAATTCGAAAAATGCAATTTAAATATCAAAATTCATACATACATAAATTCAACTTAATGTTCCACTGCAACTTATTGCATCTTTAAATAATTTACTGCGCCATTTGTAGATATTTGGGGCAGGTATGCCGTTTACATGCATTAAAAAACGCTTGACGCTAAACAGTGCTGCCAAGTTATGCATTTTTGAACGTTAGATGCACGTGATGCTGCAGACGTGCACTATAAATGCTTTTACGAACGTACCCAAAATTACGTGTATCTTCTTGATCGCTAAACTCAAAATATACTGGACCGATTTTTACCAAATTTTATATGCATGCTCTATGGGCGGTGAGTAGTGTTTCGTGTAGTTTGAAGTTCGTCCGACAGATGGCGCAATATTTAGTTTTTTTGTGTTTTTGCACCGAAGAACTACTGCACCGATTTTGACCAAACTTTATATACATGCTCTATGGGGCGCGAGGAGTGTTTCTGTGTAGTTTGAAGTTCGTCAAACAGATGGCGCAATATTTAGTTTTTTCGTGTTTTGCCCGATAGAGATTAGCGCGATAAGCCTATGCTGTGTTTCGCTGAAGGCGTTGGGTACTTAATCAGCGTGTAGTGGCGTTAATAGCCCGATGCCGCAGACTTGCAGTGAAAATAAAATTTGAAGGCAAAACAACGTTTGCCCGGGTCAGCTAGTATGTAAATAAATGTTTGTTGTGCTCAATGCGGCACGTGTTAATCTGAAGATACCGACTTGAAATTTTTACAGAATCATATTTTTGCTATAATTAATAGTTTAAAATTGCGCTGCATTAATAATATTACAAAAAAAAAAATATGGTCATATAAGGACCAGTCTAATGCATATACATATGAATGTATGCATTTTAACATACTTACATAGATCATTCAAAAGCTTAACAATATTCATTTATTAATAACTTGATAATATGATACGATATATGTAGATACATATACATACATGTACTTATGTACATTTATTATATTAGCCGCACGTTTGAACATATGTACGAGTACATATCGCTCATTTACTCAAACAACGTCATAATTAAAAAAAACAGTTAGCCAGAAAACGAGTTTTAAGCAGTGTTAAAAAAACTGCAGTCGAAATAGCAAAAGTCGTAAAATTGTGCTATTTCTTCAAACTTTTTATTTTTTGGTTAATTTTAATTATTATTCGAACTCCATTTGTTTCTATATTTATGATTTTTAACAGGCTAAAGTTCGTATCGCTTTTTAAACCAAATTACATGTGATAATTATTAATGAACAAATAACACCAAAGTTAGTTGTAAATATTCTGACAACACATAGTTGAACGGAACAGCCAGCCGTTTTCGAAGGCCACTAAACCTTCATCATCAGCGTTCTTTTGTGTTTGGTCCACTGTGTGTTATTTTTTGACTGCCCAATCACAACCTGTTGCTCATACTTCCGCTACTGAAATTCAAGGAGTCGTAGTTGGAGTTAACATAATAAACGAATAGATATGCACAACGAAGAGCTCCAGCTGTCGTCATTTTCGTAGAGTTTCGGTTTGTGTTAACTTCTACTGCGATTCTTGAATTGCAGAAGCAAAAGAAAATACACAAATGGGAAGTTTTTAAACGCTGGTTTTAAGTTTTCAATTAACGCATAACTTTTTTTACATGTACATATTTATTTATTGCATCAATGAACTAACAATAAGTATTAAAATCTTAAATATAAGTATAATTATTAGGAACGACCACTGTCGGACATAAACTTAGTGATATTTATTAATAATACATAGAAGAATCGTGGAGTGTTGAGTATTAGAGCCCTTGTACCCCTCTTTTTTAAGCGGATGTGTCCAGAAAAGTTCAAAATATTACGAGCAAGAGGATTATGGTGTGACTGGAGTTTTGTTAAATATTTGCCTGCTTATTCTGCAATTTCTTCAGTCACTTGTGGCATATTTAAATCACGATGCAAATTTGAGTTTTTTATTTACAACGCGGCCGATGTTATTGACCGTAAAAATTTTTATTGCCTTAGTTGAATTTTCTCGACATTGGAAGCTGAAGCAGTGCCCCGTAATTGAATTCCGTGGTACCATATAGGTTTCAAAAGCGAAAAGTTTACAATCTAGACTGACGGTTGAATTTCTACCAATCAGCCAATGTATCTGAGTTAATTTTAGTTTCATTTGTGTTAGCTTAGAATCAATGTGGTGTTTCCATGTAAGCCGTCGACCAAGGTGTATACAAAGATATTTCACAGGTTAATGTTGAGGAACAACTTGATTGTTAGTCCGAATGGGGGAACAAGTATCTCTTCGTAAGGCAAATGTTACTTGAACACACTTTTGTTCGTTTACCTTAATTCTCCATAAGTTTAATCAAAGTTCCAGCTGGGTAATGTGTTCCTGAAGATATCGGGATGCCTCATGCAAACTAAGGCAGGCTGTATCATCGGCAAATGTAGAAATGTGGATATTGCTGATCACAGGCATATCACAAGTATAAATCAAATACAAAACTGGCCCAGTATACTCCCCTGTGGCATACCGGATGAGATAGTTTCAGGCATACTCATAAATTCTCCTTACACAACAGTGAACTTCCGGGCAAAAATGTAACTTTCCAAAAGATTTAGAATGTTTATTGGTAGGTATGTCTTCAATTTTAAAGTTAGGCCTTCATGCCACACTTTATCAAATGACTGAAGGCCGGGGCACAATGAATCCGTCATACGTTAAACTTCGACTTTCTCAACTGACATTATCACAAGGACGGAGAAGGTTGGCACAATGAGTACTTTATAGTACTTCAATATCCATTTTATTTATTAAATTCAACTTTTTATTTATTTCGTTTATTTCTTTTGTTTAATTTTATTTTTCTACCACAAAACAGAAAATCCTAAATCAGAACACACCAAAAAATCCAACCAATATTTGTCAAACTACTCAACGTACGCAAAAAGTTAAAAGTTTACCAATTTTTGTACTTTGCGTCGACGGACACGTACTGAATGTAACAGAGCTCATAAGAAACCATGTGTTTCAACTTAGCTGTCAGTTGAAAAAAGCGAAGTTTAACGTATGACGGATTCATTGTGTCCCGGCCTTGAGAAACGTCAATAAACAGCGCAGAACAATACTTATTTTCTTCAAAAGTTCTTCTTATAAATTGAACCAATCCATGAGTTTCTTCAATGGTGCTATATTGTCTTCTAAAACCAAATTGATGGTCCGGTATGCACCCACTACTAATTAGAATTGAGGACAATTTAGGCAGTTTTTCGAAAAGATTTGACATTGTTGATAGTATACTTATTGGCCTATATGACTCAGGCTTGGTAAGATCTTTGTCCTACTTTGGAATCATTTTAACTTCGGAAAGTTTCCAGCTTTTTGGATAGTACTCCAGTCGTAAAATGTCATTAAAAATTAATAGCAGGATTCTAATTGCAATACGAGGCAACTTCATCAGCATCTGGTTACTAATTCCATCAATACCCGGAGCTTTCTTCGGGTTGAGTGCAGAAATTAATTTTTGTACATCACGCGTCTTAAACTTTATGGGTTGAGGGGGTAGAGCGACTACACTCGGCAAATCAACAACATCAGTACATGTGTTTGGGGCAAATACATATTTTAAATGCTCAGCAAATATGTTACAGTATCGCTTCTTGCCCAACCTCCGGCAGATGTTCGCAGATGTGGTTTATGCTCAACGGGTGTTTTAAGCTTTCTAGCAGCGCGACACAAAGTAATTATATGCTGCGGTGACATCAAGGCCTTCCAGATAATTTTTAATAGATGCAGTTTTTTCAGATGCAAGCAACTCCTGGAGTAGTTTAGTGCACTACTTATATATGATTTTATGTTGGGGTGATCTGTGCTGTTGCCATTCCCTTCTAGCTCTTCTTTTTTTCACATACAAGACGTTCAATGTCTGTAGAATAAATTCCATTAAACCCAGCTTGCGGATGGGAGGTAGTGGCATGTTCAGCAGCTTGTTTAATATTTTTGTTAAGGTTGGCAATGCACAGTGGCGTGAAATAAAAAAAAGTGGTAAAAAGTCCGCAACTTTTGAACTAGTGAACCGATTTCTATGAGACTAACTGTTTTGGAAAGAAGAACTTTTCAGAATGTATATTTGGAGGCACCCTGTTGTAAGACAGGATAGCTCCAAAGAGCCTCAAAGTGGGAAACTGCGGTTGTCGAAATTCTTTCGGAGCTTGTAACTTCTGTAAATATCGACCGATCTTAATAATTTTTTCAGCGGGACAATCAACGTTAAGAAACAAAAATAAAACATGCTTAGAGCACCATTTTATTTCTTACAGTTTCCAAGTTATTTGACTTGAAATTTTTTTATTTTTGGCACTGACTTTTTTTAATCGCTGGTACATAACTTCTTTATTACTTAGCAAAAATCAGTTGGTTTTGTTGTTTTTGAAAGAAAACTATATAACAATTTATATGAAAAAAAAATTTTTTTGATATCTCAAAAATTATAGCAAGGAATAATTTTGCAATTTGGATTTTTGAAAATTATGAGAAAATTTTGTATATTTTGTGAAAAAAGTATTTTTAATTTTTTTCGAATATTTTAAAAAATCATTAAGTATTTGTTGAAAATTTTGATTGTTTCGGAGAGAGGAGGCATCAAGAAAGACTGTGAATTAGATTTTAGAGATTTTTGATAGTGCACCCTACATCCAGCATTGGTCGAAAATTAGCATTTTTTTTTGCAAAAAATCTAATTTTTGGATGTGGCAAAAAAATTGCACGCTCGTTTTTGTAAATTTTTTGACTTTTTATCATAAATAAACTTGTTGTTAGTAACTTGTAAGAAACTCTTGACATCCTACACATAAATGTAGGCAGGGGAGGAAATTTTCTAAAAATGTTAAAATTTTTCTAACACAATTTTTCCCAATAAAAAAAAAAGTTTTATAAAATTATAAATCAGGAAACATTTTAATTTAGTTCAAAAGCATACATTTAGCTTTGCAAACAGGAAAAAAGTTATTCTCATTATTTCTAAACTTTTTTTATATTATCACAATAGTAGACATAATTGTCTACTCAACCGTATATAATATGCATACCTTTGCCATTACATCAGTCTTAAAATGTATACACAAATATAACACCTCAGGTGAAAATTTAAGTGTTTTTCCTGATATTCAAACAAACCCACATTTTTTACGACCTGTTGAAGGTGTATTAAATACTTTTTTGTAACTAATTACTTTTATTTGGCTCAAACATATAAAAATTAATATACACAGACAGTAAATATACCCACAAGGGCAAAGGCGCTTGCGCACACCCCTATTATGGGTATGTTTTTACCTAATATTTGTATCGCTTTTGTAACATTGTTTGTAAAATACATACCTATACACTTAAGTTGCGATGGGTTCAACTTAATTATTTCAGTTATAGATATCATGGAGATAACAATTAAAAATAAATCGCTCTGTAAATTAACATGGGAAAGCCTCAATGATGGGACTACTCGGTAGGACAAGGTTGACCAAATGTTGTACATAGTAACTACTACGTATGGTTTATCTGAAAACATCGATTGAATTTTTTTAAATTATATGAAAAAAAGATAAGTGAGTGCAATAAATAAATTTCTAAATGTCAGAATTGAAATAAGGATTTGTTATATGTATATAGAAAGAATTTTGATCGGCCAAGTAAGGATTACGATAATGCTCGATGCAGAAGCAAAATGATTAAACAAGAAGCCTTGATTCATTCAAATTGATTTTAGCGAAGACCCAACAAAAAAAAAAGCTGCCAATTTAAGTTTAACATTTATTAACGCGCTAATAATCCCAAATTATTATTTTACTTATTTACATCCCTTTTCACAATGTGTAGTTAAGAGTTAACATGAACTTTAACGGCAAGTTCATCATACAAAACCTGCCGTTAAAGTCCCTGTTATCTTTTAACTGTAGATTGTGAAAAGCGTCATTAGTAAAATATTTTAAAGAAAAAAGTGGGCCTTTGCACTTGGCTATCTACATTCTGAAAATCCAAATGATCCATCACATCACCATACAAATTAGTCTTAGTTCAGAATTATTACTTGTATCTAAAGCTATGTACAGACGATTGTCAGATCTTACAATATTGTCAGATCTAGCAATGTGCTGACAATGTACTGGCAATCGAAAATTGCTAGCACAATATTTCTTGTCAGTTCACACGGTTGTCAGAAAATCTTACAATTTATTGCCAGACGGTTGTATGACAATAAATTCATCTGACAAAACCGTCAGTAGAAAAATTGTCAGTTCAAACGGTTGTCATATGCACAAATTGTTAGATCTGTTGCTATGCGTTGCCAGACTTAAACCATTTGTTGGAGATTGTTAAATATTTATCGTTTGTGTTTAATGTAGAAAGTGAAAGTATAAATTATTATGTATCATAAAGAAGCAATTGCAATGATTTTGTCTGCATATATTTTATTATAAATTTTTTATTTAAAATCAAGCGTGTTCAGTGTTGCCCATAGAAAGAATTATCTTACAATGACGCCATTGTCAGATGCATGAACTTCGCACATCTGACAATATTAAAATGTCTGACAAATATCTGGCAATAATTTTACAATGTGTTCACACGATTGTAAGATGTCTGACAATTTGTTGTCAGTTGCTAGTCTTGCAATGGACTGACAATGCTTTTTCTAGCAACGGCGTCTGACAAAAATTGCCAGTTCACACGGTTGTAAGAAATTTTTAGCACATTTTACTGATAACAAGATCTGACAACCGTGTGTACATACCTTAAGTCTCCTTCATCAGAAGTAACGATGAGTGGTGATGCTGTATTATGAGGAAGGTCTGACCAACCAATGACCTCGCTTCGATTATCCACTATTATCGGAGATGGTAAAATTTCCACTTTTCTTTTTAACAACAACGTACTTGGTGGCAAAAGCCCACAATATTCTCGTAGCAAAAAATTATATAATATTATATAAATGATGCGAAATTTTTTACAAATTAAAATAAACAATGCATTTTTCACAGTCTAACTACATTTAAGAGACGTAAGAATGTATGTAAAAGGCGACGGCTCGAGGCGACGGCGGTGGTTTTGCCTTTTATGATACCATGCTTCTTATTTGCTGCTTGTCAAAAATTCTACTGGCCCCCAGGGCTAGTGAAATTTTATTCACCTCAGAAGTGTCAAAAATGTACTTACACTAGTTCTTTGCTACCGTTTAGCACAGGCCCTATGTACGCAAGTTTCCATTAAGTCTCTCAAAACTTAAACATTGTAGCCTCAAGTTGACCAACAAAAATGCTAAAACTTAATAATTTGATATTGTCATGTACATATATGGAAGAATATATTTTTTGAAAGGACACTTTTTTGTCTATGAGAATTGCAAGAAATCTTTTCCTAAACTTCTGCAAATACCATTTCCTTCTTTGTATTTGGTGGATTAAATGTTAATATATTGTTCAGTTTTTCTCTCTATAAAAACGATTTTCCGTGGACCCGAACATTTGCAAATGAATACAAGAGCCGAGTGTAGTAATTAGGGTTAAGAATGATACAAGTTTTATTTACAAATACACTTAAACTAAATTACTCAAGAGCTTAAATACACTAATACAACTTAAACTAATAAATTACACACAAATATTCACAACTGGTTACCACACGCCTTCCTCGCTGTCGTTTACGCACGTGTCTTAGCTGGCTGCGCAAGTGTTCTCGTGACACCTCTTTGTTTGCTGCTCGTCACTTACGAGACTCACTCTGCCGTCACTCACAGTTGATACACCAATACCTCTTTGTCTGCTGCTCGTCACACACGGCACTCACTCTGCCGACACTCACAGTTGATACACCAATAAAGACTCACTGGCTTTACTTACACCCTTACACACGTCTATTCGCTGCGCTGTTCCCTTTGCTCCGGTCGACACGATAGACTCCACAATAATCTCAATTCCACGACAGACTTTGCTGTCACTATAGACTGTCCTATAGTTTCTCCTTTACTCCAACTCACGTGTAAAGCACAGACTGCTCTTAACTATCAACTCACCACTGTATCGCAGACTATTATTAATTCACAACTTAACAACTGACTTGTTCACTCGCAACTGATTAACTTGTTCGCAACTGACTCGCAACTGCAACTAACTAACTCATTGGATGCGTCACATCTTTTTATATTTCACACAAATACCACTAGAAGTTTCAAGCAACCCTATCGGAAATTTGGCTAACTTTAAACTAACTTTAAGCTAACTATTTCGCAACTAGTACTGACTATACTTGGATTACTTTGCAATGTAATGAACTGACTATTTTAACATTGCGATGTCCTAGGCGGTAGTCAATTGTCTCACTATGCACTACTTTAAGCTATCTTAAAGTTGACTTTTTTAAATCACTTGATAGTCAGTAAATTTAAAAAAAAATTTCTGGGGCTCGAACATGTAACATCATACGTTGTGTACTCAATGCGCTACCACTCGGCTAAGCTGCCATATAAAACAACAACAGCAAAATGTTAATATAAAACTGAAATCAGTTTTAAAGTAGCTGAGAATAAATTTTTTGGCTCTCACCAAATTCGATTACGTACTCAACTTTAGAATTAATTTTGGGTTTATTCTGGATGACTTTGCAGCTAGCTTTTGGTCAGTCTAAGAAAAGTTAACTATTTTTGTAGTCAACCACACATTCTCCGACAGGGAATGTCTAGACGATCATTATCATCTTACATATATGCTGTTTACAAAGTGCCTAATTAAGTTCATGTGGTAACTATGTACATACATGTTTATATGCATGCGTGTGTACATCATTAACTAGCAATACACGGTGGTTGTTTATCTTTTGCTTTTCGTTTGAATAAGCATGTATGTATGTGTGTAAATATGTGAATCTTCTTAATAAGCAGATGCTTTTTGTTGTTGCTTTTGCTTGTTTACGTTTAATGCTGCGCATGCTTATTTAGTTGTTTGCTACTATTCTAGACTATTCTTTGCTTTGATCCTGTAGGAATATTTTCGCGTAACACTTACATTAACCCTGTTGGAATATTTTTGTGTAGTGCTGCTTAACCTTGTCGACGGCCATTTTCGTAACAATATGTTGCAGTTTAATATAAAAGGAAGTTTTCATGTACATACATATATTAAGAATATTTCAGAATGTAAATGGATAAAGAAAGATGAGGAATTCAGAACCATGTATGTTCAGTTTGACTACAATTTATTTATTATAAAAAGTTTGTATAATTTTCAAATGTTATTTAACAATTATTAAATTTTTGGATAGTTTTCATAAACTTTAATGTACGTTTTAAATATTCGTATTCGCGGATATCGTTTTAAATATTCGAATTCGAATTCGCGAATATCAAAAGTTGACATTCGGCAGATGTATGTAGTATACATACTCGTACATAATATATGTAGGCAACACGTATGATTAATTAAATAAATAAATGAGAAAAACTTACGTATTTTTGTACAAAATTAGTAATTTGTTCTGTTACGTAACATTTTGAAAGACACCCTCCCCCCTTAACTAATCGTAACAAAACTCGAACCACCCTCCCCCCTAGAGCGTTACGTAATATATGGACAGCCCCTAAAATGCTGACTGGGGTAGTACATATGTATGTGTCCTTAATTGTGAAAGTGGTCTGTCACATATTTCTTTGGTCGAAATATTTCGTAATTATATTTGAACAAACTAAAAAATGTTTTTGTATATTTATTTGACATAAAGGCTCTAATTTTGTAAAACACAACGCCAAGCGTTGACTTATTTTACATAGAAAAAATTTAAATTACAAAAACAAAATATGTACATACAAAATTTGCGTTGCGTTTTAAAAAATTAGGACCAAAGTCTTTAGTAATTTAATTTGAAAATGCTGCTTTGTTTTTGCTCCCGCTTTTGAAACTTCAACCCAAAAAAAACTTTGAATTTAGCTAAAAACCTTCGAATGTCAGAAAACGATTATAAAGCTTTAAATTTACACACAACTTAATGGAAAGAGAAAATTTTATTTTTCTCTTAAGAGTAAACAAAATATTTGTATGAAATTTTTACACAATATGAATAACGATATGAGGATTAATTTTCCATCATTAACTCATAAATTACATTTTTTTGATTTATGACGTCCTTTGAGTAAATGGGCGATATGTATTGAAAAATTATACGCACGTACATATGCATATCATAAATCTATTTTATCTACAAAATATAATATAGAATACAAACTTACATAACAAAACCAACTAAAATAAAAAAAAAAAAAAAAACAATCAAAGCTGAACGCAACAACAGATGAAGGAGGATTTAATGCAATTACATTGCCTTTGGTTAGATCTATGCTTTGTCATAAGTGGAATGGTTTCAACTATTGGCATCTGTTGCATCGCTGCTGCTTTCTGTTGCGGACAATGCAAAATTGGCGCGTTTTTCTGCCAACCAATTTTGTATTTCAAGTTTCAGAGGCTCATTTGGTGCTACTTTATCCATAGTTAGGGGAGCGCGATTAAACGGATCGGTTTGATCGCTTAACAAATGACGAGCAATGGTAGAACGATCGACAGTTACTTTCGAGCTGGGTAAAATAACAGGATCCATCATCAACGTAGACATAATGGGATCGAGGTATTCTTCTGGAGCTTCGGCCATGAACTCTTGCTCTTGTTTATATTGTCTTTCCATTTTTTGCACTTTCTCGGCAAATTCGGACATTTCACCAATAAGTTGCCCGCCACCGATTCGTATTAGTATATTTTCGGCATAACTGAATAATTTCGAACTATAGGAGCGGCCATCCTGTGAAACCGCCAAACAGAAACTATCACTGCTACTAAGGTTTATATAAATATGACAAATTTCCAGTACTGTATTTGCAGGGTCAAATTCAAATTCTTTTTTATCTTTCACCTTGAACTTCTCCTTTTGTGGTCCAACCAAATTTAAAAGAAAATAGTTAAGCATTGCGGTAATGCGATCAACCATAGTACTGTGACAGAAAATGCTCTTGATCTCAGTAGTTATCAGTTTAAGAACATTTATTGTATCGCGACCGAGAATGTTATCAAAACGTGCATGCATACCTAATGTGTGTAAGTTTGCAAGATGCTGCTGACGTTCATTGTGTGGTAAATTATTCCATTCGCCGTTACTTTGTGCTTCTTGCAGTTGGCGAATTTGCTGCAAATTGGTTAGGGATTCATCTAGGACGGAAAATTATATAATATGGTATTTTAAATTAATTATATATTTCTTTATATGTACTCACCTAATAAAAATATGGCATCGTTTATTAATAAATTAATAAAACGTAAAAATAATGGTGGTTCAATTGCTTCCATATTGGCTTCAGCCTCTTCAGCTAATTGGCGAAAAATTTGTACATATTCCTCTTTACTCCACAAATATTCCATTATAGCATACATGGGACGTCTGTAGTTGAACTTTTGCTCAAATTGCACCGACTGGCCGGTCATTTCGATTGATACGAAAACATTCAATAGACTGGATACAACTTTAAGGCGTTCGCAATGGTTGTCAAATACATGTGAAAGAAATGAAGCAATAGAGGAGCGCTTTGGTAGGAAAAATTCTAATGCTTCTGCCAATTTGGCACGTAAATGGGGATTTTTAACCAGTTCTGCACTGCCCATAAATAAAACAATCATTTTAAAAAAAGCATCATGCGATGAAGGATACATTTGAATGAATTGGCCTGGCGGGAAATGACGGCTAAAGTTCAAATATGCAACAATGTTATCGATAATGCTTTCAGGAATGCATCGCAAGGTTTCTGGTGCAAATTTAACTTTAGGTGGCAACTCTCTACTCAACTTTTTGTGAGGTGCAAAATCAAGTGATTTAACTTGTTGGTCATATTCTTCGTTAGATGTGAGAGCTATTTCTGTCAGCCAAATAGCTGAAGCTTCGAATAATTTCAAAATGGCAGTATCGTTTTCTGGTTCCATTAGGCAGTTGCGTATACAAAGATACTGTTGCATTTGTTCCTTTAACATACGAAGCAAGTTCTTTGCAACGTCATTATTGGGATCAGTTGTGGCTACATCCTGATATGCTGTTCTTAGATTTTGCAACTCTCGTGTCATTCGAGTAAAACGTTCAATACTTGCGCGATAACTAAGCTGATATGATTTATGTGTCAAAAAGAAGAGTTCCGTAACAAAATTGAATTTTTCAGCGGTTATACGCTGCGAGTTTTCTTCTGTTGGCAATAAACACGTTTCTTCAAATGCTTTAATCATATTAACTTGTTTTGCCGAACGTTCGTTATCAGGAACAGCACAATATGTCGGATCAACTAATAATACCTAATAAATAATGAAATGAATTTTTATAATTTAACTTATTATACAACAAATTATTTACATATATATACGGTCAAATTTTATTTAATTTATTTTTATTTATTTATTTCAAAATCATGTCGCAAGCCCTTAATTTTAATTTATTTGCTATTAATTCTTTAAAACATTTGAAATCTAGCTGTCTTATTTATAAAACTTATTAAGGCTTTATAAAGGGTTCTTAAAACATATTTTCATATAACCCCCGACTAAAAAAGGGCTGTTATAAGTTTGTAGTGTGTGTCTGTGTGTCTGTCCGTGTCTACGTAAAGGCCAAACGGCAGGACCGATTTTCATTTAGTTTTTTCTCTTTGAAAGATGACTTGATCGAGAGGGTTCTTAGCTATGTTTGAAGAAAATCGGTCCAGCCGTTTAGAAGATATAACATCTTTTCTGAAAAAAGCCGGGGTTTTTAAAATTTTTAATTTTTGTTATTATAAATAAGGCTGTAAAAATCTAACAATTAGACATTCTACAGTAAACCTTTACAAATGCAATATGAATATAAAAATTTGAAGTTTGATCTCAAAATGGGGAAAAGGGCCTAGTGTGTGCAAAATACTGAGGAGATTGATTCTGCAATTGAGCTATCGATGTTACGGCGAATATTGTCAAAAGACTCTAGGAATATTCGAAGAATGTCTGGCTCATAGACGGAACGGAGGTCTGAGACCATTTCTGTTCTGATGGATGTAACGACAGGGCTCGGATAGTGTTTTTTTTCCGGGGAATATCTTTAAGATATAATCGCTTAGGAGATTTATACCGAAAGGCTGGAGGAGAGATTCGGGTCATCTTTATACCCCAGGCGGGTAAAGCAAGCCGAAGCCGAAGGATATTTGAAAACATTAGAACGAATGTTTGATCTGCATCTAAGAAATACAATTCATACACGCGTCATTAGTTTCGCTCAGCATGTCTATCAAAAGGGCAGGTCTGTTGAGAGTGCGCTTCATGACGTGGCAGCACAAGGATAACACACTGGCTGCATTTATTGTTCTCGAATTCAATTTTATGTAAATTTTATTTTATAAAATTTTTTTGTTACTAAAGCGACCTTCTTTATTTATGTAAAATTCCTATTTTTCTTTTTCCTATTTAATTTTCGGGATTCAAAGGTCATTTGGGTCTTCTTCCATGTAAATGAAAGATTATTGATTCATTTTTGTATATAAATCCTACGTTTCGTTGGTATTTTCCAACTTCTTCAGGGATTCTTTATTATTAAAATCTGGCAACCACAAACATATAAAATTAAAATAAATTACATATAAGTAATACTGCAACCTTATTTCTTTTTATAATAGTTATATACATATGAATAATCTTTTTATAAAAATTTTTACATTTTCAAAAATATCATAGATTTGTATGTGTAAAGGGTACGAATCACAAACAAAAAATTTAATAAATTAAAAAATGTAAAATTACAAACTAAAAAAATATCACAGCCGGTTAAATTATTATTTAAATCGTCGTTATTAAACTAATATTATACTGTAGCTGGAACTAGAATTGTCTTTGTCTTCTTTGGTATTTATTGCATCTTATAATCTTTGTTGTATCCGTAAACTCTCTAATGTGTATCTCTTATTAACTTTTTTCTCTTTGTCCAATATCTTCACTTCGTCAAAATTTGGTGTCTGTCCATTATCAATACAATGTTGCGCGAGGGCAGTTGATTGTTTTCCTTTCCTTATGTCCGCTTTGTGTTCATCTATTCTTACTCCTAAATTTCCCTAAAGTCTCAGTTAGCCGACTGTAATGTAAAGTAACTGCAACAGTAGGAAACAGCTGATCGATATTGTTAATTGAAAAGTAATGAAAATGGTTACAGAAATGTAATGTAAAGTAACTGCAACGTAGGAAACAGCTGATCGAGATTTTTATATGAAAAGTAGGTTACGTTACATTACATCTCTATAATCATTTTCATTACTTTTCACATACCAATATCGATCAGCTGTTTACTACTGTTGCAGTTACTTTACATTACAGTCGGCTAACTGAGCCTTTAGTTGTACCAACGTATACTTTACCGCACCCCTCCTCATCATTTCCAATGCATTTAATTTCATAAACCACATCATTTTGATCTCTTTTCTCAATTTTAGTTTTTGTTTGTGTAAAAATATGTTTTATTGTTTTATTGGATTTGTGTGCAATTGTTATATTTTCGTCTTTACTTACATATATCTTTAAGTTTGTTGTTGTCTGTAAGTTTTGGAATAATTTTTTTTTTGTATTCTGTGTTTCAAATGGAACAAAAATGGCAAAAGCATGTAGCCAAAAAGCCAGGGTATCCCACGTGTAGAAGCTTCCTTCGGTTGCTGCGAACGACCTATACCTTCGTATAGGAAGTAGGAGTTTCCAAGATCCACTCCTAGAGTTTTTTATGGTCTCCACCAGTTAAATCTTATTAAAAAAGTTTGCACTTGATAATGGAAAATTCCACAAAAAACTAACTGTAAGCGATACAGTTAGTTGCGGTAACCATTAACAAGTGCGAGTGACACGCAAAACTCTCGAAGGCCAATAAACAACAGTGGCCTGGTTGCATTTAAGAAATAATTGCCAACGACGCGTGATGTTGACTCGACCAGAGCACAAAACATACAGAAGTGTCACGAGACGGAAGATACGCGCATTTTTCTGTTTGTCTCGTTTTCCCTCAAATTTTGTCGTTGTTTTTGTTTTGCTACGTCTTTCTAGTGCAATAAATTTTTATTAACTGTGTTAATTGGTAAGTAGTAATACACTACAGTATCAAATACACTATGCTTTTCTCTTTTTTCCACGAATTTTAACAAAAACCTGATTGGAGCTTTTTTTACCTGTCACTTTCTTCACTTCTGTGTATTCTGTGACCAGAGCTGCTTTTCGACTGGTTTTGGAATAAATGACATACCGTAGTACATATTTGGTGCTACCAGATGAATTTTTTGTTCGATTATCACGTGTGTTTATGTTGTTTGTTACTTTGCGGATTAATGGCCTGTTTCCCACCTGCGAAAGAAAACGTTCGACTTACAATTTATATTGAAAACAAAAACTAATTTTCATATTTTATTGTTGTTTTCAATATAAATTGTAAGTCGAACGTTTTCTTTCGCAGGTGGGAAATAGGCCATAAATTTTTTGTGATGTTTTTTGGAAAATTGTTTTTAATTAAAATATCTTTTATAATATTTATATTTTTAGAATTAAATTTATTGTCGCTGAGTTTTAGTACTCTATTTATTAAATTATTAGCCGTATTTTTTTGTTTCATTGGCTGTGTTGAATCATAATTCATTAACCGCCCTGATGCTATTGATTTTGAATACCAGTCAGTGATTAGTTTGCCTTTTTCTCTATATATTTTAATGTGTAGATATGGAATAGCGTTGCGTTCTTCTCTTTCTATTGTAAATTTTAGTTTAGTGTGATAGCTGTTAAATGTTTTTTGTATAATTTCTTTATATTTTTGTTTAATAATAGCGAACAAATTGTCAACGTACTTTGTAACAAATTTAATATGAATATTGGCTTTATGTAACTCGTTAATGCTTCGGTACAGAAGAGTATCTAGAACTATATCTGCGATTGTTGGTGGTAAAAGGTTGCTCATTGGCATTCCATACGTGTGGTTGAATATCTTTTCTCCATACATAAAATAATTATTTTCGTTAAGGCAAAACTTCAATATTTCTAGAAATTTATTCTTGGATATTTTTGTGTACGTTTGCAGTAGATTCCATTTTGTCATATTATTTATTGCTAAGTGAATAAGTATGTTTGTAAATAACGATACCTCGTCCAGGGATATTTGAATTTCGTCTTCGTCCAAGATAATCAGGTCTATTCGAGAATACGCGCTTCACTTCTTCGTCGTCGAACGTTCACTTTCGACAGGTCGACGTCGACAGATTCTAAAATACTTGCGAAGAAATATCGTTTTCAGTAATCGATATTATGTTATCTCTTATAAAAACATCAACAACATTGAAAGCAGCTGGCTTGTATGCAGAAAAAGTTGAAAACAAAAAGGGATTTAAGAAGTAATTTAAAGAAATAATTAATAAAAAAAACTTAACAGTACATGTGCTAAGCAACATAAAAAGAAACAATAAACAGTAAAAGTGAAATTAGTTACTTCTTTTATTTGTTTTAAAGACGTGTTTACCTCTTTGAAGAACTTAAAGGAAACTTAATTGTCTGGCCGAACGCCATTAAAGCTTAATTAACAGTGATATACACCATATAAACACTTCGTATCTCTGTTTTTCTTTATTTATTTAAACTTAACGCGCTAAAATTGGCGTCGAACGAATATGACATTAATCATGGTGACCAAGTATTTTAGAATACCTCCAAAGTGAAAGGAAACATATGTTTTCTATCACTCATCTCCAACGTAGTATTTTAGAATAGCAAAAAGTGAAAGATGCGCGTATTTGTGGTGAAAGTGACTTCCCGAATAGACCTGAATATCTTCTAGCTTTTCTTTAAATTCTATTGACTTTTTAATATTGTATTCTTTATTTATAATATTTTTTAATATGTTCCCGATATCTTTAGATAGGCCGTAACAAGGTACACCTATTGAGGATGAAATTGGCCTGAGTGGTACATTTGGCTTATGTATTTTAGGCAGGCGATATATAGTCTAGGGGCCGTTGCAGAGATGGAGATTAATTTTATTTTTTCATGTTTCTCTATATAGCCATTTTTGTATAAGTCTGTTATTATTCTGTTATTTTTTCGCTGAAGTTTTTGCGTTGGGTCTGTTCGAGTAGATTTATATGAGCTTTTGTCATCTAATAGTTTTTATATTTCTTTTTCATAATCTGTTTTATAAATAACTACCGTCTTATTTCCTTTATCTGATTTTGTAACAACAATTTGACCCTTATATCTTTTTAAAAATTATTTTGTATCTTCATAAATAATTAGTGTAAGTTTTTCTTTTTGATCTTGTTCTTTCTTTTTCTCTTTCATCGCTCAAATTATGTACCCACTGCTCTAGATCAGCTATTAAATTAATTGTTGAAACATTCTTATTATATGTTGCTAAAGCGAATTTTGGTCCCAGAGAGAGCAGCCATTTTGTATCTTTCGGAAATTGTATATGTATTTGTAAGGTTGACAAACCATTCTGGGTTGAATTTAAAATTATATTTTTCCGTTTGCCTTTTATTTTTATTTATTTTATTATAAATTTTTTCTTTAAAATCAAGCGTGTGCAGTGTTGCCCATAGCAAGAATTCTCTTACAATGACGCCATTGTTAGATGCATAAAATTCGCACATCTGACAATATTAAAATGTCTGGCAATTATCTGGCAATAATTGCATATTGTGTTCACACGATTGTAAGGTGTCTGATAATTTGTTGTCAGCTGCTAGTTTTGCAATGCTTTTTCTGGCAACAACGTCTGACAAAAATTGTCAGTTCACACCAAGGCGCATTTATTAGGTGGCAGCACTACACCAGGTGACTAATGTCATTATACCAATCTAAATGTCAGATTTGGATTGTGTAGGTATAAGCCTAAAAGCATGCTTTTATTTGAATATCTATAAACACCTTTCGAATATTCAGTTTTGTAAGAAAACGTTCTTCAGCAAAAAAAAAAAAACTTTGCAAGGCAGACAATTTTTATTAGGCAGCGCAGTGTCAGGGAACGCCACGGTGGAGAAAATTCTTAAGCCCGGCCGAAGGCCGACAGTGCACTAAAACGTTCTTAAGCAGGAAAATCTTCTCAAACAGGAAAATGTTCTCAAATAGGAAAACTTTGCAAGGCAGAAAATCTTTATTAGGCTGCGCCGTGTCGGAAAACACCATGGTGTAGAAAATTTGGGAAAGGACGAATATTATTTTCTCTATAACTTTTGTTTTTTTTAATATAAAAATTAAACTACTATAGTCTTTAATATTTTTTTGGTGTTTTTTTTAATTTTGGGCGATATTTAATTTTTTTTGCGATATTTCAATTTTTTGGATGATTTTTCATTTTGAAAATCTTGGGCGATTTTTAATTTTTTTTTTGTGATTTTTCATTTTGAAATTTTGGGCGATTTTTCATTTTTATTTTTGGGCGATTTGGTTTTGGGCGATTTATCGTGGAGCCATATTTTCATTTTGTTTCCTCAATAACTCTGTAAACCACACTAACTTGTTCTTTTTTTATCGATGGATTTTGATGAAACATAAAAAATTAATATCACAAAATATTTCGTTACCTTAGTCGGAAAAAGTGCTAAGTCCACTTTTCGTCAAAATTGAGATTTTGATGTAGCTTGCTAGTATAATGCAAAATACATAATTTGCAAGCAAAAATAATACCATTACATATTTTGTTTTTTCTTGCTGGAATGCAGTGGTAAGCAAATATGCTAAGTCCAAAAAAAAAATTTAAAAAGTACGAAAATATGCCAAGTCCAGTTGAAAGGAACACATTTTTTTTTTAATAAAGTCTTTTCTTTTCTTTTTGGATTAAAAAGAATTACAGCAATTTTGCAATAGCTACAATATTAAATCTCTACTTTGCATTTCATATAATTCGTTATATCAAAGTGATTACAGTTTTAAATTTTGGTTATTTTCAACATTTTTTTCGTCCTTGTTATAACCACACATCTAAATACAATCTTAAGTATTTACTGTCTTCAGTGGAATTATATACAGGTGTAGTGTACCACATTTATAGTAATGCACTGTAACAGAAATTACTTACATTGCTTTAAAAGCAGTTCAATGCACAAGCATTGCAACACAACCCAAAACAGTAATAATGTTGAATGGAATAAATTGAGTGACATTCTTTTGAGTCACAATATAATTTCTTATTACCAAATCCCCTGTTTTTGATTGGTTAATAAAATAATGCTTACTATTTTCATAGTAAAGAAAGAAACAAAACATAATTGTAAATATTAAATGTAAGATAGAAAGGCTAATCTAGATTTGTAAAAATAGTATATGAGCAGAATGAATTGTTGAATAAAATCAGACTTTAATTTAAAAACGCAATCTGGCAACAACTTGCCTAGTTTATAAATTGACTTCTCACTTTTTCTGGCAGTTTTTTCGAACGCCTACTTATAAGCTGGACCCCCTGTACAGCTGGATAAAAATAATAATTGGGCTATAGGACCTCACAAACACACTACCATTATACATTCCTTTTTAAACATTACTGGCGATCAATTCCGTTTGTAACATTACACAGGTTTGTGAATTTAAAAAAATATATAAAATAGCTTTGTTTCTTTGCTTTTTGGATAAAGTTCGGTAAAATGAGAGGAAACTACAATTTCGCTCAATAATATACAAAAATGCACAAACGTACGGGAACGCGAAAAACCAAAGTTTTAACACGAAAATAAACGTCAATGCATTTATGCATATACACATAACTACACACAGACTTTGTACATACACACGCACGTATTTACTTACATGATTCAGCATACTTATATAGGTTTTTTTATCTTAATTTCATATAAAAACTTATAAAACTATATTTGCCATTAGTTTTTAAAAAATTTTTCATAAATTTTTTAATTTTTTTAGTGTTTAGACAAATGTAATTTTTCTTTGTAATTGTTTATATTTCAAACAGCTGCTTGATTTTGTGTGTGCCAAACTACCACGAAGAAAAATTGTACGGGCTGTTTCGTGCAAGAAGAAGAAAACTCTCACAAAACCTCTCTCATTTACCCAATTTTCTAGATGATGAAGCTGCTTGAAAACACCTTTTTCTTTTTGTTGCTTATCACTACTTATGTATTATTAATAACTATCACTAAGCTTATGTCCGACATTGGTCGGACCTAATAATTTTTTTTATAGATTTAGGATTTGAATACTTATTGTTAGTTCATATTTGAAGATACAATAAATAATAAACATGCATTAAAAAAAAAAAAAAAAAAAAAAAAATTTACCCAATTTTCGAGTCTTGTATAAATGTAAATTCACGAAGAAATAATTAGGATTCTTTCTAAAAAACAAAAATTAATAAATACAGTGTTTTTTAATCTGTAAACAAATTGTAGTCGAAATAAGCGAAACACTATAAACTTGAAAAAAAATCATCTATAAAGCCTATAGTACAGGACATGTAAAAATCCACATGCACATGCGTGTAGCGATGACGTCACTGGAATTTACAGTATATTACTTGCATTGATTTAAATTGCTGATAGTGGCTACATGCCGCAAGATTTTGATAGTATTTTTCTTCCAAAATACAAATGTGCAACATGTAGCCGAATCCAACATATTTCCTGAGGCAGCACATCTGTAAGCATGTGAATATCTACATATACATGTGTTACTAGTACATGGCATGTAGCAAATATATATACGTCAGAACCACATGCGCATGTTGTTTTTAACATACCGTTTACTATAGCCTTAAGTCTTAAATATGGTTATTTGGATAACTCTGTAACAATTTATTTTGAATTAAATTTGTTTATGCGATACAGGCGAAAAACAGAGATAGCCGCCAGTTCACTTGACAAAAGTATATGGATTTGAAAATACTTTCCGTCGGTAAAAGTATACACAACAAATATAATATTTTAATAGCGAACTCTTTAATTTGAAAAATTGTAAGTCTGTAGAAGATTCACTACCTGAAGCCGTTCAAGAAGACAATAATTAAGCAATTTAGAGACAAGTTTACGTAAAAAACTGATATTTACTTTTTCCTAAAAAAGCTTTTTTGCCATAACCAACACAAAAAAAAGCTGAAGGAACAAAAAATACCGTTATAATTCTAATATTTAATTAAAATTTGTTGCGTTACTTATATTTAGCATAATAATACTTAAATACTAATGGCGTTTTCTTTTCTGAGCAATATGCTGCATTTATGTTGCCTTTTACATTTCTTTGTGTTCTTTTCTGAAGAGTATGTATTATTTTAAAAATTGAACGCGTTCTTTTCCCATGATGTTACCCTTAAAAAGAAGAAAAATGCTACATGTTCAACACTCATTTTCATTAAAGGGGCATGAGTGCAGCATTATATTTATTAACAGCTGTTTTTGTTATTGTCTATGAAAAAAATAAATCATCATTTTCTAGTTCGTGATTGTTTTATGCCGAAAAAATTGTTCTTTTGTAAACGTAAAATATGCAACACTTCTTAAAAATCAGGTGAGCATTTAAAAATGTTGCCAAATCACATGTAGCATATATGTTACACTTTTCTTTTAGAAAAGAAAACACCATAAAATTCAATGAATTAACTGAAATAAAAGTGAAGATAAAAAAGCCTTCTCCTGTAAAGTTTTGTTTTTTGTTCTTAAGTTTTTCATGCGGTTATGGCTCGATATGTATTTATATTTTGTGACTTTCGGGAATTTTTTATTTTATATAAAATTTTAATATTTCCATCCCACTTTTTCCCAAAACAAATACTTAACTTGTTCAGTAAAATATTAATGTTTCTTAAAAATAAATCGAAATTTATTATTGAGGGCTTAGCTACATATACATACATACATATATTATGCGCATTTCGCAGTTGCTAATGCATACCACCAGGGAAACTACCAAAAAAATTCTTACAACAATTAGATATACATAGGGTTTGTAAATAATCGCAGATTTTCATAATCGCGATTACGATTCAAAAATATGCGATTAATCGCGACTATCGATTAAACGCGATTAGTCAAGAAAATATACTGTAACGTTTTTCTCTCTTTAAAAACGCTTTTCCATGGACCCGAAGATTTGCAAATAGCTGGCTTGTCTGCTGCTCGTCACTTACGAAACATACTCTGCCGTCACTCACAGTTGATACACCAACACCTCTTGTCTGCTGCTCGTCACACACGGCACTCACTCTGCCGACACTCACAGTTGATACACCAATAAAGACTCACTGGCTTTACTTACACCCTTACACACGTCTATTCGCTGAGCTGTTCCCTTTACTCGAGTCGACACGATAGACTCCACAATAATCCCATTTCCACGACAAACTTTGCTGTCACTATAGACTGTCCTATAGTTTCTCCTTTTCCCAACTCACGTGTTGTAAAGCACAGACTGCTCTTATATATCAACTCACTACTGTATCGCAGACTATTATTAAGTCACAACTTAATTATTAACTGACTTGTTTACTCGCAACTAGACTTGGGTCGAACTCGTTCACTAGTTCTTTTTTGGCCACAAACCAATGATCAAACCCATTTAAATTACATGGGTTTGATCATTGGTTTGTGGCAAAAATGAACTAGTGAACGAGTTCCACCCAAGTCTACTCGCAACTGACTGACTTGTTCACAACATGTTCGCAACTGACTCACAACTGCAACTCGTTCACAACACAACTGACTCGTTCACAACACAACTGACTCGTTCACAACACAACTGACTCGTTCACAACACAACTGACTTGCCATTGGATGCATCACCCCTTTTTATACTTCACACAAATACTACTAGAAGTTTCAAGTAATGTCTAGACGATTATTATCATCTTAAAAGTTGTTTACAAAGTGCCCAATTAAGTTCATGTGGTAACTATGTATATACATGTGTATATGCATACGTGTGTAAATCATTAACTAAAGCGGCCCATACACTACAACAGCATGCACGCACAATCAAGCGATTGAGTATTCATGCTCGAACCATACAACATACCAGCAAGCTGGTGCAATATTCATTTCATACAAAATTGCGGGAAGGGAGGTTATGAATTGTCACACAGTTTTTGCTGCAATTATTATTGGTATGTTGTTAAAATTAGCAGCTAGTATAACTTAAGTGCTAAAATTCTGTTTTCCATTGAAACAAACTATGTTTCAACAAGTTAGAATTCTTAAATGCATGTTTACTTCATGACAACTTTGCTCAACTGAGCTAATTTCACCATATACAACACAAGCAAGCTGGTACCATCAGCAAAATATCAAACTCTACTTGACATCGCTACAGCAAACCGTACAATCACACAAAACGCCCATACACGACCAAACCGCTGGCACAAACACTTGATTGCGCATGCATGCTGTTGTAGTGTATGGGCCGCTTAAGTCCTGATTCACACATATCAGGTTTAGCTGATCAGTTTTTGTTAAATTTTCTTTTGAACCTGCATTTACGTTCATACACACCGTCAAGTTTGTTTCATCAAGTCTCATCAATTTGTGTTGTAGTAGAGTATTACGAATGACAAAACAAAACGAAAAAGCAAACTTGACTGGTACGGTCGTCTGTACCCCTTTCCATTCTCTTTTCCTCTCTCTCCTAAAAACTCAAGACTTGACGACTCAGACCTGAGTGGTGGTGGTTGTTGTTTACCTTTTGCCTTTCGTTTGAATTGGCATGTATGTATGTATGTACATATGTATGTGAATCTTCTTAATAAGCAGACGCTTTTTGTTGTTGTTTTTGCTTGTTTACTTTTAATCAAGCTTGTATGTGCTACCAAAGAATATATGTATGTAAATCATATAGAATGCGCATCTCATACAATCTAAAATTTTCTATGACGGGTATTTCCAGTACTACCCGTCTAGCGTACACACTCTCATTTCTTTCTGCAGTGTATGCTACGCTCGCATTGCTGAGAGCAGCGTTGCCGTTGTGACATTAAAGTATCACTTTTGACCCCTTTTCGTGCCAATGAAACTTTTTATGACCCTTTTTTCAATTTATCCCTTTGTATCATTTTAACAGAATGTATGCCGTAGGGCAATCATATACACAGTTAAGCATATTAGGTATTAGAAAAAGAGCTGTTCGTCCAGTTGGCGATATTCGGCTCGATGATGTTGATGATTTTATCGTTTTGGTCGATAGAAAAGCCAATAAATAATGGTGAAAATATTGCAAAAAATCTGCACCCAAATCCTTGATTCCAAATGCAAATTATTTCTCGGAGTATCACAATTAAAAAAATATTGTATTTTAACTTACTTTCATCTTTAATCTTAATAAAACTTTTTATAAGTTAGTAAGTAAGTTTTTATAAAATGTTTATAAGTTAAAATAGGTTCAAATGAAGTAAATTTGGAAGCCTAAATTGGGGCCTTAAAGTATACATGTATGTATGTATATAAATGATCAGCATCAAGAAAAGTAAAGTAAAATATAGATGGAAAAACTGAAGTTAATTCATTTTTCTTTTTAACCCCCGACTAAAAAAGGGGTGTTATAAGTTTGTAGTGTGTGCCTGTGTATCTGTGTGTCTGTACAAGCACTCGTACAAACCAAACAGCTGGACCGATTTTGATTTAGTTTTTTCTGTTTGAAAGGTGACTTGATCGAGAAGGTTCTTAGCTATGTTTTAATAAAATCGGTTCAGCCGCTTAGAAGATATCACGTCTTTTCTAGAAATATTCGGGGGTTTTTAAAATTTTAAATTTTTGTTATTTTTATAATTTTTCATTTATAAATCAAAAAAGTAAAAATAATTCAAATAATTAATTAATTAACTACGAACGTATTTCTATAATACCGGCTAGTAGAGTATTTATAAATACAGTTTTTAATTGCAAATAAGACGAGTATAAACCTATTATAGATAGCTACTAAATATAAAAAAATCATGAAATCTAAAAAAAGAGTGGTCAAGTTGCGGCATTTCATATCGAATGAAATTTCAATCGAAATTAAATGCATATTTCGTTCGATATCGAGTGCCGTAATTTACCAAATTACTTAAGATTTATAAAAAAAATTAGAAACTGTAAAAACATATATATAGGGTGTTTTTTTAAGAGGTATAAAACTTCGAATTGAAATAAAGCACAAGAAAATCGTTTTAATGTCCATCAATTTGGCTTTATTGGAAGGATAATTTTATGCCATTAATGTTTAAATATGATTTCGGGCATGTGGCCGCCGCGGCTGGCTCGAATAAAGCCAATTCTACAGGTCCAATTTTCAACCACTTTTTCGGGCATATGGGGCCGTATGTTGGCAATAACGCCACGAATGTTGGCTTCCAAGTCCCCTAACGTTTCTGGTTTGTTGGCGTAGACGAGCGACTTCACATATCCCCAAAGAAAATAATCCAATGGTGTCAAATCACACGATCTTGGTGGCCAATTGACAGGTCCATTCCGCGAAATTATGCGCTCATCGAATGTTTCCTTCAATAAATCGATTGTGACGTGCGCTATGTGGCATGTAGCGCCGTCTTGTTGGAACCACAACTCATCCACATTCATGCCATCCAATTCGGGAACAAAATAGTCGGTTAGTCGGCTCCAATTGCTGTGCACGGTGGCGAATCGATTCATTCGGGTCCTCTTCAACACTTTGCTCTACAGCGGCAATTGTTTCTTCGGTGCGCACTGTTCGACGTCTCTGCGGATGCGTATTATCACATAGAGTAAACGTAGTGCGAAAACGATCCATGGTTAACCGAATTAATTGCTCTGATGGACGATTATGTCGACCATAAAATGGACGGAGCTTGCGGTAAACTTCGCGAACTGAACCATTATTTTCGAAATAAATTTGCACGATTTACAAGCGTTGTTCTTTTGTCAACCTGTTCATGATGAAATGGCAAACCAAACTAAATATTAATCACTTGACAGCTGACAAAATGGCCGCCAGTTAAAAAAGTGATGCCAACTTAAAGTTCTATACCTCAATAAAAAACACCCTTTACATATATTGGACATGGTTTATCTCACTTATTTACTTAAAAACCAGCCTAACTCAAAAAATTTACTTTGAGGAAAAACCATTTAAAGTTTTGTAGAAAATTTTAAAATTCGATTCTGAAGAGGATAACATAGTTATACTATTCTTTCAAGGCATTATGCGTAGTTCTTAAATACATATTTTTTTTAACTGAACATTCTGTATTTCTTAATAAGTTCTTCATTTGGAATCTAATCTTTGACAAGTGTCTACTTTAAGTCTATTTGATAATTGTTTAGTAACGCTAATTTATGTTTACTAGATATACCAAACGGACGACACACTCGTCCGTATTCTAGAATCAAAATGTAAATAATTTAAGATTCAAAGAAAATGTATCTAAACGTCATAAAAAATTCATTAAAACACAGCCACACACAAACTTACATACATATGCAAACATAATTAAATAATACATGAAATTAAAAAAGCATAAAAAAGCTTTGATACAACAACAAATAAGAGAAAAACAAACTACAAACACACACACGCACTCATGTTTTGTTTCTTTTTTTACTTGTAAGCTAATAAATGCGTGTGTAATATGTGTGCATGTAGTAGTAGCAACTTTAAACGCTTATAGCTCCCAAAATACAAAACCGATTTCAATAAAATATAGATTGTGCACATCTGTATAAAAAATCCTTTAAAACCATATAAATCTTTTTAAAATCGGTGCGGTGGCACCAGCGTAAAAGGGATTACAAAAAACATGTTCGCCTATTAATTATATAGATAGATACTTTATGTTTTTTTTGTAAATTATATTTTATAAAGATGAAGAAATAAGGTGTAATTCACTGACTTTACAACTGCAGAATTTGGAAACTTATCATCCTTAAATAAGCTTTATTTCAGCAACAGCAACTTTCCTCCGAAAATCGGTATTTTTTGTGGTAAAACTCGTATATTTTTACATAGTTTTTTTGCAATTGGCCGCATGTTTTGCTGTTGAAAAAGTAGCAAAATGCGACTTAAGTCGCACAACGGCAACGCTGGTGATAAGAGCAAAGAATATAATGCTCTCAGTGTGTGTTTGCTTGCGCTTTATACTTTCCCCCCGCATCTAAAGCGTAAACAAAAAATGTTTAATTTTTTAGCTCAGGTGCGCATTCTAACAATTTATATTCTTTGGTGCTACGCAAGAATGATAAAATACAAGATTACGCCAATAAGAGAGTTTACCGTTAGACGTGACGTCACACGTCTATTGTAATTTTACCAAGTAAACAAATAACAAATTCAGTGTGAACGGTACTAATATTTTGTTGGCATAACACCCCTTCTAGCAGGTACATTATACGAATTACAAAAGGAATGACATATTTATATGTACATATATATACATTCATAAAAATATGTGTGTATGTACATAAGTCTGTATTAAGAAGTGGTTGCACTTTTGTGAGAATAAGCTCTGCTATAAAAACGCTTAAAAAATCTTAATTTTTTAACGTATGTATTGCTGATGTTATGAATGGTAAAGTTTAATGCACCATTGGGTGCGGCTTGAAAAACTCTTTCAGATGATATTTTTTGTTAAATGTTGTCTTGGGAGAAAATAAGCAAAAAAAACTACAAAAATAAGCATTTTAAGACTTTGTATATCGGTTAAAAATCAATTATCTAATTACGGATAATATTAAAAAAATGGTAAATACCTACAACAAAAACAATATTATCTTCTTGTTCGTAAGTAACTGCAAAAGTAAAAAATGGGATTATTATATGTCCAATTTTCTTCACCGAACTTAGCAAAACCATTACTTGTATAGCGGTTGGCAATCCTGCAGTCAAAAAAGCTTTAAAGATTTTTATAAAAAAAATAAACCAAATTATCAGCCAATAGAAACGCAGTGTGCGTGACGTCACACGTCTACTATTTTTGATGTGTAAAGGCTCAGTTAAGGCTCAGTTAGCCGACTGTAATGTAATGTAACTGTAACGTAGAAAACAGCTGATTGATATTTTTATATGAAAAGTAGTTTACGTTACATTTCATCTCTATAACCATTTTCATTACTTTTCACATAACAAAATTGATCAGCTGTTTCTTACTGTTGCAGTTACTTTACATTACAGTCGGCTAACTGTGCCTTTAGCCGACTGTAATGCAATGTTACTGTAACGCAGAAAACAGCTGATTGATATTTTTATATGAAAAGTAGGTTACGTTACATTAAGGGTTAAGGTTCAGTTAGCCGACTGTAATGTAAAGTAACTGCAACAGTAAGAAACAGCTGATCGATTTTGTTGTGAAAAGTAATGAAAATGGTTATAGAGATGTAATGTAGCGTAACCTACTTTTCATATAAAAATATCAATCAGCTGTTTTCTACGTTACAGTTACCTTACATTACAGTCGGCTAACTGAGCCTTTAAACATCTATACGCTAGGGAGTAAAAATCTTTTGACTTTGATTTCTTTGCTGAGATTTCTTTGCTGAGATTTCTTTGCATTGTCAAATCGTTGTAGTTTATACAGACTACAACAATTAACACTAAATTTAAAAAATTTAAATGAAAAGGTGTTCCATCAGTTAATGCAATTTTGACTTTGAAATTTTGACAACTTGCTGTATCTTGGAAACCGTAAGAGCAAAACTCTTGAAATTTTCAAAAACGCTAAAACTAAAAAATCAAAAAAATATAAAATCGCCAAATATAAAAAAATCTTCAAAAACAAAAAAAAAAATCGCCAAAACGAAAAAAGCACCAAATTAAAAAAAATCTCTAGGACTAAAATAAATCGCGAAAAACCGGAAAAATCGCCAAAATTAAAAAAATCCTGAAACAAAAAAATCGCCAATATGAAAAAAAGCACCAAATTAAAAAATCGCCTTAATAAAAAACCCCAAAACAGAAAAAAATCGCCAAAATGAAAAAAATTGCGAAAATTAAAAAAAAACTCAAAAAGAGAAAAAAACGCCAAAACGAGAAAAAGCGATAAAACTGAAAAAAATCCTTTAAACTGAAAAAACTTAAAAAAGGAAGAAGGCTACATCAAAAAAAATGATCAAAACCGAATGTGCGCGAGTCAAAGTCGCACTTTTACTGAATTTATATTAATGGCAATGCGTACACAACAACAAGAACAGCAACAACTAAACGATGAACAACAGGAATTAAAAATTAAAAAGTAAAAGTAAAGGCATTTACCATAGATGAGCACTGCAGTACCACTAAAGTTTCAGTAAAAACAATAAAAAATGTTTAACAAGTAAATTTTTACTGATTACTAAAATTTTTTTCTACAATTTTTATAAATTGCCTAAATGATTTGTTATATGATGAGGTGCATTGAATTTTCAGTAATCAGTAATGCCCGTATTCATAATGAAATTTTACCAAGTGGCTAAATGTTTTTCATACAAAAGTTTCAAAATTTTAATGAAAAAACTTTGCCACTTGCTACAATTTTATTATGATTACGGCCCTACAATTTTACTGGTAATGCAAATTAAATTTCATTAGCAGTAAAAATTTACTAATTTTTTTAGTAATCAGTAAATTTACTGCTTACTGCAATTTTGAACGCAGTATATATACATATACTGCAGTGTGCCCATTTACTAACCAAATAAGTTTAATAAAACAAACAAAAACCAACAAATTCATATTTATTTACAATATTGAAAGTTTTGATACTTTTAATTAATTAATTTAGAAAAAGATACTAAAAGCATAAGTACTTCCAACTTAAATAAAAATTTTCATTACTAGATGTTTACACATCTCCTCTGTGATCGGACTCACATTGCTTCTTTTTTTTTGCACTGGCGTAATCTTTTAGTTTATCATTCTTGGGTGCTACGCATGTTTATTTAGTTCTTTGCTCTATTCTAGATGTTTCTTTTCAATGACCCTGTAGGAATATTTTCGCGTAACACTTGCATTGACCCTGTCGGAATATTTTTTTGTGTAACGCTGCTTAACCTAGTCGACGGCCATTTTCGTAACAATACTATTATAATTTTTTCTAAAACCAAAATAAATTGCGCCATGAGTTTTAGCCGAACTGTATGAGTATCAAAAACAATACGAATTATGGGAAATCAATCTTTTGATGGGAAAAGTTTTCAAGGACGAAGTATATTTCTACTTTTTTAATTTAATTTCGTATCCACTCCTGATGAATTTATATAATAATGAATAAAAAAATGCATATAAAAACAGTATTCTGTATACCATTTTTTTATACGAAGTTGTTCATTCACCATAATATAAATCCATCACGTGCGGACACTCACTTATAACTATATCCTTTTTTAGTATTTCTTTGATTTTTGTAGTAATGCGAGGTCCCAAGATAAAACAAACTGCCCCTATCTGCCAACCGAATGAAAAATATTTGTATCAATCATAATGAAATTTTTGAGATATTTCGACGTTTTTTGAAATAAAAAAAGAATATAATAAAATAAAATAATAAATTTAATAAGTGCTTAACTTGAATTTTAATTATCGTTTTGTCTTATAATACTTTTATTGTTTATTTATTTATTTAATTCAGTCTATGGACAGGAAGTATTTTCAGACTACGATAAAAAGGTAAATTTTTCTTAATAACTAAGATTGAATAACTTAGATATACATATAATTAGTAAAATAGTAAAACATCAACAAAAAATACAGAGAGCTATTTTCTTAACGAATGAATATACAAAGTGCTAATTCACACGGTGAAATTTATGACGTCTATTTTTCTTAATTCTCTTTTGAAGTTGCTACCAAAAATTTCTTGCATTCATACGATGTTTTTTTTTGGACGTCTAATTTTACTTCTCTCCACTCATATAGCCAATAAGCTAGAAGAGTAACAATAAAAAATAACAATAAGATAGAAGAGTAACATTGAAACGTAACAACAGTAACAACAAGAGCAATGTAAAGAGAAATATGAAAAAAACCATTGAAAACAGAAATCGAGTCATTTTTTCTACCCCTCTTTCTTCTCTACCCCGTTCGCTAACAAACAAAAAGTCACGTCGAAAAATAGACTTCACAAAAGTCTTCGTGTGAATTAGGTGAAAGTTATAAAATGATAACAAAATTTCAAATAACAGTATTATTTTATTACACTTAGAAGAACAAGTTTAAAATCATTTTTCTCAGTGCTGAACTCTATATAATACTATGATTCTCTTTTCAATTTAAAGTTAATTTCATTGAGAAACACGAAAGCACGGGTTAGTGTGCCATTACGAGCATAATTAGTCCAATGAAAAGGAACATCAAACAGCTTAGTTAACCTGAAAATTCTGGGAGGTATAAAAAATGGTACAGCATGAAGCAAATCAGGACAGTCAATGTATCCGTTAATATAATATCGTACACCAGAAGGGCGGATTGGAGTTTTCTACGTCCTTCTAGAGTACGTAGGTCAATAAAAAGGTACTTAGATTCATTAGGAACAGAAATTATATATAATGAGCGTGTAACAAACTTAAGAAAGATGCGTTGAAGTCTCTGGATACGAGAGATAAGATTTGAGACATGAGGATTCCATATAACGGCAGCATATTCCAACTTAGATCTAACGAACGACGTATAAACGTATTTATGCGTGTACGGATTAGCAAATTCAGAGCAGTTTCTCTTCAGAAAACCAAGCATTTTATAAGCTTTAGGAAGTATATACTCAACATGAGCTACAAACGACATAGAACTATCGAAAACAACACCTAAATCAAGTTTAGAATTCGAAGTGTTCAAATTAATGCCATTAATATTAAATATCACTACAATGGGATTCATGCATAGATCTATGAAATGAAACATGTAAACACTTATTTATATTTAAATGCATGTAATTAAGTTGGCACCAATCGCTTAAATTATTAAGCTCATTTTGCATAGTGCAAATATCACTCAATGAATCACATTTCATGAACAATTTTAAGTCATCGCCATATAACAGATATTTTGACTTAATAAAGCAGCCACCAATATCATTAAAGGTATTCAAGTCAACTCTTGCAACTGTGCAAAAATGCATAATTGCACTTTCTGACGTGAGCAAGCCATTTTGTTTAATATTTGCATAGATATATTGTACTCGTATGTTTGTTTAAACGCTGAAACGAAGTGTTGTAATCAATTCAAATATCAAATATAAAATATCAATATTAATAATATTGGTATTATTTAACAAAATTCTAATAACTATTTTGAGCCATAGGTCTTTTGAAAATAGCAAAATTATGTATGTATTTGTTATCTGAAAATCGAATTTGAAGATTTCTTTATAATTTCTAGCTAAGAATTTTTAAATATTTTTTAATTTTATAATTTTAAAATTAGTTTATTTGTATCGAAAATATTTTCAACGACTTGTTTTTTCATATAACGCTGCAGCCACACGTTCAATAAATGACTTTCAATTTCATTACACATATTGTGTTTCAAAATTCCTTGAAATTGATAGCTGTGACACAAATTGATAATCAATTTTATTTTTTAAATGCCACCGACGAAGAAACAACTCAAATTTGTAGCTTCAATCAATGTGTGCTGTGACCAGCCGTTCAAATTGAAAACTAAATTGCAATTTAAATGGATAGGTGAATTTGAAATCAATCTAGTTTTCAATTCAAAAAGTTTGATTGTGTTTGTGAAAAAAGTGTGAGTGTATTGAAAATTGAATGGAATTGAAAGTCAAAAATTGAACGTGTGGCCCCCAAGTATCGCTGCAGGCAAACGTTCAATAAATGACTTTCAATTTCATTACACATATTGTGTTTCAAAATTCCTTGAAATTGATAGCTGTGACACAAATTGATAATCAATTTCATTTTTTTAAATGCCACCGATTGGATTGGCAATGCCATAAAAAGTTGCACAACTTTGCAAAATTTACCATGATAATCTTGCACTTACTCAGACCCTGACAATTTTGAATCATTTGTGCAAAATAATTTTCTATGTGGTTGTTGTTATATTTTTTGAAAATTTTGCAATTTTGCTTTTCTGCAACAGTGCAACTTTTGACGTGAATACTTTTATTAATTTATAAATTAAATAATAACGGGCCAAGGATGCTCCCCTGGGGCACTCCAGACGTTTGACAATAGGGCAAGGATTGAAAACCTTCAATAAATACTGAGCAAACTCTATTAGATAAGTAAGACTTAAGCCATAGCAAAAAATTGGAATGGAATCCCATTAAACTCAATTTTGACAAGAGAATGGAATGAGATATTTTATCAAACGCTTTAGAAAAGTCTGTGTAAATAACTTCTACCTGGCTACCATGCTCGAGAGCATCCAGACAATATTCACTGAAAAGGGTAAGATTAGTAATAGTTGATCGGCGAGAATAAAAACTGTGCTGATACGGAGAAATCCAAGGTTTAATTTGGGAAAATAACTTTTTATGCACAAATGCTCAAAAATTTTTGAAACGCAAGAAAGCTTAGAGATAGGCCTGTAACATTTTACATCATTTCTGATGCCATCTTTGAAAACTGAAGTGACTATGGCAGACTTCAACCTGCTTATAAATTTCAGAGACAAATTAAAGATAAACGTTAGAGTTGGTACTAAGGAGGTACTCGATTTCTTTAGCAGATAAGTACAGATACCATCACAATCAGATTTTAATGAATTCTTTACCTGAATAATAGCGTCAGATACATCAATCTCAGACAAGACTAGATATCCAATATTTAATTTGTTAAAACCTCTCGAAGTGGAAATATTATCGTTGAACGGTTCAAAATTCGAACTAAAAAAGGATGCAAACATATTTACTGTCTACTCACAAGAATTAGAGATTTTGCCATCTAGGTTGACTATAGATGGAATGTCTGACGATTTTCTTTTAGATTTAACAAATGTCCAAAACGCTTTGGGGTTACGTATAATTTCTTGTTCTTTCGACAAGAGAAACTGCTTATACAGAAATTTATTTAAAAAGTTAAATTCTCTGCTGTAATTAAAAATTTAGCTTGAGATTCGGAATCACCCATATCCAAAAACTTTTTATGGAATTCTTTACGCAAGTTTTTCAGTTTTTTAGGCCATTGGTGTACCATGGTAGCTTATATGGTTTATTGCGTTTAGTTGGGATATTATCTGAAAAAATTTTCAAGACTTTTTTTATAAAAAGTTCATAGCACTCATGGGTTTTTAATCCAACAAAAAGATCTATCCAATTAATGGAATCAAACATAGAGTTCAACACATTAAAATTACAAGCATTAAAGTTAAAAAAGTCATTAACAGACGAGCGTGTAGAATTATTAAAAAATGTTAAATTAGCTATTTCTAATACTAGAGCTTGGTGATGAATATTAGGCGGAGATATCCACAGTAGAGGACTGAAAACTTCATATTTAAAAAAACCAGGTACAAATATAAGGTCCAAAAAACTATTTAATCTATTAGCACAATTATTTACTTGACACAAATTTAGCGCTAATATACTATCAATTAAGTTAATTTCATGACTATGATTTACGTTACTGGGCACTGTCAGATACTTTTGACCAAAGAATATTTTTTAAATTAAAATCGCCTAAAATACAAATATTACCATGTACTGTGAAATTCTCACCAAAGATGTAATGTTAGATATATGTATGTGCGTCATAAAGCTCATCAGTGCTATTGGGTGGTATATACGATACACATAATAAAAATGAACAAGTTAAATCAGAAATAGAAACAATTATCTGATCAAGCAAACCATTATGGTAATCAATATTACATACAGATGACTTAATTGAGCTTTTTACGGCAATTAGAACTCCTCCACCCAGTGATAAGCCAGTAGAAATAGAATTCCTATCCTTACGGAAAACATTATAGAGTTTGGTAAAATTCAGCATCGTAAAAATCACAGTTGAGCCAGGTTTCAACCAATACAAAAACATCATATTCATTTTGTGATGAGAAATCAAATATGGTCTTGAATTTGGTTGGCATTCCGGAAAGATTTTGGTGTAGGAAAATAAAATAAATGCACATCGATTTTAAATCGTTTCTTGTGTTTTTTATTAGTTTCTGAGCCTACTTGCTTATTTTTATTGGAATTTCCAAAAGCTTATGTAAATTCTCAAATGATTTTTGAAAGTTTGGTTGAAGTCTACTGATGATTTGTTAAAGCGCCAATGAAATGTGAATATATATAGACATGTTTAAGAAATTTATTATTCGACATATTGTCAGAAGTTTATTTTAATTTGAAATTTAATTGCTAAATTAAAATAAACTTCTGACAATATGTCGAATAATAAATTTCTTAGGTGTTGGCATGATACAATAATATAAAGGTACAACCACATTTGACGTATAAAATTAATTCTGACTTTTGTCCCAATTATTTGATTACTGTTTTTTTGTAAGCAGAGAGGAAAGCGTTGCCACACACATATAATGGCAACTTTTATAAATATTAGGAATGTTTTTTGAAATGTGTAATTTGAGTTTAGAAATTGTAGTTAAACACACATTTTTTTAATGTTAATTGAACATGAGAATAACGAAATCTGTGTGTAATAAGACCTACAAAAGCAAATATTTGTTTAATTATTTAATTCAATAGATAACAAAAAAAGCCTCACGGCTTGGGATGAAACTCCGTTCTTAAAAACATCGATATAAAGAAACGCCGTAAATAGAAGCGATACATCGATGTTTTATTAGCGGAATTCACGGTTGTTTCATACATATAATACACATTCGCATATACTTCGTGTGCAAATTTATTGCACACGAAATACTGCGTGTACAACACACATACTGCACAACACACATACTGCGACATTTGCATTTGAGGTAAACACCTTTCAAAGATCTTAAATTTGTTCTTGTTTCTTTGCAAAGTAACAGCAAGCATTGTTGTCGCCGATATCTGGTTGGCTGTTGTGCTCTCGTCGGTGTGAAAGTACAAAAAGCTCTTTATAAAAGTTTGCACATGGTGCATATGGCTTGGACGTAGCTGAATAAGAGTTAATGCTTTGTTGATATATGTATACAACAAACACTGTTGTTCTTTTTTGTCTGCTAAGGACATAGCCTATGATTGGACTAGGAACATGTAATTATCACATTTCTCCTTAAAATGGATCACGTTGTCTAACAGTGTCCTTTAGAATGCTACAACCCGTTAATAATTTCATCCGAATAATGTAAGGCAGCTACGTTCAAACACACATACTCTAATATACATATGTATTTCAGATAAACAGCTTTGTTATTGTTTCTTTGCAAAGACCAAAGATGTCGCCGAGATCTGGAGGCAGATCGCGGCACTCGTTATCGAATTACGAAATATTTCCATATAAATTCTATTGAAATATTTCGTAATTATGTTCGATAACGATTGCCGCGATTGTCCTCGTCAGTGCGAAAACATAAAAGGCTTTTGTAAAACTTTGCACATAGTGCGTATAGCTTGGACGCAGTTGATGTAAGGCAATACACCAGAGAGTATAAAGACAAAGTTCCGCCTTGATTCAGTTAGAAATTTCCTTCTTGTTGTATCTTGCTTGCAGCAGTTGTTGGTGCTCCTGTAACTTATTTGCGGTTTATTTTTTATAAATTTATGAAATAATTAAAATATTTTCCATTATTTTTAAGAAAAAATTAATAAAAAAAAACTCTGATTTCATAAATTAATAAGGTAGCATTAATTTTGAGAGTAAAAAATAATCGGAACAAACGTCAGAAGGTTAATATGGCGACGAAAAGAGAGAACGGTTTTGCCTTTATATTATTGTATCATGGGTGTTGGGTTTAGATTTTATTTTTCATTTTGCCTTATAATTACTTTTATTGTTATATGATGGATTTCTAATTGTATAAAGGTGTAGAAAAATAAAATAGGTTCATATCGCACATAAATTATTTGCTGGGTTTTTGTATTAGTTTCTAAGCCTACTACACTTATTTTTCTTTTGTGATTTTCAAAAATACTATTATTTGTGAATTCTCAAATAGTTCTTGAAAGTCTGTGCATAAGAGGTTTGTGACTATTCAAAATGTGTGGTTGAAGTCTACTGATAATTTGTTACAGCAACAATGAAATATATAGACAACGCTGAACCACTAGCAAATAAATTTCAAATTAAAATAGACATGTTTATTACAAATGTAAACATAAATTTTGTATTCAAAATTTTAATTTAAATTTTTTATGAGTTTAATTTGCCCTCTATGCAAATTTGGCATAAATTCTCTTCTTAAAAAAGGGGACAATTTTTAATCGTAATCGAGCGATTAATGGGTTCGATTACGTTAATTTTTATTTATTTCATCCTTAATGTAATACAAAAGCCTTTAAGGCCAAAAACGCATATTACGATTAATCGCGATTACGATTACGATTATAATCGCTGTGCAAACCCTAGACATACATATTATGTTAAACTTTCACTTAAATAGCGAATATCATACTTGAAATAAGAACTCAATATATCAACACGTTTTTTACTTTCTACTACATTGGCTGACTTTTTTCAATTAATATTTTACGAAACCAGCTAAATATTAATTTTGGGAAAAAGTGCGATAAATATATTAAAACAAACTGACTTAGCTTAATTCATATAACTAACTATACTTTTTAAACTCAGGGGGGCAAATTACGGCACTCGTTATCGAACGAAATTACGAAATATTTCAATAGAGTTTATATGGAAACAAATCCAAATTTCGAATCGTTTCGAATGCCGTAATTTGCCCCCTAAGTCCTGTTAATTCAATACGATTCTATTACTTTAACCCTACAAAAATCTTTTAATGGGAATGCACTTACCTTCATTGATGGTTCGCAAAGTGGTGCACACAACCGCAAAAGAACCGAAGTTAGACCAATCATGAACGCATCACTTGCATTTTGATGAACGAAATTGTTAAGACCAGAATTTACATTATTCCAAAGATGACCACGAGCTACATTAGCATGTAAACATTTTGCTATCCATTGCAGAGCTTTTTGTTTTGTAGATGGACTTTGTACTAATAAGTGTTTGACAAGAGTAAATACAGCATTCTGATGACTCGACATACATTGCCATAGCACAGGATCGGTACCTTTCGACTCCAAACTCAATTCACTGAAAAACTCATATGGTCCACTTTGAGTTTTGGGCATGATCGATAAACTTAACAAGTGACCAAAAAGTGTGTCCATATAAGCACCACCTTAAGAAAAAGACAAGAAATAACACGGAAAATAATATATGTGCATACATAAATATGTATGTATTTCTATATAAATTTAGTGCATACCATTAGTATTAGGATTGGGCATTGTGTAGTCAATTAATACTTCGCCCATTTGTGGTATACGTTTGTCGCGAACAAAGAAACTTAATATCCAAAATACATCTTTTTTCAATGTTACTAAATTAGCCTGACTGATATCTGCTTGGATTTTAGATAGCAATGGATAAAAATTTGCTTTTAAAGCACCCAGCGCTTCAATATGTTCATCATCGGCATAGATTTTTTGAACGCATTGCACTAAAAACTCCATGGTAACTTCAGTGTCTATATTCTCCGACATTTCCATTATATCCTTCCATTGCTCCCAAACATTACGTCCAGGGTATAAATCTGGCTGACGCATGCATGTGCTGGCATTCGTAATAATAAGCGAATTGATTTTTTGGCAATCATTCTGTCGTTCAGGATGATTTTGCTTAGCTTGCTCGCAAACAATATATGCGCGATGCAGATATAAAATAGTATCGATTTCTAGAGCAACATCCGCATTTGGTCCAGCAATTAAATAATTCTTAGTGTCAGTTAACATTAAACGCTCAAATATTGCATGACCTAAGAGCTCTTCATTCATTTCAGTATCTATGCCAACATCCGAAACGACCACATCAGCTAGACACAAAACAGCTCTCTTATTGGTTGAAGCCAACAAAGATGGATCTTTTTTCAAAGTAAATAAAAACACTTCTTCAATTAGGTTTTTGTCGATACCAGATTTAACTTCAACCAAAAGGGCAGCAAATGGATTATCGCAATTCGTCATTTTAATTCTTTCAATGTCAATGTTGGAGCTCAGTGATTTATATTTTTAAATAAATAATTAGATTTTCGTCACTTAAATTATTTCTATTATTTTTTATGTTCAGTTCAAGACAAATGTCAAATTACACTCAGAAAAATTTTAGCAGCTATCTTAGAGAACTTATGTGAAAGCAGGGTGACCCAATAGAGCATAAACATGGTTATTTGGAATTTGAAAAATATAAATTGGGATCTTAAATGCAGTTCAGTGAAGCAGCTCAAAACAAAATAAAAAATATCATATGTGATACGAAATTTAAAAATAAGAAAAAACATTAAAGAAAAAAGTTTGCGGCGGTCCATATATTCCACAGGAAGCTGCGAAAAATCTAACATAGTGTCCACACCTGAGGATTTTATATCATATCTCGTAATATGACGCCGGCAGAGCAACTGTCATTTTTTTTATTAATATCAACACAAAGGCACATACGTTGATGATTTTATATCATGATAAAACAAACTAATATTTGAAAAATACTTGCCAAAAATATCTAATTTTCGTGTTTTTTAATTTATTGATCACCAATAATTGTTGTGCCGACTTTTTTAAACGAAATGTGATTAATACATAAGCGTTAAATGCACAGTAAGACATAAAATGACATTTGATATCAAGATGAATTTATCACGCCGTGTGCTCTGATGATTATATCATAACGCTGACATAATATTAATTAATTGAGTCTATGCGTTACAGTGAGATTACACGAGACATAAGTTTGGAAATTTTTGTGTTGGCAATTGTCAAAATCTGTTGCTAACACAAAAAATGACTGTGTAAACCGTAAATTTTAGTGTTCGAACACATGTTTGGAAACAATTGCTCAAACACAAGTCTGAGCAATTATGTTAGGACACAACCTGTCAAATTCACATTTTTCGTAGAAAACAATGGCGGGAAACTAGAAATAATAAGTTTATTACAAAAAAATCAAGCAGAAGCACAAAATATATGGTCTGTTGCAGAATTATTAAAAAATCAAAACGTAAAACTCGCAATTTGTATGCATACGACAATCTAAGTTTTGAGTTGTAACATTATGCGTCTAGCCACCCCTTAAAATAAGTTTGAACACAAACTTTTTTGAAACGTCATTCTGCCGACGTTATTTCTTATGTTCAGAAATAGAAATTGCTCGTCTATTTGTACTGTTATGAATTTTTATCATGATATCAATTTGACATTCAACATGATATAAATTCATCAGGTGTGGTTACTATGTACAAACCAAAATCAACACTGCAATATTAGAAAAACGTGCAAAAAACAGAGTTGTAAAATCATGAGGCTTTTCTCTATCGCTCCTTTCACCACCTGACTTGTGTAGCACTCAGTGTTGCCATATTTATATTTCAAAAATCTTCAAGTCGAGCAAAAAAAATCTTTTTTTGTTACCAAAAATCTTTTTTGTTATTTGATTGAATAAAAATCAGTTAAAATTTATTTTGTTTCTTGTGAAATATTAAAAGTAAAGCCAAATAACACAAAATATTTACTGTATAGAATATGTGTAAGATCATTATGAAACAAATTAGAAAATTTGTAAGTAGTTTAGTCAAAAAATCACCCCATAATATATTAAAAGTACCAAAAGTAAAATTTTTAAAAATCTTATTTTTAGACAAGAAATCTTTTTTTGTCGTTTTCGCATGTCTAAAAACTTCAAAAATAAGATAAATCTTCACATGTGGTAACACTGATAGTACTATACCTTTTCTATCATATCACTCTCACACTATTTTCTCTTCAACTAACAGGTTGCAAGCACAAAGGGATCATTGTATTCGACCCAAGTGAGCTGGACTCTAAATTTCATCCTTCCTTACCAGCAGCCTGCAACACATACTAACCTAACCTAATATTCTCTCCGGCAAACCATTAACCACCCGAGGATAAATGTATTATGTTTCTTCAAAAAACTTGTTTTGGTAACGCTCCTGTCTACATACATATATCAAGAACTAGCTGATTGTATATTTCTCTGCCCATGTTAAAGTTGGTGCTATTAACATATTTTCTTTTTTAAATTCCTTTGCTATTGTTTTTGATATACATATCGTTGGTTGGTTACTGGTTTGATGTATGGTACAAAAATGTGTTTTCGAGAAAATCGATGAAGAATGTATAGTTCAGTAGTTTTATAAAAACACACGATAGAATTTTTTTTTTTAATAATAAAAGTAATAGATAGAAAAATATCTTCGGCGGCTATTAAGCCGGCTGTGCGCCGAACGGCTTCGTGATTTGGATTTAGCTAATTTTATTAATTTCTTGCCATGATATTATAAACAATAATGATTATGTCTGTAAATGCTCTAGGAGATAATATAATATAAGTGGATTGAGATCAGATAAAGGATTCGGCTCAACACACTCTTGTGGAAAATCCCCCTATTTGTGAATGGCGTCGTCGACGTCACTTGTCTACTCTTTGTCGTCAAAAATTTACTACTATTAACATGCTCCATTAATTTACAAAGCCATAGAGATTAGTAAGAGATTGTCAATAAGATCCAATTTTTATCGGTAAAGAATATAAAAGTGACAAAATTTGCTGTCGTTTTGATGTGACGTCGACGACGCCATTCACAATAAGGGGGAATTAAAAGATTTTAAGGTTGAGTAATTAATATTTTTGAGAATCTAGGGAGCTTTCGCGCAATTAATTTGTTTTATTATATAGTTGCACGTTTCGTTTGGCATCAGGGAATTCGAAAGAAAAGGATATGTAGTTCTGAAATTTTACAGACAGCCCACCGATATAGTCCACAGCTTATTGCAAATGTACTAAATAAACCAAGCCCTATTTCAAGGCACATTTAATACAGGTACATGCATTAGACAAAACTCTGTGGCAACTCTGTGCTTCTCACATAGCTTTACAAAGTAATTGTCAAAAATTTTTATGCATCAAACAAGGCAAAAAAGTAATTGTCAAACGAACTCTTCGTTATAAACTTGTAAACAAAAAATCAGCGGATGAGCAATATGCCTGATACATGTACCTGTTTGATATGCCTTGGCCTATTTATTAGGTCTATGCAACTCTACAAAAACACAGCAACACAAAAAACAACTTTGTGTTTCAGTTGTCAGAAACACACACAAACATGAACTAAAGTGTATGGTGCTAACCAGTGATGGGAAAGTTGCACAATTGTGCCATTTTTGGCACTATTAGATGTTAGCTGGCACTGTGGCACTCTCGTTCCTTTTCTGGCACTTTTTGTCTATTCCAGCCATAACCGCCAAAAAAAGCTTAAGCGTCATATTTTTTAATTTCGTTTTTACGAAAATCGATCGTAACAAATCGATTTTTGTCAAAAAATGAAGCCCGAAAGTCATTTGTTTAAACTTTTTGGCAGTTATGGCTGGCATTAATTTGCAACTTTTCTTATTCCAATAAAAAGTATTATTTTAGTATTTACGTTGTTAAGTATTGAAAACTTGCGGCCCTATTCACAACGTGCGATTAAAAGCTAACAGGGACTGTATCGGCTAGTTTTGTATGAAGAACTTGCAGTTAAAGTTCATTTTAAGTCTTAATCATACATTGTGAAAAGGGACGTTAGTAGGCTTTGAGGCGGATATTTGTTCGCTTATAATGGGGAAAAGTAACGATGTTCAATGAATGTTTGCTACGAATTATTAGAAGAAATAACAGCTGATGTCGTAAACATTTTATAAATATCCCCAAAACGTTGATTGTCTCGTCAAACTATTTTATATAGAGTCCTGGAACAATGGAAGTTGAAGAATTCAAAAACCAAATAGTATTATCTCTTTTTTGTCATATTGGAAAACTAAATATATTTTCAATATAGCTTCAGAAAATGTTCTCAGTAGAGACATAAATATTACTGTTCCTTTTGTTAAACAAATGTTTCCAAACTAAAGAAAAGACACTGAAAATTTAAAAGTGAATACATATCTATATCACACTTTGAAGATTTATAAAATTCCTTATCTTAAGTGAGAGTGAGTTTTGGAAAGATATCGGAGACGTGAACAATAATTTCAATATGCTGGCATAACATAGCCCCTTGTAGGCAAATTCGGTGAAGTAAACGGTTTTCGGTTTTATGTTTAAAAGAACAAAAATTGTGCGGCTTAAGAAGTGTTTTCAACCTTCACTACCTGTCTTCTCTATCACTATCCCTCTTCTAAAGAAGGTAACACGTAGTAAGAGTACTACGCATTCATTGCCTGAGTGTTACTTCTCTTAATTTTTTTTTTATATTTTGGAAATAGAGAAAAATTAATTCCTGATTAATTAACTCCAATTTATTCACTGGAGCGATGTATCCTTTAAAATCATGTTTTGTTCAATTATATAAAATACTAGCTGAGGTCACTAAATGTTGCCTTGCGATCAATAATTTTATTTCCGTCACATGTTTCTTATATATATACATAAAAAACCTGTTTCCAATTTCATAAAAATCAGTTCAGCAGTCACTTTAGCATTCGGTTAGGTGACGGCCCAGCAGACAGACAGACTGAAGGCGGAATGTAGGGGCGAACAGCGTATTTAGGTTAAAATGATTTTATTTTTCTTTTCAGTACGTAAGCTATTGCTTTAATAGATCTCTACTAAAATGATAATTTATATTTTCTAAGTATAGGAGGTTTAGCGCCCGTGGAACCTGTCTAAGGCACATTAGTTGAAGTTTACTTAGCCTATGTCCGTAAGGAGGTGCCATTCTTATTATGTTGAAAAAAAAATTATGTATAAACAGGGAAACATAGAAACTTTTACCTGTTAAGATCAGTTAGCTGTATTTCTTGTAAATAAGTAGAAATTATGGCCTATTTCGCACCTGCGAAAGAAAACGTTCGACTTACAATTTATTAACATATGAAAATTTGTTTTTGTTTTCAATATAAATTGTAAGTCAAACTTTTTCTTTCGCAGGAGGGAAATAGGCCAATAACAAATTATACATAAATACACAATGTACATATGTGTGTAAACTACTAATTTTGGAACGTAGTTTTTGTGATATTCATGGAATTTTCCAGCTACACACAATAATCATTAAAGGACCATAGTATACCAAACGAACATCAATTGCCAACATTTAAATTATATAAAAAGTGGTTTGGCACTATTAAAGTGATTTTGGCACTACTTAAAAACAGATTCGGCACGAAATCAAGTTTTCCAATTCCCATCACTGGTGCTAACAGCTTTTGACAGTTAAAACACGAAAACACCGAATATCATCAGGACGATTGCGTTGACCTGATAAATAGGCCTTGAAATAATCCTTCTATTTGCAACTCTGTCAAAAATTGCTTTTGCCTCAGGGTTGCCAGAAATGCTGATTTTTCGACATTTCGTCGATTTTTTCATTAATAAACAAACAAATACCGATTTGCCGATTTTAGGTAAAAAAAAAATGCCGATTTTGATCAAATCAACTGAAAATCTGTCAGTCCGTGGCATGTTAATTATGTTTCATCCTAAGTTATAATAATATATTAAGAGTAAAAAAAATTATTTCTTGTGTAAAAAAGAAAGGACCTCCGATGCGGGAAAAGATCTCCGACAATACGGAGTTTATTGAAATTTATAAATCTTTACCGTGCCTATGGTAGAAAGTTAAATCAAAAGACAACAGCAATAGTGTTTAAAGAGCAGGACTATGGAAAACGGACTTTCGATACATTTGATTTAAGTGCATTTTTAGATAACAGTATGACTGTCAAACATTCATTCATACATTATTCATAGCTTTTTATTTGTTAAAAATTATTTATTATATCATGTTAAAAAAATAAATGGAACTATTTGCAAGTAGTAAAAGATAATGCGCCTAAATGAAATTAATATAAATTTTAGTGTTTCCAGTAATATGTAAACAATATAAAAAATGTTGAAAAAAATATTGAAGTTTTGTAATTCTTATTTACGGTATCCACCTGACATAAAATGACTAACTTTAACATTAACTTGAAGTTAGTTAGTAGACTGCTCAGCTTGAGTTAATGCTTTTTTCATATTATAACATTATTGTTAGTCCATTTATTTTAACAACTCAGTTATAACTACAGCAAAGATCCATATCAGGTGGGGACGTAGAGTTAACAATGTACTGAGATTTTAGGGTTTTGTAAGCTTTTGGAAATAGTGGTTGAATTCTAAATTTGTTTAAATTTTTATTGATTTTGAAACACGTTAAGCAATAAACTAAAACATATATGTAATAATAAATTAAATAATTATGTATTATCATTTTATAAAATACGTGATATTACATACGATTGTTATGCCCATTTCTTGACTTAATAATCAAACTGTAATTATTTTTAAGTTCTAATTAAATACGAAATTGTGTTTTTGAGTGCATAATTAAATAATAATTAAATGCCCAACCGTGTGTAATTAAGTATTATTTAAGTTTTATGAGCGCACCATATGTTTTTATGCGTGTGTGTTTATTGCAAACATCCACATGACCATCATGTGGTTGGGTTGAAAACATCATGTGGTCGTATTAGGACGAATTTTGTTTAATTTGCATAAATACATAACATAAATAATTATTTATTTATTTATAGAGCCATATATAGTTGGTGGAGCAACATAAAAATTCAAATATAATTATTTATGCAACAAATATTAAAACAATAAAGATTATACAACAAACAATGGTTAGAAAAATTTAATCTTCATAAAGGCATACATGTATACATATATATATATATATATACATATATATATATATATATATATATATATATATATATATATATATATATATATATATATATATATATATATATATATATATATATATATATATATATATGTGTGTGTGTGTGTGTAGATAACTAGTCTCCAAAATAACCTATTTATGAACCTTTGGGTTCATAAAATGTGTTTTATGCAATTTTAATTTTCTGCATTTTGATAGCACAAATCTTAAACAGCTGTTGTTTGGAAAGCCTTCCATAATATTTGGAAATTTTTGCTTGCTGCCGTACTTTCAACGTAATTTAATAATAACTTAATTTTACAACTTAGTTTTAAATAAAAATTAGCTAATTACGTACTTAATTTTTAAGTTAAAAACTAGGGGTTATTTTCGTCTAATTAATAAAAATTAATGAAAAACTCATGCTGATTTTCTTAACGATTTTCGAAATTAATATGCCGAAAATGCCGTTGATTTTTCAAGAAAGTGCCGATTTTTCAGTAGAATCTCCTGGCAGCCTTGTTTTGCCTGTGTTTGCTCTCTCAATTCTGTCTTTTTATTTTTCGCCGTCATTGTGGTCGGTCGTCGGTTGAAAAAAAGTTGCTTTTTACGTGCAAGTACGAATAAAATTTTTTCAACTTAAAATAATAATGAATTATATGTATGTATAAAAAAATAAGAAAAGAAAAAAATATAATCCAAATTTCTAAAAAATAATACTGAAATGTTTTCTGGCCACTAAAATAATTTGTGAAAAAGAAAACGTCTGAAATTGTGTAACCACGAGAAGGTCGAATATACGGAGTACTTAAAAAAATTAAATAAAAAAAATCATACTAAGATAAAATTATACACACCTTTTTCCAATTATATGAAAATAAAATTGTACATACTTTTTCAAATTAAACGAAAATAAAATTGAATATAAAAAATAAAAATTGAACAAGTGCAACCAAAGGGTTGGAGAAAATAAATAAAAGTACTTAATTATGTTTTAATTTTTCACGAGTATGTGTCGTTTGCGACAGTGTATATGAGCCTGTATAAGTGAGTATGAGAGTAGTGTTAGTAAAAAAAGCAATCATTTATTACTCAGGTGATCAGAAAAAATAATTAACAATTTAAATGCATTCTTATAAAAATGTCCACTTATGCTTGAGTTTTTATATAATTTATTATTGTATATCGATGGCAAAAGATTTTTGTTATACCTACTTTAACAGGAAAATTAAAGAAAAGAGATACAAAGGATAAGTGAAAATGTAAACAAAGTGAAATAAAGATAAAATTATGTATTTGTAAATATATAAAACAATGCTTTTTTGCAAAACAAAGGAAAAAAGAATTATGTAGATATACATTTTCAGTAAGGATAAATTAAAAAATAAAAAGAATAATACAGTTGATCTTTACAGAAATTATGCTGAAATAAAAGGCCGTATGGCTATTTTGTATTACAATGAAATAAATAAATTGAAATTGAAAAAATCTACAAAATCACGATCAATACTTTTTTTTGGGAAAAGATGTATGTACATAAAACTTCATACATACATACATACTTACATACAGTTGGTCAATTAAATTCATCTGCAAGGAGATAATTTCAACATATTTTAATAAGGATAAGGATAATTTTTATTACCTTCAGCGGTTTCAAATAATTTCATAAAATTTGATTTATTTAGTTCGATACGTGTGTTTTGATTTTGTGGATTGCATTGTATATGCATTAAAGTGGGTCTATTTGTATACAAATACCTATATGATAACTAAAGACCCCGGGGGCTACAAGGTATACTAAGAAGCAGCTTTGCCCTAGAAAATATGGTTTTAAAATATAAATATTTTTAGCACTGGATTCGAAGTGGTTTAGAATTCGTCGTGGAATCATTTTTTCCCTACTACTATTTGTCGAAAAATTGTCACACCCTAATGAGTATAACAAGTATACACCTTTTAGAGATGGGTGAGTGAGTGATTCTTCCTTAATCATGTTCATGCGCACTCATGGAAGCGAAAAGACATGGTTCTTATGACGCAGGTTTACGCTAGTAAAGAACTCACCAAAAAACAATTTACAAATTAGTTAATTTCATTAAAAAAAAAATTTGTATGTCTATCATACGCACCTATGTTTTTCTCTATAACCATTTTCATTACTTTTCACATAATAATATCGATCAGCTACTGTTCCTACTTTTGCAGTTACATTCCATTACAGTCGGCTATCTGAAACTTTCTGTTCTGTTACGAATCGGCTGACTATTTTTTGCTCATTGAAATCTTATACAAAACGTTAGTTTTTCTGTTTCGGTTCGACCTGTTAAAATCAAAAAACTTTTAAAATATTTGTAATGCCGTGTACACATCTGACATTTCTTGTAATGTCGTTTTGTGGTAACATTTTCAAAATGTGTGCAACGCCGTTCACATTATGTTTTTTTTTTTATATGGAAGCAAGGCCACACAACTAAAAATATCGGAAATGGAAACGTTTGTCACTATTACAAACTATTGTGATGTCACAAAATGCCATAATGTGTACTCGGCATAAGTGACAGCATAAATAAAATTAAAACATTTTGAAATGAACTGTGATTGTGCTTTTAGGTATTAAAAAATTAAATTTTTACCAGAAAAACATAATATTATGTTGAAATATAACAATATAAGATGCAAAAATCATCACTTTAGTGGATAATTGTGACTGTTGTCAGAATCAGCTGATAAGTTATTACAGAAAAAGTAACTATTAAAATTTAGAAACAGAACATCAGCAGAAAGTAAAGACTAATGAACGTAAAGATATAGGGTCTAATTGTGTAAAACGCAACGCCAAATTTTATATGGAATATATGGATCTTAAATTACAAAAACAAAATACATATAAAATTTATCAACGCCAAGCTTTGCGTTTTACAAAATTAGGCCCTATTCATACAGGATAGACTCGCCTGAATCCGCTTTGAAAATTGTTCTTTTCCGATGTCAAAATCAGTTTTACGTCAAATTTTAAAATGTGTATTTTGACATTTAAGAAGTGATGTTTGTTTATATATTTTCGTTGTGAGATTGGAAAAGATGTACTCACCTGTTCCGTGGATATCATCTGATATAAACTCGTTTTGAAATATGCTTTGGCTTTATTAAAATTAATGAGAATTTACACCAGGTGGTGAGTGTCAAGGGAAATTCACATAAGATATAAATGACTCAATTCGCTTTGGCAAAATTTATACTTTTTATGTAAAAAAAACGTACTGAAAAATACGTGTTGACATCAAACGTGTTTTTCATATAAGAAACGATAAATTTAACATAGTGTGTTTTGACATTTTTACTCATATGATCTGTCGAGATCAGTGTTGTCAGATGTGGCGATATCTCGCCAAACGTGGCGACAAAAATTAATATTTGGCTATAAAAATTTTGAAATGGCGATTGGCGATTTACTTGGCGATATTTGAACTCATTGGCGATATTTTTGGCTATATTATATAATGTTGAAATAATTGAAATTTTTTACGTGAGGAATTTTTTCTATAAAATAAAATATTTCGTGCCAAAAATTCTAAATGTTGTTTGTAACTCTTTATCTCAAACAAAATTTTTTTTTGAAATTTAAGAAGTTTTAAAACAAATTGTGGGCCACAAAATCTAATTTGCTGCTTATGAAACACAGTGGGGAAGCTTCCATTTTGATTATGAAGCACCAAAAAGTCTGCTCGAGTTCTCGCCTATAGTGTATGACTGCGACGATACTGCTGATACTTACCACTTCAAAGATATGATATCGAGCCATAACCGCTAAAATAGCTTAAGCGACACATTTTTTCGACTTTTTTTTTTTTTGACGAAAATCGACTATTTACGATCGCAAATAATCGATTTTGGTCAAAAATTGAAGTTCGAAAATTATGTCGCTTAAGCTATTTTGGCGGTTATGGCACGATATTGTACTTAATACATATTTAAGTAAACGCTCATTCAGTTTTATCACAAATTTAAATAATAATTTTGGTTGCGGTGTTAAAGTTCAATTTATGTTATTTGGATTGATCTTTTAGAATAAGTATTTTTAAGTATTTTTTATACGCAAGTATTTATATGTTAACGTAAACACTTCTCTTAATTTTTCTTAACGACATAATTTTTATGTTTAACGATAGACGTTACCTACTGAATTTAAAATTTAACAACATTTGTAATTTAATTACAAAATAAAAATATATTTTGTTGCTAAAATTTATTTTTTTTATTACATTCTCGATATTTGGCGATATTCGACAAGTTATTTGGCGAGGAGGCGGAAAATAAATCTGACAACACTGGTCGAGATCACCTGTTATGAATTCCCCCTTCGAAGAAGCGAATTGATACAAACCCGCCAAGGCGTATTCATAAAAGTTATACTCACCTCAATTCGTTTTCCGAAATTCATACTTGGGATGTCTAAAAAATTTATTGAAAAATGTGTGTTGGAAATGGAGTAGAATCTCGAAAAAGTAAAAGTTAATCAATCGCTCGTCTAAGTTAACCGAATTTCAACGCTCATGTGCTGCTCTAAAAGATTAAACTTTTCAGACAACTTTTCTTAACGTAAAGGGCTTTGGACACGATCAAAATGCTTGCTGTCAAGTTCGTGTACGTGTGCTTGTCGGCTTGATGTTACCATGCTTGATGCCCCACCAAGCATTCATTTTTATTTTGATTTTGTGCTGTTCGTTTGGTTGAAAAAAAAATGTATAAAAATGTCTAAATAAAGAAATTCAATAACAATAATGGCAGCACTGCTTACAAAATTCTAACACTTCTTTTTCTTCTTTTTTCTTCACCAGTCAAATTTATATTTTTTAATTCCGATATTTTGGGCAACCGTTCATAATGGAAATATAATTATAATGAAAATTTGTACGCGCTTGATGGGGTAACAATATACACGCATTAACAAGTGACAGCAAGCATTCCGAAAATCAAAATTTTTTGATTTTCCATCAAGCATCGTTGGTGTCACACATACTAACAAATTTTCACTCATACTATAACCAATCTCAGCAAGCATTTTGACCGTGTCTAAACCCCTTAAGAAATTTTTAAGCCATATTGACCATATTTAGACGAGAACAATTTTTAAGTCGCAAAATTTTTCTTTTCCAAAACACACGAGACTAATTCATCTGACATGATATAATATCCACGTATAGTATACATCGTATACACAGCTTTGTTGGCAGAACTGTTTGTGGAATAGATTGGAGAAACTTTGTAGAGACAATATGCTCCGATAAGTATTAAGTGAATAAAAGAGAGAAATACATAGCTTTGTGTGTGTTAGTATTTTTTGTATAGATTTGACGTTTGCCTATTTTTTAACGTACTTCAAAAAAAGGAGGAGGTTAACAATTTATCTCTATTTTTTAACACCCGACTAAAAAAAGGGGTGTTATAAGTTTGTAGTGTGTGTCTGTGTATCTGCGTATCTGTGTGTCTGTCCGTGTCCACGTACAGGCCAAACGGCTGGACCGATTTTCATTTAGTTTTTTCTGTTTGTAAGATGACTTGATCGAGAGGGTTCTTAGCTATCTTTGAAGAAAATCTGTCCAGCCGTTTAGAAGATATAACATCTTTTCTGAAAAAAGTCGGGGGTTTTTAAAATTTTTAATTTTTGTTATTTTTTGGGTGTTACTTATAACTCGGTACATTTTATTTATTGAATTTTATTTATTTGTTTATTCAAAATAATATAAAGCCTAACTTACCGTTTACATATGCAAGTACAAGTGCAAGTAACTCAATACATCGACATATTATTACTAATACAATCATAATGCTACAAGTTGTAGGCTCACTGGCAAGAGATTTTCATTACAAGTAATTTTTTCACTTGCATGTAGGAGAATTGTCAAAAATAAAAACAGTGTTACCCTTTGGGGATTTAATTTTAATTTTAATGGATAGCTTACATGGAATAATTTTTAAAATGTTATTATTTCAACTTATATACAGAAACAAATAAAACAAAAAGTAAGAACATGTAATCAAATATGACTTATTATTGATTTGCAATATAAATTTATAATTTATTTTGGTACAAAGTTGATCACTAAATTCGTTTCCCTGTAATGTTCCTATACCAAAAATTTGGCAGCCCACACATTAAGAACTAATATAGACAAAAAATGTACAAACAACGCACAGAAGAAAGAGAAAAACGAAATTTTCTAATATTTATAGTAACATATAGAAAAATTAAAATAAACTTGCACTTGACTGTGTAAACAATCAAGCAAGTTGCGAGTATTTTTATTATTTCATTCAATGTATTGGTTGTTAATACGTACACGCAACTTGTAACAAGTTACCTGCATTTGTAAATGAAGCGTAAAAGGCCAAACTTACACATATATTACTTAGTGTTAATAATGCTCATGTATATAAAATTAAAATATATTAATTACAATAATATAAATTTTAACTAAATATAATAACAAAAATTAAAAATTTCAAAAACCCCCGACTTTTTTCAGAAAAGATGTTATATCTTCTAAACGGCTGGACCGATTTTCTTCAAACATAGCTAAGAACCCTCTCGATCAAGTCATCTTTCAAACAGAAAAAACTAAATGAAAATCGGTCTAGCCGTTTGGCCTGTACGTGGGTACGGACAGACACACAGATACACAGACACACACTACAAACTTATAACACCCCTTTTTTTTAGTCTTGGGTTAAAAATAAAAATTTTTAATTATAAAAAAAGAAATCTTTTATTGGTCCCCCAACCATAGTGTTCAAAAAAAGTAATTACAATCAGAGGAATTTCAAAAAGCAGTAAGTATTCTGATAGTCCAGATCAATAGCAATACTAGTAATATAAATCAATTTAATTAAGAATAACTCAGTAAAGTATTTTAACAAATCCTATAATATTCGTGAAATTAAAAAATATATTTATGTTTAATTCACATAACATGTATAATATATAGTATAAGGATATATACATATATACACCATATCAGTATAAGTACAAATTGTGTAGATTGAAAGAAATTTAAAAGTTTGAGATGGAAGACATTGTTAGACTGCGAAAAGATGCGAAGTTCAATTGGCAAATGATTCCAATAGCGAGCTACTCTTATTAAAAATGATTTTTCATAAAAAGAATTTACAATTCTAGGAATAGAAATCTGTGATTTCCTCGTCGACCGACTAAAGATAAATTTTTTGGATAATAATAATGGACAACTAGTTTTAATAACCCTATGAAAAAGAATCAAGCAACGTAATCCCAAAAAACTAGGAAAGGTGCACCCTAGAAATTTTATTATATAGTCAGTAATATGCTCCCTGCGGCCAATATTGTAGACATATCGAACAATAGTATTAACAATCCTATTAATTTTGGATAAAGCATTTGAGAACGTCCCAGACACAACCTCCAATCCATATAGAACTTGCGACATCATTAGAGAATAAGCCAACCGGTATTTAATAGTAATAGGTAGATGTGCATTAATAGAAAATAATATTAAAATTATTTGTAGAATTCTGCCAACAACTACATCAAAATGTGGCTCGAAATTTAAGCTTCTATCTGAGACAACTCCCAAGAACTTAATACGATCTAGAAATTCAATTCTAACATTGTTAATATAAATATTGAGATTAATAGTAAAACGATCATATGGGCTAAAAACAATACCTTTAGTCTTGATTGCATTTATCGTTAGATAATTATAGGCAGCGCAGTCATACACAATTTCAATAGAATATTCAATATTACTTTGTAAAACATCAGGAAAATTACAGTCACAACTAAATAGTAAGGCAACATCATCTGCAAAAATAAAGATTTACATATTGATGAATTCACATGTGTGTGAAGATAAATTCGAATTTAACTAGCAGAGACAGGAACCAACATTTCCAAAATAGCATGTTAAGCATATAACAGAGCACTGTTAGCTATTTAACAGTAGTCGCTAAATGGATTATTATTCCAAATCCTTGGAACTGGATCGAGATAGATAATTTTCTTTTATTGGAAAAATTGCTCCAAAATGTAGTTCATGAAATTATAAAAGTATTTTGGTGAAAATATGTCTGGTAGAGCCAATAAATTAGATTTAAGAAAAAACTATTTTCTTGAGAAGATAAGTGCTCCTTTGGATAAAATATGGAAGAGCACACGTACTACACCAATTATGCTTTTTTTGGTGAAATTTCTTGAGAAGATCGGTGGTCATTTGGATAAAATATGGAAGAGCACACGTACTACACCATATAGGTGAGGTACCCTGGAGAGTCCTAAATGGGACCCATGTGTTCACGTTTCTCAAATAATTTTGGGAATTGAAATAATCGATTTTGAAAGATAATTTCCAATAAAATTTTTCCAATAAAAAGAATTTATCTATCCCGATCCAGTTCCAAGGATTTGGAATAATAATCCATTTAGCGACTACTGTTAAATAGCTAACATTGCTCTGTTATATGCTTAACATGCTATGTTAGAAATGTTGATTCCTGTCTCTGCTAGTTAAATTCGAATTATCTTCACACACATAGAAAATTTTAATAAAATATTTACATGTAAATCGTTATCTAAAATGCAAAAAAGCGCAACTAACAAAAATATAATTTTACAGGTGGAGCAAAAAACTAAAAATAAAACTAAGAGACTTGTAGGTACGTCGTTTTATTTGTTTTTTTTTTTTTGTTAATCAAAAACTTGATTTTGAATTTTTGGTTAGTTAAGCCTTTTGCATTTTATCTAACGATATGTATGTATTTATGTCAAAACTTCAACAAATCTTTTTAAGTCAGTTAACAAAAGAATACCTTAAAAATTTGGCATAAATATGTATGCATCATTCTTTCTTTTTTCTTTGTTTTACTCGTATTTCTGGACTGTAACTCAGGTATTGAAAATTTTTTTCCATCATAAAATCACTAATATATTAAATATAAATATTTCTGACGACTGAAATACACAAAACAATCCATCATAATTAATGTGATTGCAATAACAAATAAATAATTAAGGGAACTTTAAAACACCAGACAAGCTTTTTGCAAAAATACTGGTTTTAAATATAATTATGAAAATTAAATCTTATAACAAGCAATTATCAGTTTCATTATTTCTCAATTTACAAAAAAAAATCGGATTACGTTATTTATTGTTTGATTTTCGTAGATTTTTTAAAGCAGATACGGTAACACAGCTTTTGTGTGCTTTTGATGGTAGGTTACATACCTTTTAACTTGCTTACGCAACACGTTTTCGAATATTTTGACACTGCAACCTATAATGCAACCGTCAATGCAGCCCATAAACATCAAAACTTTTTGATATTTTCGAAACTTCGAATGCAACTTCGAACGCAACCATAAATAAGACTACAGACTATGCGACAGGGAAGGCATTGTGAACTTTGAGATTGTACCAAAAACTTTAAAAAATTGTACTTTTTCACCTTAATTGTACTAAAAGATTTTTTTAGTTACATATTTTTATTTATTTTTATTGAAATAATCGACTTTGTTCTGGCTATCGAATCGTTTTCAAAAATTCGCTTGTAAGTTGGGATGTTAAAGCATATGGTTACACCTGTTTAAGTTGAAATATAAAATATAAAAGTTAATAATAGCATTTGCTCTACCATCTGAATTTAGAAAAAAAAATGATTTGGAAAAGGACAAGTTAACATTTATTTTTATTTTCTCGCTGCGTTTTGCTTTCACAGGACTGTTTTCAAGTGAGAATAATATGAGTTGCATGGATCGAAAGTAAAACTGTGGAGATTCCTTAAATGTACTTAATTAGTCATTGGTGTTCTATTGTATTTTCCGATTTTGAATAGTACCAGAAAAGGTACAAAGGTACATCACTGCTATGCGACCGACAAAGCAACCTGCCTGGTTGCATAAACACATGGCTAAGTCTGTGCCTACCATGACAGTATTGTTGGCAACCTTGCCAGAATTGATTTTGATTACTTATCATCAGGGCAAGTTTTTTTGGCGCATGCCATTTTTGCCCTATTAGCCATTTCTTTAATTATTGACATTAAAAGTAATTTTTAGTCCATTTTGCCATAAAATACAATTTTTGCAATCTAGAAAAAATGTTTATATGTAAGAGTTTTTGGAACGTAAGTTCCTTATGGCGCGCCATGCATGTAACACAAAAATTTTTTGAAAATTAAAAAATACTGGTGAATACTGGTAACAACTACATAGCATAATGGTGCTGCATAGGGTTTGCCAAAAACCGTGGAAATTAGAAATCCGCGGTTTTCGGTTTTACGCTACTAAAACCGGTCGGTTTCGGTTCGGTTTCGGTTTTAAAAATATGCATGTATATAAATATTGTTACGAAAATAGCCGTCCACAATGTTAAGCAGCAGTACACAAAAATATTCCAACAGGGTTAATGTAAATGCTACGCGAAAATATTCCTACAGGGTCAAAACAAAGAATAGTCTAGAAAGTAGCCAACAACTAAATAAGCATGCCTAGCTTGATTAAACAAGCAAAAGCAACAACAACAAAAAAAGCGTCTGCTTATTAAGAAGATTCACATATTTGTACACATACATACATGCCAATTCAAACGAAAAGCAAAAGATAAACAACCACCGTGTGTTGCTTAGTTAATGATGTACACACGTACGCATATACACATGTATGTACATAGTTACCACATGAACTTAATTAGGCAGCATATAAGATGATAATGATCGTCTAGACATTGCTTGAAACTTCTAGTGGAATTTCTGTGAAATATAAATAGAGGTGACGCATCCAATGAGTTAGTTAGTTGCAGTTGTAAGTCAGTCGCGAACAGTTATAGTTAGTGCTAATCAGAAAGTAGTGAAGTTAAGAACTCGTTAATCAGTTGATAATTAAGTTGTGAATTGATAATAGTCTGTCGTGGAATTGAGATTATTGTGGAGTCTATCGTGTCGACTGGAGTAAAGGGAACAGCGCAGCGAATAGACGTGTATAAGGGTGTAAGTAAAGCCAGTGAGTCTTTATTGGTGTATCAACTGTAAGTATCGGCAGAGTGAGTGCCGTGTGTGACAAGCAGCAGACAAAGAGGTATTGGTGTATCAACTGTGCGTGACGGCAGAGTGAGTCTCGTAAGTGACGAGTAGCAGACAAAGAGGTGTCACGTGATTACTTGTGCAGCCAGCTAAGAAACGTGCGTAAACTACAGCGAGGAAGGCGCAGTGGTAACCAGTTGTGAATATTTGTGTGTAATTTTATTAGTTTAAGTTGTGTTAGTTTATATAAGCTCTTGAGTAATTTAGTATAAGTGTATTTGTAAATAAAACTTGTATCATTCTTAACCCTAATTACTACACTCGGCTCTTGTATTCATTTGCAAATCTTCGGATCTACGGAAAAGCGTTTTTATAGAGAGAAAAACGTAACATTTGGTGTCAGAAGTGGGATTTGCAAATACAAGCGATACGTTTAAAAAGGGTTAAGCGAAAAGCAAGAGTAATAAGAAAAAGAGAACCTCACACGTTTGAAAAGCTTAAACGTGAACAAAACCACATACGTTTGAAAAGGTTAAACGTAGTAATTGGTTTTTGAGGAGAGATGAAATTTCAAGAGCTTAACGTGGAGCAACTCAAGCAAGAGTTGAGTAAGAGGAAATTAACGACAACTGGTGACAAGGTAATACTACAGGAGAGATTACTGCAAGAGTTAGAGCAGTGCAATATCGACATAGAAAGCTATGAGTTCAATGAAAAAGAAGAAATTGAGTTATGTACTCGTGCAGCAGCAACCAGTACAGACATCGGTGCAATGTTTGCTGCTATGATGAGTAAAATGAAGGCGAACCATCAGAAACTTCTAGGCCAAACGAAGGCAGATTTTCAAGAAATTTCTAGAGCCCACAACGAGAAAATTCTAGCTGAAGTTAGGGCCACAAACGACATACTTGACAAATGGAAAGCGAAAATTGTGACTAACGTTCAAGAATCATCTGGAGCTAGCAATGAAAAACGTCAGGAAATTCCTAAAGACGCAAACAGACGGGCAGATGGTGTAGAAATGCAAGTCAGTAAATCAGACGAAGAGATTTCTGACTTGGGAAACAGCGTCTACGAAGACATTTCTGCCACAGAGGAAGACGCTGACGAAAAACTGAAGGCAGAAAATGAAATCAACAGCGGTCAGTGTCAAAAAGTTGAACATGAGCAAAGTTTGCCAGAAGTTTCCAGCGAAGTAAATGAAGCTCGTGACATAGAAGTTTCCAGCAAAACAAAGAACGTTGCTAACTTAGCTGATATTAAAGCGGTTTGCGAAACAGCGGAACAAGCTATGGGTGAAATGGTCTCGCTTGCTCAAGGTAAAGAAACTGCTACAGTATACAAAGCGCGCAGTATAAAAGCAGTCAGGAAGAGGAAGACAACTTCTATAAAGAATCTCAGGCGTGTGGTAAGGCAAACTCTAGTCGAGGGACAAGGTAGAGTCAGAGCCAAGGGCCATAAATGTAGAATGGTAAGGCAAGCTCTAGTCAAGGGACAAGGTAGAGTCAGAGCCAAAAGCCACAAATGTGGGAGAAATTGTCATCTCCAGCGTAAAACAAGACAAGCTGTATTGGAAATGCGAAACAGATTCAGTACCAAGGGTTGCAAATGTCAAATATGGTTTCATCTCCAACGAACGGCAAGGCAAGCTGTAGCGGAAATACTAAGCAGAGTCAGTACTACCAGGGGCCACGAATATCGAAGTAGTCACCTCAAGCGTATGGCAATACAAGTTCCAGTTGAGAAACGAGACAGAGCCAGAACTAAAGCCGACAAATGTGGAAGAGGTAGTCGTCTCCAGCGTAACTACAAGGCGTTTAGAAAACGCAGAAAAAGAAAGGCGATGATGTGCCTATTCGGGACGAATAGGCTTAAGTGGGCGGCAGTGTTACGAAAATAGCCGTCCACAATGTTAAGCAGCAGTACACAAAAATATTCCAACAGGGTTAATGTAAATGCTACGCGAAAATATTCCTACAGGGTCAAAACAAAGAATAGTCTAGAAAGTAGCCAACAACTAAATAAGCATGCCTAGCTTGATTAAACAAGCAAAAGCAACAACAACAAAAAAAGCGTCTGCTTATTAAGAAGATTCACATATTTGTACACATACATACATGCCAATTCAAACGAAAAGCAAAAGATAAACAACCACCGTGTGTTGCTTAGTTAATGATGTACACACGTACGCATATACACATGTATGTACATAGTTACCACATGAACTTAATTAGGCAGCATATAAGATGATAATGATCGTCTAGACATTGCTTGAAACTTCTAGTGGAATTTCTGTGAAATATAAATAGAGGTGACGCATCCAATGAGTTAGTTAGTTGCAGTTGTAAGTCAGTCGCGAACAGTTATAGTTAGTGCTAATCAGAAAGTAGTGAAGTTAAGAACTCGTTAATCAGTTGATAATTAAGTTGTGAATTGATAATAGTCTGTCGTGGAATTGAGATTATTGTGGAGTCTATCGTGTCGACTGGAGTAAAGGGAACAGCGCAGCGAATAGACGTGTATAAGGGTGTAAGTAAAGCCAGTGAGTCTTTATTGGTGTATCAACTGTAAGTATCGGCAGAGTGAGTGCCGTGTGTGACAAGCAGCAGACAAAGAGGTATTGGTGTATCAACTGTGCGTGACGGCAGAGTGAGTCTCGTAAGTGACGAGTAGCAGACAAAGAGGTGTCACGTGATTACTTGTGCAGCCAGCTAAGAAACGTGCGTAAACTACAGCGAGGAAGGCGCAGTGGTAACCAGTTGTGAATATTTGTGTGTAATTTTATTAGTTTAAGTTGTGTTAGTTTATATAAGCTCTTGAGTAATTTAGTATAAGTGTATTTGTAAATAAAACTTGTATCATTCTTAACCCTAATTACTACACTCGGCTCTTGTATTCATTTGCAAATCTTCGGATCTACGGAAAAGCGTTTTTATAGAGAGAAAAACGTAACAATATGTATGTATGCTGGAAAGATAAATGTTGATTTAAAAATAACCATCCCTATCGTCAAAAACAAATAGAAGTTTTCTTCACGTGAAATTTTCATTCCCCTAGAAGAGAAAAATGCTATCTTGAATATCCCGTAAAATTTTTTCTCCGCTATCAGTCCACGTGAATGTGAAAAAGGAAGAATTTTTGTAAAGCTTAAAAATTAATTGAAAATCGGACAAATTTAAGTTTAATAAAAAAATCACACACATTTTAGGTTATAAATTAAACTTATTTAACTTTAAAGTTGTACTCATGGAGGTGCTTCTGTTGATTTAGCTTTTTGTCATTAAGTATACCACCGTGGTGCACCATCATGAAGTTTACTGTCTGTGAACCGAAGAGATTCATACTCTATGACAAAATGTGTTGCAGATAATTATTGTCCTAAAAATAAATAATTTTAACTTTTAATATATAATTCGAAGAATAATTCAGTTCGCTTGCAGAAATAAAGTGAACAAAACCAAGGGAAAAGTGAAAAAATTCACGTGAAAAATATTCTGCCTTATCGTGGTTGACGTATTTCAAAAACGACTACGACTATTTGGTAATAGATTAAAGAAGACAGTTTTTTAGGGTTCCGTACACCAAAGGTGAAAAGGAACCCTATTGTTTTCGCTACGCTGTGCGTCTGTCCGTCACACGGTATTTTCTCAGGAATCGTAAAAGCTACGGACCTGAAATTTGGACACAGTATGTAGAACCTTGGCCGCTACAACAACAAATACATGAGAATTAAAAATTAAAGGGTGTTCCAAAACGAGCAACGAAAAATGTTAAAATCCCATGTAATATACATACAATTCTATGAACATATGTATATTGAAACTTGAAATTTGTAAAATTAGTGTATTTTTATACAGACAGACTACAATAATTAACACTAAAATTTAAAAAAATTAAAATTAAAGGGTGGTGCAATTTTGACTATGTAATTTTTACAATTTGCTATATCTTGGAAACCGTAAGAGGCAAACACTTGAAATTTTCAAAAACGGTAAAACTTAAAAAACCGAAAATTATAAAATCGCCAAACAAAAAAAAAATCGCCAAAAATTAAAAAAAAAACGGCAAAACGAAAAAAATTGCCAAATTTAAAAAAAAAACATTTGTAGCACTAAAATAAATCGCCAAATTAAAAAAAATCGCCAAAATGAAAAAAATAACGCCAAAATGAAAAAAACGCCAAAAATCGAAAAAATCGCCAAAACGCGAAAATTTCGCCAAAACTAAAAAAAAAAAAATGTTAAATAAAAAAAAATCGCAAAAATGAAAAAAATCGCCAAAAATAAAAAAATCGCCAAAATGAAAAAACCCCAAAAACCATAAAAATCTCCAAAACAAGAAAATAAAGTGTCAAAACTAAAAAAAGAGCCAAAACTTAAAAAAATCGTCAAAACCGAAAAAACGCAAAAACCGCCAAAACAAACAAAAAACCGAAAAGACCCCAAAAACGAAAAAATGCCAAAACTATATATTATATAGGATGAAATTTGTATTAAATTACATATCTAGTGTTCGTACGGAACCCTTCGTGCGCGAGTCAGAGTCGCACTTTACTGAATTTTCTTTAATCTATTGCCAAACAGTCGTAGTCGTATTTGAAATACGCCAACCACGATGAGACAGATTATTCATGATAAGGGGAACCAAAAAAGGGAAAATATTTCTGGGAAAAATTGTTCGAGGGAAAAAATAGTTACTATAGGGGTAAAAGAGTTTCTCTAATTTGTATTCAACTCAGGAACATTTAGTAGTGAGTATGTGTATAAAAAACTTAAGGCCCAACTATAATATAAATAAGCTAGCTTAAGCAACTGTGCGGTTACATATAAAACGCATGTGGCAAACTATAATGTACTTAACAAACTTTTCGTCAAGTTTCGTCAAATTTCATTTGCTTAAGTAAAGTGCCAAACTGAACGCACATTCCGTAAGGAAACAACTGTTTGTGAATTTTTTAAACTCAAAGAAACAGCAGCAGAAAATATTCATTAATTTTAAATATTTTTTTATTGTTTCTTATTTTAAACTCGGAAAATAAAGCAAAACTTTTATTTTCATTGTTTGTTTTACAATAGACATATACACACATACGTATTTACTTATGTATATTCACTGTTGTACCCCTGCAGTCAGACTGGGGCCAAGTGTCTCTATGTCAACACTAAAATTCTAGTAGTAGTTACATTGTCTACAATTTCTCTTCTATTCGTCAGTATAAAAGAAATAGAGAAAACAGATGTGGTGTATTTCTGGTGGATTTTGCAACAACTTGTCAATATACATAAATTTGTATGTACGTAAGGCATAGAAATGTGCCAGTAAATGTCTGGTTGGTATGTCTCCATGTTCCCATAAGAACTATGAATTCACTACATAGTTAATTGTTTTAGTGTTACTAGTAGATTTTCAATGACAAGCACATGCTAAATGTCTATAGCACAAAGTATTGTATGGGGAATAATTGTAGAGTAGTACTGGCGACAAAGTCAAAAGCGACTCAGTACATTTTCACCATCGAAATTTCCTTCAGGGACTTTTTAGTAGGCAAAACAAATAAAACAAGTAATAAGGTGATGATATATTTATATGTGAATTTCTAATAGATTAGGACATTCTTTCAAATTAGTTTGATTGAATTGCATTCATTTAGGAGTTATGTTAAAGCGTTCAATGTATTGTCGTTTAAACGAAATCTTATTTTTGTGCAGAATTTACCGGCGACAGAAAACACTTCCTGCAAAGAATTGTTATAATTTTCTTAAAATTTTAAAATTTTCTTACCTTTCATTGTTACAGAATGCTTAGTAATGTATAAAAGTCTTCAATGTAAAGTACATTTATTTTAATGTTAAAGTAAAAAGTAAAACTTAAAAACCGACGCTTTTTTTTTGTCGGTTTCGGTTTCGGTTAAAACCGAACGGCAATCCCTAGTGCTGCAGCTGCGGATGTTTTAGATTTCCAGTGCTGCCGTAGTTTTCCGCTGGGTAAGTGCCGGAGAGCTCAGGATTTTAGTCTAGTTTTTGGAAATCTCCAATATGGTTTGTGTCTTTGCTAAAATGTTGGTGAATTGGACCCATGGTTCATGGCAGTGATAGCTCAAGGTTTCTGTTAATAATATCCTCACAAAAACATAAATGTGAAAAAAGCCAAGTTCCTATAGAAAAGTTCGGCCATTAAAAGTAGTGAGATATAAATTTTGACCAAGTTCTTGTTTGGCACAATACCTAACACAGAAATATGTTATGTATTATATAAATTTGTAATCGTAAGGTTGTCATATAATTTCTAGATAATCTGCTAATTTGGCAATATTTTTACCTTTCTGAAAAAAAAGTAATGTACTATATTTGTTAATTTCTTTATATCGGTAAAAATATTGCCAAGTTAGCAGATTATCTAGAAATTATATGACAACCTTACGATTATAAATTTATAATAATAAAAATAAAAAGAAAAAATTTGTTTTACATGCATGGCGCAGCGATTCCAACTTGGTGCTTTTGGCACTTTGTTAAAAACTTGGTGTATTTATTTTTTCAGTGTAAAGCATACCTTTTTCGACTGATATATTTAATTAAATATTCTGATATTATTGCCGAAATAGAGAATATCTTAGATTATTAAACCTTATTAACCTAGGGTTTACACGTGCAAGTGCAAGTTCGAAAAACTCAATACACTCAAACTCTTTCACTAACACAACTACACTTTCGGCACTTGCAGTCTACTTCCAACTCAACTGCCAGGGAATGTTACAAGACAGTGACTTGTTTCACTTGCAGCAAGTAAATGAAAAGTTAGCTAACAGTGTTGCCCTATTAATACCTTAGTACAAATTAACTGGATTTCAGTGTAATGTTATATGACTTTTTACTAATTTTAAATACATTCAAAAGCCAATTTAATATTTTTTTCTTAAATTTTTACAAATCAAGCAGTTAATGAATTTTTTAGACATAAATAACATTGGAACAATACGAATAAAGTTCAATACTATTTGATTCCCTTAAAATTAAACTTTTTTGTGTTATGAACAACTCTGCACTAAAATGCAAACATGCAAGTTGCAAGACAGTCGGGCATTTGTATGAAATTTTCGTTGATAATACGTACACAGAACTTGCATGCAAGGTACTTGCATGTATAAACGCAGGGTAAACTTCACTCGTTTTTCACTTTAGTGCTTTTTATTCTTTTTATATCTCAAAATTACGCTTTTTAGTGCTTGTTATAAATTTTGATATGCTTTTAGAGCCAAAATATGCTTTTAGAGCATCAATGGCATGGCGAGCCATAAAGAACTTACGTACGGCAAACGCTCCGTTATGTATGTATGTATGTATTAGTGATGCACGAATATTCGTATTCGTATTCGAATTGTCGAATATTCGGCCATTTTCAGGCGAATACGAATATTTTTCCAAAGAAATTAAATAAATAAATGCATAAATCCTAAACGAAATTAAAATAAATGACTAAAAATTTTAGTTTGTACAAATACATTTTTTTTTAATTAATTAAAAATTATTTTTTATAGAAATTTGTGCTTTGCATCATTTTCAAATATTATTTAATGACGATCATTAAAATTTTGGGTACTTTTTATTAACTTTAAAGTAGCCAACAAGAGTGTGAAGTGTGCATATAATATTCGTATTCGTATTCGCGAATATCGTTTCAAATAATCGTATTCGTATTCGCGAATATCAAAAATTGACATTCGTTACATCACTAGTATGTATGTGTATATCAGTGCTGCCATTTAAGATTTAAAGTTATAACCGAAAGAAATTTAAAGGCAAATTAATCAGTTTTTTATGAGAATCTTTAATTTTACCAAAAAATTTATTTAAGTGCTAAAAAAAATAATATAACATAAAATAACACTATTTTCAAGAACCAAAAAAATTTACACTATTTTTGCCTTTAGAAATAACCCAGCAAAAAAGTTTGCCTACTAGAATGCAAAAAAGTGTATGTACTCTCCAGTCGTGAGTACTTACAATTTGACTGAATAAGCCATTATTTTTTTATGAGAAGTTCAAAAAGTATGCGGTGCCCTATACTTTTTGCCTACAAATATCCAAAAGTTAATAGATTACTGATTGCCTAAAAGTATTCAAAATATAATGGGTTATTTTATGCTCACAAAAATGCAAAATTTAATAAAATAGCCAAAAATTATAAACAAATAGAATTTTGTAACATAATTATAAAATTTGAACCTTTTTTGGGATTGTTAAAAATCATAATTTTACAAAGCAAATATATGAATACGTATATTGAAGAATATGCGAAAATACTTAGATTTTGTAATAAATATTGTAGTAAACCAAAGTTATTTTATTGTTTTCGAAGCTCACTTTCACGATCAATAAATATTTTTTAGATAGATTTCAGGATTAACTAGGAAGTACTACAATAAGTACCTTCATGTAATGATACAAATAAGTTGTTATTTTATTCATTACAAGACAGTCATTATTATACACATAAAATAATTAAATAAATAAGTACCACTCATTACTTTGTAAGCCATTAAAAGAGTACTACCCATTATAAAATCTTCAAATTTTTTTGCTGGGAAGTAATACATTAAAAATTAATACCAAATGTGACCGCGTCTAGCATCTAAAACACTCACCCTTATCGTGAACAGTTTTTCCCTCGAAATATTTTCCCTTTTCCACAAATTGCAATCGTGAAAAATTTTTCCCCTAAAATGTGTTCACCTTCTTGATTCCCATTATCGTGAATAATATTTTTCACATGGATTTTTTCACTTTTCCCTTTGTTTTGTTCACTTTATTTTTGCAGGCGAACTGAATTAATACACTGCGTAATTTCAATATTATACTTGTAATTATATATTAGAACTTATAAATAATTATTTTTAGGGCAAGATCAATAAATAATGTCCACGATTAATAACAATAATTCCTTGGAACACATTTTTTCATTGAACATGAATCTCTGTTTCACGTGCCGTAAATCTTATGGCTATGGTACAGAGCCCTGCGCCGATCGGCTGAGTGCCGGCTTAGCCGAGCCGCCGAATGCTTTTGACCAGCCGCCGATTTTTTTTCGGCTAATTAGCGGCTGGAAACTAGCCGCCGATTGATATTATTTTTTAATATTTATTTATATTTTTTCGGCTGAAAAACTGTTTTCTGTTTATCTTGGATATAATTATAGATTTGAATCTATTCAATTTGTAAATTTTTCACTAAGTACATATCGTTGACTTAATATAGAAAAACCCTAGCTCATAGTATTGAAATTGAGTTTTTAAATTGAATGAAATTGAAAGAAAATTTTTAAAACATAAGGTCTGTTCATTTAGTTTCCCAGCAGAAACTAGCAACGAGAGAGTAAAGCAGAAACTTACAATACAGTTTTCATTTTTCAGATATTTTTGAAATGATTAATTTGACAACAAAAAATTTGACAACAGGTGGTTGGATAAATATTTTACTAGTAGAAATTTTTATTTAGAATTTTTTGTATCTCCATGTAAACTTTTTGAGTTAATGAACACTTTCCAGTAACAATTGTTACAAATTCGTAAAAAATTTTAGTAAATTACCAAACCTATATTTAGTTCACTCATTTTAGTATTTGAAGCTATGAAATTTTCACTTCTTTCCTATTTATTATCTTATTTCTATTATATTGTTTCCTATTATATTTGAATTTCTCTACCTTCATATAATTGTATTATGGTTATACCTGAAGTTGTTTCAGCCGGCTGACAACCGATTTTTAGCCGCCGCGGATGATTTTTTTATGAGCCAGCCGCCGCCGACAACATCGCTCGGCGCATGTCTCTGCTATGGTATACTAAAAAATTATTTACACGGCGCCTAAAACAATTAAAAACAAAACTTTACACTCTATAACAGCTACGTCCAAACACATATACACTGATATTTGCATTTGAGGTAAACAGCTTTGAAAGCTCTTAGATTTGTTCTTGTTTCCTTGCAAAGTAAGAGCAAGCATTGCTGTCTGTTGTGTTGTTGTTGTAGATATTGTAATCTCGTCGGTGTGAAAGCACAAAAAGCACTTTATAAAAGTTTGCACATTGTGCATATGGCTTGGACGTAGCTGCTCTATAACATTTCATTTGAAACCCAAATTATGTGTATTTCTTATTATTAATTTGTTTGATTTTCAATTAATTTTGAAGCTTTACAAGTCTTCTTCCCTTTTTTTACATTCACTACGCATTGATAGTGGGAAGAAACGTTCCCATGAAATTCACGACAGTGACCTGCGCCGAGCAATTTTGTCGGCGGCGGCGGTTCATGAGAAATTGTTCGGCGGCGGCTAAAAATCGGCTTAAATTCGGCTGGGTCGGCTTCACAATGTTTACGATTGTGTCAAAGAAAATTCACATTTTTTTATAATTATTTATTTTTTGCTCAAACTCACGCCAATTTTTTTAGCAGGGGCCTAATTCCCGCATTCGATTGCGAGCGAGTTATTACTCGAATGTGCGAGTTTTTTAACTTTTGGGATTTTCGCATTCGGTTTCGAATAACACATATCGAAATTTCTAATGACAGCATTCCATAACGTGCATGCATTCGAATGCAACCGTTCGTGTTTTTACTCGCAAGCAAAAAGGCATTCGAAACATAGAACATAACATAGAATAAATTCAGTAAAGTACGACTCTGACTCGCGCACGAAGGGTTCCGTACGAACACTAGATATGTAATTTAATACAAATTTCATCCTATATAATATATAGTTTTGGCAGTTTTTTCGTTTTTTCGGTTTTGGCGATTTTTTAAAGTTTTGGCTCTTTTTTTTAGTTTTGACACTTTATTTTCTTGTTTTCGCGATTTTTTTCGGTTTTTGGCGTTTTTTTCATTTTGGCGTTTTTTTTTCATTTTGGCGATTTTTTTGAATTTGGCGATTTATTTTAGTGTTAGAAATCTTTTTTTTTTAATTTTGTCGATTTGTTTCGTTTTGGCGATTTTTTTTTAATTTTTGGCGACTTTTTTTTTTGGTTTGGCGATTTTATAATTTTCGGTTTTTTAAGTTTTACCGTTTTTGAAAATTTCAAGTGTTTGCCTCTTAAGGTTTCCAAGATATAGCAAATTGTAAAAATTACATAGTCAAAATTGCATTAACTGATGGACCACCCTTTAATTTTAATTTTTTTAAATTTTAGTGTTAATTGTTGTAGTCTATATAAAAATACACTAATTTTACAAATTTCAAGTTTCAATATACATACATATGTTCATAGAATTGTATGTATATTACATGGGATTTTAACATTTTTCGTTGCTCGTTTTGGAACACCCTTTAATTTTTAATTCTCATGTATTTGTTGTTGTAGCGGCCAAGGTTCTACATACTGTGTCCAAATTTCAGGTCCGTAGCTCTTACGGTTCCTGAGAAAATACCGTGTGACGGACAGACGCACAGCGTAGCGAAAACAATAGGGTTCCTTTTCACCTTTGGTGTACGGAACCCTAAAAAGCGAAGAAAAAGAAAATGTATGTTCAGTATTTGACTTACTTTATAAATGAATGAATGCACAAATGTAAGTATAAAAAAAAAACAAATTAAAGAATTTCTAGTAGACTTTAAATATAATAAAACACACTGACCACACACTTGCCAATTGGCAAATAATATTTTGCCTAAGAGTTGTCGGGGAAAATAAAAATAAATTCAGTAAAGTGCGACTATGACTCGCGCACATAGGGTTCCGTACGAACACTAGATATGTAATTTAATACAAACTTCATCCTATATAATATATAGTTTTGGCATTTTTTTCGTTTTTGGGGTCTTTTTGTTTTGTCGTTTTTTGCGTTTTTTTCGGTTTTGGCGATTTTTTTAAGTTTTGGCTCTTTTTTAGTTTAGACACTTTATTTTCTTGTTTTGGCGATTTTTTTCGGTTTTTTGGCGTTTTTTCATTTTGGCGTTTTTTTTATTTTTGGCGATTTTTTTTAATTTTTGCGATTTTTTGTTTATTTAATTTTTTTTAGTTTTGGCGACATTTTCGCGTTTTGGCGATTTTTTTCAATTTTTTGAGTTTTTTTCATTTTGGCGTTTTTTTTCATTTTGGCGATTTTTTCGAATTTGGCGATTTATTTTAGTGTTACAATTTTTTTTTAATTTTGGCGATCTTTTTCGTTTTGGCGATTTTTTTTAATTTTTGGCGATTTTTTTTGGTTTGGCGATTTTATAATTTTCGTTTTTTTTAATTTTACCGTTTTTGAAAATTTCAAGTGTTTGCCTCTTACGGTTTCCAAGATATAGCAAATTGTCAAAATTACATAGTCAAAATTGCATTAACTGATGGACCACCCTTTAATTTAAATTTTTTTAAATTTTAGTGTTAATTGTTGTAGTCTGTATAAAAATACACTAATTTTACAAATTTCAAGTTTCAATATAAATACATACAATTGTATGTATATTACATGGGATTTTAACATTTTTCGTTGCTCGTTTTGGAACACCCTTTAATTTTTAATTCTCATGTATTTGTTGTTGTAGCGGCCAAGGTTCTACATGCTGTGTCCAAATTTCAGGTCCGTAGCTCTTACGGTTCCTGAGAAAATACCGTGTGACGGACAGACGGACAGCGTAGCGAAAACAATAGGGTTGCTTTTCACCTTTGGTGTACGGAACCCTAAAAATCAACCAACTCTGTGAGCATCTAAATAACATATTAACTGATTCTGGTCAACCAATAAAAGAATCTAAAATGTGACTAGTGCTCTATTCTCTAACTTTACACTAATTTTTTATTAAGTTATTAATTAAATTAAAATGAAAATAACATTTATGTAGGTATATTCGTTTCTTTTTTCTGCATATAAGTACGTGTGTATGTACGTACATACATATGTTTTTGCACACATACACATATACAAACATGCTTTTGCTTACAATTTATTCAGTGTTGTGAAATGAATTTGTATATAAATATATTTACCTTTTTCCAACACTGAAACAAAAACTCGATTCGCTTGGTAACGAGTGACATCATCGGAAAATTTCTTGCCTTCGAAATTAATTTCTATTCGAATGCAATTCCGATCACGAAAGCAGGAATTAGGCCCCAGCTAAATTTCAGGGAAAAACTGATTTAATCAGCGTTGCCACGTTCTTTGTATTTTGTATTTTTTTTTGTTATATCGTCCAGTGGTCACTAGTTTACTGCACAGTATATTTCAAATAAATTAATTTTGCGGAAAACTAGTAACCAACTGACGATATGACAATTTTCTAGCGATATTTTCAGTACAATTCCCTGAAATTTAGCCGATAAATCCTAGTAAAGGCTTGCAATTTTTGAATATGTAGAAATTTTGGTCGATATATATGCATGTATATGTATATATATATACATATAAACGGCAACGTTTTCAACTTTTATTTACAAATAAAAAGTGCGTGTAAACGGAATATATGTCAATTGAACAGAAAATTTTGAAAGCAAGTTTGCATCAAAATTTAAAAGTGAATGGATTAGTGAAAAACCTAAAGCCGCCAAATAAAATATAATAAATCAACAATCGGCGGCTAGTCTTAGCCGATTTTCAGCCGAGAAAAAATCGGCGGTGGCGGTTGACTTGAAGCCTTCGGCGGCTCGGCTTAGCCGGCTGTCAGCCGGTCGGCGCAGGTCTCTGATTCACGATTGCAAATTTCCCTTCATGGGGAATGAAAATTTCATGGGAACAAAAATTTCACATTCTTATAGAATGAACTGTGTTGTGTTATTGGTAATATTGGGGGTATATTTTCCTATATGCCCTGAATAACACTTCTGACTATATTTTTGCCCCTATCGATCGCGCAATATGTGTATGTGTGTACAAATAATTTTTTTTTATTATATCGAAGAAACATGTCACGATTTTAAGCATTATAGATCCGGTGACCATTCGTCCTTTTTTTTAAGAGGACAGTCCTTTTTTTAACACGATGTCCTTTTAATTTTTTTTTCAAAAAAAGTGTCCTCTTTTTAGGGTTCCGTACACCAAAGGTGAGAAGGAACCCTATTGTTTTCGCTACGCTGTCCGTCTGTCCGTCACACGCTATTTTCTCAGGAACCGTAAGAGCTACGGTCCTGAAATTTGGACAGAGTATGTAGATCCTTGGCCGCTACAACAACAAATACATGACAGTTAAAAATTAAAGGGTGTTCCAAAACGAGCAACGAAAAATTTTAAAATCCTGTGTAATATACATACAATTGTATGTACATATGTATATTGTCACTTGAAATTTGTAAAAATTAACACGAAAATTTAAAAAATTTAAATTAAAGGGTGTTCCATCAGTTAATGTAGTTTTGACTATGTAATTTTGACAATTTGCTGTATCTTGGAAACCGTAATAGGCAAGCTCTTGAAATTTTCAAAAGCGGTAAAAGTAAAAAATTCCAAAGTTATAAAATCGCCTATCCGAAAAAAAATCGCCAAAAAGCGAGAAAAAAATCGTCAAAACGAAAAAAGATCACCAAAATTAAAAAAAATTCTAACACTAAAATAAATCGCAAAATCCGAAAAAATCGCCAAAATTAAAAAAATCGCCAAAATTAAAAAATTGCCAAAATTAAAAAAAAAATCCGAAAAAAATCGCCAAAACGCGAAAAAGTCGCCAATACTGAAAAAAACACTAAAATAAGCCGCAAAATCCGAAAAAATCGCCAAAACGAAAAAAAAATCGCCAAAATTAAAAAAAAATTCTAACACTAAAATAAATCGCAAAATCCGAAAAAAATCGCCAAAATTAAAAAAATCGCCAAAAGGAAAAAAACACCAAAAACCGAAAAAAATCGCCAAAACGAAAAAAATTGCCAATACAAAAAAAATTATAACTAAAATAAATCGCTAAATCCGAAAAAATCGCAAAAAATCGAAAAAAATCACCAAAACTAAAAAAATCGCCAAAATTAAAAAAAAATCGCAAAATCCGAAAAAAACGCCAAAATTAAAAAAGTCATCAGAATTAAAAAAAATCGCCAAAACAAAAAAATCGCCAAAATGAAAAATTCCAAAAATCGCCAAAACGAGGAAAAAGTGCCAAAACTAAAAAAGCTCCAAAACCGAAGCAACGCCACAACTAAAAAACGTTCAAAACCGAAAAAAACCCAAAAACTAAAAAATTGGCATCTTTTTTATTTATATAAGCTAAAGTTCGTATTGAATTACATATCAGTGCCCGTACGGAACCCTTCGTGCGCGGATCAAAGTCGCACTTCACTGAATTTATTTTTATATCACAACATTTTTTTTGAAGCCTTTGTAAATCTGGAAAAGTTTTTTTTCTACCCAGTGGAATTTTTTTAATAGCTGTTGAATTTGTTTTAAATTTCATTTTGAATAACGCGAGTCGCGACGCATAAAAGGAAAAAAATCCTGATATAATACAAACAACAATACATAATTAAAACACTTGTAATAAAAATTTCGACACTTCTTTGTTTCAACTCATATTTAATAAAAATTAAGTAGATTTTTTTAGTACATTGGTGCGTACCAAAAGTAAAAAATATAGTTAGTCCGAAAAGTCCAAAATAAAATTAAATACAACTTTTACCTGCAAAGTTAAAATTGCAAATTATCACTGTTTCATATAATATCCGCCAAACAACTCATCTATCACAACATCTATCATTTGACATTCAAATTTAGTTTATTAAAAAAACCGCGAAATAGAATCATAATATCGCAATTTTTTTTGCGCCCTTCTTCCGTACATATGTTAAGATCTTGTTATATTCGTGAAATTATTAGAAAATACTTAAAATTTTGTCATTAAATGTTACTTTTGTATTCTTAGGAGAAAAATTTTAATTCAAAACTTTGGTGCCGAAACTTTTTTAACGATCGCGAAAAAGTAATACATCATTTCTTAATATTCTTTCATTGTCTATACGGCTATGCGATGAAGAATTTGATATTCGCAAAAATTGCAACAAATTATAACCCTAATGTACATATAGCAGATATAGAATATCTGAGGTATTCAGATTGCATAAAGTTAAGAAACTATATTGAGTCCCAGTTCACACTAGTCAAGTCTTATTGCTTTCATCGGCGTTTATACAATGCAATTCTTATTTTTCAGCTCATATACATATTTTGTGCATAGTTTTGTGTATGCATTTGTGCTTTTTTAACATTACAAATGAGAAAGCAAAACGTATTGACAGTGCATGAAGCTGAGTAGTCGTTTCTTTTCCCCTCGTCTCTCTCCCATACAAGCAAATCAGCTTAGCAATAAGACTTGCATAGTATAAACTAGGACTGAGCAAACTATGACCTTAACCTGACCAAGTTTGAAAGGTTTTATGGTTCCTTTAATGGGAACTCTGCCACAGAGTGTGTATAACATGCTGCAAGAGCATAAGTGTAATCCGCAATGAATTTTTTTAATCTAAATGTCACTTAATTTGTTTTATTAAAAAAAATCAAATCGTGTGATTATGCAATATAAAATTATATTTATTAAAAAATTAATTAACGTTAATTTCCTATTGTGTTCATTTTTCTTTCTAGATTTAAAATTTTGATGAACAAGCAAAAATATTAAAATTAAACAAACAAAAAACGAAAAACAAATAAATCGAGGAATTTTAAAGCCAAAAGGGGGTTGAAATAAAAAATTTAGAAAAAAACGTGAATATGAGTAGTTTTGTTAACGATAATGTAAGCGAAAGCAAGCAGCAAGAACAAAAAATAGTAACTGAAAATCAAGAAAATAGTTCAGAAATTACTACTGGATTAACCATAGCAACAAAAAACAATCAACTAGAAAATGAAGCAACAAGAGCAACAATAGCAGGTAATAATGATAATAATGTTAAAAGCAAACTTAATGAAAAAAATATTGAAAATACAGCAAAAACAATAAAAGAAAATAAAAGTGAACAAAGCGAAAATAGTCTAGAAAAAACAACTATTGAAGCAGAAGCAGCAGCAGCAGCAGCAACAACTGTCAGCAACAATGATAGTAATGAAATCAATAACGATGCTGTTGTCGTCGTCTGCGATAAAAATAAAGATGACGGTGCTGCTATAGATAATAATCAAAACTTGAATAAAACAGACGATAATAAACCAATAATAGCACAAATTAGTACAAGTCCAGGGGCAGGTGTATTGTCTGCCGCCCCTTGCAGTGTGTCAATTATGACACCAGGCGATGTTGAGCAACTACAAAAACAACAGCAAGTAGCATCATCTTATGACAATCAACAAACAACAGCAATTCCTACCACCACCAGCAAAACCAGCAATGAAGAAACCGCCACCGTACCACCAATATTGACAACTTCATTGTTATTTGTTAAAGATGATAAATCAGAAGCAAATAATCGTGACACAACTGAGTGTTATGTAAAGACAGCGTCGCCTACTACCTTGCACTCAACTGCTACGATAACGAAATTAACTGAAACCTCGCCTTTGCCACCATTACCACCGGGCTTAGCATCGTCATTATCTAGTTCTCATTTGCCACATATTTCTAGCGACCCCACTTTTGGTGTGAAACTACGAAATAGAAATTCAGAACAACAACAGCAAAATAAAACTAATAACAACAACCCCACTCGACCTACTACTAGCGGTGAAAGCAGCTTTAGTAGTGATTGGCGAACGAATACGTCTGGGCCCAACATTAGTTGTATAGTCGAATCGGGCACAGCCAGTGCATCAGCGTCGCCAAGCATGGTGCGCAAAGCGTCCGATTCATCGATTTTATTACCACGTCGCGTCTCGTTTCCAAAAAGTGATAATGAATTGGTCACCGGCTATTTAGAGCCGGCTAACCCTTGGGAACACGGTAAGTCTTGCCAGTAAAATAAAAAAAATATTTTTATCTATTACTAAGTAGTTGACTGTAAATTGATGAGTTTTGACATTGACGACAAGATCGTATTGTCTTGTACATTGTAAAAATTATATTCCGGTTGATTCTAATAAATTTTGTAATACTATTCATAAAGACTTTCATATTGGCTCTTGGGTCAAATGCGCTAAAAACTAAATTTAACTGGAGCTAAAATTTCTATCAAACTTACAAAGATTTTGCGAAAAGATTTATATTTTCCAAAAAATAAATATACATATTTTTGTACTTGAAATTAAGCCTAAATTTGAGTAAAAACTTGCATAATACTTATTTACATATATTTTTTTATGTATTTAGCTAATTTGAATTAGGCTGAGTTTACATCTGGCATTTCTTGTGTGTCATTTGCCCTAAAAAGCGTAACCAACTAATTACTAATGAAAAACTGTATGATTCAGACATATATTTATTGATTTAAACAGTTTCCAATCATGTTGGATTCTATAAAATTGTCTATTAGTTACGTATGAAACTGTTTAACTTAATAAATACAAATCAAACTTTTTTTCATTAGTAATTAGAGGTTACGCTTTTTTACGCTTGTGTGGCACATGGCACACAGATGGAAACCCGGCCTTACTCTAATATAGAACTTAACTAAAACTTCAGCAAGTAATAAAAAATTTCATTAACTACTTGGATTGTAATGTAGGTGTAATATGATATACCACCCCTTTTAGAAACGCAAATATCACTTAAATTTGCGTGTCTAAAAGAGGTATATCATGTGTTACTAATAACTGCGATTGCGATATGATACACCTTTTAGACACGCAAAGGTTACTTTGAAAAGTCTTAATTCAGCTGGGTGAAAATCAGAGGCAGGAATACTCTCTCTTTCTGTCTTTCACACAGCTGAATTAAGACTTTGCAAAGTAAACTTTGCGTGTCTAAAAGGGATGTAAGCAGGGATTCATATATTGTCTAGAACAAACAAACTGGCCTTCTTTTAGGGTGAATTTATTATCATGCTCGCTTAAAACTCCGCTGTCGATGTAAGTGCAATGCTACTGACATGTACTGACATTATGGCTTATTTTGTAGGCGGGATAGCACCACTTACGTCCCCTATGACATTTTTTGTATTAAATCTAAATAGCAGAATAAGCCAACGAATCACGAGTGACTGCTAATAAATATTAGTAACATCATAGATTACTCAATGTATATTTTTACCTCTCTCATTTGCAGTTACGTACGAAAAATGGAAGAGTTTATAACAAATTGACAACAAAATTGTGCAATTTGAGAAAATGAAAATATCCGCTACACTCTTGTTCCGTTGAAATCTAGTAAGCTACTGGATAAAATTTTATGTTTTTGTCTCCCTGGTAGTTGTATTTAGCCACTAAAGGTGCAATCAGACGCGAAATAGCTATAGCCATAGAAAACAGCCGTTCGAATCAAGCTTATGGGCAACACTGCATTTGATTATAGGCTCAATCAGACGTGACATAACCATAGCCATAGACAGCACAGCCGTTCGAACCAAACTAATGGGCAACACTGTATTCGATTATACATACGTTACTCGCCATAACGCCATAACTCTCACCATAGAAACCAATTGAATTTTGGTTGATTTCTGGTGATGTCAAAAATAAAAGTATAGTTGTATGTGAGAAAAGTTGTCTCATTTATCTCTGAAGTACATAAAAAAATAAATATTTGGAACAAATGTAGTCATGGTGTAATTATACAGGTGACTGCGTAAGGATTTGTTATACAAAAATACGGCAACCATAGCTGTGTAAAGAACCGAAGAATGTCAAAAGCACAAAAATAATTGTACTAAAACCAAAACAAAATCGAAGTTTTTGACATTCTTCAGCTACAAAGCACATAGAGCAAAAAATTATCAGCTGAAGTAGCGCTGCCACCTAGTTAAATACACCTTGAATGTAGTTTAGTAAACCAACTCAAAAAAATAAATAAAATAAAAATAGAAAATTGAAAAATAAGAAAAAAAAATTAAATAAAAGACTTGGCGGCGACTCATATTTTCCGAGTTATGGGGCTCTGATCTTTTCATAAGAAACTGGGAAGAATCTCTAAAAAAAATTTAAATAGCTTATCTAATTAAAACTTGAAAAATAAGAACAAAAATTCAATAAAAATATGGCTGCGTCCCTAATTTCCCGAGTTATTGGTTTTTAAAGTTTTGATAGAAAATGCATTTTAGCGAAGCTGCTCCAAAAAATCAATATGTCTTTTTAATACATATTCATATCTTTCCTTAAAAGTTTTGTAACTTAAAACACATTGAATGTCGCGAAAAGCATTGGTGATCATATAATATTTTTCGCATACTACTTTTTTTTCTTTCACTGTACCTATAAAGAATTTAATACACCCGCGACGTATGTGTTATCGACGACTAAAGGCCGGGGTACAATGAATCCGTCATACGTTAAACTGCAAATTTTTCACGTGACAGCTAATTTGAAATATATGGTTTCCTATGAGGTCTGTTGCATTCAGTACGTCTCCGTCAAAGCAAAGTACAAAATTTGGTCAACTTTTAACTTTTAGCGCACTTTGATTAGTTTGACAGATATTGGTTGGTTTTTTTGGTATGTTCTGATTTAGGTTTTTGTATTTTTTTTGTGGCAGAAAAAATAAAACAAAACAAAAGAAATAAACGAAATAAATAAAAAAAGTTTAATCTAATCAATAAAATGGAGAATCAACCTATTGAAGCTGTTCAAATGCTTCCGTCAATAAAGTACTCATTGTGCCAACCTTTCCCGTCGTTGCGTTAATGTCAACTTTTTGCTGCTTTGACAATCAGTTGGTATACTTTTCTTAATATGTTTGGCAAACTCGCATGTAAATATGAAATTTTTTATTAAAATTTCGGTAAATTTATATAAAAAACCATGATATAAATATAGAAGGTACTTCCATTCTCTCAATTTTTCTTGACATTCACCATCTGATAAGTAAAAGTATTGTGAAGTTTCCGGTAAAATCGTGCTACCGTATTAATTTAATATTTCCCCCTCTGTTTCCTGTTTGTTTGAAAATTTTATTCAAAAATTATTTCAAAATTGTTTTTATAAAATACAGAATGTATAAATTAAACAATTAATGCCCAAATTCTGTTCGACGATTGTATTGTCTTGTATATGGACGAAAAAAAGAAGCAGAATCTTTAAAACAATTATTAGTTATTGTCTATGCTACAAGCATTATATCCAACACATATTTTTTCCTTTATTTTTCAAACTTTTGTATAATAATTTCATTTATTTTTATGTTTTAAAAACATGGTAATAATATTTTGATTTTTCATTATCAAAGGCAACAACCATTTTGAAGAAAGTCATTTAGACAATTCAAAAACAAGAAAATTATTTTAAAACAAAAAAAAAACGTCATAAATCTTCGTACTTAATTAGGGCATAAGCAAAAAAATAAGAGTGCAGCATTTTTTAAATTCCCTGCATTTCCTGGTGTTCGCCAACAGTGGCTAAGCGCCTATAAGATCTGTGAAATAGACTTGCCAAAAGATTTGACTGGTTATTAAACCAATTTTTTTAGAAAAAAATGTTACAATCAACAAGAAACATATGTAGATTAAACGGAATGCAATATCAATTAATATTTGTTAAACTTAATGAAAATTCGTTGTCAAATAATCCAAATCATCAATCAATTTGGCTTCTCAATGCCAAATTTAGATGAAAATATAGTTAAAAGATTTGTATTGAGCAGAAAACTTAAAAATATGAGATAAGTTATTACATAATCACTTTTTAAACTTCACAGATATGTAATTATGTATATAACTTTATTTATTCCCAAATTTTTGTTAAGAAAATTACACATTTTTGTAAAAAAATTTCTAGGGGAAGACTTAAATTTTTTACTATATGGGAACATTTTTCTTATTTCTCTCAAAAAAAAACAAACTTCAAAAATACTTATTTTTAAAAACAAAGAGAGAATGGAAGTACCTTCTATATTTATATCATGTAAAAAACGACCTAATGGCATCAGAGTAATCGAATTGTGCTGTGTTTTATGCATAAAACATAACCCTACGTCTATACCTGATATATTTTTGTCATGACAAATGTCACATTCCATACATGAAAAACAGCTAACATAAAAAAAATTATTTTTCAATATACAGTTTGACTTTTGTCATGATAAAAATATATTAGGTATAGAAGTAGGGTAACAGTGAAACAAACAGTGAGTGTTGTCAAAGTTTTTATTGCGTCATGCACATTTCGCTTCACGCTTTTTTTTCCAGAGTTAGAAACGTCACGCAAAGCGTTGAAGTTGTATCTGACACCACCTTAGGTTAGGTTGGTTAGGAAGGGTGGTGCTTTACCGCACCCCGACTCGGAGACCCAGGCGGGTCCATTTTGATTCCTTTCTGTTGCCCAAAAAAAGTAATATTTATCCCCCCATTAGCAGCCAGAAGTGACCCTATTGTCCATCATTAAGCCACCGAATTCCCATGATGAAGCCCCTGATATCCTCTAGTTTGCACTTCCCGATATCAGTAATGCTTTCATGGAAACGTCTGCTTATCCATCTAAGCCTATGACGTTGCAGTTTCGGTCAGTGACAGATAATGAGGGCAATTATGAATAAAATTCCGCGAGAAATTTTTCCCGGGGAATAATTCCAACTAATAGTAAATAATAGGGAAAACAAAAAATTCTAATTGGAAAAGGGAGAAATTTCTCGCGGAATTTTATTCATAATTGCCCTGAATATGTTAAATGGTTTCTGGTTTCTCTTCATCCTCTCACATCCTACAAAAATCTGGAGTGCCAGTCTCCCAAATGCTGGTTCTTGCTCTGACCGAGCAGTGACCTGTCAAAACGCCTATCATGATTCGCATCGCCTTCCTATTCATGTCCAGTAGTAGTTTAGATCTTCCTGAGTGAAGTTTTGGCCAAAAACCTCGAGACTACAATGACACCACCTTAAGAAAATATGTGATTTTAGCTAGCACAATTGTGCTATAAAACTGACATCAATGAATTTAGGGCAAAGTCAGGCACACACATACATCTTTATATTATTTGTGTATTAGTGACAATATGAAAGAGAGTAAAATGTATGCTGTGTCCAGCGTTGCCAAATGTGCAGTTTTCCCTGATTTTAGCATTTTTTTCTAAGCATGGATCAGTTTTGCAGTTTTTTGTTAAAAAAATAAGTTTTTCTATAAATTGTGCAGTTTTTAATTTTTACATTTTAGTTTAAATTTTTTTATTTTAATTCCGATATTTGAAGCCATACCCGTAGTTTTACCCATTTTGCTTAACATAACAGTGAAGGTTTATTAGTACTTTTTCAAATAGCATGAGGGAATTCGCACGAAAGTTGTGTTTTTCTATACAGAATTTGGTCATATTGTTTGCAAGTTGAGCTCATACGGACGTATCACTTCCTTTATTAATATTAATTCGTCTTGCCTTATTGAAAAAGAAAAACAAGTTTCACACTTTCTTCATTGAAATAATTCAATCTCTTATAGAATGAGATAAAATACGACGAAATATATACTAAATTAAAGGGTAAACCCCATAAAATTTGAAGCCTACAATTTTTTTCAGAACTCTCTGCGAAATTTTAGTAATACAACAACACTTTATTTTGGTTAAGCAAGTGTTTGTGCACTTCAAATAAAACAATATCTTAAAAAAAAAGAAACAATTTTTTTCTTGATCCACTTACTACGTCTTTAGGTTGATTCAGAAAAAAAGAATTTCCCTATGTAATTTAATGCGAAATATCATACTGCAGTTCAAACACTTCCCTTGCAATTAATTAAAAAAATTATAAATTTGAAGAGCTATATTTTTTAACTGACGCCGATGAGGCTTCCGAGATGGTAAAATGTACCAACTTGACATCCAGTCTTTAGCATTTGAGACTGTATCTAGGTCTCGAACGCAGTAGTGTGACCAGAGTCCATTTTCATAGATTGTCCGAATTTTTTTTTTATAAAAATTATTAAACACAAATTAATATACTAATTTTTAATGTCTAATTTGTTTGTTTAACACTATGATACATTTTGTTTGTGTTAAGTATTTATGCAATATTTTTGTATTTATATGTATTGGACCCCTGCACAGGACCTCTTACAAGAACTTTTAAGACATGAGGGATTTTTCAAATGGTTAACTACAGCGAAGTCTTCTAAAACCAACGCTAAACAACACTGTTTGCAAGAAATTTGTTTTAGTTATTGCAGGTATAAGAGTAAAGAAGAAAATACTTCGTGACGGAAGAATTTGTGATGCTTGCTTCTTCATACGCATGGGCGCGTATACAACAAACATACAACCACATACAAACGCACACATGCAATGACATTAGTTGTGTGCGCTTGCTTTAAAAAACCACCCTTAAACACATACTGCGTTATTCATAAAAATCAATTTCGTTTTATAAAGGGTTTATAAAACAAATTTTACATGAAAAACTGTTTTATAAGCCTGTTATAAATCAAAAATATTTTTTATGAATAAGGCTTATAATAGCTTACCATCTACATCTTAAACACACACTCAAACGTACAATATGAAAAATAACAATCACAAAAGCATAACACTATTTCTTTTGAGTGTTTGTTACGAAGAAGAAGTCTTCGCGACATCGCTTGTAAACACTCATCTACACGTACATCAATACATCCATCGTGCTTCGCTTATTAATATTTTTTAATAATTTATTTTTTTTTTAGTATAATACATGACAATACATTTAAAAAACGAGACGTATTTACATATTTGTGATTTGAACAGGCTAAAGTTCGTATCGCTTTGCAAGCCAAATTACATGTGATAATTATTAATGAACAAATAACACCAAAGTTAGTTGTAAATATTCTGACAACACATAGTTGAACGTAACAACTATCCGTTTTTGAAGGCCTTTAAACCTTCATCATCAGCGTTCTTTTGTGTTTGTTCCACTGTGTGTGGTGTCAGTTGATGTAGATTTCTGCTTTATTTAATCAGCCATTATAGCAAATGGAATATGTGAATTGTTTTGATTCATCTTATTTCAATTTGCTGAAAGCTTTTTTGTAATGAAAGCTCAATTTTACCATCTCTATATTTACAACAGTCTTACCATTGTCGTTTGTTCTTTACTAATTATGCACATGTTAGTTAATTTGCTTATTTTTGTTCTACTTAAGACAAACTTTTTTGGTTTGTTACAAACGACAATGGTAAGACTGTTGTAAATATAGAGATGGTAAAATTGAGCTTCCAACTAAAATTTATAGACTGCATGAACATGAGTATAAAAATACTCTGAGTATTAATCGGCTTCACGTGCGTATGTACAGGGCTATTTTATTTACATACACACAAAGCAGATTTTTAAACACCCTCCAGTCAGACTGGGGCCAAATTTGTCAGCAGTAAAATTCCAGTAGTAGTTACATTGTCTACAATTTCTCTTCTATTCGTCAGTATAAAAGAAAGAGAGAAACAGATGTAGTGTATTTCTGGTGGATTTTGCAACAACTTGTCAATATACATGAATTTGTATGTACGTAAGGTATATAAATGTACGAGTAAATGTCTGGTTGGTATGTCTCCATGTTCCCATTAGAACTATGAATTCACTACCTAGTTAATTGTTTTAGTGTTACTAGCAGATTTTCAATGACAAGCACATGCTAAATGTCTATATCATAAAATATTGTATGGGGAATAATTGTAGAGTAGTACTGGTGACAAAGTCAAAAGCGACTCAGTACATTTTCACCATCGACATTTCCTTCAGGACAGCTACTCACACACTTATACTTGTAGAGTATGTACTTCGATACAAATTTTTTTTAACTGCATATGAATTATGTGTAGGACAATATTGATATTGTTGAGAACTAAAGCGAATCAATCGTTTGCAATCAACCTTATCCATCTGATAAGCAGGCAGAGCAAAATAAATTCTGATGAGTCAGATATTACAAAGTGATAATTATTGTTGTCATAAGAGTAGTGAAAAGCTGTATTGATATTCAGGTTCTTTCAAAAAAGCTTATATTTAGTGTATTGTTTAAAAAATAAAACGTCGTGCAATAACTGCCAAAAATTCTTAACCGACACATTTTTTGAACCTCATTTCTTTGTGTGGCGAAAATCGATTATTTACGATCGCATATAATCGATTTCGGTCGAAAAAGTAAGTTCGAAAATTATGTCGCTTAAGCTTTTTTTTTGGCGTTAATGGCTCGATATCGAAACAATGTTTATAACCATTTGGAAAGTTATTTCTTAAAAAAAAAATATTATCTAAATTTAAACACTCGCGTTGGCGGTACTTTTTAAAACGAATAGTAAAATTATGACAGCTATTTGCTTTTAAAATCGTTAAGGAATTTGACGTAATCCTTAGACTTGAGATAACCCCATAGGAAAAAAAATCCACAGCGGACTAAATTGAAATTGCGTGAAGGTCAATTTATATCAATTATATCTAGGGAAGTTAAGCCTCTAACTTGCGTCCTAGAACTTTTATTCTTACACCAATTGAATTTTTTAAGGATTCAGCTTTATGTCTTTGTGTAAAATGTGTTGTACTGAGAATCTGCGCACATTTAAAGTACTTTCGAGCTTCCCAATTGAAAGGTTATAAATTCCACGTTTTCCGCCCTCCTTCATGACATTGGTTTTTTCAACGTTGTACCGGTCCTTCCAAACGTTTTGATAGATTTTCAAATGATAGGTAAGCTTGACGCATCACTTAAGTGATGCAAATCTCTAATGACCATTTTTATAAAACAAACCGAGAAACGATTCATAGTGACGGAAATCCTAAGAGCGACGCTATATGTTGTATACATATATAAATTTATATATTTAAGGAATAACATTGAGTGAATTTTTATTATGATTAGGAGTTTCGTTAATTTGTTTATTCTCCTCTATAGTATAGTTAGTTGGTCAGCTCTTTATCTTTATCGCAAAAAAGACGGATCAGATATTTCACGTATTCCATACAAAATAGTAAAGTTTCACGTGAACATACTATTTGTTTGCTTTTAATTCGCTATTGCATTCCTCTGAAATAAAATTACAAAATGTCGAATTTTTAATTTATTGGCATGTGTATTTCACTATTTTTTTGTGAAAATTTAATACCCAAAAATCTAATAAACGACTAAAATTATTACTTTTTTAATTATTTTTAAGGCTAAAAATTATTTATATATACAACTTTCACAGAAAAAAATATCATCGAAATGCAACCAACAAAACAAATTGTTGAAATTTAGTTTAAAAATTAACAACCATCATTGTTGATATAACAAAGTAAAATTTTTTTAGTCAATTAAATTACTCAAAAAATTATTTGTTAAATTATATCATAATGAAATGCGCACATGTAGAAGAAACAAGAAATCATGTTTTATGTGTATTCATTATTTGCTTAACTAATAAAGTATTACTCTTTAACTGAGAGGTAAGCGAGTTAGTTTATTAGGCCTGAGGTTGCCGGTTCAACTCAGCCCAACGACATTTAGTGTTTTTCGCAGACAAGCAAAAATTGTTTCAAGGACTGTGATTGTGTATGAAAAGATTGTTAATATAACAAATATGATACGGAAATTCAACAATTCACATTGTTAATATAACAATAACTTTAATTGAAATAACTTTGAAATCTAACAAATATAAATGTTTAAAAAATAAATAAAATTCAACAAATTATTTGTTGATATATTTAATTGAAAATATTTTTAAGATTTTCCTTTAACTTACAAATTCGTTAATTGTATTCACAAAAATCGTTGTAGGTTCAAAATCAATTAACTATTTAATTGATATAACAAAAAAATTAATTGTATTTACAAATCATTTTTTTCTGTGTTCTAATACATTTACTATTGTTCATACATTAGACGCTCGCACAAGACCACTTGCAAAAACTTTTAAGACATGAGGGATTTTTCAAATGCTTTACTACAGCAAAATATTCTAAAACAAACGCTAAACAACAAGAAATTTGTTTCAGTTATTGCAGGTGGAGGGGTAAAGAAGAAAATACTTCGTGACGAAAGAATTTGTGACGTGTTCTTCCTACGCATGGGCGCGTATTTAAACGTCATGCATGTACATACACACACACACATACCCTTAAACACATAAAAGCTTACCATCTACATCTTAAACACACACTCAGATGTACAATGTGAAAAATAACAAGCCTACACGCATCGACACTACTTCTTTTGAGTGTTTGTTACGAACACTCATTTACACGTACATCAATACATCCATCGTGCTTCGCTTATTAAACGACATCATTTATGATTGGTTTAGTATAACACATGCTAAGGCAATACATTTAAAAAACAAAACGTATTTACATTTCAAGACTGTTTACGCATCCCTCTATTATACATACGAGCACATTATTCGTACACAACAGCCGGATTCATTGAATACTCACGCTATTTAATTGAAAAAACAAATCGTTTAATTGAAATTAAACATTCTTAATGATTAATTTGAAAGTACTTTAATTCGTTAAGAAGAATATCCGCTGCACCGAAAAATCGTTTAAGTAAAACACATTTTGCTTATAGAGACACAAACTTAAATGAAACAAACACCGCTTAGTACAAAAAATTATTCGATTGTCGGCGATGAAAAGAAAGACTGCACCATTAAGTAGAATTTGAAAAGAAGAAGAAAATGCACAATATATGAATTTTATTTTTAATTAAATTTTGCGAAATAAGTATTATTTTTAAATAACTATTTATTTATTCCTACAAGAAAAATGGAATCTAAGGAATCTAATTTTCATTCCCACCAAATGAAGGCAATAAAATTTAAAATATTTTGCGATAATCCTTACTTTTTTTGTTGCAAAATTAAGGTTTTTTTTTGTATAATTTTCAGCGCAAATTGTTTTTTATATGAGCCCATAATTTATTGGAAATACCAATTATGTTCGGATGATGGTTGTATAAAATAATTATTTCTATATTCAAAATTCAAATTGTGTTGCAATAACTGTTTTATTCTAAACAATCACACATTGCTGTTAAAAAAATGGTGCTCACAAAATCTATATTCATTGATTACAACATCATGTGTTAAGCTATGTATGTACAGACGGTTGTCAGATCTTACAATATTGTCAGTAAAATATGCTCAAAAATTTTTACAACCTTGTGAACTAGCAATTTTTGTCTGACATCGTTACCAGAAAAAGCATTATCAATGCATTGCAAGGCCAACAGCTGACAACAAATTTTCATATCTCTTACAATCGTGTGAACACATTTTAGTACTACTGTAAAATTATTGCCAGCTGTTTATTAGACATTTTAATATTGTCAGATATGTCAAGTTTATGCATCTGACAATGTAATTATTGTAAGGTAATTCTTTCTATGGGCATTACTGCACTCACTTGATTTGATGTGCCTCAAGTGTACGTTAAAACCGGTTTCTGTATGGAAATTTTGTTTTAACTTACACTTCAAGCACACGTTATTTTTTGTTTGTTTTTAAACAAAAATCTTTTTAAATAAATTTTTAATAAATTCGCTTACAATGTCTTATTCAGGGCTATCATGAATAAAATTCCGCGTGAAATTTTTCCCTGGGAACAATTCCAACTAATAGCAAGTAGGGAAAATAGGGAATAGGGAATAGCAATAGGGAAAACCAAAAATTCTATTTGGAAAAGGGTGAAATTTCACGCGGAATTTTATTCATGATAGCCCTGATTTTTTGTATAAAAAATTTATTTTTTTGTTGTTAATTTTACCATGAATTCAATTTTAATAATCTCATAATATAATCTCATTGTGCCAGTCATACTTATGCACGGGGTATGGATATTTATTTGGACAAAATAAATATACGTATGATACTCAGAGTATTTATTCATTATTCGCCCTATATATTTGTGCATTGTAGGCCATTTACACCTGCACAAAATCTAGCAGATTTTAATTAAAATCTTTATGAAAATCTATACCGTTCACACTACATTTTTTTGTCATTTATCAAGATTTTTAATCCAAAACAAAAATCATTAAATGAAAAATATCCCAAACTACCGAATTCACACACCTTTTTAAACAGAGCTTAGCTACTCGTAATTCACTCATCTTTTTTATATGTTGTACAGGATACTAAAAAATAAATAAAAATATTAGATTTTGATGAGATTTACCACAAATCTACTGACAAAATAAATTTTGTTTAGTATGGAAAATGTAGTAAAAAGCAGCAATGTTTAGGTCGAAATCTCGTAAATACTAGATTTTGAGGCAATGTAAATGTCATATTAAATGGAATAGAAAATTTTCGTAATGTACAAACAAAAATCGTCAATTAACTGATTTTTTTTTTTGAATTTGTAGTGATATTTCTATGAAATATTTAGTTGCAAAAGTGATTAGCATAGTCGAGAATTTTTAAATCGCACTGTCCATTCCTGTCATGCAATCAGTTGAACGACGTTTCCATTGTAGCGTTTTACCAATTCAGTTTTCTGACATCACTGATGCCTGAAGTTTGTGCAAATAAGACATGTGTAGCCGAATAAATAATCAGAGTATTTTTATAAATACTTATGTGCGATTGTAGCTGAAACACTTTGCTTATAGTCGCTTGTGCTGAATAATTTAAGGAATGTGTAGGAACATATTCGTTAGTTTTTTATGTATGTTGAGTATGTTGCCGTGTGAGTATTGTTTTTATTTTTAACTGTACGTTACTTTTGTAATTATCTGATCGGTATCGGTGTTGCCAATATTTCATTTTGAGTATCGGTATCGTGTCGGCAAAAAGGTGTATACATAGTTACATCCTTAATTTCAACACGTATGTACGAGTACATGCGTAAGTATATTTGTGAAATATGTTTCTAACAAAATTTCGAATAATTAAAAAAAACTCACAAAAATTTTAATTTTATGTGAAATCTTGCATTAATGTTTAACTTGAAATTATTTGATATTTCAATTTAACATTAATGCACAATTAATGGCTATTTTGAATTTGAAATAATTCAGACAAATAAAAGGTTAATCTTATGCATTTAATATTAATTCTTACATAAATTAATTTTTTTTTGCATCGGTTGCATTATTTATAACCTGTACAATTTGCAATTTTGCAACTAATTTCGTTTTTTGTTTCTGTTCCAATTAAATGCGGAAGTATGTGTAAAAGTTGTCTTTGTACACGTGTGTGTGTGTAATATTTTTACACTTTAATTATTATTACTTTCCTCGCTTATAATACAAACATTATTTCCTGTGATTTATTTCAATTAAATTGATTTATATATTGTCATTCATTCAAACTAAATATTATGCATTTTAGAAGAAAACTCGAATAAATACATTTTTTTCTGAAATGCATGTGTACCGCAATGTGATGTGAGTGTGTATGTATATATGTATGTATGTGTGTACATACAACACATAGTATGTACATACATATTTACATACATACATACATTCGTATGTTATATTTTTAATAATTTTGTATTTTCCGTTAACACAAGGATGACGTATGCACCGACGACGACATGATGTCTCTTTGTTCGTGCTATATGAACTTATAAATTCACCCGCACGTACATTGTTGAAATGCAATAACAACAGCTCGAGTTGTTTGCTGTCTCTTGTTTCATGATTGATGCCCGTTTTGTTGAGGGTGTTTTTTTTTTGTTGTGTATTTTGTCGCTAAAAACCCCTTGATCTTTTGCCAAAATTTCAACATTTATTTACACAAACTTTTATAATTTTGATATTTTTTTTTTTAAATTATTAATAACTTTGTTTTTCTTTATGTCTCAACAAACCACTGTTTTCTTTATAATGTGAATCATGTTTTCTTTTGCCATTGCAAAAATAGCAAATAATTCGTATACATTATAAAAATTTTCAACATATATGACTAAATAGGTGACATTTTATTAAATATTAGTGCTTTTAAATTTAATTTTAATTAATGGTGTCTGAAAATTCACTAGAGGCTTAAGCCTTTTTTTTTTAATAAAAGAGAAGTAACACTCAGGCAATGAATGTCTACTACTATTACTGGGTGTTACCTTTTTTAGGAAAGGGATAGTGATAGAGAAGACATGTAGTGAAGGAAGAGATAGAGGAAAACTTCATTCTTTTACAACTCTGCTTTTTGCGCGTTTTATTTATTTTAGGAAGTGTTGCAGCGTCTCTGTTGCTAATGAGGCGCATTAAATTTTAAAAGCTGTGCTTAGTTAGTAGTGATTTTCCTGGTTATTTTACTTCGCCGATGATTCTGCTACACAAAAATAACGCAGGAGAGCGCTCTGATATTATATTAGAATTAGTACATATCGACTTTTTCATTTTTCATTGGCCAAATACAACCTGTTTCGTATGCTTCTGCTTCTTGAAATACAAACAGTCGCAGTGAAAGCACAAGCAATAAACGAAAAGTTATACACAAGGAAGCAGTTCCGCAGTCGGCAATTTCGAACAGTTTTTGGTTTGACTGACTGCTGCTTTAAATAAATTCGAAAGTTAAAGCAGTAGAGATGTGTATTTTTTTTTATAAAAACTCCGATAATAGCGTTACGAAATATGTGAATAGATCCTTATGAAGATTTTTGCATTTAAACTTTATTCTTTTGTTTCTGCTTGTTTAAGGCCAGGACTCACTGTCCTACACAATCGCATGATCTATGAAAAAATACAACCCTAATGACCTGTTAGTCTTTTGAAAATTTTCGTAAACTATTATACCAGGGCTGTATTTTCTAAAAAAAATCACACGACTATGTATGATAGTGTATCATGGCCTTTATTGAAAAACATCGTTTAAATTTAAAGGAAGAAAATAAACAATATTGCAGTGCATTACACATTTCTTTTTATTCTTTTAATGAAACAAAAAAAAAAAAAAAAAAAAAAAATAATGTAAGTTCTTTAGTCGAAAGGAACCTCAAATTATAACTAAAAGTATCAAATATCATATTTTTAAAAATCTTATTTTTTAGCAAAGAAATCTTTTAGTCTTTTTGATATCTCGAAAACTTCAAAAATAAGATAAATCTTCACATGTGTTAATGCTGCGAATTATCTGCGTTTTGGCACTGAACCATTATTTAAGAAACTATTTTCAAGCTTTATCCCACATTTAATCCCTCTTTCTCTCTCTCTCTCTCTCTCTATCTCTCACTTCATGACAAAATGTCAAACTAAACTGACAACAATTGACAGTTGGGTCTAAAATTGCCAAGAACCAAGCGTTCTTAATTTTTAACCGACTTCAAAAAAAAGGATTAGTTTATCAATTCGTCTGTTCTTTTGTTTTTGACATTGTTACTTCATAACTCGGTACATTTTAGACAGATTGTAAAAAGTATTGTTGTCTGAGAGGGTATAGCTTTCCATTGGTCCCATTGTAAAAAAAGGTCGACAAATTTTTAATGTTTAATTTTTGTAATATTATACTTATCTGATTGCTGCGATTTGAAAGTTGGAAAAGTGGGCGGCGCTGCGCCCCTTATAATTTATTATTATATTTTATGTGGTTCTACTTAACCGATTTTTGCCACCTTGAGCTCGATCTTCCATTTAAAAAATGGGCGGAGTCACGCCCATTAAAATTCAATTTTATATTTCACGTATTTCTTCTGAACCATCAGATTTTCAAAAATTTTTTTGTTTGAAATAGTTTTCTTCCGGTTTGATCCCATACATTCTTTTTAGATTTTTTTGGGACTTGCTAAACTTTAAAGATATTTAATTTCTTTCAAAACGTTTCATGAATTTCCAAATATGGCCCTGAGATCAGGTTCCTGGTGGTTCATGCAGTAAATTAAACTGGTTTCGCACGGCATGCATTTTACATATGACTTGTCAGCTATGCGACTCATATGTAACTTAACAGGTCTGTCAAAATCACCAATCAAACGTACACTTGCGAGCATAAACGAGCGAGTGCTCAGCATAATTTTACTTCAGGTATAAGAAAATGGTAAATAATAAGGAAAATTTTATTAACTTTTCGGCAAATGTAATACTTAATAAAATCATAATAAGACAAAAACTAAAATTTTATACAGAAAGTTATGACAACACGCAGTTTTGCACCTTTTTCTGGTGCAATAACGAAATTCTTCATTTTAGTACGATATCCATAATCATTTCTTCTTAACATCATGTGTTATACGTCTTGGCATACTTTCGTGTACTTCGTAGTTTATGTAATAACGGGTGTTTTTTATTGAGGTATATAACTTTAAGTTGGCATCACTTTTTTAACTGGCGGCCATTTTGTCAGCTGTCAAGTGATTAATATTTAGTTTGGTTTGCCATTCCATCATGAACAGGTTGACAAAAGAACAACGCTTGCAAATCGTGCAAATTTATTTCGAAAATAATGGTTCAGTTCGCGAAGTTTACCGCAAGCTCCGTCCATTTTATGGTCGACATAATCGTCCATCAGAGCAATTAATTCGGTTAACCATGGATGGTTTTCGCACTACGTTTACTCTATGTGATAATACGCATCCGCAGAGACGTCGAACAGTGCGCACCGAAGAAACAATTGCCGCTGTAGAGCAAAGTGTTGAAGAGGACCCGAATGAATCGATTCGCCACCGTGCACAGCAATTGGAGCTTTGTCCATCAACTTTATGGAAGATTTTGCGCAAAGATCTTGGCTTGCGACCTTACAAGATCCAGCTTGTGCAAGAATTAAAGCCGCGAGACCATGCAATGCGTCGTGATTTTGGTGTATGGGCCGAAAATGAGATTGATCTCGATGCTGATTTTCATCGCAAAATTTTGTTCAGTGATGAGGCTCATTTTTGGTTGAATGGCTACGTCAACAAGCAAAATTGCCGCATTTGGAGTGAAGAGAATCCACATGAGACCCTTGAGACGCCATTACATCCACAAAAACTGACTGTTTGGTGTGCTCTATGGGCTGGTGGAGTCATTGGGCCATACTTCTTCCGAAATAATGCTGGAGAGTCAGTTACCGTTAATGGAGACCGGTATAGAGCCATGATAACCGACTATTTTGTTCCCGAATTGGATGGCATGAATGTGGATGAGTTGTGGTTCCAACAAGATGGCGCTACATACCACACAGCGCACGTCACAATCGATTTATTGAAGGAAACATTCGATGAGCGCATAATTTCGCGGAATGGACCTGTCAATTGGCCACCAAGATCGTGTGATTTGACACCATTGGATTATTTTCTTTGGGGATATGTGAAGTCGCTCGTCTACGCCAACAAACCAGAAACGTTAGGGGACTTGGAAGCCAACATTCGTGGCGTTATTGCCAACATACGGCCCCATATGCTCGAAAAAGTGGTTGAAAATTGGACCTGTAGAATTGGCTTTATTCGAGCCAGCCGCGGCGGCCACATGCCCGAAATCATATTTAAACATTAATGGCATAAAATTATCCTTCCAATAAAGCCAAATTGATGGACATTAAAACGATTTTCTTGTGTTTTATTTCAATTCGAAGTTCTATACCTCTAAAAAAACGCCCTTTATAAACTTATTCATTTTAGGGGATTTTTTTTAAAGAATGAAAAAATAATTTTTTTTTTTATTTAATTCAAATCTTGCGTAATTTTTTTAGCTTTACAAAAGCTCTTGCTACTACATATATCACATTCCGCTTAATTTTATGGACTATTTCTTAGCGAGAGTAGGACGATGACAGTTCAGCTGTCCTGTTTTCCTGTATGTCTTGACAACTTGAGCAGGAGTTTTAAATGGGAGAACAAATTGCCTATTCTGTGAAGTTGGTCCCCGGCAATCGTACGAAAGGATTTTTCCTGCATTGATACCGTAGCTAAGTCAACCTAGATGTTTAATAAAAAGACTTGTTGTTACATGTAATATGCGGAGGTTCAAATACTCTTGCTCTTCCAACATTTTAAGTATTTTAACTCCGGTTCCAATCCAAACGTTCGGGCTCTGGCTTGTCTAAAACATGGGTTACCAAGATAAATTTAAGGTTTTGTAAGTGAGAGAAAAAGATAAACACACATGCAGAAGCAATTAATAAAAGTAATTCTTATATAATTTTTTTATGAAAGAATTTTTTTCTAGAAAACCGTTTCAACAAAAAATAATAAATAAACATTATCTGCCAGTTCATAGAAGCCATGTCAAAATTCTCGTCTGTCTATTTATATTGAAAACAAAAACAAATTTTGAGTGCTTTGTTTTTGCTTTCAATATAAATAGACAGACGAGAATTTTTACATGGTTTCTGTAAACTGGCAGTATTATTCACTTAAATTCTGAGTTTAAAACTACGAAAAACCAATTTGTAAGAGAAAACAATTTTTAATTTTCACGTAAGCAAAAGCATTTTTTAACATAAACATCGTACACAATAAATTTCTCGCAGTGCGTTTGAGAAAAATTAGTAAAAAGATAAGCAAAAATTTGTCTCAGGATAAGACAAAATGAAAGAGAATAAGAATACGTGTGAATTCGATTTGCAAAAATTTGCTACATGATGTTCACCCATGGTCTAAACCCGTGGTCGGCAACCCATACAATTGCATTTTACAATTGTGTGAGTTAAACTCTCACCACGATCCGGTGTTGCCAGTGTCTCATTTCACTAATTTGAAATCTCCAAAGGCAAACTTGATATTATTACGGTCAGAAGAAACACAAAATTTTTTTATATAAAGAAATGCATCTTTTGTTGTAATGTAATGGTGGATAAAAAGATGGGTTTTGTAGGACGGTTTCTTCAAATAATTTATATGTATTCGATTTTTCGATAAGTTTGAATGCCCAGCATATCAGTGCATTCATCTTTTTAAATATCAAGAAATAATAAGAAAGAAATAAACGAAGGCACTGATGTAAACGACATAACTCGGTTAATTATTTGTATAAGAACTGTCAATAAAATTTTGACGTACACAAAGAATTTTTTCCCTATATGGCTTATACAACAATGCAAAATGAAAGCATATTTTCGATAAAAAAAGAGGGTTTCGTAGGAAGTTTGCTAAAAATAATTTAAATATATTTGTTTTTCATTGCAATATTCAACAATAGACGTTATTTGAAAAAACTTTGAATGTAACGAGTACAATGAAAATAGTGGTTAAAATTTTGAAGAAAATAAATCATAGAGAGTTAAAAGATTTTTTTCATCTCGACTTTGTCGAATGTGGTGTATGAATTTGTTAATCAACTTAACATCTGGTTGCGAAGAAAAACGAAAAAAATTTGCGATTTTCTGCAATAAAACAATTTATTCGAATCTATTTACATCTTCAATATTAATTTCATACGGACAACATTTTATGCGTATTAAATTTTCTAAATGTTTATCTGTTAAACGGTTTCGGCTTTTAGTTAGAGTGTGCTTTAGTATGGAAAATGTTGACTCACAAATATAGGTAGCTCCAAACATTGAATATAATTTTAAAATTTAATTTTTTGCCTTGGGGTATACATCTGCAGAAATACTTCTCCAGAACTCTATCCCGCTAGTTAATGGTAAAGCTAGATCTTCTCTCATTTTAATTAACTCTGCTTTAATATCCTGATTTTGGTGTTCTATATTACATAACAAAGTGTTGTTATGCATTTCAATAAAATTTTCAATATTTTTAAAGTCATTAAAACGATTGTTGTAATTAATTAGTAGAGTCTGAAGCACATTTAGATATTACTGTAGTTTGCTATTGCTATTTGGAGTTTTTCTATAAATTTCAAATGTCCTTTTTAAGCTTATTACATTTTTATCTTTAAGGTTTTGTGTCAAAATTTAAATTTTTCTAATAAATTGTTTTATTGCAGAAAATAGCTCAAAAATTGTTTTGGTGTTTCCTTGTAGCTGTATGTTTAGTTGATTAACAAACTCAGTTATGTCTGTCAAAAACGCAAAATCTAATAAAAAAACATTATCGTTCAAATGCTCCGACAATACTTTGGTATCAGGTGTTTTATTTTGATCCAAAAACGATACAACTTCCTCACGAAGACTGAAAAGTCTTTGAAGACAACGACCTTTGCTTAACCACCTTACTTCTGTATACAGAAGCAAATCACCATATTCGGCATGCACGAGATCAAGAAATTCTTTGAATTTTCTATGATTCAAGGCATTATGGCCAGCTCGTATTTTGTTAACAATTTGAATCACGATTTTCATTGTATTCATTACATTCAAACTTTTTGCAAATAATGCTTGTTGGTGAATAATGCAATGAAAAACATATATATTTAAACCACTTTTAAGCAAATGTCCTACGAAACCCTTTTTTTTACCCACCATTACATTGGCACCATCAGTACATACAGAGCAAAACTTATTCTTATCAGTAAAGGAAAGAAAATTTTCGTTTATGATGTCGAAAATAAGTTTTCCTTTTACACTGTCATGTAAGCTATGTAGGGAGAATATTTCTTCATGTACGTCAAAATTTTTATTGACAGTTCTTACACAAATAATTAATTGAGATATATCGTTTAGATCAATGCATTCATCAAGGCATATGGAAAAAAATTGGCAATTAAGCATTCTTTTCTTAATATTTGAAAAGATAAATGCGCTGATTTGCTCAGTACGTCGAACAATTGTACGAGGAGAGAGGGGAATGTCATTTATAAGCATACGAATCTCTTCAGATTTGTCACCAAAGCATTTTAATACATCATTGCTCAGCTCTTTAAAAAACTCGCCATCTTCAAAAGGACGGCAACGTTTAGCAAGAGATGCAGCAACAACAAAAGAGGCCTTTCTTTTCTTAGAAAACTCGACTGCTTCTGCGTCTGAATTTCTAGAATCAGCAATCATTTTTTCATAAAAAGCTTTCTTAAGCTGAACAATAAGGGCTTCTCTTGCATCACCAGTAATATTTTCATATTCCTTGTGATATGCTTGAAAATATCTTTGCATGTCATGTTTTTTCATGCGTGACAATGCCCGTTCACAAACCAGACATTCTGGTTTGCCAAAATAATTTTCTGAAAATAAAAATTTTAGTAAATTTTCATCACACATAATATATTATTGTTGGGAAGAGTTTGTCTCTGGCAACACTGATTTTTAACAGTATGCGATGTACACGACCTGCCTGCTTGAATGTTTTAGCTAGACTGATTAATGTTGTTTATTTCTCAACAATGCGTGTGTACACATACGTAATAAAAGAGAATAAGAAAAGGCGCGGCGCCCTTATTTTGCCTACCGCTGGTCTAAACCGTCCGTAATATTATTTCCGAGCATTATTTCATATTCTAGTTTATAATATTTTAACACCTCATAAACTGTGGCACGTCATATACTGTGGCACCTTGTCACTATTAGGATAATAAATCTGCTCTTCACAAAGCTCCCATTTCCCACAATCACCATTAATCTTTTCAAAAGAGTACATTTTTTAAAATTAATCCCATTGTTACAGTTTCATTAACCATTGGACTATACTAGTCCCCATTCCTAGAACTCCAATCCGATATAATATTTATCAATTTTGCTATAACTATTAATAGTTAACAGTGCGCTGGTAACTGCAAAATGATATTTGCTAAATATTTTCGACTTTGTATTTGCTAGTTAAGTTTAAATATAAGTATGTATCTTCGCATACATTCTACATCATCCCATTTGTTCATTGATAACCCATTTTGAATTCTGGATAAACGATCTTCCTCTTCTGATGAGTTTGCCCCCTTTGCTAAGCAAAAGAGCTTTAGCAAAATGAATCTGATCCCTTGAAACTCTCACAGTGGTAGACGGCCTGAGATCCGCGGCCAAGTTAATCTGGATATTGAACAAGTAAAAAAGTCAATTAAAAAAGAATTTCATCAAGACTTCCAACAGCTGACGGGAGCACCAACTTGACAGTTTTAGCTATTCCGTTTTGTGTTCATAAACCAAAATTGTTGTCGTATATACTCCATAGAAGCACACAACTCCTCATTATATTGTACCTTCAATAGTCCACCGCCCTACTTTTCGTTGGAATTTCAGCTTGTATTTCATTACACTGATTGCCTAGCCGGAAAGCGGAATGGAAATCCCTCCCAACCTTCGTCCTTCAAACAAATCGACCTGATGCGCTATGATCGCTCTTTCCATAATCCCTTGACAATTACATTAGTTACCTGATTTTGTATCATTACACAGAGTCCCTTGTTATTATCAAGACAGTTTTGCGGTTTTATGCTTCGCTGGAAAGCGAGCGATGGAGATTCCTTTCTACTCACTGACCTCTTTTCCTTAGTGAATACCGAAAAAAAGAACGTTCAGCACATGACGTTATTTAGCCTGCCATAGTATGGGATGCTTTCTTAATTTATACATCAATCTTTCTGCCGGACAGAAATCGAAAATATTTTCTGGTATGCATGCCCGAGCATTAGCAAAAAATCTTTTAGATGTAACTAAAATTTGTTAGGACAAGGTTATTATGATTAGAATTTTCAATACATACTTTCGTGTCATATGTTACTTCTTTAAAATTTCTTTTTTCGGTGAGTTTATTTATTGATCTGTGTGTCAATTGCATGCTTTTACTAACAGCAATAACTTTTCAGTAACAATCTTTCATCTGTTATTTATTCAAACTGATATTTAATTGAATCATGGAGCTTGAATTCTTACACCAATTAAATTTTGTCAAGAAGCAGCTTGAGGTCTCTGCGTAAAATGCGGTTTAATGACGAACTAAACACATTTAAAACACACGCGCGCTTCCTAATTGAAAGGTTAGAATCATTAGGAACATATTGAGTCGTCCTGATTTCAGTTTTCCAATGTTGGACTTGTTTTTTTTAATGTTTTGATCTATTTTAGTTAAGTTTGGAACATAATTTAAGTGGTCACACCTCTAATATTTTTTAGTATATTTTACGGTGAATCACCATTTTTTTTAAAACTGTAGCACTTTTTAATCGCTTCCGGCTCTGCAAATACTCAATAGCGACTGAATTCTTAAGATGGACCGATGGACATACCCTGCAGGACCCTCAGTTTCGTTGCGTTCACTTACTAACTTAAAGAAATATAAAGTTTCTTTTGTAACTGTGAGACACTCTTTTCTAGCTTAACCTAATTGAGGCACATCTCTGGTATTAGATGACCTCTCGGGCCCAGACGAGTATTGTTCTTTGATTCAACAAAATTTCATAGTCATTACTACTAAAAAAAACCTATGTGGTTTTTGTAATTGTTTTTCACATTTTATACGCGTCAGTTTTTGTTGCTCACATTTTGACACTTTAAATAATTAAGTTTTAGTCTTACCAATCACTAAAAGATTAAGCGGATGTGTACCTGAATCATTTGCCCAGCTCAATAAATTGATTTTCTGAAATTTTCGAAGTTTAACTACACAATAGGGTTCGGCCGATTAATCGGCTTCGGCTTCGGCCAAAAGTTGGTAATCGGCCAGCATTCGGCTTATGGCAAAAATCGGCCGATTAGCCGAAGCCGAATATTTTTCATTCCGTCGTCACTTTCATATTTTGAAAACAGCAGCAGTTAAGTTTTTAAGTGCTCCACCTAGCAGTGTTGCCAGTGAGCAGCTCTTTAGTGCCGCTGGTAGGCTCTATTCAGAAAGAAGGTCGCGTTTATATGGAGTAAATGTTCTGTCACTTTAATATGAAACTCTTAAAGTTTGATTATTAAATTAAAATTTTTTTAGTACTTTTTATTTTTATAGTCTTGGAGACTCTTTTTGTTTGTTAATGAATTGTTTTGTTTTTATTTTTCTTGTTATGTATCTAATAGATATTACAGTTATTTCAGTGATCTCAAAAAAGCAAGTTTTTTCTCAATTCATATAAAACGTAAGTATCATTTTTAAAAATTAAAACATTCGGCTTCGGCTTCGATTTTGGCCGAAGTTTAGGATTTTAGCTGAAGTTCGGCTTCGGCCAAAAAAAAAAAAAACGCCTTCGGTCGATCTCTACTTCACAACCTTTCTTCGCAATATTAAAAAAAATTTATTTAAAAATTTGATTCTCGGAACTAACAAAATGAGAATATTAAGGTTTCAACTTTCTTGTAACTAAGCCAATTAAACAAATAACTATACCTAGGCTGAGTTTACATCTGCATTTCATGGGTGCCATGTGGCCAAAAAAGTGTAACCACTAATTACTAATGAAAAACTGTTTGATTTAGTCACGTAAACAAAAAAAACTTTACTTTTCAACATAATCTCCTTTCAACTCAATACACTTAGGCTGATGACAGAGTGACCGCTAGAAGCTATACTATAAGATGGCGCTACAATGTGCTACAAACCACCGCCTGTGGTTTCTTATGTGATCGCTCAAATGATGTCAGAGTGCGAGCGAAGCGAGATGCGAGTGTGTGCTACAAAGCAGGTTGTGTAATGGTTTCTAGCACGTTGTAGCTTCTTCCCTTTTGTTTTTGTTTTTCTGTCGTGGCATTTTCTTGTTTTCTTTTCTTTGTGAAATTTTGATTATTTAATAAACTTTTGTGTATTAAAATCAAATAAAAATTAAATTAAACAAAATATAAGAAACTTGTGTGTTAAAAAATCTTGACGTAATGGAAGTGGATACCGAAAAATCGCTTTGTTCAATATAGCGTTCACTCTGACATCTTATAGCATGGCATAGCACAAAATATTATGGCTTCTATCATCGCTTCGCTTCTAGCGGCCACTCTGTAATCAGCCTTATACCCGTATTCTAATAAATTGTGACAAATTTTTTGTCATACAATTTTGTCAAATTTCTTGTTATGTATATATATAATTTTAAATAAAATTGTCATGGTATTATGTTGCTCATATGACAAGGAAAAGCTTATATTTAGCTATATTTATTTATTTAAAAAATAATAAAAAAAATGTATTATGAATGTAAAGAAATGTATTTTTCTTATTTCTTTAGCCGGAGTATCTTGCATTTACATAAGTAATTAGCAAACGATGGTCGCACACATAGAAATGTACTAACAATACATTTTGAAAAAACACACGGACAGGACAGTATAGGTTCGTAGTTTGTCCAAAAAAGGGTTGATTGTGAAATCTGTGGAAGAAAAATTGTAATGGTATGAGGGTAATAAAACCCTCTACCAAACAAATCTTGTAAGCATCTTATTCCCAAAAAATTATTTCTTGCACTTTTTTTGCAAAAATTAAGGAACAAATTTACCGTCGAAATATTCAGAAATATTAAATTTTTAATTTAAAAAGTGATCTGTATGAGCTATTAGAGTGCCTAGACACAGCCCTTTTAGAGCTAGATTTAGCCCGTTTTCAGTCAGTCAAAACGCGAAAAAAATTTTTTAGCCCCAAACTAAAAAAAGCGCAAACCTAGCACTTTTTACAATAACCTTTCAGCTCTTTTAGCCCCTTTTTAGTTTTTGCTCGATATGGCTAAATTTAAACTTTTGCGAACTTTTTCTTCCTTTAATCTAGCAAAATAAAATGAGTAAAAAGTCGATATTGCTTTACCAATTTAAAAAAGAAGAATAATATAGAGTAATCTTTTATTTCTTCCAAATTTTTTATGCCTTGAAAGTTATTCAGTACCAGAGATCTGCAACAATACATAACACTCGCGAGCGCACTTACTATATGATTTTTAGTCTCGAATACTTTTCAGCACTCGCTTTTATTGATTTGTTGCGGCTGCCAGATTTCATGATTTGTTGTAGGTTTGATGATTTTAGCCGTTTTGATGATTTAGTTTAATTTAGTGCCTGTTTTATTATATATTTCAAAATTATTTATTTTAAGATCAAAAATAAAAACGTATTGTATACTTCTCACAAATTCAAACTTAAAATAAACTTAATAAAAAACAAAATTTATTTCAAACCTACTGTTTATAAAATAGCAAATATGATTTTAGGCAATATTTTGTGGAATTTTTTTTTAAAAATTGTGATTTTAACGTTACGTAAAAAGTTGCTCCTTTTATTGCCAGTTTATAGAAGCTATGTAAAAATTCTCGTCTGTCTATTTATATTGAATACAAAAACAAAGCACTCAAATTTTTTTTTGTTTCCAATATAAATAGATACACGAGAATTTTTACATGGCTTCTATAAACTGGCAGTTAATATCATAAGCCTGTCGCATTCTTAACATATTTTAATTAAAATTTTCTATGAAAAAATTTCTTATAATTCCTTTTAAATACATTTTATTTCATTATGAATTTAGCCCTACATATTTACTTAAATATACAATAATTGATTTTTTCCCAAACCTTCTGGCAACGTTGCTTTAAGTATTAATACGATTCACGAATGCTGAGAGTAAATACTTATGAACTCTGAGAACTATAACTCTAGTTAATAATGTAAGTGTGTATCTTCAAAATTCCTACACAAACATTTCTCGTGTTGTTTATCAGATGTACGAATGCCATTGCCGAGTGTTGAAAAAAATATTTAGGAAACAATACTAAACAGACAACGTGTATAAACTGCATTATGATTGATACAGGCTCGTATGCTCAAACACAAATTCTTACGAGTATGGCGAGCAGATACAAAAATACAATATGCTGTATTAACTACACCGCAACTCGTTTTTAAGCGAGTATCTTAAATCATAAAAACAGGTACTCATTGCAGTTCTCTGTTCAGTACAGCCTAAAACAGATAATGTATGTTTTTGGAAAAGCGAGAAATCGAAATTTTATTTAATAACGGCCAATTTTAAATGTATATACTTACATATGTAAACATACATATTTCTATTATATATGTATGTATATGCTAACTATTTAATCTATGTATGTACATACCTTATTGAAATGTCATATGAAATGTAAATGAAATATGTACAAAATGAAGCTCTCAAGCTATGTATGTGTTGATCCCGTGATAGTTATTTATATTATAATAAATTACTTTACAAAAATTGATTTGATGTTTTTATTTTCAGCAGAAACATTTTAATACTAGCCCCTTTTCGCGCTTTTTCGAAAAATTTCACTATTTTTTTTATTTTTGAATTTTTTTCAATTTAGCCCTTTCTAGCCCTTTTTTCCAAAATTTTTACGCGTTTTGAGTCTCAAAAGTTGGCATCACTGCCTAGACACGTTCAAATTGTATAAATATATTCGCAAAAGTTGTCCATTTTACCATAGCTATAACTACAAATATTGTTGGCAAAAAACCAGGAGTCCCTGGATGTTATTTTGGAAAAAGCGAAAAAAAATGTTTCCTTTACTTTTGCAAAAAAAAAAATTCCAAAAAGCATTTATTTTTATTGGCATAAGATGTTAAAAATTTTTCAATAATCACGCTTTTTTCTCTTTAATTCTCACAACTAAAAAGTAAATTAAAAGGAAAATTAATAAATTTTTATTTTGTTATGTGCCTTTCATTAGGTGACAAATTTGTTATATTTTATTCATGACAATATTTTTCAGAATACCAAAAATATACAAATAGTCATTCACCTAAGTTTTGTTATAATTTTGTCATTGTCACAGAGGTTAGAATACGGGTATTAATTTCGATTTTATCGTAAGCGACAAAAATTAAATTGTTCAGGAGAAGGTTTTTTTTTTTTAATATTCAAATATGTTTTTTGTACGTAAATTGTCGCTTACGATAAAATTTCAAAGCACGTATCTTAAAAGTTAACAACTGTTTTGGCATTTTGATAATTCTAAACTATGGGTAGGACCATAAAATTTTTAATTTCAATAAAAAAGTCTATTTCCGATAACATGTCGCTTACGATAAAATCGAAAATAAGGCTCGATATATAGAATATATTTTTTTGTAAGAATATGTTTTTTGACACTTTTTGTTCATGAGAATTGGAAGAAATATTTTCATAAGCTTCTGCCAGACCATTTAATTCTATGTATTTGTTACCTTTATTAATAATAAATGTGATAGTTTGATATGGAGATAAGTTATTGTTTGGCATAAGTGACTTTTTTTTTTGCAAAAAAATTAAAATTAAAATTTGTCGAACTGTATACGAATTCATAAGTTTTTTTTATAGAAGTTTGTGCTTTGTATCATTTTTAAGTGCTATTTTTATGACTATAATTAAAATTTTGGCTAGTTTTTACTAACTTTAAAGTACATACGCCAACAGGAGCATGAAGTTCTTTTTTATAATTTTTTTTTATATTTCATTTTGCAGGCGTAAATAGAACCCCAAATTTTATGTGTATAAATTTCACATAAAATATTCGTATTCGCGAATATCGTTTCAAATATTCGTATTCGTATAAAAATTTGACATTCGTTACATATAGTACGTATACTTAATATTTATTAAGTATACTTACTATAGTAATGAATCGTCAGTGTAGTAAAATTGCTAAAGCCTACTACATACAGTACACGGATTGTAAAAAACCACATGTGCATGTGTCTTTGACGTAATTTTGACGTCATCACGAAGCTACATTTGCTACATGCCGTGTACTAGTAACACATGTACATATAGATATTCACATGCTTACAGATGTGCTGTCTCAGAAAATGTGTTCGATTCGGCTACATGTGACACATTTGTATTTTGGAACAAAAATACCATAAAAATTTTACGGCATGTAGCCACTATCAGTAAGTTTAAAAAATTCAACCAATATGTTGAAAATTCCTGTGACGTCATCGCCACATACGCATGTGGTTTTTTATATGCCGTATAGACTTAAGAAATTGGCTACATGGCTTAATATAATGCGCCTACTTAACACCAGAGGTGCTGCGATGATGCTATATAAATTAAAAAAATTCAATATCCCACTGTTGTAAAGCCGAAAATAAAAATTAATAAGCTTCTCTTATATTCTCTGTATCTATATACATACATATGTATGTATTTGTAACTTCACCACCTGCACTTGCACTATCCCTTTACTACTCTCAGGTAACACAGAACCCAAATTAACCGAGAATTTACTTTCTCTTCTCAACATAAGCTAAACTATTTTACTTAAAATCTACTTAATCAAACTGCATAGTTAGAAAATTTAAGTTCAAGAAGAGAATGTAGCACAAATCCATACAAGAGAAAAAAATATTTTGTAGCTTGTTTTTTATGTACATACATACATACATATACATATATGTATGTATTAAATTCAAGTTTCTATGTATATTTGTATGTTTGTATGTATGTATGTATTATATTTTACGTTGTGAATTTCTATACTTCGATTTGCTGTATTTTGGCCATATCAAATAAAAATGTGATGTCATCGACGTAATTTCAATGACAAAAAATTGTAAAAAAAACATACATACATACATACATATACATACATACATTTACTAAAAGAAAACAGATAAAAAACAAAAACTACCTATAAAGCACAAAAAAAAACACTCAAAAAGTATGAAAATAAAGAAAACAAGTCTTTATCTAAGAGAATGGATAAAAAATTCGAACAACGTGCAGAATATTTTTTCTTCTTTTTCTTTATATTTTTTTTTTAACATACATACATACAGAGACACAAATGAATGGGAACACATAATAGATACATACATACATACGAGATATGTATTTGTGTTCCACCGAATACATAGAAGTTTGTTTTTGTTTACTTAAAATACCCTACATTGCTTGTTGTGTATTCTTTACTTCAATACAATAGTTTTTTTTTTGCAAATAATTACGCACCTTTTTACAGCGCATGCTGAGTAATAAAAAAAAATTAAGTGTTGTGGATGATGTTTGTTGGCTTAAAAAAATATTGCAAAACCCCTTAAGGTTTGATAATATGTATTTTATAAACTAAGGCTGAGTTTACATCTGGCATTTCTTGTGTTGTCTTTTTGAGGTGTCATTTTCAAAATGTGTGAAACTAAAGAATATACATATGTAAATCATATAGAATGCGCATCTTACCTACCATTTACACATGAAACTAATAGCAAGAAAGTAGCAATACAATCAAATTTTTTTCACTACCACACTCACATTGTTTTTAATTTCTAGTCAGCTTTCAACGATTTTTTCAAGAAAGTAAATTTTTGATGTTTTCAGAAAGTAAAATGAAAATAGGTTAACAGTGTTACCCCCTTTAAAGATTTGTACAAATATACAGGATTGTGGTAAATAGGTACTATAAATTATGCTTATTTTGTATAAACATTTAAAGAATTGTAATATCTTATGTTCAAATAAACATGAAGAAGATCTTTCAAACCTTTTTAAAACAATAATAATATTGAAATATTAACAATAATACTTATTCCCAATTTATTCCCTTATACATTTGTATATGTGATATTCTGGGTAACTAAAATTAAGTAGTAAAGAAAACAATTTCTTGCCACTTTACGTTTCGACGACATTTTTAAAATGAACTTTCAGTTTCCCATGAAAACGAACAAGAAATTTTCATGAAAGTCATTTATTTCATTAGAATTTTTATTTATAATACGTATGCAGAAATTTGAAGAAAGTACTTTCATGTGTAAATGTAGACAAGCTAAAATTTTCTATGACGGGTATTTCCAGCAGGGCTGTCAGATATGGCGACTTCTCGCTAAACGTGGCGATTTTTCAACTTGTTTGGCGTCCAAATTTTTGGTTTGGCGACATGGCGATTTTTTCTGGCGATAAATAAATTTGTTGGCGATTTTTCTGGCGATAAATAAATTTGTAGGCGATTATTATGGCTATTTTTTAAACAAAATTGAAGTTAAAAATTATTCTAATTCAGGAAAATTAGTTTGTTGAAGGAGTAGTTTAAAATATAAATCCTACCAAAACTCGTCTGCAAGAAGTTAAAACAATTTGATTTTGATGATTTTTCTTATATTAATTAAAGTCATTTAATTTGAATGAGAAAAATTTACAAGAAATAGTTTTTGGCGATTTTATTTCTAATTTTGGGGATTTTCTGATAAATTTTGATGCGATTATAAAAATTAATATAAAAAAAGTGTTATATGAAATCAAATAAATTATCAAATATTTACTAAGAAAAACTACATAAAACTGATTTTTGGCGATTTTTAAAATCAATTTGGCGAAATAGGTCGGAAAAAATCTGACAACCCTGATTTCCAGTACTACCCGTCCAGCGTACGCACTCTCATTTCTTTCTGCAGTGTATGCTACGCTCGCATTGCTGAGAACAGCGTTGCCGTTGTGACATTAAAGTATCACTTTTGACCCCTTTTCGTGCCAATGAAACTTTTTATGACCCTTTTTTCAATTTATCCCTTTGCATCATTTTAACAGAATGTATGCCGTAGGGCAATCATATACACAGTTTAGCATATCAGGTATTAGAAAAAGAGCAGTTCGTCCAGTTGGCGATATTCGGCTCAATGATCATTTTATTGTTTTGGTCGATAGAAAAGCCAATAAATGGTGAAAATATTGCAAAAAATCTGACATCCAAATCCTTGATTCCAAATGCAAATTATTTCTCGGTGTATCACAATTAAAAAAAAAAAATGTATTTTAACATAAGAAAGCCAATACTTTCATCTTTAATCTTAATAAAACTTTTTATAAGTTAGTAAGTAAGTTTTTATAAAATGTTTATAAGTTAAAATAGGTTCAAATGAAGTAAATTTGGAAGCCAAAATTTGGGCCTTAAAGTATACATGTATGTATATACATGCATGTATATAAGCTACTAAATATAAAAAAAATCATGAAATCTAAAATAAGAGTGGTCAAGTTGCAGCATTTCATATCGAATGAAATTCTGTTTTTTTAATACATTTCTCGCTTTTATTGCTTGAAGGTATGCAACATTGTTCAAATTCCGTGCGAAAAAAGCACTGCTCATGTTGTTTCGCAGCTAAACTAAAATGATGCCAGACTAATTTTGCATGGAAAGACATGATCTTACTTGTTTTTCACAACAAGAATAGAGTACTACTTTTGCGAATTTATTTCGCAAATATTTCATACCAAATACTTTTATATGTAGTTTGACAGCATTTCGCACGAAATTGTGAACAGAGTACCAGGCTTAAGCAAAAAATGTTTAATTTTTTAGCTCAGATGCGCATTCTATACAATTTATATTCTTTGGTGAAACGCCGTTCACATTATGCCATTTTTTATATGAAAAGCAATGCCACACAACGAAAAATACCGGTAATGACTAACGTTGTCACTAGTACACATTATTAAGATGTCACAAAATGTCATAATGTGTACTCGGCATTACATAAATTTCAAATCTTTGTAGTCGTACCAAAAACTCTGGCATGCAGTGGCTCAAACGCACAAAGTTTTAAGGGGTTTAGACACGGTCAAAATGCTTGCTGAGATTGGTTATAGTATGAGTGAAAATTTGTTAGTATGTGTGACACCAACGATGCTTGATGGAAAATCAAAAAATTTTGATTTTCGGCATGCTTGCTGTATATTGTTACCCCATCAAGCGCGTACAAATTTTCATTATAATTATATTTCCATTATGAACGGTTGCCCAAAATATCGGAATTAAAAAACATAAATTTGACTGGTGAAGAAAAAAGAAGTGTTAGAACTTTATTATTTTGCTTTGTTCTTTTTTGTAAGCAGTGCTGCCATTATTGTTATTGAATTTCTTTAGTCCCTATTTACACTATGCAAGTCTTATTGCTAAGCTGATTAGTTTATTAAGAGAGAGAGAGACGTTGGAAAAGAAACGTTGCTGTTCCCCTCGTCTCTCTCTCCCTGAAACTAATCAGCTTAGCAATAAGACTTCCACAGTGTGATTTGTGACTTATTTAGACATTTTTATAATTTTTTTTTCAACCAAACGAACAGCACAAAATAAAAATAAAAATTAACGCTTGGTGGGGCATCAAGCATGGTAACATCAAGCCGACAAGCACACGTACACAAACTTGACAGCAAGCATTTTGATCGTGTCCAAAGCCCTTTAGTATTTATACTTTTTCAGAGGATAAATTTGTTTAATTGAAAATAATTAATTTCTTCAAAGTATTTATTTTATTTTGACATGTGCTTAAAGTTAATACTGTGAGAGTCAAAAGAAACTGTACACCTGGTTCTCTTATATCAAAAGTCTTATTTCGGTATTAAAAGATAAAAGTTTTTGGAACTTTTTTGTCATTTACAAAACATTATATAATGCTCCTAAAATAAATGAATAAAAATTCAAACTTCCTTAACACCAACAACAGCAATTGAAACAAAATCAAAAACACTGCAATTTTAATTCGTCAAAAGAAATTGTACAGTCTTACAATATGCAAAAACAAATAATGGCTACTATTTTGTTTGATTTCCATTTGATTTCCATTTGCTTTTAGAACTGCTTGTAGCTTTCTAGGCATCAATTCCATACATTTATTTATTACTTCCATTGACATTTTTGGACAGTCTCCCCGTTAAATTTCCATCAGAAGGTTTTTGATGGTTATTTTACTTTTTCTGGAGTGTCTGCCGAAATTCTTTCAGAAATGTTCATATGTTCTATAAAGTTGTTTATTGAGCTCTTAAATACATTTTTGTAGTCAATTGTTTCCTTGAATTTTGAACGGTTTGCTACCTATGGACCTGAACAGGCGGAAAAAGGTAAAAAATCGAATTTTTAAATTTAAATTTTTTTGCGAATATGATCTTGAAGATGATTTTTGTTCTTTATGAGACGAGCCACAACTTTGCTTTAGAGAGTAAATCAAAATTCCGAACGGTTTGCAAAATGACACCGAGGCCTAAATCTTTGGGGGCCCATAAAAAAAAGTGCATGACTTGGGGCAAAACTGGTAGACAAAGGTCTTTTTTTTTGACCTTTTATATTTCCATGACTTAAAAAATTTCACACAGTGTAATTCACGGTCATCAACAACACTGGCGGATACAGTTGCGATATTTTTCTCTGTCCGCACTCTACGTATGCGTATTGATGGTTTAATATTCAATAATGTAATTTTGGTGGTAAATTTAATCACAAGATTCCGAATAGCCGCCTCAGAAAGTCACCCAATCTGACCACAAAATGGAAGAATTGCACTTTCTTAACCGAGCATGAATTTAGATAATAACATTTAATCGGGTATGTTCTGCATTCCACATGAAACTAAAAGAATAAAAAAAGAATAAGTTTTTTTAAAACTTCTTGAATTGTAGAAAATTTTGTTTGAGACAAGAAGTTACAACATTTAGAGATTGAAAAGAGATCATAAGCTTGGATGATATACATACATATTTTCTTTCTTGAAATCGATCTAGCATTTCTGATAACAAATTCTTTAAATATAGAAAACAACTCACTTTTGAATGAATTAATTTATGTATTTAGGTAGAAAGGGCTCCTCGCATTATAAATTCCATATTTTTAACATTATTCTATTTTATTGAAATCATGAAAATATAGCCAAGTAAATCGACATTTCAAAATTTCATCTCCAAAATCCGATTTTTGTCGCCATGTTTGGCGAAAAATCGCTATATTTGACAACACTCGTAATAAAAACTTATTAGCATTATGTTTCCATTCATTTTTAACGAAAAATATACCTAACAAGTTCGCATTTTCTCCATTCAATTTCAGAAAGAAGCTACCGTACCAACAGTAAAAATTTTTCCTTTTTTTAATAAATTAATTTTAATTTTAATTTTTCATATTATTCTTCTCCAAACAATAACGAACGAAACAGTAAAAGAATGGGGGAGAATTGGTCCATACGTTCACGTGTGATGCCGTGACAAAGGAAAAAAGGATTAATTTTTTTATATTTGGGTATTATATTAGGGTATTCAAATCGGTAATCGGTTAACCGGTTAATTACTACCCGATTAACTGAGCGGTTAATTAAAAATTGCCTTTTTTCGATTAACGGTTAAACCGGTTAATTTCAGACGAATAACCGATTAACAGAAGCAATACATTTTTAAATATTTTGTACTATAAAACATAGTTTTTGTGTGTTTCGTCTCATATACAAAAGGTAAGTGTTTAGAAATTATTTTGCATACAAACAAAGAAGTGTATTTAGTGATTCTAACTTAAGTAAAAATTCAAAAGCTTTCGACGTGGCTATAAAAGGCTTTAGTAAAGACTCTGCTACTCTAATTGAAGTTTTTTTTTTTAATAATTAATAGTATCTACTGTTGCCAACGATTTAGTTAAAGATTAGATTTAATAAAAGACCAATTCAATTATCTTATACCTACTATCTGCAATATTTTCGTCTAGCAACAGTATTTTAAAGTACAAAAACGAAAACCAAGAAATTCAGAAATAAACTTTTCTGCAGAATGTTTGTCGCTGAGTCTGATGAGGACAGGCCAACACAAAAAAATATTGATAGTAATACAAGAAATGTTCTAACAAAATTAACCGAAACAGCTAGAAGTTTTGAAAATTAAAAAAAAATATATATGAAGGATTTTATATGTTTAGAGAAATCCAGGAAAGGGACTGAGAAACTAGATATTGTGTATTATGGATTGCTTTCAATTTCCTCAACGTCTACGATAAGTGAAAGGATTTTTTCAGGTCAAGTTTTATCAAAACTAATTCGATTAAATACTTAAGACTTATTACACCAAATTATTTTTATGAAAAATTGTGTTAGAAGATCTCTTTAAACTATTGAAGTATATTAACATGTACATATATGATTTTTTTTCTTGATTTAGTTTAAGAATTCTTATGTGTATTTTTTTTTTGCTTTACTAATAAACTGAAATTAATAAATAATTTATGCAATTTTACTTGCTGAGATTACTTGATTTATGAAAAAACTTTATTAATCGGTTAACCGGTTAATACCGAAATTAACCGATTAAGCCAAAACCTCGATTAATTAATCAAGCGATTAACCGATTAAAGCTAAACCCCAATTAAATGAATACCCTAGTATATATATATATATATATATATATATATAGATCGTGTTGTTTTTATATTGACGGTTATACTAACTTTTAAAGGTAAACCCAACTAATCGAGCTCGTACTGTCTTGGATTTAGGGCCATTTTCACAACTTGCCTTTAGCTAAAGGCAAGGATTTTGTCTGCCCGATAAATGGCTTTTCATTATAATATCTTCATTTATTATTTTCTTATCCATTAAATATTACTATTATTGATAATAATACCAATAAAAAATTGAAGTCGTAATAATGCAAAAATATTTATCGGGCAGACAAAATCCTACCTTTAGCTAAAGGTAAGTTGTGAAAATGGCCCTTAAAATATCATGTTAGTAATGAAATGATTATTTTTCAAAGTTATTCGAATAAATTTTTTATACGTTATTTGTTCGAATATTCGTATAAAAATCAAAATTTATCCGCTTGAACAATTTTAAGCTGGAATAATTTGACAACATTTGTGACTACGTTTGGACTTAGCTACTCTTAAGCTGATACACTACCTACTACATATTGATAAAACTCATTAATTTACAGAGTTATTAGGTGTAAATAAGCCAAGTTCTTTTTAAGTAAAATATATTAATTAAATATTATTATTATTAAATAATGTAAAGCCTGGATCACACGATCGGCACAATGTACCAATTTTCGTCGGCTCTCCGCAATAAAGTCATAGATAAAAAACCAAAATGACATTATTACTTAATTCATTTTTGAATAAGTCTATATGGCTCTATTAACAATGCAGTGTGGCGCAGTTATATAATTATATTTCAATTAGTTGAGAAATAATGCAAATTTACCTTGTTACTTTTGAATTTATTTCAGTGAGCCGACGAAAATTTGTGCGTTGTGCCAGTCGTGTGATCCCAGCTTTAAAATTAAAAAAAAAAACGCGTACAAACAAGGTGGTGCAAGTTATGTCACAATTTTTATAAATAAAACAAAAAGAGCTCTGTTTTCATAAACACGATATTCTAAAAAAGGCCTAAAGAAAGAAACGTTGTACTATTAGATCTGGCGACCTGGAAGGCCAGTTCAAATTCCCAGGACGGGACATCACTAGATCTAGAAATTAGTTTCTCAAAATCTCTATCGTTACCCGAGCTTTGCGGTTTCTCCGTTCTTTCGGAACCAATCAATAATCAAGATCCCATGTACCAACTTACGGCAAAAAAAAACGCATCAGCCTGTAACGCTCACCATTTCTCAACCAGACCAACCATGCAGTTCATGTCAGTTATCTGTACCCTAGAAAAGCAAACTTTGTTTGTTAACATAACCACTTAAATAGGAATTGGCTTCATGACTTATTATTATTTTTGATACGAAGTCATCATCTTTTTTCGCCAAGTTTAACAGAGCGTGGCAGTAAGTTAACCTTGTCCAACGGTCATCTTACAGCAATTCGTGAGCAGTTTACACTTTGTAGGGGAACATTTTTAAATCTAACAAAAGTTAGTGGTAACGAACGTCTGCTGATGCCTAATTGTATTTCGTGGATCGTCGTCTCGTTGATGTTTGTGTATTCTCTCTCACGTCGTTGTTTTTGGCCGTACTAGCACAAAAACCACACTGAAATTATGTCAAATAATCAGAACAACAATTTTGAACGATTTTCCGTCATTCCACGTCAATTTTAGTTTATAAACATACTAATAACAATAACTCCACGTTCTTGAGATGTATATCGCTCCATGGCTTGTTGACAACTAAATTCTTATATCTACATTATAAATGTCAAAGCACAGTGACATTTGGCACCAGCTGCAACTCACAATATGGCATCCGAAAATAGCGTTACTTAATACATGTGTAGTAGTGTCCTGCACAAGACATCTTATAAGAACTTTCAAGACATGAGGGATTTTTCAAATGCTTTACTACAGCGAAATCTTATAAAAGAAACGTTAACAACACTGTTTGCAAGAAATTTGTTTGAGTATTGTAGGTATAAGAGTAAAGAAGAAAACACTTCGTGACGGAAGAATTTGTGATATTTGCTTCTTTCTACGCATAAGCGCGTGTACAAACGTTATGCATGTATGTGTGTATGATCTTTTATTTTTCTGCGCACATGCAAAGGCACACACATGCATTAACATTAGTTGTATTAATTAATAATTAATTATGGTTAATCACATAATAGCTTACCATCTACATCCTACACACACACTCAAACGTACAGTATGCAAAATAACAAGCATACACTAATCAACAGTACTTCTTTTGAGTGTTTGTTTTGTTTTGCTGTCTGGGCGACATCGCTTGTTAATACTGATATACACGTACACCAATACATCCATCGTACTTCGCTTATAGTACGACAGCATTTATTATTGGTTTAGTATAATACATGCGACATGAATACATTTAAAAAAACATGACGTATTTACATTTCAAGACTGTTTACGCAGGTCTCTAATATATACATGCCGTTTTTATAAATTTTTTTCACATACATACGTACAATGTACATACATATGTGACGCGCAAAATAGAAAGGGACCTAAGGGTAAAAACCGGTTTTGTTCAGGAGAGCCATTTTAAAGATTTAAATACGTGTATCTTTGGTGTACCATCACTGAATAAAACGCGCATATCTCTGGGAGGGAACACTTTTGGGGCATGGGATTGGTCTCATTCGATGCTCAGATGTTGTCCACATGCGCTGTCACATATACATATTTCGATATATGACTATGTTGCAATAATGGAGCGATATGTGAAATATGCATCATTTTAAATAGCACCGGGAATATCGCAAAATATTGCTCATCAGGCTTATTCTTATTCTGTAATTCTCATCGCTAAAACTTAATCTTGATCGCTTAAATCTTCTAGAGTAGACGAAATTAAAATATTTTATTTTAAATTTTTAAGACTGGAAAATTTTGGAATACAACATAACTGCCTGTCCCACGATGTCACTCGCAAACGTTCAATCGACAACTTGTATTGCAAACAACAATAACATTAAAAAATTTGTTCTTGTTTTCAATATAAGTTGTGGATCGAACGTTTGCTGTAGTGCGATTCAGTAAATTTTAAACGATCCGAAAATCGTAATTTTTGTCTATACGATTTTTCGCTTGCAATAACGATTGTGTGATTCTGTAACTTCTTTTTGACGATATATCAAATAGCAAATATCAGAATAGCAAATTCGTTAAATTTTCGTTATATGTAATTATTTTAACGATGTGATTATCGTTAAAAAAAAAGTTAGTGAATCGCACTATTGGTGACATCGTCGGACAGGCAGTAAGATTGCAGTTTTTATTTTGCAATAATCTAATTCCTATTATTTTTATGCAAAGTTTCACAGTCAGTCTTTTCAGGGTATTTTCCAACCACATTTGCCTATTAATATATTTTTGTTTGTTGTTCACTTCCCTTATCTTACCCCAAAAGCAAAAACAAAAGCATTCAAATTAAAAAAAAATAAATAGAAACAAAAAAAAACAAAACATTTTTTTTTGTATTTCAAGGCAATTATTTTTTTGAGTCAAAACAAATTACAGAAGAAATACACTGTGAAACATTTGAATAAGGAATTTAATATATCAAACTTGAAGAAATATATATACTAGGAATACAACTGGGACGAACGACGAATTTTGCCCAACACAAGACGAAAACATAACAGCTGTTATACTAAAATGATTTTTATAGTTACGTATTTTTACCCGACTGCCAAGAAGGGTTATGCATATTTATTTCTAATGCTATCAAATAGAAACTAAACAGTTATTAAAGTAAAAAGTAACTTTATTTATTAAAGCAGTGAAAAACTAAAACCAAACATGGTCACATGGTACTATAGTAAACCCCGGTTAAATACCTCATAAAAAATGTCACAATTTTTGGAATAATTGTCCGGGAAAGGTATTCAGGGCTATCATCAATAAAATTCCGCGTGAAATTTCTCCCTTTTCCAATTAGATTTTTTTGTTTTTCCTATTACTTGCTATTAGTTGGAATTCTTCCCCGGGAAAAATTTCACGCGCAATTTTATTCATGATAGCCTTGATTTAAGCGAAGACGTTTAATTATCTGATATAGGTAATTATGAGAATAAGCTTATAGTATGTTTCCACAGGCATGATTTAGACAAATCATGATGATTTGTGCAAATCATGTTAATTGATACATGATTTACCATACATTTTGCATATGGATAAATCACCTCAAAGTAGTTGATTTATTATAAATAATGTCGAAAATACTATTTTTCGAACTCAATTTATATATGCAACCCTGGGTTGCTTTTAAAATTACAAACTCCATCCCTGAGTCATCCACCAAAAGTAATGGACAATTTCGAAAAAAAATGACATTCAGGAATATTTAATAAATTTTAAATGTCAACTACACATGTGAATAAAATCACATTTCAGCTGCTGTGCTCACCTCATAAAGCACCTGCATAATTTGAATACGAAAATTCGAACAACAAATCAATCACAAGCCCGGTGGAAACACTTCGAAGTGATTTACTTAAACCTACTTGATTTAAAGTCTGTGGAAACATACTATTAAATACCTTTCGAAATGCATTTATCCGGAATCACTGTGGTCTGTAGTACATAATTACTTGAAATAAAATGTACATACATACATACGAGTACGTATGTATTTCTTCATATAAAATATATTATTATATAACAAAAACAATTAATATGTATTGCAAAAAATAAATATATAAGGTGCATATATTCGATTGCAGAGTTGCATAATTATGTACTTAGTAGTTTTAAGCAAATAAACGAGGAGATTTTAGGTGGAAATTTCAGTTTGGGGTAAAATATTTCTGGGTAAGTATCCAAAATGGGAAAGTTAATTTTTTGTTTGTGTGAGAATTAGTGTAAAAAACGGGGATTCAATATTTGGGGTGAATAAGCGATAAAGGTATTTAACAACCAATGAGTAATTAAATCGGTTATACTGTAATTTCTTCGTCATTCTACCAGCTGACAACAAATTGACAGACATTTAACAATCGTGTGAACAAATTTTGTTGCCATTTCCAAGCTATTGTCAGATATTTGCCAGACGTTCTATTAACTACTTTCAGATATGGCGTCATTGTCAAATAATTCGATTACTGGCAACATTTCACGCACTTGCTTTAAAATAAAATAAATTCAGTAAAGTGCGACTATGACTCGCGCACATAGGGTTCCGTACGAACACTAGATATGTAATTTAATACAAACTTCATCCTATATAATATATAGTTTTGGCATTTTTTTTTTCGTTTTTGGGGTCTTTTCGGTTTTTTTGCTTTGTCGTTTTTTGCGTTTTTTCGGTTTTGGCGATTTTTTTAAGTTTTGGCTCTTTTTTGGTTTAGACACTTTATTTTCTTGTTTTGGCGATTTTTTCGGTTTTTTGGCGTTTTTTCATTTTGGCGTTTTTTTATTTTTGGCGATTTTTTTTAATTTTTGCGATTTTTTGTTTATTTAATTTTTTTTTAGTTTTTCAATTTCTTGCGTTTTTTTTTCATTTTGGCGTTTTTTTTCATATTGGCGATTTTTTCGAATTTGGCGATTTATTGTAGTGTTAGAATTTTTTTTTAGTTTTGGCGATTTTTTTTAATTTTGGCGATTTTTTTGGTTTGGCGATTTTATAATTTTCGGTTTTTTTAGTTTTACCGTTTTTGAAAATTTCAAGTGTTTGCCTCTTACGGTTTCCAAGATATAGCAAATTGTCAAAATTACATAGTCAAAATTGCATTAACTGATGGACCGACCACCCTTTAATTTAAATTTTTTTAAATTTTAGTGTTAATTGTTGTAGTCTGTATAAAAATACACTAATTTTACAAATTTCAAGTTTCAATATACATGTGTTCATACAATTGTATGTATATTACATGGGATTTTAACATATTTCATTGCTCGTTTTGGAACACCCTTTAATTTTTAATTCTCGTGTTGTAGCGGCCAAGGTTCTACATACTGTGTCCAAATTTCAGGTCCGTAGCTCTTACGGTTCCTGAGAAAATACCGTGTGACGGACAGACGGACAGCGTAGCGAAAACAATAGGGTTCCTTTTCACCTTTGGTGTACGGAACCCTAAAAAGTGCAAAAATAAAATAAATTCCAATGCAGCCAAAATCATAATTTTTTTTTTTCAAAACATAAAAATGTTCACTGTTTACATTTAACACAAGCACAAACGATTGATAATTGACAATTTCTGGCAATGCTTTACAACAGATCTGACAGTTTTTGCGTACGACAACCATGTTAACTGCCAGCACGTCCTTATATCACTTTTGTATAGCTAGCCGCTTGTTACAAGATCCGACGCCCGTTTCCAGCCTCCTCTAACATGAGAAACTGTCGCTGACAATAGGTGGTTCTTTGTTATTAGAAGGCCCCAATCACTCGCCTTGACGTTCCGAATATCGTAGGCACTCAGAACTTGTTAGCAGTCCGACGCCACCCAGAAACCCTCTGAAACTCTCTACACGGAACCGCATATCTACGGAGCTTTCCACTTTACGCAAACTGTGGACGCACCCGGTAGCATTCAGCTGTTCTTCCTTTCTGTCAGTAGGATCTGGCAATCGTCTGTGCAAAGCTTAACGGCCACATTTTTAGTACAGAACGTACCAACAACCTTTTGAGGATGCTAAACATTTTTGAAAAACGAAAACCAGGTCGCGCTTTTTAAACATGATGTCGCACTTTTTGTAGAAATGAAAACACCTTTAGTCTAAGGGTTAATTTTGTAAATAAAGGAATAACAATAATAATAGTTTAAAAAAGAATTTCAGCATTTTCTAAATATAGACTGCTTGTAATGTAGAAACTATACGTATTGAGAAATTTGGACATAAACATCTGTTCCGAATTAGTGTTTAAAAACTGCTAATCAAACTTTAAGAAAAATCTTATTCATACATAGCGTCGTTCGTAAGTTATTGTGTTCTATATGACAAAAATGTTTTTTGGGAAATCGCTGTTAAAGTTTAGTTATTGGTTACAAAAAACTGAACCGAAAAAGTTGTCGCAACCTTTTTACCAAAAAAAAAACTTCTAGACTTTCTGGGTTTTTCTGTAAAAAAAAATGTTCGTCCTTGGAAAAGATTTTAAGAGTAAGACGCATATTTAAAAAAATCGCTTTGTTCTGTATGCACTTATTTACGAAACTCTCATTGTTTTATAGCATATATACAAGTTGGAACATATCTTTTATTTTATAGAAAGAATATTTCTCTGAAAACCGACAAATAAACAAAATAGACACGAGTACTTTGTGAGTTAACAATCGTTGTTTTGCAGAACTAATATGCAAAGTGACAAATAAAGAATACAGTGTTGCCACGATATTTTAAAAAAATCTAGTTAATTGATTTTTAGTTAAAAAACTGATTATGAATACCAATATTTAAAAAACGTTATTTAGCCTTAAAACGTTTTTTAACTAATATGAATTTTAAACCTCAATCAACTTTTTTTTATGAATACGGCTGTTTAAGTATATCCTGGTTATTTCCCTGCAGGAAATGGAACTAACATAAGACTAGTCACGTGATCGGTCCCCAAGTGATAGGTACCAGTCCGAGCTCTACCACTTCCTTTGATGCGGACCAGTCACTTTTACATGGGGATGGCCTAGGATGGCGTTAATTGATACTTTGTATGCACCTTGTGACTTATCACTGAACTATTTCATGGGGACCTTATCGGTGTGGAATAACATAAATTATTTAAAAATATCATTCCGACATAGCCTTACCATATGTGAAGATTTATCTGATTTTCGAAGTTTTTCGGGATGTTAATAATGCTAAAAGATTTTTTTTGTCAAAAATAAGATTTTTATGAATATGATATTTGGTACTTTTAGTATATTATTTAAGGTCCTTCGGACTAGAGTACTGATATATTTTCTTCTTTTGTTCATCAAATGTATGAATTATATGCATACATACATATATTAATCTTATACATGTTCTATTCAGAAAATATTATGTGTTATTTATTTACCTGTACGTTTGTTAGTTCATTTGAAACAAAATGAATTTTTCTTGAATTCTAATTCAGTAAAATCAATGGATATTAATATATTCTGAATAAATAAAAAAAAGGATTTTTGTGTTCGACTTGAAGGTTTTTGAGAAAATAAATATGGCACCGCTGTTCCGACACTTAACTGTAACAATGAAATTTTTTAACTTTTTATTGTTACAAATGCAATTATAATTTATTTTTAAACAGATATTTTTTGGGACTAGAACTGCCAATCTCCGGCATGACAAGCTTGCGCACTACCCAATCGACCACAGAGGCACTCATATTTCAAAAGTATAAACACCACTTAAGCTCAGGTTAATATCTAAGAATAGTTACGGGACTGGTTCCAGAGTGGCTTGGCGGTACCATTGGAGGGAACAACGAACATTATGTTTGTACTGTTTGATAGGTCCTGGACCCAACCACAATGAACTGAGCTTTTTACTATAATACTAGACCTAATCCCAATTAAATTGACAAAAGATTATGACTATACATCAACACAATGGTGAATATATAACCATTTACAGGATATGTCCTTTTTTCACAATACACTAATCCTTACTTTTGGTAATACTCCCATTTTCTCAAGTCATAGGACGAATACGTTTAGATCAATTGTCACAATTTTTTTTTTTGCAGGGTATTATCATTTCAAGCACCTTTGCGATCCATCCACAAGTGTTTTGAATGAATTACGAAAGGACAAGCATGTTGAGCATGAGCCAATACATCACGTCAGTATTTGGAGGAAAGATTAACGATTAGTAAAATGTTTCGTTTTTTCAACAGAAATTTTATATTTTGACAGCATATTAACTTTCGGCAAAATTGAGAAACTGCTAACAAAAAAATATGAAGAAATCACAACTATCCTATATAGCAGCAAAACAAGACTAGTCGCTTAGTTACAATAACATTTCATTGATATAATCAATAAGAAAACACCCGGACCTAATTCAAAATAACCGGCGTTGGCAAACTGATTGTTTGTCATTGTTTTTTGTTTTTATTTTTTTTTTTTTTGTTTTATTCCATTTTCTAAGTGCAATATGAAGTCACAACAAATAAATAAAACAAAAACAGATAATGCAAAGAGATCCAAATTAGTACAAACTTTATTTAGTCTTTCATATAGTTAGAACAAAATAAAAAATTATTTTTTTTATTTAGTATTTTTGGTGCCTTTTTGTTCTATATGCACGAGTGTTTGCATATAGAACACAATAGATTACGAAGCTTGTCACTAAAGAGTTGTATAGCACAAAGTCAATGTCTCATATTTCGAAAACTATAACTGATTGGAACAATGAAAGTTTCTGGGCTTACTCAAACCACTAAAGAGCTGCTTTGAAGTTAACATGAAAAGCAATGAACTTATTGTTTATTATCCCTCTTAACATTTCATCAAGGCCAGGTAAAGTATATATATCAAGTTATAATAAATGTTTTATTCTGAACTATTCGAAAAAATGTTAATGATTAAGTTTACTCCCAGCGAAAGGATTATGTTAGTCGAGCGAAAAAATCACATACAATTAAAATAATCACTCTTATTCTAGTTGTCGACAGCGACGTCACTTTAACAGAATACAAAAAAATTGGGGCTGGATTACTCGCTCTCGAGAAAAATTTTGTGCTACTGGCAATCTATTTCCGTTCCCTTAGGTATCCTACACCATAAACCTGGCAACAGGAGTCAGTTATTTTTCACAACGGGTACACAAGTCCCATTTTTTTTGGTATTACCCCTTATTGTGAATGGCGTCGTCGACGTCAAATCAAGACGACACTAAAGTATGTCACTTGTCTACTCTTCGTCTATAACAATTGATTACTATTAAGATGCTTCATTTATTTACAAACCCTTGGAGATTAGTAAGAGATTTTCAATAAGATCCAATTATTTCCGATAAAGAGTATACAAGTGACAATATTTGCTGTCGTCTTGATGTGACGTCGACGACGCCATTCACAATAAGGGGGATTGTGTCAAAGTGACGTCGATGTCGACAACTGGAATAAGGGTGAATATATATACCCAGCTATATGATATCCCATATGTGATTCGGATCCGAAAAATGAGGGTATATTGTCATATATGATTATATATATTCATACATTTTCATACATGTATGTGTAAATATTTCCTCTACAGTATGCAAAGTTCATACTTATACACTCTTGATTCACAAAAGCTCACTGCTGTGCAATAAATTAAATTACTAAGGGCCATTATTACAACTTCAAGATAGTTAAAAGAAGGATTTTATCGGACGTATAAAAAGCTTTCCATTATTGCAAATTGGATTTAACTTACCAGGTAGTATTAACTTGCCTGTAATTTATCGCTCACTTTAGGTTAAAGCAAAATTTTACAAATGATAAAGTTTTTATACGTCCGATAAAATCCTACTTTTAACTATCTTTAAGTTGTAATAATGGCCCTAAAATTACCTTTTTTTAGATTTTGAATAGGGAGGTTGTATTTAATGAAACATTTGTTTGGTCAAATAATGAAAAACGAACTAAAAGTCAGTTCATTCATCATTTTAAGCCAAAAGGTGAATCAATTATTTAAAAAACACAAAAATCATATTCGTACATAAAATTCAATTTAAGAAATCCGATTGAAAACTAATACAATTAATTATAAAAGAAAAAATAACTAATTCCTCTAACAATAGTTTTCAATATAATTTTTTGCAGTAATATGAACTTTGTTTCTTATCAAGAGAATTTTGTTATTTTCTATAAAATTAATGACTGGATTATCCTTTTGATTATTTGATATATTAAATGGGCCACAATGGATAAAATCATACAAGAATGACTTTTTTTTGGAACAAAAGTTTTTCTTTTTTAAACTTTGCATACTGTATGTATTTTCTAATGGATTTCCAATTCACCAGTGATAAAATACCAAACTTTTTTGATTGCAAAAACGATCTTATATGGCTGCATATATTAATAAATCTTATTTCTATATATGGATCCACATATGAAGAGCTTCATAATTAAATTTGCATACATGAGCTCATATATTATAATCAAGGACAGGGGTTTCATGCAAATGCATGTTTTTTCCCTTAAGCGTGATAGTGGCAAGAACGAAATATCTTTACGAAACATTGAATTTGCGTGAAAATGGCATCGATTTGTTAGTGCGTATTTTTGCATATTTTATTGAAAATGCATATTTTTGCATAATTTGGTCATATATGTATATTTTTGTCTCATATTTTGGTATAATTTCATGGTTTTTGTGTCATATTTGCTCAAAAGTTAAAATTAAAAAAAAAAAAAAAGAATTATTTCAAATTATTAATGCAAGACAATTGGCAAATTCATTCTTTTGCATTGTTTTGGAATTGTAAAAGGAATGCACAAGCACACGCCTACCAAATATAATAAAGATTGTCATTTTGATGATTTCAAGAGGAAATCGTCTGCTATTAAAGCCGAAAGTAGTTAAACAATTCTGCGGAAACTTGATATTGTTTTTAAAAATTATAGATTTAAAAAAAATCTAATAGCTAGAATTCAATCCATTGTAATGGTTGAGTTAACTAAATAGTATGTAACATTATATAAAAAAGATTATTTAAATTTGAGCCTTTCTTCAATGCACAAAAGCTTTCTAAAAAAAACTTGATAGAACTTCACATTCAAAAATATAAAAAAATACAATTTTAAAAAATTCGTGTTTGGAGCTAATATTGCAGAAATAATCGTTATATCATTTATAATATGGTGTACAAACTTAATATAAAAGGCTTCTACACGCACCTCTTGAGAAAATAAAATATTTTTGTGTCTTTAATTAGTTGTATGTGAACTTAAAACTCTTTTTTTGAACAAAAAATTTTTAAAATATGTGCATATTTTATTGTTTTTAGTCCATATTTTGCGTTTTTAATGTAATATTTTAAGCGCCTAAAATACCTTTTTTAAGTGCATGAAGTCCTTGTCCCTGATTATAATACATTTCATATATTAGACCTTATATTAGTTCATATATAATAGTTTTGCCATGTATAATCCCATATATTTCCATACATGAATTTATACATATTCATATATAGTTATATATTTACATTCATAAATTAAAAATAAATGGACCATATATAATTTTTTTTAGCTATGTAGTATTAAAATATCAGAACTACTTGGGAACTGATGATTGAATTAATGCCGTGAGATGCAGATGTGTTCCTTCAGTTTTGGACTTAAAGGACTGCAAAACACACTTGCATTATAGATTGGGAAATATGTCATAAATACTACTTAATTCATAAATTAGAAGAATCTTTCCTGTGCAATATATGTATGTGTCATCGGAGAATACTCAAACTAGTTCTTCAAAGTGCGAGTCCCAAAAGGAAGTACGAGTATGTTGGGATTGATTTGATATTCAATATTAAATACTTCTTATATGGAATACCGTAATTATACTCACATACTCCGCCATGATACTGATAAGCATTCACGAAACTTCCGTGCACTAAATCGATACTCAAAGAAGTGGTTGAAGAAAGAAAATTGAATGAATACAAACAAATACCCTTAGGAAGAGATAGAAAGAGGAAGAGAGAACGTGGTGCTCTGTAGTTCAAAACAATAACCAAGTAATGCATTTCAACGCTCACAGGTAAATTACATCTCGATGGGCAACTGACTTGAGTCATATGAAATAGCAGCAGTTCGGTTATATTACTTAATTGGAAGATAATCTCCCTTGACTTTGAATTGTCAAGTTCTGCTTTATAGCTCGCAATACCACCAATAGGTTTTATTGGATCCAGTTAAAACGAATGATTATAGCTGTGCCTTTGCAAGCTGTATCACATGTAAAGATATAAAGAGAAAGCTAAACATCTTAAAAAGGATGCTAAACTCTGCGGTTCCAGCTACAATTTTAATTAATTAAAAGATTGGAATAACAGTTTAATACAACATTTTTTCCCTGAGTAAAAACTCATCTCACAACTAAAAAAAATTTTTTTGATATGTAAACATCTATACGCTAGGGGGTAAAAATCTTTTTCACAATACAATCACAAATTTTGAGTAAGATGCACACCGCGTTACCAAATCGTTGTGAGCTATGTATGAGTGTATTAGTGTAATCATACGAACAAGAAGTACATAGAAACTTAACAGCTGCATAGAAATAACTCATCCGAATTTTAAAGCATACCTTCAGGAGTTAATTTTAATAGCAATTGCTTGTTATGCATTAAACATATTCACCACAGCAGGCTACACGAACACACGACTTCAAATGCCGCAAGCAGCATTTGTCGCCTCGTAGCCGGCTACTTAATTATTTTGGAGACGGCAGCAGCACCATCTGCACCTGATATTCAAGTACAAATACATAGTTCAGTATTGCCACTTTCATATATTTTGCATTTATAAAAATTAATTATTCTTTTAAAATGTACTTATCTCACGTAAAAGTACAAGAACGAATCAATTTATTCTTTACATCCATTTTTGAATATTGTTTCTGTTAAATAATATGAAATAATTGCATAAAATCATTCATTCAATATTTTGTATTATAATGGCAACACTGAATTTTCTCATTGTAGCCAAAGAAATAGAAATTGGTTTAATTGGACTACATGGACAAAATCAGCATAGACAACAACCTATCGCCCTCTTGCCTTGCCGTCTTCAAAAGAATCATTCTCATATAAACATGTATATTCTATCCTTGACATTTGGTAGTCGGTAGCTTGCTGTGGAGAATGTGTTTAATCCATGAAGTGTAATAGTGTTGCCAGTGGGATAATTTTGTTAAAAATTTTAAAAATATAAAATAAATAATATATATATATATATATATATATATATATATATATATAAACTTTTAAATAAAAAAGCGTTTGAAATGTCAAATACTTGTTTAAAAGATATATAGCAGTCTTTATAAAGAATTTATAATATTATATTATAACCAGGGCTAATTTTTCTGGCTTTTTGCCAGAAAAAGCAATTTTTTGCATATTTTAATTTTTTTGTAGAAACGTGCTTATTTTGGATCACCTTGCATAAAAAAGCTTATTTTTCACTCTGGCAACGCGATTAATATATAACGACTCATATAACTCAAACTGGTGTAAAAGAAATTCACAAAAAATATATTTCTTTCCTCTTCTTGCACATGTATGTCTGCATGTTATTAATTTTTGCTTTACTTTTCTATAACTTCTACCACAAAGTCGAACCGAAACTATAACCGCCGGAGGCTTATGATTGTTTGCTTGCAGATATTCGATTCAAAAATACCTTTCGTTACCCTACGTCTCCACGAGCCATCAACTTGGACATGACACAGAGCAACTGTGAAAAATTCATGAACTTCTTTGTTGTGGTGAACACAGGCGATGCCCATGTTCAGGCATATCAAAGTAATTTGCAGTAGCGCAACATGGCGAACATCGTTGCTCAGACATATCTTCGGACATCCATGTCAGAGCATGGACGAAACCTGGACATGAGCGGTCTCCATTAGCCATTTGCGATGTCCGACATGATGCCCATACCAAGTTCGTGGCTAGTGGAGACCGCTAGTTATGTACAGATTTTGAGTTTTAAAATATTGTGGGTCTCGTAAACATCGGAGACATGATCGCCTTCGCGAGCATTGTGAAAGTTTAGCTGTTACAGAACTTGTGAAAGAAAATATTGAAAATACAAACCAAAATGTATTCATTGATAAATTTTACAAAAGTTTTGAACAGAAACACAGGTCTGAAGACTTTAATCAAAATTAAAAATTATATATATTTCAATAAAACCGAAACCGATGAATGTATTGAAAATTTGTCCCCATCTGAAATACTCGCATTTAAATACGCTCCTGTTACATCTACTGATGTTGAACGCATATTTTCCATGTTTTATGTGACAATAGAAGATAATTTCTTTTTGAAAATTTAAGAAAACACATGATTGTTCATTATAATAAAGATCTCTTCGAATAAAAATACTTTGAAGTAACAAAATTGTTGATTTTATTCTTGTTTTATTCTTGCATATTTTGCATATTTGTGCATATAACCGTGCATATTTTCAAATTTTTTCTTGCTATTTATGGCGCATATTTTGAATTTTTTTTTGCATATTTTAATTAGCCCTAATTATAACATATCTTAATTACGTACTGTTGTTGGCTTACACTGAAGCTGCTGCACGACAATTGAGTATCAATCTCTATCTCATGCCAATTATTATGTGTGGAGATTTTAATACAAATTTTGCAAACCCACAGTCGCAAGCTTTATACAAATTTTTATTTGACGTTTTCCACTTGCATATGAGCAATTCTCCACAAACTACCATAACTAATAATTCGACTACTATAGATGCAGTTTTCCATAGATTTTTATATACAGTAGAGTCAATATTAATTATTTGTACTTAAGGCATTCACCATAGATGGGCACTTTGCAGTACTACTAAAATTTCAGTAGAAATAATTTTTAACCCGTAAATTTTTACTGATTACTACAATTTTTTCTGCAATTTTTATAAAGTGCCTAAATGATTTATTATATGATGAGGTGCATTGAATTTTCAGTAATCAGTAATGCTTGTATTCATAATGAAATTCTACCAAGTGGCTAAATTTTTTTCATACAAAAATTTAAAAATTTGAATGAAAAAAACTTTGCCACTTGCTACAATTTTATTATGAATACAGACCTACGATTTTACTCACCAACTTGATTGCGCAACCTCCTAATATAGAGGAGGCAGCGGATATCGACTTAGCCGTGGATACGCTAACAAATGCGTTTAAAGAAGCTACTAGTTTATTCTGTAAGGCATCTGTACAACGCAAAAATAGGAGACTACCTTGGTGGTCTGACAGTATTGCAGAAACTCGCAAGAACTGCAGACAATTATTCAATGCGGCAAAAAGGACAGGTAATTGGTCACTGTATGAAGCCTCAGTCAGGAACGCTAAACGCAAAACTTGGAGAGAATTCTGCAATAAAGTAGAATACCATTCCGAGACCTGTAGACTGCGTAAAATCCTAGCGAAAAAACGGACGATACCCAGTTACATCCAGTATAACGATGGAAACTGGACAACGTATAGTATATGATCTCTAGAGGTCCTAATGGACACCCATTTTCCTGGCTGTCAACCCGGATTATTCGACGAACATACACCTCCCATGCCCAGGCACAAATATCCATAGATATTACTGTGGAAAAAGTGAAATGGGCTCTGCAACATAATGCCGATCTAGTAATCCCATGGTTACTTGTAATATACAAGGCCTGTACTACATGGTCATACAAATTCATGGACTAAATGTAATGTGACCTTTATACTCAAAGGAGGGAAAGCGTCACATACCAAGGCGAAGGATTTTAGACCTATTAGTTTAACTTCCTTTCTTCTGAAAACCCTTCAGAGAATAATAGATGTGCATATTAGAACACTCATTGATATTTCTCAACTTTCGGCCTCTCAAAATGCATATACCAAGGGCAATTCGGTTGAGACCGCCTTACACTCGCTTTTAGGATGCATAGAGAAGTCACTCGAGCATAAAAACTATACCATGGTGGCCTTCATGGATATTGAGGGTGCCTTTAATAATATTGATCCGTCGGCAATCATTCAGTATCTTGGAGAACTGGCGGTCAACCGGGGGATTTATCAGCTCATTGAAAATTTGCTACTGCGCAGAATCATCACTTCCACCATGGGAGCAGCTACCATCACAAGGCAGGCTCACAGAGGTACACCTCAGGGTGGTTTGCTGTCGCCCTTGCTGTGGAATGTGACAGTTAACAATCTGCTCAAAAAATTGGAATCCATGAATATTAAAACTGTTGCATATGCGGATGATATAGCGATTGCAATATCAGGGTTCCACCTGGATACTATATCACAAAGACTAGAAAATGCACTAAACGAGGTTAGTGCTTTGGTGCTCACGGAGTGGCCTCAGTGTCAACCCGGATAAAACGGAACTAGTACTCTTTTCCAGGAGATACAATTCCCAACTTCAACCACCCAAGGCTAAAGCCAAATATCTGGGTGTTTTCCTCGATAGTAAGCTTTCCTAGAGGGATAATCTTCAGGCAAGAGTAGCGAAAGCCACAACGGCAATGTACGTCTGTAGGAATGCAATCGACCCTACATGGGGAATAAATCCTAAGGGAGTCGGTTGGATACTAGAGATGGTTATAAAACCTATATAATTTTATGGGATTTCGGTCTGGTGGAAAGCACTCGACTCAGTAAGTAATCAGTCCCGTATAGAGGGAATTCTCCGGAAAATGGCACTTATGATAACAGGTGCTCTAAAATCAACGCCAACAAAAGCGCTCTTCGTTATGTTGGGTTGGCTTCCGGACGGACTTAACAGCTAGAAAGCTAGCCCTACGTACCGCCGTCAGACTAAATACAATAGGCGCATGGAACCACCGACTTTGGGGGCATGCAAGTATTTTAGGTATAGGATCTTATAGATTACTGCATTCCGAAACCCTACTTCAATAGGAACTTCCAAATTTCTTTGGCAGAAGGGTATTCCCCACTGAATGGAGCCATACAGGTCTTCACGGACGGCTCAAAAAAGGGGGGAAGGGTTGGAGGAGGCGTCTTCATTCCCGAATACGGAATTGAAATGTCCTTCAGAGTCCCGAACGAATGTAGTATACTACAGGCAGAATTATCTGCTATAAAAAGAGCTACACAATGGCTTAGGTTCTATCGGATTTCAAATAGTGATATCCATATTGTGACTGACAGCAAATCTGCTATTAAGTCTCTCATAGGGGTGTATACCACATCCTTTCTTGTTCAGGAACCCGCTGGCCTCGCCTGGACTTCCGTAGAACGAAAAATCTCATTAAATTCAACAGGAAGCACCTGAGAAACATCGTGTCCACATTGCCCAGTCACTGTACCTTCGGAACCCATGCTAAACGTATGGGTCTCTCCTATAATGACTGTAGTTGTTTAATCAATTACAATATTTATTTAAAAATCAAAACAACTATCTTTATTAAATTTATATTTTATAAATGTACAATCTCAATCAAAATTACATTTCAGAATGAAAATATTTGAAAGATCTTTTTGAAAATATAAAAACATGAAACTTGATCAATTCAAAAAAATATTTAAATTACAAACATAAGTTATAACAAGTAAAAGTACATAAATGTAGTAAGTTGCTACAATGACTACTGCTACAGTTGCAATGACGAGGAAGAGGAAGAAAGTAACCTGCATTTCCTGTGTCTTTGTCCCTCTGGAGAATCTCCGTCTGCAGCTTCTTGTCAGAACATCATTCAGAAGCTTATCCGAGTTATCGGAAATCGGGCTCAAAAATCTGAGCCTCTATATTAGTAATAGTGGTTGGTATAATCGCTGACCCCCCCCTCCTAGTCAAATTTCTTGACCCACTCCCATTTCTCACTCTCAGTTCTCATCTTTCTAATTCTACCCTTCTCACTCTCCTCTTATTTCTCTCTCTCTCTCTCTTCTTTTAACTTACAGGTAGCACAAAGGGATCATCATATTGGACCCAAGTGAGCTGTTTTCTGTTTTTTTCCAATTTCCTACCAGCAGCCTGCTAACCTAACTTGACCTAACCTACGATTTTACTGGTAATGCAAATTAAATTTCATTATCAGTAAAAATTTACTGAATTTTTTCAGTAATCAGCAAATTTATTGCTTACTGCAATTTTTAATGCAGTACATGTACATATACTGCAGTGTGCCCATTTACTAACTAAATAAGCCCTGTCGGGATTTGAGCTAACTTAAAGGTAACTAGTGGTTAATCAGAGACAAGTGACAACTGACTCAAAAGCTAACTCATTTTATATGTTAAACGCTATTCAGCTTTTCAACGTAATGTCCTTAGAACGAGTCAGTACTCACTCACGCTGCATAAGTTTCAAATAACCACAAGTTAGCTCATTTCAAGTGAGTTTTTGGCTGATAAAATACTAGTGCACTATTAGTTAGCTGCGAACTGCGAACTAATGGTTGGCCCCGTATGACAGTTTGTGGCGCATCAAAAAAGAGGAAAAAATTTCTTTCTTTAGCTAGCAATGATTAACATTTTTAGTCAACTTAAGTTTGCAACAATTTTAATTTTTTTTAGAGACGAGAATGAGTATCGAACCGTAATCACTTTTTTTTTTGTCAGCCATCATACTTAACACTTTGCTATTGCGCTATATAAAATAAAGACGGCACAGAGTTAACATAAGCATGAATTTTATGCTGATATCTTCTCGATAAACTTTGACTCATTTCTGCGTCAGCTTTGAGTTAGCTAAAAGTTAGTTCAAAACTTATCGAGGAGGTGTTAGTTGTACAAAAACAACTCACTAATCTCACCATCAGTTTTGAGTTAATTTAAAGTTAGTTCAATACTTATCGGGAGGAAGACAATTGTACAAAAAGCAACTGACTCACATCTGTATCATTTATGAATTAGTTCAGAAGCTAGTTGTAAATAAGTTATCAAAAAGTCACCCATATTTTGAGCTAGCTAATAAAAATCCGACTGGGAGTTAAATAAAACAAACAAAAACCAGCAAATTCCTATGTATTTACAATATTGAAAGTTTTGATACTTTTGATTGATTAATTTAAAAAAATATACTAAAAGCATAAGTAATACCAACTTTAAAAAAAAAATGTCACTACTAGATGTTTACACATCTCCCCTGTGATCGGACTAACATTGTTTTTTTTATCAATGTCCTGGTAGAATCAAAGACAGCTCAGAAGTCGCTAAAATCTGACGATCTGTTACGTAAATGGCAAAATCGAGCATGAGTTACTTATTTTCAAACTCAAAATATGGACTGGTTGATGCAATTTTTATCATCATATCGACATCTTTCTATAAATAGAATAATTTCAAACTATTTATTTTTGACCAGTCCAATGTGTCATAAAACTTAAATATCAACATTAAATCCATTACACCTTATCTAATTCTTTATCGATTCGTAAATTAAAAACATAATAGTAATGTTATTTAATATTAAAGTATTGTTATTTAAAAGTAAAGAAATACAGCAGACTTTTTTTTTATCGGTTCACCGATATAACTTCAAGGCATATATGTAATTGCCTGACAATAGAGGATATAGATAGTAGAAAAGAAAAAGAAAGACCTATGCAGGTAGTTTATTATCCTAAATGGTGATTTCAAATGAAAAATCATAAGAGAAATCTAAAGATGATTTTAAAATACCGGTTGAATGATACCCATTTTTATATAGTTCGTCGACTTTTTATTTTTTTTCGTTTTTACAAAATGCAGTCTGTTGACCGCCATATTGAGTTTTTACTACTATAATATCTTTTTAGTGGCACTCCCAGAATCGATAGATGTAAGAATCATCAAAATCGGTCCTTGCGATGCAATACAAGCTTAAAAATGGAATATCTCTTGATGTTGACGTAATCTTTTACAACGGTGTATACCACTGTGTTCTGCGGCCCAAAATTAAGTGAGGTGTCTCGGGGTTTTTCTGTGTCATTTTGAAGTACTTACAGTGTAATAAATGTGAAAAAATTGTCACTTTTTCTCAATATGTTTGTATGTACACACATATGTATGTATGTATGTATGTACTAGTATGGTTCTTGATGTAAACTGTGGCAGTAGACATAATATGTACGTTATTATTTAACTTTAATAATTAATTTTTATTCTTTGTTATCAACATTTTGCAAATATAATGGGTGTGTTATACCTACAATTTATATATTTTATACACATATTGGTTTAATATTTTTCTAAAGTTGTTACTTAATATTGTATTTGTTATTATCTCGATAAATAGAAAGCAAAATAAGCAAACTAAAAAAATTTATACAAGATACATATATTATACGATTACATATACACTAGAGGGCTGCATAAACAGTCTTGAAATGTAAATACGTTTTGTTTTTAAAATGTTTTGTCGTAGCATGTATTGTACTTATACGGGATTTACAGTATGACTTTTTCCCCTGCATTTTTTTTGAATTCTCTTTTATGTTGCTACCCCTTTCATCACCTTTTTACCCCTTTTGTCAATAAACTCTAGGAAAGTCACGGTAAAAAGTCATAGTATAAATCCCGTATTAACCAATAATATTGATGTACGTGTATATGAGAGTTTACAAGCAATGTAAAGATGTAGATGGTAAGCTACTATGTATGTGTTTAAGGGAGGTTTTTTAAAGCAGCGTTGTCAACTCGGTGCTTTTTGCACCGTTTTTAGTGCTTTTTGAAATGTTCGACGCGACAAATTTTGAAGTTAGTGCTCAGTGCTTTTTTAAATTAATTTTCGGTGCTTTTTGTTTCTAGGAGGTGGCACTAAGCCGAAAACTCAAAGGAAAATTTCCTTACCTATTTTTTTTTCGAGGAAGTCTCATTCAAAAACATAAGCTCTGAATGGAGCATCTCAAAAAAATCTACTAAAATTTTAAAAGACTTGGTTTAATAAATACGTGTCATATTACCATCAAACCTTAACATTTTAAGCATAATTAATGTAAACAGTGTTTTGCCATACAACAAAGAAGACATAATTCAAGTATTTACTCAAATATAGTCTAATAGCGAAATTTTGTCTAGTATAGACAATGGGTGGAGAATAATTGATTCACTTAATGCAATGGGAAAAATATTGAGTCCACTATTGAGAGATTCAGTTGATATGAACTCGTTTGAATCATTATCAAAACTTGCATTCCCATCAAACTTCTGTTACTTCCATATTGAAACGCAGAATTTTTATTTCGATAAAAATTTATTATCTTTATCACATATCAGCCGAGAGAATATTTCCACATAATTTAATAAAAACCAAATTTTGTAAGCCTTGATTTTAAAATATTTTCAACTGCTAAGCCCATCGAGCTCAAAATGTACGAGTAATTGGCTCTTAACCTCAGAAAGACTTGTGGATTACTTACAATTTGACTAAACTCGAGAGATTCGTTTGTTCATTGACGGAAAAAATTAAAAATTGTTTATAATAATTTGAAAATGCTTCGTCTTATAAAAATAAAATGTTTTTCGGATGCCTCAAATTTGTACAATTTATGTACATGTTGTCGGTTGGTTATTGGTTTGCGGCACAGTATATTCAAAATACATTATGTCTGCAGCAAATCAATAACCAAACGATGTGTAAATTTTTTTTAAATATATAATAAAATTTTAAATTTAGTGCTTTTTTACTTAAATTACGCGCTTTTTCTTGGTTTCGGTGCTTTTTGAAATTTAAAAGTTGACAACGGTGTTTTAAAGCAAGCGCACACAACTAATAATGCGTGTGTGCGTACACACAACGTGTGCGTGCACGTATGTACATCCCCTGCAGATAATATAGGACTACGTGGTCCAATCTCGGTGAAACATACTAGTTACATCATTGTCCCATGTAATGCAGTCATGGATCATGTCGTTTTCACATAAGCATTCAATGCTGCACTATAAGTGTTCGTATTTAAACGATTCTGATCGTTGTTCTTAGGCAGTTACAAATTGTATGCGAGTAGTCTATAACTATTTCATATGGAGTAGTTTTAGGGTTAGTCCGATGTTAAGTAAAATTGGACCATGTGGTCCAATCCTAGGACATCGCAATGTTAAATCGACCACCTTTTTTCATATATTTGGAGTACTCCTACTCCTATTTGGATTAGTCTTTACATGCATGTATGGACTAGTCGCATTATCTGCAGGGTCAGTGTCCCGCAAAATAAAATATGTTGGTATTGGTGAGAAAAATGAGAGTAAAATAAACTTGCACTTGAAGAAAAGTTTTGTAATATAAAATGCATGATGTGGTTATTAGTTGTTTGAATTTTTTTTTTTTGTATGTGAACAATTTAATAAAAACTTAAGTAAAAAGTAAAAATTTAATAACCATTCAACAATTTAGTGTATAAATTCAAAATTAAATTTATTCACAGCTCTGTGGATACTATTAAAATGCCTTTTTAAACTATTTTCCATATTAATTTTTTTTATGTTTCATAACATAAAATGCATTGCATATTGCGAAAAGCATTTTTAATCACGAAATATTTCCCAGCTTCCATAATTATATTATAAATTTTTTTTCTGTAGAAATTTATTAAATTTTAACTTTAATTTCATTCCGTGTGCTCAAAAAAACTAAACAAAAAACCAGGAAAAAATTAATACATTGTGCACGCATGTATTAATGCGTCGCTTGCTCAGTGACGACTAAATGAAAGAGCATAAGCATCAGTGATGGGAATTGGAAATCTTGATTTCGTGCCCAATCTGTTTCTAAATAGTGCCAAAATCACTTTAATAGTGCCAAACCACTTTTTATATAATTTAAATGTTGGCACTTGATGTTCGTTTAGTATACTATGGTCCTTTAATGATACATTATTGTTTATAGCTAGAAAATTCCATGAATATCACAAAAACCACGTTCCAAAATTAGTGGTTTACACACATATGTACATTGTATTTGTATGTATAATTTATTAATACTTTCTACTTATTTACAAGAAATAGAACTAACTGATCTAAACAGGTAAAAGTTTATATGATTGCATGTTTATATGTTTGTAAAAGGTAATCGCCGAAACTGCCGGCTCGATTTTAATTTGTTTTTTTTTCAAAAAAATTAAGAATGGAACCGTCTTACGGACATAGGCTAAGTAAACTTCAACTAATGTGCCTTAAGGTACGGTCACACTTTTCAAAAATTTGCCCAAAAAAGCGTAACCAACAAACACTAATGAAAAAAGTTTTGATCTAGTCACTTGTTTATCATACTTAACAGTTTCGAACACAAGTAAAGGACAATATCATAGAATCCAACAATATTAGATACTCTTTAACTTGACAAACTTTTGTCTGAATTGAAAGATTTTTCATTAGCATTTAGTGGTTACGCTTTTTTGGGCAAATGTTTGACAAGTGTGACCGTACCTTTAGTCAGGGTCGACGGGCGCCAAACCTCCTATACTTAGAAAATATGAATTATCATTTTAGAAGAGATCTATTGAAGTAATAGCTTCCGTACTGATGGCCTCCAGTCTATCTGTCCGAATGCTAAAGTGACTGCTGAACTGATTTTTATGAAAATGGAAACAAATGCTTTTTATGTATATATACAACAAACATAGGACGGAAATAAAATTGTTGATCGCAAGGCAACGTTTAGTGGCCTCAGCTAGTCTTTTACATAATTGAACAAAACATGATTCATGATACATCGCTCCAGTGAATAAATTGCAGGTAATTAATACGGAACTACTTTTTCTCTATTTTCAAAATATAAAAAAAAAATTAAGAGAAGTAACACTCAGGCAATGAATGCCTAGAAGACAGAGGGATAGTGATAGAGAAGACATGTGGTGAAGGTCGAAAACACTTCTTAAGCCGCACAATTTTTGTTCTTTTAAACATAAAACTGAAAACCATTTTCATCATCGAATTTGGCCATGTTATGCTAACATATTGAAATTACTTTTCACGTCTCCGATATCTTTCCAAAACTCACTCTCACTTAAGATAATATAGATCTGTATTCACTTTTAACTTTTCAGTATGTTTTCTTTAATTTAGAGACATTTGTGTAGCAACAGTACAGTAATATTTATGTCTCTACTGGTAACATTTTCTAAAGCCATATTGAAGATATATTTAGTTTTCCAATATGTCAAAAAAAGAAAAAATACTATTTTGTTTTTAAATTCTTCAACTTTATGGTTGAAATTTTCGGTTTAAAGATGATGAGAATTTAGAACTACATACATATGTATGTATATTATCAACATAGGTATCATCAATATACATATGTATATTTTGTTGAAAAAATGTAGACACAAATGACGAAATAAAAAGAAAGCCTCCTAAAAATTAAATGTACTCTTACATCTTCAGATAGTTTCGGCATTAATATCATTTATTATTTTAAGAACATAAGTTTTATCATTGCATTTTGACTAAGCAGTTAATAATGAGAAGAAATATTATGAGGACTTCCATTGTTCCAGGACTCTATATAAAATAGTTATTTCTTTTAATAATTCGTAACAAACATTCATTGAACACCGTTACTTTTCCCTATCATAAGCGAACAAATGTCAGCCTCAAACCCTAATAACGTCCCTTTTAACAATGTATGATTAATACTTAAAATGAACTTTAACTGCAAGTTCTTCATACAAAACTAGCCGTTACAGTCCCTGTTAGCTTTTAATTGCAGGTTGTGAAAAGGGCCGTAAGTTTTCAATACTTAACAACGTAAATACTAAAAGAATACTTTTTATTGAGAAAAAAAAGTTGCAAAATTAATGCCAGTCATAACCGCCCAAAAGTTTAAACATTTTTTTTAAAAATCGATTAGTTACGATCGCAAATAATCGATTTTCGTAAAAACGAAACGCTTAAGCTTTTTGGCGGTTATGGCTGGAATAGACAAAAAGAAAAAAGAAAAGGAGCGAGAGTGCCACAGTGCCAGCTAACATCCAATAGTGCCAAAAATAGCACAATTGTGCCACATTTCCCATCACTGATAAGCATGTATGTGATTTTCATCCGCACAATCAGGGATGATAAATGAGAAAACCAATTTCGTACCAATTAGCTTTTGAAATTGTAAATACTTTTTCGACCCCAATAGTACTAAACTCGTTTTTTGTGCTTTTAATTTTTTTTATTATATTTTTAGAACATGTCGCTCATTTACTCAGATAACGTTATAACTCACAAAAAACTAGTTTGCCAGAACACAAATTGAAAGTTTTCAATTTACACACGACTTGATGAAAAATGAAAATTTTGTGTTTTTAAAAAAATACCGATATGAATATTAATCTGCATAATTAACTCAAAAATGAAAATTTATTATAATTCGAGATGCTAGTCTCCTTTCGCAGGGATTTTCTTTCGACATAGTGGAAGTTTCAGTAAATACATATCGTTGGTCTCATGTAGAAATGCTCTAACTAAAATAATTGATATTTTACAGGGAAAGGTAAAAACACAATATAAACTGTAATATTGTAACAACAAATTTTTGTGGCGAGGTATATTTGTGTGAAATGTATTAGAATCACTGAAAAACTCAATTTCGTAAAAAAATTACGATTAGCACCTTTCAATAAGTCTTTTAATTGTATTAGACTTTCGAGTCTTCGTGTTGATTATGATGAGTGTGGAATTGACAATATTCTTCTGACAACTTTTGAAAGCTACGGAAACATTAGCTCATCCAATTAATTTTTTAAATTATCAAAAAAATTCAAATTTATCAGAATTTCCATTTTCTGTGGAAGTATATTTTAATAAGAAAGGTACGATACTACTAACATTTTCGCGAGTGAATTTTGTTGGCCAGGTTAAAATTTCGTCTTGAAAACTAGCTTTATTTAGTTTATATAGAGCTGTTTAAAACTTCTTTTAAAATTCATAACTATATAATTTTTAATTTTATTTCTAGACATACATATGTATGTAGCATACCTAGCTTCAATTAATTTCATCACTTAAACGATTGATATGATATTAATATAGCAAGTTTTGTTATTTTTGAAAAATTTTATAATAATACAATAGATAAAATAAATGAAGACGACGCTATCATATTGAAAACGAAACATCGGTGAAGTTAGATGTAGTTCTTTATAATAAACCAAAAAAGTGTTATGCATATCTAACAAGGTAGTCGCTCTCAACAACAAATCAAATTTACCACTTTTCTCTCAAATTGGATATACTTTAAATAATCGCGATTTATTTTTTGTGTGTAAAAATAAACAAGGAATAGTCTCGAAAATTTTTCAAATAGTACTAAATGAGTCACGGGGGTACCAACGTACTTTTAGGGTTTGAATTGTACCAAAAAAAGTTCAATTGTACCAACTTTATCATCCCTGCGCACAATTGTGCTATGGCTTGCGGGTTACTGATGTACAGTGTTGCCAAAATGTTGTAGGTATTTCCCGCCATATAGCCCCTGAAAACCCGCTAAAAACCGCTACCTGAGTAAAAATAAACGCTAATAAAACCGCTGAATATTTTACATATAAGCAATTTATGAGCAATTTTCATGAGTTTTTTAAATAAGCAATTTATTTCTTGGTTTATTATTAAAAAATAGAAGTATAAATTTTATAAAATATACATATGCATACATATATGTCGGAATCTCATAAATAGTTCACCAATATTTGTAAGCAAAACTCAGCGTACTCTTTGAATATTTTATTTCCTGCAGTGTTCCCATAATCGAACTTCGAACAAAAAAAAAAAAAAAAAAAAAAGTAGAATCTAAAGGACTATTCCATCTTATAATATTAATATGTTTATGTTGATTCAGTATCTTTTCAATATTTTCTGCGATAGACCTTAATTATTCTAAACGTATGAAATATGTTGTAGTTTTCCTTGAAATATGAAGCTATTTATTTTTGTTAAAATTTCCTGACTTTCTGACTATCTGAAATAAAAAATAGTGGGGTAGTTTATTTTATATAAACTCTATGGCTCAATCCACATTTACTTGAAGTTGTATTTCAAAGGAAAATTTAATCAAAAAGTCTCTAATGAAAAACAAATTATTCAGAAAAAGTTATTGTTTTTATAGTTTTTTTTTTATTTTTTTCCTCAATACCACTGATCCAATCACCATTTACTCATTTGCTTTAATGCGAAAAGAAAGATTAGATTGGTTTTCAATATCATTTTAATCTTGAATTAAATTTCATTCATTAAAAATGAGATTTGTATACTTTTATAAATATGTGACGTTCTCCGAAAAAAGGGACCTTGTGTGAAAATGAAGTTTTGAGAAAAACGCATTTAAGGTTTCATAACGCATTATCACTTTGAACACACCTTCAGTCCGGAGATGCTATTTGGTATGGTTAAATTTTTATCAGAAATCTAAAGCTATGTACAAACGGTTGTCAGATCTTACAATATTGCCAGTAAAATGTGCTAAAAATTTCTTACAACCGTTGTGAACTGGCAATTTTTGTGAGACGACGTTGCCAGAAAAAGCATTGTCAGTCCATTGCAAGACTAGCAACTGACAACATATTGTCAGACATCATACAATCGTGTGAACACATTGTAAAATTATTGCCAGATATTTTTCAGACATTTTAATATTGTTAGATGTGCGAAGTTCATGCATCTGACAATGGCGTCATTGTAAGATAATTCTTTCTATGGGCAACACTGCACACGCTTGATTTTAAAGAAGAAGTTTATAATAAAATATATGCAGACAAAATCATTGCAATTGATTCTTTATGATACATAATAATTTATACTTTCACTTTTTACATTTAACACAAACACAAACGATAAATATTTAACAATTTCCAACAAATGGTTTCAGTCTGGCAACGCATAACAACAGCTCGAACAATTTATGTATATGACAACCGTGTGAACTGACAATTTTTCTACTGACGATTTTGTCAGATGAATTTATTGTCATACAACCGTCTAGCAATAAATTGTAAGATTTTCTGACATCCGTGTGAACTGACAAGAAATATTGTGCTGGCAATTTTCGATTGCCAGTACATTGTCAGCATATTGCCAGATCTGACAATAATGTAAGATCTGACAATCGTCTGCACATAGCTTAACTCATTTCATCTTATTCTACACTCTTTTAGGTACCAGAATCCAATCTTAAGTCCAAACCCGTTTTTTGACAAACTAGGTCCCTTTTCTCGGAGAAGGTCACATATGTATTTATTTTTAACTTATTAAAGTTTCACTTTATACTATACCGCCACAAAATGTAAATTTTTTATTTGCAAAAAAGTGACGTGAGTCGAAAAAACTAAACATAAATACCAGGGTACGTGTTGCATAGCTGCGTTACAAATAGCTTATTTTGATACAATATCTTTCTTTATAAGTTTCAGAAAAACTCTGAAAACCCTTCAACTAAGGAATTGTTTCGCTAAAAAACCCGCTGACGGTTTTTTTTAATAGACTTGCCGCTAATGACAACAAAATACAGTCATATATACGGGAAGTGTGTTGCCGTTTTGGCAACACTGCTGATGTACATGCATGTCGTTTGTATACACGCTCATCGCAAATTCTTTCGTCACAAATTATGTTCTTTAAGTTCTTGTAAATGGTCTTTTGCAGGGTTCCAATATACACATACTACATATTAAATAAATATGAAATTTTTATAGTATTTTATTCAGCAAGTATTGTTTAATACTTGGAATACAATTACATTAATAATAATAAAACTTGTATTTAATTAAAAAGCTTGTAACCACTTAAACAAGTGTTTAAGTTACAAAAGAATTTAATGTTTTGCTGTGGACAAAAAAAAAAAAATTAATGTAAAATATGAAATTTATTCAACAAAAAATTTAAGGAACTAAATGAAATATGAGCGTAGTTTTCTAAAACACGACAACAGCTGATAATTTATGTATGTATGTACGAGGGCGGATCCATAAGTCCGTGACTTTTCGAACTTCCCTAGTAGTTACATGAAATGCAACGTTGTTCCCATCCAGTACCACTTGTTAATAGACTACTGTCAAATTTTGAGCAAGTGTCGTCATTTATTTTGCGTTTAACAGCTGCTCAAAACATACAATCTCGTGTATTTTTCTAAAAATGGAAAAAAGTGAATTTCGAGTGCTCATTAAACATTATTTTTTGCGAAAAAAAATCGTCAATCAAAACCAAGGTAAAGCTCGATAAATACTATGGGGACTCTGCACCATCGATTTCAATGGTTAAAAAAGTGGTTTACTGACTTTCGTTGTGGTCGCACAAGTAAAAATGACGTTGAACGTTCTGGACGGCCAATTGAGGTCAGTACACCCGAAAATGTCGAAAAAATCCACGATATGGTGTTGGCCGAACGAACGTTTGCTCTCAATTGACCATAAACGTAAACGTGTGACAACTTCTAAGGATTGTTTGGAGTTTTTTAACCGAAATCCGAATGAGTTTTTGTGGCGTTTTGTAACTGTGGATGAAATATGGATCCATTACTAGACATTACAATGGGTTTCTCCGTGTGAACCTGCTCTGAAGAAGGCCAAGGTGAGTTTGTCGGCCAATAAGGTGATGGCAACAGTTTTTTGATATGCACGCTGAATAATCCACATCGCTTACCTTCAAAAGGGAAAAACAATAAACAGCAAAAATGAGGATTTGAAAAGAAAACAGACCCATATGGCCAGCAAAAGAGTTCTTTTTGGTTTTGGTTCTCAAGAAAAAAAAAAAAAAATGGCGACCACTGTTGTACCAATTTTATATTCTGTGTTGATCATCCTGGAAGCTTAAATACACAGAAAGCGTATAAATAGAACGCGAAATACATCATGCAGGTAGTTTTTTTTTAACAAAAAATTTTCTAATAAAATGTTTAATAACTCAGTCAATTTATAGGGAATTTTTTAAACAAATCTGCGAATTACTCATAATCAATTATGTTTTATAAATAAAGTTATAAACAGTATGGTTCCAGTACAAAAATACTGCCTAAGAACGAGTCCAAAGTAGAAAAGTGTCGAATAAAACCAAAAAAATTATATTTGGTGAAAAAATACTGACATATAATTACATATCTGAAATTTACTGAAACAAGATACATATACATGGTTCGAAAGGTCTTAGTCACTTTTTTCTAAATCATTTTATAAACTTAAAATCAAATACAGATTGTGGTTATAGTCGACAATATCTACCAAAAAATAGTAAAGGTGCAATCAAACGTGACATAACCATAACCATAGAAAACAGCCATTAGAACCAAACTAATGGGCAATACTGTATTCCATTATAGGTGAATCGCCATAACGCCATAGCCATTACCATAGAAATCAATTGAATTTTGGTTTGGTTATGGCTTTGGCATTATGACCATGTCACGTCTAATTGCACCTAAACTTGTCCCAGGTATTTTTTTTGTCACACTGTGTTATCCCAAGTACATATTTTCTTTCAGTGTAACAATTCTAGGCATCTTTTTCGGTATGGCAACACTTATTGCAACATGAAATTAAAACGATTTTATGAGGTGATAGCAGAGGCGAATTAAGTTCAATGGGTGTCAATAAAAAGTGTTCAGATGTTCAGAAAAAAATGTTACTGTACAAATGACGCAAGTATGTAACATAAAAACTGACATAACGGTATATTACAGTGCACTCGGGAAAACGTCAACACTAGTTTACGTCAACATCCCAAAACGTCAACCCTTAATTTTTTACATTGTCTACTCTAAAACGTCAACCAAGCAACCAAACAACCAAACCACAAAGCTCTAAAACGTAAACTTTAAATAAATCAAAATTCTGAATTAAGCAACAGTTAAAATACACAGTTTTGATCACACACAGACATTTATTTTATGAAATTAGTTAAGAATTTGGGTATTCCCCTTATAAGTATGTAGAATAGAAAAGAAATTGTATCTCTATGTGATGTCTTTTTTATGTTGAGTTGCTTTTTAACCCCCGACTAAAAAAAGGGGTGTTATAAGTTTGTTGTGTGTGTGTGTGTCTGTGTATCTGTGTGTCTGTCCGTGTCCACGTACAGACTAAACGGCTGAAACGATTTTGATTTAGTTTTTTCTGTTTGAAATGTGACTTGATCGGGAGCTATGTTTGATGAAAATCGGCCCAGCCCTTTAGAAGATATAACATCTTTTCTGAAAAAAGTCAGGGGTTTTAAAAATTTGTAATTTTTGTTATTTTGTATTTGTTTATGTTTCGTTTTATTTATGGTCAATAAAAACGTTTTAAAGCACACTATCAATATGTTTTTTATTAAAAGTTTCTACATTCATAAACGTCAACAATTTGTTAAACGTCAACACTCGCGGTTTTAATTAGTTGACGTTTTCCCGAGCGCACTGTATATATTGTTCAAAAAGACTGTGTTGCAAAAGAAATTTTTTCGTTCATTAGACATTTGTTCAGTAACTGATTTATGAAAAAACAAAACTATTTTGATAATTTTGAGTTGTGACTATTTATGATCTAGCGTGCGATATGGACTTTATTTATTTTTATGTCTTACCTTCAATTTTTATATTATTTTATAGTATTTACACGAACTTTTAACTCTTTTTTTTAATAAAGCAATTTCAAATAAAAACTTCTGTATGATAACCGGTTTTTTCATAATTGCAAATATTCGAACTATTCGAAAACCGGTTTCTGGAAAATGTCGAATAATCGATCACCACAAATTTTTACTTGCTGCATAGTTTTTAAGGTAAAAAGTTGGTAAAATTAAAAAAAAAAAAAATTCATGTAAAGTTTCTTCACGAAAATTTAGTGAGAAGAAAATAAGATTTAAATATAAATAATTCTGCAAAAAAAAACCAACTTCAATGCTTTTTTCGGAAAAAATTTATGGTATATAAAATAAAATTTTTGGTGGGTGTACCTCCGCCCATTTTTCAGAGCTAAGGGTGTGTGTTAAACTTTGTAATAATCGGTACAGTAGAACCACTTAAAATGAAAAATTTTATTTTAATGGAAGTAACTCCGCCTAATTTTTCAAATGGAAGATTGTGTGTATTTTTGAGCTCAAGTTTTGTGGTAAGTTTCGCAAAAATCGGTTGAGTAGAACGACGAGAAATATAATACTAGATTTTAAGGGGCGTAGACCCGCCCATTTTTTCAACTTTAAAATTGTGTAATTGCAAGAACCAAAGGTATTTGCTAGGTTTCGCACGAATCAAATAAGGAGAATATCATAAAATCAAATAAAAAATTGTGGGCATGACCCCGCCCACTTTTTTTGCAATGAGACCAATGGGAATCTATACAAAAAATTTTAAAATCGTTTTAAAATGTACCGAGTTTGAAGTAACACCCAAAAAAAAAATAGAGACGAATTCATAACCTCCTACTTTTTTTAAAGGTTAATAACAAATTGTTAGTGGAAAATTTTATTAAACAATAATATTTACTCAGTATAGAAACGGCTATTCTAAGGATTTGAATTGCCCCTTAAATGTACATACAATGATAAGTATTTAAAAAAAAGAAATTACTTGAAACTTTTAGCATTTAAATTTCTTATATTCTGAAGATTTCAATCTGTCATAATCGTATTTTCGATAACTTTTGGGCAACTGGATAAAGTTGGCATACATAATACTAATTTTAAGTTCGGTTACGTTGCCAATTAACAAGGCAAGTTCGGTTGCCATCCATAAATAATTTTTTGTGAATCTTCGATTGTTTGGTAAACTTAATGCGTTTGCGATGAAATTATTTATGCTAAAGATAATGTATTGTAAAATAATTTAGATTTTTCAGAAGTGTTGACTTTTGCTGTTACATACATAAATATAAGAGTATTTCTGTGAACAGTTTCAACTGCTTGGTGAATTTTTTTTATTATCTTTATTTTTTAATAGTTTTTAATTTGTAATTCCTTCTCTTTTATTTTGAAAATCCCGAAAACGTTTGGTGAAATTTTGAATTTTTGAAAAAAGTAAAATTTTTCTTGAAAGTTAATACAATTTGTAAATCTGATTTCACATTCCTGTTATATCTACTAGTGATGCATGAATATTTGTATTCGTATTCGAATTGCCGAATATTCGGCTATTTTTAAGGCGAATGCGAAGCATTCGTATTCGTCAAATTCAGGTGAATGACAAAATATTCCAAGAAAATTAAATAAATAAATGCATAAATCCTAAACTAAATTTAAATAAATTGGTAAAAATATTAGCTTGTACGAATACATTAAATTTTTTATAGAAATTTGTGCTTTGTATCATTTTCAAATATTATTTACTGACGATCATTAAAATTTTGGATAGTTTTTATTAACTTTAAAGTACGTCAAGTTCTTCTTCATAAATTTTTTTAGTATTTCATATTGCAGGCGTAAATAGAGCCCTAATTTAAAGTCTATAAATTTCACATGAAATATTCGTATTCGTATTCGCGAATATCGTTTCAAATATTCGTATTCGCATTCGTATTCGCGAATATCAAAAATTGACATTCGTTACATCACTAATATCCAGATATAACTCATTTACTACAGCAACGTCATAACTCAAAAACCTAGTTTTACAAAAACCAAGTTTACAGTTTTCAATTTGCACACAACTAAGAGAAAATTAATACTTTTATTTATCGCTCAAGAGAAGAATCCATACAAGACATTTGTATGAAATTTTTACCAGAGCTCGCAAAATATGCTGAACCAAATTTCTCTGTGCGGTCTTCTCACTCAAAAGACCTAAAAAAATGAGACGGAAACACTCAGTGTCTGAACCAGTGATGGGAAATGAGATTTGCATTTCGGTATCAATAAAATTTTTTTTGAGTACCTTTTTGGTCCTGAGAGTACCAAAAACTATTATTTTTTTTTTATTTAAATTTGATTAGCAAACAATTATATTCATATATTCATTTAGTTATCACACACGAGAAGAATTGTGCTGGCATAACATGGCAGTTTGTTGGTGAGAGAGGCAAAGAGAGTGGTATTGTGTTTGGCATAATTTTTCAACCAGGCACAATACCGCATCATCGGCACAAAACCAATACATACACAACTTAAAAAACAGCAAATGTTAAAATAATACAAAAAAAACACCAATACACACAAAGCTGTGTGTATGTATACATTTTTATGCCAGATTAATTAGTCTCGTGTGTTCTAAAAATAAAAGTTGTGCCGGCATAAAAATTACTCCCATGTGTGATACCCAATTTACAAATAAAATAAGGAACACATAGCATATACGTATGTTCATCAGAGATGGGAATTGGAAATCTTGATATCGTGCCGAATCTGTTTCTAAATATTACCAAAATCACTTGAATAGTGCCAAACCACTTTTTATTTAATTTAAAATGTTTCAATAATAATTAATAGATGTGTATGTATGTATATGTATAATTTATTAATTCTTTGTACTTATTTACAAGAAATACAAATACCTGGATCTGTTTACTTATTACATATTGGAATAAGAAAAGTTTCCATATTAATACGAGCCATAACCGCCAAAGAGCTTAAGCAACATCATTTTCGAGCTTAATTTTTTGATGAAAATCGTTTAGTTACGATCGCAGATAATTGATTTTCATTAAAAAATTAAGTTAAAAATATATGTATACCGCTTAAAGTTTTTTTTTTGGCGGTTTGGTGCCTGTGCCATCTAACATCCAATAGTGACAAAAATGGCACAATTGCGCCACATTTCTCATCACTGATTTTCATAGGTACAAATGTTAAAGTTAAAACAAGACGAGTTTTTAGACCTGGATAAAGCTTAAATTAGACGTGACATAGCCATAACGCCATAACCATAACCAAAATTCAATTGCATGCATGTACATTTCATCTTAGATATCAAAGCGAATCTTCAACGCAACGCGAAGCAAAAGTTTTATCTGACATGGCCTTTAGGCAACTCTCAACAATGGTATACTATTTTCAATTTGTTTGACCAAACTATCATGTAAATATGGAATTTTTATTAAAATGTCGGGAAATTTACATAAAAAACGAGTTCGTGGCATCAGAGTAATTGAATTGTGTTGTGTTTTATACATAAAACCGAATAGTGAAACAAACAGTGAATGTTGTCAAAGTTTTCATTGTGTCATACATATTTTGCGTCATGCTTTTTCCCCAAAGTTAGAAACGTCACGCAAAGCATTGAAGTTGTATCTGACACCGCCTTAAGACTTGATACTGTCGGAACATAAAGTCTGTTCCTTTGTTTTGTTTTCATGAGATTTTGATAAGAAAAAATCCTTTCGACATTCGCAGAGAAGTGAGGTATAGACAAAATTCCGTAAGCTACTTTCGATATATCAGGAATCATGTATTCATCTAATGCGTTTTTACTTTTAGACACTCTAGACCAGAAACTGCATATATTATTTTGTTAATGGTTTCAGTTCTTCCATATTAGCCAATAATCTATATTGGTTGTTAATATTTTCAAAATTTAGCCTTTCGCTGGGAGACATTTTAATTAAAAGTGGTATTATGCTGTTGGTTTTACCAGATAAAACATTTTCAGGGGAAATCTTCTAACATTTCATGGTCAAAGTCCACTTTAGAACTTGACAGAATTTAATATAAAACTGCAATTTTCTTTAAACTGATTTAAAACAGTTGTTTCAACATGATTTCTGTTTATATATAGATCAACTTCTGTGCCGCAGAAAATATCATTTGTTAAAATATATTAATAAAGTTTCATGCCATTTGTCGAAAAAGAAATTTAATTCTTGACAAAAATATATGCAAACGCGCGTCTTCTGACTGCATTTCTAAGTAGACCGTGAGAGTATCAAATGCGCTGGGGGAGTACTGCGGTACTCTTACATGTCAAATAGTATCAAAAAAAGTACGATTGTACCAACTTTCCCATCACTGGTCTGAACAGCAACCCTCTTTTTCGTTTCTATCGTGTTATCGCTCCCGGGTTATGGGTTGAGCGTAACATGAATCGGTCTCTTACCGACAGGGATGATAAAGTCGGTACAATTGTACTTTTTTTTTGGTACAATTTACCTTAAAAGTACGTTGGTACCCCCGTGACTTATTTGGTACTATTTGCAAAATTTGCGAGAACCTAATATTTTTTTTATACAAAAAATAAATAGCGATAATTTAAAGTATATCGAGTTTGACAGAAAAGTGGAGAATTTGATTTGTTGTTGAGAGCGACTACCTTGTTAGATATGCATTACACTTGTTTGTTTTATTATAAAGAACTAAATCTAACTTCACCGGTGTTTCGTTTTCAATATGATAGCGCGCTATAGCGTCGCATTCATTTATTTTATCTGTTGTATTACTTTTCTTATTAAAAAATATTCCCAAAAGAAAATGGAAATTATGATACTATAAATAACGAGTTTCGAGCTTTGAAAAATTAATTGGGTGAAGTAATGTTTCCGTAGGTTTCAAAAGTTATCAATAGAATTTGTCAATTCCAAACTCATCAGCGAAAGTGGAAAGAAATTTTCATAATTAGAACGAAGAGTCGAAAGTCTAATACAAACAACATACACTTCGTCACAAAAATTTATTGCAATGGTATAAAAAAATAAAACTTTTACAATCATTTTTACAAAAATATTACAGGGGGTCTACGGTGTAATTCGAAACGAAAGAAATTGCTTTCCAGTTTGAATGCTTATAACTTCTGTAAAATAACAATTATTTGAGTTAGGACCTTTCTTCTTGAGACCAACGATAAGTTTTTACTGCCTCTTCCACTATGTCGAAAGAAAAATCCTGCGAAAGAAGACTAGTATCTCGAATTCTAATAAATTTGAATTTTTGATTTGGCGACATGGCGATATTTCTGGCGATAAATAAATTTGTTGGCGATTTTTTTTGCGATAAATAAATTTGTTGGCGATTATTATGGCTATTTTTAACAACATTGAATTTCCAGATTTTTCAAATTCAGAAAAATTAGTTTGTTGAAGGAGTAGTTTCAAAAATAAATCCTACCAAAACTCGCTATTTTTAAAATCAATAGGTCGAAAAAAATCTGACAACCCTGAATGAGCGATGTGTTTTAAATTTATAATAAAATAAAGTTAAGACAAAAAACCGAACTTAGTACTATTGGGGTCGAAAAAGTACAATTTTAAAAGCTAATTAGTACGAAATTAGTTTTCTCATTTATCATCCCTGCTTACTGACCGCATGATACCAGTGTTGTCAGATATGGCGATATCTCGCCAAACGTGGCGACAAAAACTTGTTTTTGACGATGAAAATTTTGAAATAGCGATTGGCGATTTAGTTGGCGATATTTTTGGCTATATTTTTACGATTTCAATAAAATAGAATATTGTTAAGAATATGCAATTTTAAAAAAAAAAATTCTACAAGATAAAATGTGTATGTATTTCGTGCAAAAAATTTTATATACATATTGTGACTCTTTATCTCAAATTCAAGAAGTTTAAAAAGGAATATGGACAACAAACTCTCATTTTTTTATGAGACACAGTGGGAAAAACTTTCTTTTTATAATGAAGGACTAAAATGCCTGCTTGAGCTCTCTCCTAGAGTGTATGAACAGGACGATGCTGCTGGTACTTACCACTTCAAGGATATGATATGTGTACTTAAATACACGTTTAAGCAAATGTTAATTCAGTTTTATCACAAAATTTAAACAATAATTTTTATCTTGGTGCTCAAGTTCAATTTATCCTATTTAGATTGATCTTTTGGAATAAGTTATTTTTAAGTATTTTTTACGCCAGTATTTAAATGTTGATGTAAACGATTTTCTTAATTTTTCTTAAATAATATAGTTTTAAGACGTAACTATTTACTAGTCTCCTGCACAAGATATCTTATAAGAACTTTTAAGACATGAGGGATTTTTCAAATGCTTTGCTACAGCGAAATCTTATAAAACAAACGTTAACAACCATGATACAATTATAACAGGTACATGCACAAGCCCAGCCTGTTAATGTATACAATACCTACAGTTGTCAAACTTTGTTTACAAGCTGCAAAAATGTTAGTGTATGTGTGTGCATAAAATGATTACAGTGTTGCCAATGAAATTACACATGGCTGTGTTTCCAATTATATGTTGAAGAAAATTACACTACACATCTTTTGTGTAGGTTAAAATTAAAACAAAAATAAATAAAAATACAAGCCAAAGTAGAATTACACACAGATTATATATGAATGTAACTACATGGCCTACAAATGAGAGTAATTGCACACTCTGTGTAATTACACACCTATTGGCAACACTGAATGACTATAATCATTCATGAATGCCGCGTCTGCAATTGTACTTTAGTTACCCTGTAATTGTTATTTTTAAAAACAAAAGGCATCTGTTTCTGACAATTATTCGTTTGTTTATACCAACAAAATGAATGTGTTTTTTGGTGTTGTAATTTTGTTGTAGTCGTGCATGTACCTAGTATAATTGTACCATGGTTAACAACACTGTTTGCAAGAAATTTATTTGAGTATTGTAGGTATAAGAGTAAAGAAGAAAACACTTCGTGACGGAAGAATTTGTAATACTAGCTTCTTTCTACGCATAAGCGCGTGTACAAACGTCATGCATGTATGTGTGTATGATCTTTTATTTTTCTGCGCACTTGCAAAGGCACACACATGCATTAACATTAGTTGTATGCGGTTAATCACATAATAGCTTACCATCTACATATTACACACACACTCAAACGTACAATATGAAAAATAACAAGCATGCACTAATCAACAGTACTTCTTTTGAGTGTTTGTTACAGACAAGCTGTCTTGACGTCATCGCTTGTTAACACTGGTATACACATACACCAATACATCCATCGTGCTTCGCTTATAGTACGACAGCATTTATTATTGGTTTAGTATAATACATGCGACGTGAATACATTTAAAAATCCTGACGTTTTTACATTTCAAGACTGTTTACGCAGGCCTCTAGTAACTACTACTGAATTAAAAATTTAACAATATTTGTAATGTAATAACAATAAAAAATATTTTTGTAGCTATAATTTAATGTTTTATTATATTGGCAATATTCGACAAGTCATTTGGCGAGGAAGCTGAAAATAAATCTGACAACACTGCATGATACGAACAGAATCGTTCGTTGATCAGCTACTGAGGGTTAGAGCTGTGCCAAATCGTTCTTTTCAGTGACCGGTCATTTTCGTTCAATTAGCAAAAAATTGACCCGTTCGTTCAATCGTTCACTTTTGAACGACAGTATGAAACAATGCTATTTTGTAAGAATAATAAAATCGGTTGTATATACGAGTATTTAAATAATGCGAATGAATTAATTCAAGAATTTATTAAAAAAAAGTTGAATTATTTATTTAAAAAATTATATTTAAATTCATTTTATAAATAATTTCTTGTTCTTTCGACTAGAATATTGTACATTTTATTTTGGCTTAATATTTAGTTTAATATTAAGATTAAGAAAGGTACTTTTGTTTGGTGTTACTAATTAATAAAAGCATTGTAACTCTTTTATCTTTATTTACATATCAAAAGCGCATCAATGTTTGAATGTTACTAGTTTAAGTTAAAATTTTGTCCTCAAAAATATTTTACCGGAAACAAAAAAAAAAAAATATCTCAAGCACTACAAATTCATTTTAGATTGAGGTAATGAAATGTATGTATAAACATATGTACAGTTAAGGTCTAACATCTTTACTTTGTAAAAACACTTTATAAAAACACTAGTAAAAATATTTCTTGTGAAAAGACTATTAAATCAAATTATAAAAAGAATGATGGCAGTGCCACAGCGATGCTAAATAGAATTTAGTATACACGTACAGAAAAACTCAATTCAAACAAGAAGACATAATATAAATAGCAAACATGAACGAAAGCAAATTTGACATAAAATACTTGAAACACAAACTGAATGAACGAAAACATCGAGCGGTACACTACTGATCCAAAAGCGTTCAGTAAAATTACCGGATCAGTTCGTTCAATTAAGTGATTCGTTCAATTTAACCCGTTAGTTCATGAGCTACACAGCTCTACTGAGGGCCGGTAAGTGATCAAAACAAGCAACGTTTTCGCAAAAAAGGTCTTTATTTTTGTTGTTGCGTTTGCTTTATGTTGTTGTCTTAGATATTTCGTCACAGGCAAAGCATTAAAGAGGAAGGTAGAATATAATAATAAATAACAATAAAAATATCTGTAAATCAAACTATTTGTCAACGAAGTGTAAATGTAAAATAAAAGACAGATATGTGTACAACAAAAACAAAATCAATCCTCATGTATTTTGTTCAATAATGTTTATAAAATAAAATAATAAAAGCAACAAATCTCCATGACGTACATAGTATGTATGTAAATATTTACCTATACACACTCGCAACACACTTACATATATCCTCAAAAGACCGTTTGTCAAGATATTACGAAATAAAGGATCTTAAGTGAACACCTGTCGTTGGTTGAGCGAAGAGCAAGCCAAAGAAGAACGAAGTTTGAGGGGTTTTTCGCGACAGTGTCGCACATTGTTACCAGAATTGACGATTTCTCTGCATTTTGACGATTTTCACCTCTCAAAATACACTAGTGACGATTTTAGGTCCAGAAATGACGATTTTTCTAAATTTAACATATATGGAAATTTTTTTTAGTATTGCATTTTTAGAGTTGGTTTTTTGTTATGTTATGATTTTTTGTGTTCAAAATGTTAAATTCTGATATTTATACATAAAATGTTTCTATAACAAAAATGCTAATTATTTTTTTATAAATTATCTGTTTTAAAAATAAATATATATGTACGTATGTGAATTCTGATTTCATTTCAAGCTTTTTTAACTTTTATTTTTAATTTTAATGGTTTTCATGTTTAGGTAATATACATATATTTAATGTATATGTGTATATTTGTTGAAAGCATAGTTAATAAGTTTGAACCGTAGTAATAGTTTTTGTAATAAAACAATTGAAATACAAAAAAATTGAATATTTTTGATTTGACGTTTTTTTGACGATTTTCTAAAATGACGACGATTTTTTGCACAGAAATCTGTAGTTTTTGACGATTTCACGCCTAGAAGTTCTGGCAACAGTGGTGTCGCATAGTGTCAGTTAACGTGTGTTTGTTTTTCTGGCAACAAGCACGACAGAGACCAATTATTGCGAGCTCTAATTTTTACACAATCGGGAATAAAAGTTCACGTGAAAGGTGTTCCCTTTCCCTAAAATTGTAATCGCCAATGTTTGCGTTATTGTGTCAGTATTGTAGCGTGTTCTAACTATCACTACGACCGACATTGTATAGTAAACATTTAAAATCAACTTGACCGCAACATACATAACATCCAATTGCATTGAAAGCATTTTTGTGCACTGGACATTTGACACTCATGCATTCGGGCAAATAACGCAGCATGAAGTGTTAAATAAATGCATTGACAGACCGCAACGTAAATATGTATTTTGCACAACGGCCATTCGACACTCGCAAATCCGATCAAAGGCCGCAGCATAAAGCATTTGAATAAATCATATTTAATAATAATATGTGTTTACAAAATCTAGGTTTTACAAGTAATATATATGACACACGCCGCACGTCTACCGTTAGAAACTAAAAGGGAACAATTTGCTTATTAAGCATATACCTTTTCTTTTCCCTCCTATGTTAAGATAGGTTAAGAATTATTCTCATAGTTAGTATTAAGTAGATGTAATTTAGTTTTAGAAATCTATATAATTAATAGGCGAACATGTTTTTTGTAATCCCTTTTACGCTGGTACCACCGCACCGATTTTAAAAGGATTTATATGGTTTTAAAGGATTTTTTATACAGATGTGCAGAATCTATATTTTATTGAAATCGGTTTAGTATTTTGGGAGCTATAAGCGTTTAAAGTTGCTACTACTACATGCAATGCACACATATTGCACACGCATTTATTAGCTCAAAAGTAAAAAAAGAAACACAACATGAGTGTGTGTGTGTGTGTTTGTAGTATTTCTCTTGACCTTACAATTGTTTTTCTCTTATTTGTTGTTGTATCAAAGCCATAATACTTAAAGGAAGAGAGTTGAATAAATTGAATTAGGTTGGTTGAAGGGATTTTGTTTATGTTTTTTTAATTTCATGTATTATTTAATTATGCTTGCATATGTATGTATGTAAGTTTGTGTGTGGCTGTGTTTTAATGAATTTTTTTATGACGTTTAGATACATTTTTTTTAATCTTAAATTATTTACATTTTGATTCTAGAATACGGACGAGTGTGTCGTCCGTTTGGTATATCTAGTAATCATTAAGCACCAAACCTTTGAGCTCCTAGTTGAGCTCTGGTAAAATAAATTTAAATAAAAAACCTTTTTGCAAGTCTACTTTGAATGGACACCCATAAATAAATTAATACAGAGCCTTCATAAATTAAGTAAAATACATTACAGTATACTTCTCTCCACTATTTTCTAATTTTGTTCACCATGTTCGCCTTTTATTTCCGATAAGAGCGAATATGGAGATTAATTCTGCATTATTTACTAAAAGATTTAATTTTTGAGTTATGACATGATTGTAACAAATGGGCGATATACATACATACATACATATATGAGATTTTTGTAATTTTTTTTAATTACTTTTAGTGAATGATACAAAAACAATAACGAAATAAATAATGAGAAAAATTATTTTTAATTTATTTTTTTTTTGTTTATACGTACGAATACAGACAGCCCACAGCCAAGCAAAAACTTAAATAAACAATAAGCTTTTTTTTCATTAAAAGTGAAGTACATGGATACTAAAAGTAAAATAAAAATGACAATAAACTTGATTGTATTCGACAGCTTTTATCTTGAGTTGTTTTGTTGCTTGTCTAATGTATGTATTTTCTTGTTTATTTTTTGTTTGTTTTCATTACTTTTTAATTTGCATATTTTAAGGTAATTCCAGGTGCTATTTGTACAAAAAAGAAAAAAATAATCGAATTCATACAGTATGGATGGAGGCAACAAAGTACGTCGCACTTTGTAGTTTTTAATAGTTTGCGGAAATCGATCAATTATTCGATTATTAGAATTGAAACACAATTATGTAAACAGAATTTGTTGTTCGTTTAGATAAATAGTTACTTATGTACAGGGAAAAGCTTTTTTTTATAGAAAAGCTCTTGGTGTATAGTTATGTACACACGTAAGCTTGTAATAAAAGTTTGCTGTGAAATGAAAAATATGTTATACACATTTCAGCAATTTCTTTAAGTGATTGGGATTTTTGATTTTTTTCAATGACTAATTACCAGGGAAACCACAAATATGCAATCGAATGTTTTTTCTTGTGTGACCACAAATACGCGCATCTTTCACTTTTTGCTATTCTAAAATACTACGTTGGAGATGAGTGATAGAAAACATATGCTTTCTTTCACTTTGGAGGTATTCTAAAATACTTCGTCACCATGATCAATGTCATATTCGTTCGACGCCAATTTTAGAGCGTTAAGTTTAAATAAATAAAGAAAAAAGAGATACGAAGTGTTTATATGGTGTCTACCACTGTTAATTAAGCTTTAATGGCGTTCGGCCAGGCTCTACAAGACAAGTTTCCTTTAAGTTCTTCAAAGATGTAAACACGTCTTTAAAACAAATAAAATAAGTAACTAATTTCACTTTTACTGTTTATTGTTTCTTTTTATGTTGCTTAGCACATGTACTGTTAAGTTTTTTTATTAATTATTTCTTTAAATTACTTCTTAAAACCGTTTTTGTTTTCAACTTTTTCTGCATACAAGTCAGCTGTTTTCAATGTTGATGACGTTTTTATAAGAGATAACATAATATCGATTACTGAAAACGATATTTCTTCGCACGTATTTTAGAATATGTCGACGTCGACCTGTCGAAAGTGAACGTTCGACGACGAAGAAGTGAAGCGCGTATTCTCGAATAGACCTGAATATATTTATCCGTTTCAGAATATTTTATGAATTTTGCCATTGATTTGTTAGTACATATTTTTGCATATTTTACCATTTAAGGCATGTTTTTGCATATTTCATTCTAACACGCATACTTTTAGAATTTTTAAAATTTTTAGAGCGTATTTGACGTTTTTAGGACATTTTGATAATTTACAGATTTTTTTTTTAATTTTAATACTTTTTATTTTTCTCCGTCTAAATCTCATTTCCTATGATCTATACATTTATTGTACACTAGAGTGTAGCACAAGCCATAAGAAAAAGGCTTACAAGCACTCTCATTAATTTCAAAATTTGTGTGTATATTGCTCCGTTATTGTAAAACAAAACTTTTAAAAGAGATGTGTTTTGCTTTAAGATAATACTGCAGTACAGAACAAAACTGCAATAGAACAATGTTGAAGTAAAACCAAGCCTTTCAAAACAAAAATGAAATAGAACATCAAAATTCACACAGAACATTCAAAACATGTTGGATTGTTATGATAGCAAAGACAATTTTCCATATAAAACAAACATTGCGCTTCATTAGAAATATGAAAGCTGAAATGAAATAATTACCTAATTTACATTAAGCATTTTTTTCATGAAATTAGTTGCATGAAAATTTTTTATTTGTCAATAGAAGGCCTGGAGGAGCATCTTATATCAAAAAAGTTGTCAAAAATGCATCAGAGATTCATTCTACGCCCTTTTTTATATAACACTCTCTTTTATAGCGCTGCAATTAGCAAATAGAAAAAGTTGCGTACAACAAAATTCATGAAATTTCATGAAAAAATGCTTAATGTAAATCAGGTAAATATCACACATACTTACATATGTACATTTATATATAATACTTTGTTAATTTTTATTTTCAATACATGTATGTATATACATACATAGTTTGCATGTTTGTGCTCGTGTTCTAGTGCACTCGATGTTTCTGCTTTGATTTACTATTGTTTTGATTCATTCTCGCTTTTTCTTTTGATGTTCTACTTGTTTTGAGAACACAAGCACTAACAAAAGTGCAGAGAAAAACTTTTCGAATGACGCTTGATTTATTTTACTGAGAGTCATGTTTTGTTAGTTTTGTTTTTGTTATTTATGTTTACGCTAAAACAGACTGCTTGGCAGTAGTGTTTAATAGAATACAAAACTTTTAGAACGTCTTACGCAGCCCTTAGTGTACTCATTTGTATTATTTATTACGCCATACTAAATAATACTAAAATACTAACGGTCTAATTCATAAAAAATATTTTAGGTTTATTACAGGTTTATTTGACAAATTTCCCATAGAAATATGTCAAATAAGCGCTTAGGCAGTAAATAAGTAAACCCAGTTGCTTTGAGTAAAACCACTCACTCCAGAGTTATCCAACTTTTGACGATATAATTATTTGACGTTAATTTCAATAAAACTTTAATTTTGCTATTTGTGACGGACCTTGCCTCGATTAGCATCAGTAGAGGTTGGAATAAAAGTTTTAATGTATAAAAGTTTATTTAGATGTAACAGACAACGATTTTTATTTGAAAATTTTAGTCAATATCTATCCAAAATACAGTTTCAAAGATTTATGGCTCGGTTATGGATGGCAACCGAACTTTGGTTGCGTTGCTAGTTGCCGAAATGGTATTACAGATGGCAACTGGCAACTAACAGCTGGTAATTTTAGTTGCTATATTGGCAACCACAAATTTGTAGTTGCTGCATAGTTTTAAAAGCCAAAAATTAGAAAAATTTAAAAGTATTTGCAATATTATTTTTATTTTTGACTTTCTAATATCCATATTTAAGGAAAATATGCCTTACTGCTAAAAAAGAGATTGTTAAAACTTATTTTAGGAAATAACATATACTCACAGTAGAGGCGGTAATTCTAAAGAGCCGTCGAATACATTCAACATTTTGTACTTTCTTTTTTTTCATCAAAAATTAATTCCACTTAAGTAATCATTGTTATGATCAGTAACGTTTTAAACACTTTTACTTAATAATTTTCTTTTTAGCACTTTTATTTCTTATATTTTAAATTTTTGTTACATTATTTTCAGTTCCCAATCTGTCATAATCGTATTTTCGATAACTTTTTGGCAACTGGTGGAAGTTGCATTACATAATTCCAATTTTAATTTCAATTGAGTTGCTAGTTAACTCGGCAACTGAAGTTCGGTTGCCATCCATAATCGAGCCATTAATTCTGACATAGGAATAACTTTTCAAATTGAAGTAAATTATTTTGTTTATTAAATTTTTATTGTTTTTTATGTCTTATTTTCTACTTAGTTTACATGCAAACGTTATTGAAGTGCTTTATTTATAATACATGCATATTGGGGCTTATTATGAGTGTCTTTTTACGACTTCGACTACGACGATTTTGTAAAAGCCTAAAGAAAACTGCAACATTTTTTGTTTAATCTAGTACAAAATCGTCGTTGTCGTAGTTGAAATACGATAATCGTAATAAGACAAATATTTTTTCCAATTAAATGAGCATATTTTCAAGTTTAAGTTTTTAGAGCATATTTTCAAGTTTTTAGTGCATATTGAATAAGCATAAAACACTTTTTTTAGAGCGTACTTCTGTTTTCCCTGTTGATTACAAATATATTTCATTTATCAAAATGGAATCTCACAATTCTAATTGATTGCTTCTAGGTAACCAGCAGCCACGTAAACCGATTATTACATTATTGATTATAATCTGAACTACAAGTATCTGCTAGTTCCTCAACAAATAATATACTATCGATCTAAGATCTGCTGGTTTATTGCTGGTACTTGTAGTTCAAATCCCAATGCAAAGTTGTTAATTGTATGCTATACATATGTACATAAGTACATACGCTCAATCTATGTATGTTACTGATGTAAACGGATATGAATGTACAGTACATATGTACATATACGAGTATACGGTCGCATAAGATTTTTTATGGGTAATGTGGGTATTTTTTAAATTGGTTCAGTATCTTGCAAATTGTGTACATATTACAAGAATTATTCAAAAAATACAGTCAGAAAATAAAAAAATTTGAGCAGCGAATGGGCACATTTAAGTATGGTGAATTCATCAAATGTTTAATAATTAAATACTCTCTTTATTTCAGATTTGAAATTGTTTCTCTTTTTTAAATTCCAGAATTAACAATCAAACTTTTCAGTTATTATCATCTAATCTATTAATTCGATCAAAGTTAATGGCTCTATTATGGATAGAGTTGCGTGCAACTTTTTTAACTAGTTCGTTCGTGTTCGAATCAAAAGTTGTTTCAAACCCATTTAATTTGTGTCCAGCAGCTAATTTTAGTTCAAAGGAGCTGTTCGACACAAATCTATTATGGACGTCAAGCGAACTTCAGTTACGTTTTAAAATCGTAACGCAATCGAAATTAAAATTAGTAAGAGGTACGGTAACTTTCTGCAAATGCCTAAAATGTATCGAAAATATTATTATAACAGATCAGAGAACGAAGCCGAACGGATCAAAGCCGCGCCGCCGAGGATTTCCATAATTAGTTGGTAGACGCGGAAGAGTTTGGTAATAAATTGCTTTAGCAAATGCCCATCAGTCTCAGCCGCCGCCGATTTGTCCGATTTGGTCTTAGACGCCGCCGACCAAAATTATACATCGGCCTTGTTCTCTGTAACATAAAGGGTCCGCCATCTAACGTTTTTTTTTCAACTAGTGTTTATTTCGTGAATGGTAACACTTAGCTCATGTCTGATTTGACAGATAATTAGTTTTATCCTTCCGCTGAACGAGCCAACTGACCATCCAATGCGTTTTCGCTTCGCTAAGTGGGCCTGCGATCGACTTACAGAAGATGCCGATTTTGCCAAAAAAATCATCTTTTCAGATGAAGCTCATTTTGATCTTGGCGGGTATGTAAACAAGCAAAATTGTCGCATTTGGGGCACAGAAAACCCGCACGCATACATTGAAAAGTCGACGCACCCAAAACGAGTCAGTGTTTAGAGCGGATTTTGGTCCAGAGGCATAATTGGGCCATTTTTTTTCGAAAATGAGCAAGGAGTGGACGTTACAGTCAATAGCGATCGTTATCGGGCCTTGTTGAACGAATTTTTGTTCACAAAATTTGAAGGAGGTTATTGGCAACATTTGGTTGCAACAGGACGGCGCTACGTGCCACACAGCCGAAGCTTCAGTAGTTTTTTTTCTAGCATTTTCAAAAAAAAAGTTATCTGGCGGACTCTTTATTAGCAACTGATAATAATATCAACAAAGCTTCCAAACATGGTGCAAGTACACGATGTGGCTGCATAAGGATTTGTTGTATAAAAATACGGCAACTATAGCTGTGTAAAGAACCAAATAACGTCAAAAGCACAAAATAATTGTACCAAAACAAAAAGATGTTTTTAACATTCGTCAGATACAAAGCACATAGAGAAAAAAAAATAATGATATCACATTTAGATACCTGAATCCTTTTAAATTTCATCTGCTCCAAAGATGTCTATGGATAACAGCGCATCATCTGCCAATCGTCAAAATCGTTTTTCATTATTGCAAGACAATAACGACAAGCCCGCTGCATCATCCCAAAAGTGATTGGTGAAAATACTTTTCACATTATTCCAATTAAACGAGGTAATATTGATGAAACTAAAATCCAAATATATGATGAAAAAGATTTCCGAAAAATTGTTAGTGAATTTGAAAAAAATAAAACAAATTTTTACACCTACTATCTTAAAAAGAGTGCTGAAGGCCTACAACAGATAGTATTAATGGGCATAGATTCATATGTTTAGCCCGAAGAAGTGAAATGTGCACTTATCGACCAAGGATTTAAGGTAAAAAATGTTACTAACATAATTAACAGAGAAAAGGTCCCACAACCCCTATTTCGGGTTGAACTGGAGCCGAATGACATACAATTGAAAAAAAATTAATCCCATCCAATTTATAGCGTAAAGTTTCTCTTACAGCGAAAAATCACAGTTGAAGAGCTACGTAAGCGTTCAGGTCCCGTACAGTGCCATAATTGCCAAGAATATGGCCATACAAAAACTTACTGCAATTTACCTCCAGTTTGTGTTATCTGGTGTGAATTGCATGGTACTGCTAGCTGCACTAAGCCAAAAGATCAAGCAGAAAAAAATGTAGTAATTGTTGAGGTAATCACACCGCTAACTATAGAGGATACCCTGTATATTCTTTCGTTAAGAGGGCCATGAGTCAAAAACCTAAATTAGTTCCAGCTCAGCCAGTAAACGCGTACTTCGCCACTTTTGCCTCAAATGAGCCAACCAGTTACTTCACGTGTCTCGTATGCCGATGCTGCTAAGACTAGTTCTATTCCCACACAAAATGCGAATGCAGATACACTGCTTCAAACATTAATTAACAAGCCATGAACACGTTAAAAATATGTTTCAGGAACGCAAACGGCATTCGCTAACATAAAAACGAACTTGAGCACTTCCTCATGGAAAAAATATTGATGTAATGCTACTCTCTGAGACTCACTTGACTTCGAGAAGCTTATTTAAAATAAATGGTTACACTTTATATGATACAAAGGACCGGAGAGGGAGAGCTTGCGGTGGATCAGCAATTCTAATAAAGTCAAGACTCAAGCACTATATTTTTGACAATATTTGTTCAGAACATCTACAAGCAACTAATATTTGTAATATAATAATAATAATATTTGTGTCGACAATTTTTGTACGAATTTCGTTATATTTTCAATTTTCTCCCGTCCCAGATTCACAATCACTGAGGATCAACACGAGGATTTCTATAAATCGCTTGGACCTTGCTTCGTAGCAGCTGGCGACTACAATGCAAAACATACGTTCTGGGGATCGCGTCTTATTACTCCCCTCGAATTTTCATTTTGTGCCTTTTGTTCTACACCGCAAGCTTCTCACCCCCTCTCAAAAGCCTGCCTGCACAGGCAAGCAGAGAAGGCACAGTGTAAATTGCGTCTTAGATAGCAATTTACGGGTGGGGAAGAGAGAATCGTTTTTGTGTTCGGTACTCGGCGACACGCTTTGTGTTCATATTCTTTGCTACATATAAATTCATACATACGCATTCATGTATGATTAGTATTATCCAATAACATTGGAATGTCTCAGAAACATTTTTGTTTGTGTGAACACAAAGGAAACGACAAAAGAGAATTCAAGATGTTTTACTTACTTACTGGTGCTCGATTTCAAAAAGACAGTGAGTGAGTGCACCGTTCTTCAAAGCTCGCGGAACAATTAGCTATCCATGGAATTTCCAAAGAATTATTTGAGGTGAAATGGTCCATGACAACCAGGCCATAACCTATGCATACATTCAAAGAAAATAAAAACTCAGCATCAGCTAAATGTGATAACATTTACTACAGATGTGCTAATATGTTTTTTTCTTTATAATTTAACAAAAAAAAAAATTAATTAAAATCTAGCAAACAATTTGGAAACAAGTGATTTGTTTGGCTTAATAAATTTTGTCTTTAAACAAATATTGGTTATTTGCAAATAAAAAAATTATATAAAATTGTATTGAACAATTCTACGGTTCGGTTAAATTTGAGTTAGTCGGGGTAAAAGTTACTTCTTGCCGAATATTATTTCAGTTTGGAGCTTAATTTTATAAAGCCGGTTTCGGTGGGACTGTATTGATTTGATTTCGTATGTTTTTTTTTATTAAATAAACAATGCGGTTGCTTATCAAAATATATAATAATTTGTTTTTCATTTGCTCTTTTATTTTTTGTTTTTTTTTTCAAATTGCATATAAAAAAATATTTATACTTGCTGATTATTTTGAGCGATAATGTTGTTAAACATTAGGATAATTTATGTTTTCAATTTATTATTTCAAATAAAAGCTGGCAAAAAAAAAACTTTATGATTATTTGGACCTCTGAAGTCGTACGTGTGTATGTATGTAAGTAAATATCGTTACCTGAATATATAAAGGCAATAAATCATTATTTTTTGGAATACTCGAATGCATTTGTCGAAGTTCATTAGATGTTCTTCTATCGAAATATATAAAAATCTCGATTTCGAAAAAAAATAAGGAGTTAGGTCCTTTCTATATTAAGGTTACAATATGTATGTATGTATGAACATACGTAGCAGTTCGAGGTTGCTATTTTTTTCAGATTAAAGACAGGCGAATATTTTTATTGCCGATAACTGCTAACATGTGCCATATGTACAGTAGGTGACAAAACATGCGCGTGAGGTTGTAGTTACTATCATATAGCATCATAGCATAGGAAAACTTGATTGAATTGAAATTAATTTCATATATTTACAATGATATGTGCATATACATATAATCCTCTTACTATCACAAGACTTAACAATGAATAATATATTTAAAGGGAATAAATTAGATTAAATTTACAACATCAATTTTTTACCCCTGACAAAACCAATGCCCGAAATAGTTCACACTTTTATTCTTCATTACTTATAAAAGAAAAATAAAAACAACAAGTACCACGAAATAAAAGAAACACTCTTTTGGACATTAATAGAATAATTGAAAAAAAATTGGCCTTGATCTTTCAAAGTAATCGGTCCTATTATGCGATATTTATATTCAAAAATGGTTAACAATAAATACTCTGCGCAAATATAGGGTGTTTTTTTGAGGGGTATAGAACTTCGAATTGAAATAAAACACAAGAAAATCGTTTTAACGTCCATCAATTTGGCTTTATTGGAAGGATAATTTTATGCCATTAATGTTTAAATATGATTTCGGGCATGTGGCCGCCGCGGCTGGCTCGAATAAAGCCAATTCTACAGGTCCAATTTTCAACCACTTTTTCGAGCATATGGGGCCGTATGTTGGCAATAACGCCACGAATGTTGGCTTCCAAGTCCCCTAACGTTTCTGGTTTGTTGGCGTAGACGAGCGACTTCACATATCCCCAAAGAAAATAATCCAATGGTGTCAAATCACACGATCTTGGTGGCCAATTGACAGGTCCATTCCGCGAAATTATGCGCTCATCGAATGTTTCCTTCAATAAATCGATTGTGACGTGCGCTGTGTGGCATGTAGCGCCGTCTTGTTGGAACCACAACTCATCCACATTCATACCATCCAATTCGGGAACAAAATAGTCGGTTAGTCGGCTCCAATTGCTGTGCACGGTGGCGAATCGATTCATTCGGGTCCTCTTCAACACTTTGCTCTACAGCGGCAATTGTTTCTTCGGTGCGCACTGTTCGACGTCTCTGCGGATGCGTATTATCACATAGAGTAAACGTAGTGCGAAAACGATCCATGGTTAACCGAATTAATTGCTCTGATGGACGATTATGTCGACCATAAAATGGACGGAGCTTGCGGTAAACTTCGCGAATTGAACCATTATTTTCGAAATAAATTTGCACGATTTGCAAGCGTTGTTCTTTTGTCAACCTGTTCATGATGAAATGGCAAACCAAACTAAATATTAATCACTTGACAGCTGACAAAATGGCCGCCAGTTAAAAAAGTGATGCCAACTTAAAGTTCTATACCTCAATAAAAAACACCCTATAAAACAAAAAATAATGAATAATTATAATAATCAGTGACGGCAATTAAAAAAATTGGAATTAATCAGTGTTACAAGGGTGATCATTGTCTTTTAGAATTTCCCGCCTCTTGTTTGAAATGGAAACATTGCTCCTGTCAAGAGGCAACTGTCAGTTGACTCCTGTCTAAATTTGTGCCATTTAGTTTGTGTTTGGCAGGAGTTGATAACAGACTACCTCGCCTTTTGAGAAGAAAATGGAAGAAAGTGAATTTCGTGTGCTCATTAAACATTATTTTTTTCGAAAAAAAAAAAACTGTCAATCAAACTAATAAAAAGCTCGATAAATACTATGGGGGCTCTGCACAATTGATTTCAATGGTAAAAAAGTGATTTACTGACTTGCATTGTGGTCGCACAGATACAAATGACGCTGAACGTTCTGGACGGCCAATAGAGGTCAGTACACCCGAAAATGACAAAAAATCCACGATATGGTGTTGGCCGATCGAAGAATAAAAGTGCGTGAGATTGTTGATGCCATAGGCATTTCATACGGCAGTGTGGTTTCGATTTTAAATGATCAGCTGGGTTTAAGAAAGTTGTCTGCAAGTTGGGTCCCGCGTTTGCTCTCAATTGGCCGTAAACGTAAACGTGTGACAACTTCAAAGGATTGTTTGGAGTTGTTTAACTGCAATCCGATGAGTTTTTGCGGAGTTTTGTAGCTGTGGATGAAACATGGATCCATTTTTGTACTCTGGAGACCAAGCAGCAGTCTAAACCTGCTCCGAAGAAGGCCGGTCAATAAGGTGATGGCAACACATCGATTACCTTCAAAAGGGAAAAACAATAAACGGCGATGTAATGAGGATTTAAAAAGAAAACGACTCCATATGGCCAAGAAAAAAGTTAATTTTCATCAAGATAATGCACGAGTGCACACGTACACAGAAAAAAATAAGTTTCATTTTTGATAACAAAAATCCCGGTATTCAATAATTTTAATTTTCGAATTTCCTGTGATAAAGAAATCCTCTATATCAATAACAAAAATTGTAAACGAATAGTATTATTTTTTTCAATAATACAAATATTTGAATTAATAAAATATCTTATTAATAATTTGTAATTTTTCAATAAAGAAATTTAATGAATCAAGGAAAAAAGTTGTTGAGTGAAATTTTACTTTCAGTGATAATTGTTATTGTGTTGTGTTGTTTGTGTGTATGTCACATTTTTCAGTCCCTTTTTGTTTGTTTTTGCTTGGCTGCAATTAAAATTGAATGTGTTTCGGATGATGAGTTGAACCGGCAATCTCTTGAATAATAAACTCAGCTAAAGAGCAAATCGTTATTGGGTACGCAAATAATGAATACACGCAAAACATGATTTCTTATGTTTCTTCTGCATGGCGCATTTCGTTGATACAATCTAAAAATAACTTTATTGATAAAAAAAAACAAACCACGACGTTTTTCGGCTTCTTGTCGGAATTTACACGTATACAACACACTAACAATCAAAATAAACAACAACATCAGCACATGACCACGTTGAGTCAATCAACAAGCAAGGAAAACACCAACACAAACAAATGAAATTAAATCAGACCTGCCCACAGAGAGAAAACCGAGAAAAATGTATAAGCGTGTGTGCATTCATTTGTATAAAAAGCCGATTGATGTTCGGCACTCTGGCGCTTCTCTGGGCAGCCTGGAATTAAATGATATTTTAAAATGCGCGGAATTGATAAGTACAATATTCAAATTAATCACAAATATTATTGAAATTAAAAATTTTATTCATTAACATGGTTTTCTTGAAAATAATTCTTGTCTATTTTTTTCTGTGTATGTATTCTCAATGGCAAAACTCTATGATTTGGGCTACAAATTGGTACCCCATCCGCCATATTCTCCTTCTTATTTCCAAGCCTAAAGAAATTGCTCGGTGGAAAGACATTTAGCTCGAACGATGAAATTATTGCTTTTTTAAAGTACCTTAAAAAATCCTATTTTTTGGAAGGGATGCAAAAACTGGAGAAACGTTGGACTAAGTGTATTGGGTTAAAAGGAGATTATGTTGAAAAATAAATTTTTGTTTTGCAAAAAAAAAAACTGTGTTTCATTCAAAAAGTCACGAAGTTATTGATCCGACCTCATATTTCACGTATCATAAGTCGTTTTCGTTCATCAGGACTCATACACAAAGGTGGTCTACCGCAAAAAAACCAGCAAACGAGACGACCAGGAAATAATGCGATTGATAAAAAGGTCAATTGCACATAAATTACATTTGAATGTTTCAATAAGATCCATCCAAAAAAGAGCTGTTGAAGGTGGATTAAAACCATACCGCAGTGCAAAAACTGTTTACGTTCTGCCAAGAATAGACTAGTAAGTGGTGTGATGGATCGCTTTGCGTGTAAGGATATCCTGGAAAATGTAATGCTTGCACACACTGAAGAAATGCCAATTAAGTGGAGGTATACATACGACAACGATCCAAAACTCACACCTAACGTCCCTTTTCACAATGTATGATTAAGAGTTAACGTGAACTTTAACTGACAGTTCTTCATACAAAACTTGCCGTTAAAGTCCCTGTTAGCTTTTAATTGTACATTGTGAAAAGGGATATAAATGTGTAAAAAAAGTGGCTAGTAAGCAATAAGATTAACGTTTTGGAATGGCCTGCGCAATCTCAATCTCAATGTGACATTGTATTTCGTGAAATAAATCGCGATAATTGTAAAAATGCGCATGCACTTTTCCAGAAAATACAGGATGGAAATGGCAATACAATGTTTTGAAATATAATGCCACCAATGTCACGTAGATGTCAGGAAGTTATTAAAAATAAGGACTATGCAACAAAATAGTAAAGAAATTTATATTTGTAATGAATTATTGGAAATGTGCTTATGTTTTGTCGTTTATATAAGAAAGTAGCATTAATTAATTAATTACGATTTTTAATCATGTTTGAAAAGAATTTCCGTTTATTATTATTTTTTTTAATAAATTGAGTTTATTAGTTTTAAAAATAAATAAAATAATTTGAAATCCAATTCTATTTTAATTTGTTATCACAAATTGTATTGTACTCACCACAAGTTCATGCATATGTTTTGTCGCACACTGTATGTATATACATACATATGTATTATTTTTAATCAATTTTATTTGAAATACTCCTATTCATATATATGTATGTACTGCTTTTTGCTGTGATTAAAAAAAGTCGCAATATTTTGAGTTTTAACTCATTAATAATAAAAAAAATTCCAACTGCTAAATATTTCGATACTACGATAATAAAAAGTTATTACGATCTTTTTAAGTTTATTCATCAGTATGAATTATTTGTTTTTAAATTACAAGTAAATTTAAAAGTAAAAATATGAAAATAAAAAAAACTTAATTATAAAATTTCTGAAATTCTAAGTGGAAAAGTAATTACAGGTAAGCACGTCTCCACAACTACTCCTCTCTAACGAATTTCTTCAAACAATTTCTCGATCAATTATATGAAGGTTTAATTCTTTTTATTAACACATTATCTTCTCTATTTACAGTTTTAAACGTAAAATATTTTGAGTTTCTGTTGATTACTAGATAAGGGGTGCTGTATTTATACGATAAAGCTTTAAATTGCTTAATGGCTTAGGTGTGGCATGATTCGATCCCGGAATGGGGCGTAAATTACTCAACATTTATAAGAAAGAAAATAAAATAAAGAAATTCAGTTTGAACATCTTGTTTCGAAGAGAATTTAAAAAAAAATCTCCTGGAAGTCTTACGTTTTCACCATAAAGGTTTTCAGCAGGTGTTCCAAGTAAATTCTCTCTAACTGATGCTCGCATTCCTAATAAAACTGATGGTAATGTTTCAGACCATGATTGATAATTTTTGCAAATTAATCCTGTGTTAATATGCTTAACGCCAAAATATTAAGCCATTACCCTAAATATTGAGGAAGTGAATTGCGTTAAGCGATTGGAGATAATTTTTAATGGACAACCAAATCTCAAAATCCATCAATTATAAAAAGTTTCAATAATCGTTTCATTGAGTATGTTTTCGATTGCAAAAGCCTCTGGCCAACGTTTGAACCTGTCGAGGCATGTTAATAAATAACGTTTTCCTTGGCCGACAATATCGAAGTGTATTTCTTCGAAATGTTTGCTAGGACCTAGGAAGTTTTAGGAAATAGTCTTAACATGTATATTATATTTATATATTTCTTTTTCAAAAATCTTCAAACAGAGCAAAAAAAATCTTTGTTTGTTACCAAAAATCTTTTTTGTTATTTTATTGAATGAAAATGAGTTAAAATTTATTTTGCTTCTTGTGAACTATTAAAAGTAAAGCCAAATAACACAAAATATTTACGGTCTAATTCATAAAAATTCCTTATTTCAGCTTTAATCTGTACATTACTTATGAAACAGATTTTGCTTTATTAAGCTCTAATAAAAATTTGTATTCATAACTGATCAATATCAGTGAATTAACTATTAAACGATTTTGATTCTTTTGTAATTTTATGTTGGCAATATCATGCTACTTTCGCTCTCATTTTATGTTTAGTGATGCATACAACGAAGAATCGATTATCTAGGTAGTCTGTTTGAGTCGAAAAAAAAGTAAATCATTACGAATAATGTTATTAAAAAATAACTTAAAACGTTTCACTTTTTATTAATAAATAAAGCAAAAAAAAAATTATATGTTACATAAAATTGTATTTAAACACATTTATATTCGGCTGAGTACAGAGGTAGGCAAATACCCATTTTATAGCGGTCGATTATGCATCACTATTTTGTTTTAATTTTAAAATGTTATTGTATGTACATACATACATACATATGTAAGCATGCAGTACCATACAAACATACGTATGCTTGTACTTACATATGCCCTTATGTTTATAATTCTATTTTTCTTTTTGCCAATGAATGGGATTTCTTTAATTTTCAACGATGTTTATATGTATGTATTTTTCTTTTTGTACAATTATGCATACATACATACATGTACCAACTTACATAAATTAATACATTTGCCCAAGAACATTATTCAGGAGACATGCATAAGAATAAACAAGAAACATAAAAGTGAGAAACTACAGAAAATCTCACATAAGGGATAAAAAAATCAAGAAAATATTATTTATAATTGTTTATCAAACGCTTAAAGTAGCATGGAGGCTACCTTAAAAATCTCTGAGTTATGAAACGTTTATTAAACGTCTAATAGTCTATTAATCATTTAAGAATACACATTTAGCGATTTTTGACTATTAATGTGTTATTGAACTGTTAATAATCATTTATGAATTAGACCGTTACTGTATAGAATATGTGTAAGATCATTATGAAGCAAATTAGAAAATTTGTAAGTAGTTTAGTCAAAAAATCCCTCAACAATATATTAAAAGTACAAAAAGTAAAAAATTTTAAAAATCTCATTTTTAGATAAGAAATATTTTTTGTCGTTCAAACACGTCTAAAAACTTCAAAAATAAGATAAATCTTCACATATGGTAACACTGCATGTGGAGTTATTTTAGATCTCTGACAATTTTCATAGCTCCTTCTCCATCTTTGTTAATGGATGGCCAAACACATCGTTCAGTTACCATTCCCTCAATAGCTCTTACTTCTGGATGATGTAGGTTATGAATATTTTCAAAAATTGCCGTTTTTTTAACATCATCAGGATGTATTGGTATTTGATGGTAAGCTTTTACGAGATCTAATTTGGAGAAACAAGTAACGGGTGTTTTTTTAGAGGTATTGGCTTCCAAGTCCCCTAACGTTTCTGGTTTGCTGGCGTAGACGAGTGACTTCACATATCCCCAAAGAAAATAATCCAATGGTGTCAAATCACACGATCTTGGTGGCCAATTGACAGGTCCATTCCGCGAAATTATGCGCTCATCGAATGTTTCCTTCAATAAATCGATTGTGACGTGCGCTGTGTGGCATGTAGCGCCGTCTTGTTGGAACCACAACTCATCCACATTCATGCCATCCAATTCGGGAACAAAATAGTCGGTTATCATGGCTCTATACCGGTCTCCATTAACGGTAACTGACTCTCCAGCATTATTTCGGAAGAAGTATGGCCCAATGACTCCACCAGCCCATAGAGCACACCAAACAGTCAGTTTTTGTGGATGTAATGGCGTCTCAAGGGTCTCATGTGGACTCTCTTCACTCCAAATGCGGCAATTTTGCTTGTTGACGTAGCCATTCAACCAAAAATGAGCCTCATCACTGAACAAAATTTTGCGATGAAAATCAGCATCGAGATCAATCTCATTTTCGGCCCATACACCAAAATCACGACGCATTGCATGGTCTCGCGGCTTTAATTCTTGCACAAGCTGGATCTTGTAAGGTCGCAAGCCAAGATCTTTGCGCAAAATCTTCCATAAAGTTGATGGACAAAGCTCCAATTGCTGTGCACGGTGGCGAATCGATTCATTCGGGTCCTCTTCAACACTTTGCTCTACAGCGGCAATTGTTTCTTCGGTGTGCACTGTTCGACGTCTCTGCGGATGCGTATTATCACATAGAGTAAACGTAGTGCGAAAACGATCCATGGTTAACCGAATTAATTGCTCTGATGGACGATTATGTCGACCATAAAATGGACGGAGCTTGCGGTAAACTTCGCGAACTGAACCATTATTTTCGAAATAAATTTGCACGATTTGCAAGCGTTGTTCTTTTGTCAACCTGTTCATGATGAAATGGCGAACCAAACTAAATATTAATCACTTGACAGCTGACAAAATGGCCGCCAGTTAAAAAAGTGATGCCAACTTAAAGTTCTATACCTCAATAAAAAACACCCATTACAATTTTCCAAATTCGATTTAAAGTCGCTTATAAAGGGTATAGGGTATATATCTGGTACCGTTATATTGTTCAAAGCCTAGTAATCGCCGTATGTTCGCCATTCGTTATTTGCTTTCTGTGCCATATGCAAAGCTCTTGACCAGTAGCTTTTCGATGGTCTTACAATACCATTTTCAAGTAAAAATTTAAATTCTTTCTCTACAATCTCCAAACGTTCTAGATCAAGACACCTAACTTTGAGAGGACCTTTTCTTTGAATATGGTGGACAATTTTCGGTTGTGCTCTTACTTCTTGAATACGATAACAGAATGTAATTTGGGAAATTCAAACAATAATTTGTAATACTCATTATTTGCTTTTATTATTATATACCAGCTGGCCCGGCAAACGTTATTTTGCCACATAAATTATTTGTAGGGTAGAAAATACTAACTAACTTATTGTAAGTATTTGAAGGTGATAGCACAGAATACACAGAAGTGAAGAAAGTGACAGGTAAAAGAAGCTCCAATCAGGTATTTAAAAATTTGTGAAAAAAAATAGAAAAATATAGTGTATTTGATACTGTAGTGTATTACTAGTTACCAATTAACACAGCTAGTAAAAAGCGTTGTAATTTTTTTGCACTAGAAAGAAGAATCAAAACAAGCACGCCGACAAAATTTGAGGGAAAAATACCCTTATCTTCCGTCTCGTGACATCTCTGTATAGTTTGTGGTGATAGAGCCAGGGAGTGCTGTGAACGATGACGGAATATAAAAATTACAAAACACCAAAAATGTATTGTTTTAACTTTCTTATAATTTTTACTTATATTAATTGTTTTCGAATTAGCTCATACCAAATTTGAAGACTCTTGATATTATAGCTTTCAAATATAAGATTTTTTTTCTGCCATTATTTTGAATTACTTAGCAGCTCGCTCTCAAAGGAGTCCATACCAAATATGAAGACTCTTGCTGTTAAACCTTTAAAGATTTAAGATTATTATGAATTACTTTGTATGGGGTTGCCCCTTGCCCCGGTACTATATGTGACCAAGATTTTTAATGATTTCGCATAACGCTCTCAAAGGAGTCCATACCAAATTTGAAGACTTGCTATTATAGCTTTAAAGATATAATACCACTATTATTAATTACTTTGCATGGGGGTACATATTCCCCCGGTTCTATTCTGCCAATATTTTGAATTACCTCGCATCACGCTCAAATTTGAAGACTCTAGCTATTAAAGCTTTCAAGATATAAGATTATTATTGATTACATTGTATGAGAGTACATCTTCCCCCGATCCCAGTTTGCCAATATTTGATTCAGCTCAACATTCAAATTAGAAAGACCGAATGCTATTGTACACATAAGACATTACAATACATGTTACTGTTCAAGGGACAATAAAAAATCATAATATGGAAAATGGAGGACAATTTGTTGATATTAGAATGAATACACCTAAATGCCATATTTCCGGAATCACTGAGAGCATATCGAGCAAATTTCACATAAACTATCTACAGCCGACCCTCAACGTACCCTGAAATTTTGGTTGAAATCCGTCGATCCGCTTCCGCAGTTAGTGGTGACATCCAAGTGTACATTTCTTTATATATAAAGGGTGGTTAAATTTTAAGAGCCGATGTTGAATGAGAACCACACCTAAACATCAAGTTTGTTTCTGCATTTCACTTTACATTTCTCAATTTCAGACTAACTCAATTTGAATCACGGAAAGATACAACACAATCGAGCAACGCGTTAAAGTTATTCAGGCTTATTATGAAAATGGGCGTTCAAATAATAATGCATATCGTGCACTTTGTGATTTTTTCGGTCAGCACAATCGACCAAATGTGCATACAATCGAAAAAATCGTGCAAAAATTTTAGCAAACCGGGTTTTAGGATGATGAACCTTCTGCATAAAGACTTGCATTTACACGCTTACAAGGTGCAACTGACTCCAGAACTAAAGCTTCTTGAGCATTCCAAACGTCGTCAATGGTCAGAATGGCGGCATGAAATGGCAACAGTGAATTATCAATTTTCAAAGAAAATCATCTTCAGTGATGAGGCACATTTTCACCTCAGTGGAGTCGTCAATAAGCGTTTGGGCGAATGATAATCCAATAATGATTGTCGAAAAACAAATGCACTCACAAAGAGCGACTGTTTGGTGCAGCTTATTGGCTGGCGGCATCATCGGGCCGTATTTTTTTCCCCCAAAATGATGCCGGTCAGGCTTTAGTGTGAATGGTGTTCGCTATCGTGATATGATAACGAACTTTTTATGGCCGGAATTTGAAGATATGGATGTGGACGATATGTGGTTTCAACAGGACGGTCCCACTTGCCACACAGCTAACGAAACAATGTCTCTTTTGCGCGACAAATTAAATGGCCGTGTTATCTCACGTGGTGGCGATGTCAATTGGCCGCCAAGGTCATGTGACTTGACTTTGCGATTATTTGAGAGAAAAGCTGTACGTCAATAAGCCAGCAGCAACTCAAGAGCTAAAAGATGAGATAATTCGGCACATTAACGGCATAGAACCTCAATTATGCCTCAGCGTCATCGAAAATTTGGACCATCGGATAGATACATAATTGAACCATACCATATTATCATAATAAAAAGAAATGACAATAATTTCCTAAATAATTTATGTTTTATTCAAAATCAGTAGAAGGTTCTGTTGTAATAATTCCTGATATATTTTGAAGTTTTTTTACCTTCTACCAGTCTGCAATATTTCAAATCTGGCAAGAGATTATGGCGTAGGAGGAAATATGAACCAAGAATGCATTTCCATACATCTATAATAAAACCCAAATAAATGTTCGCCTAAAACCAATGGCTAGTTCGACAACTTCTGTTCCGTATGTCTTGATAACACTACCATTTGTAGCATGCAAAGTAAAAGTTTGTAATTTTATGCGGTTATTTAAAAGAATCACAGAAATTAGCGCTCCTGTATCAACAAGCCAGCATTTAGGAGCTCCGGTATTTTAGTTTGTTCAGATTTTCCGAAAGTTATTAATAAGACTTTTTTTAAGCAGCCTATTTACTTCTATCACTGGGTGGATTAAATATTATATGGGATATATACAGACATTTGGGCCCTTATCTGCTATAACGTGTTGAAATTTGGTCTCATCCCGTGTTATACCGGTAAGAGAAAATACGGCCTTTATTCGAGCAAACTATGATTGGGGATTTTGAGACCAAAAGTTTGGTAGTTTGTGAAGGAATGATGTATTGATTTCTTGATGGTTATTGACTAAATCCTGTCCCAGAATATTTTGCATTGGCTGAGGAAATCGCAATTGCTGTTGAGGATTATTCACACTTCCAGCGCTTGATTGAAGACGATATGGACTTGTATTGAGGACCTTGTTTTCCTTGGTTGTTGCTGGCAATATCTTCTTGAATATTGTGCTTTGTAGAGCGAAACATTTTCAAGTTCTTCATGTAAAACTATTAATATGTCCTCAACGGTGGGTGATCATTATGATAGAAGTATGGATGCTGCGAGAAGTAGTACTAGTCTTATAAAATGCTTAACTACAGTTAAGCTAGGTTTGTTCCCAAATATCTCCATAAACCTCTTCAAAAGCTTTACTAGATCAAAAATGGAATATTTCAGAACTAGCACTGCACGCTCTCCGGCGTTTATCAAAATTCAAAATTCGTCGCTTCTTAGATGTTTGGGTCTAACAAGATCCACTCCGATTCATGTGTTAAATGCACTTTCGGGTGATTTTCCAGTTAAACAGAGAGGAAAGTTTCTTGCAGTAAAGGAAATCATTTCACAAAGTTTATTTTTATGAATTCCTAACATCACCGCATTTGGTTAAATCGAGCTAAAGTGTTATACTCAATGAATTTAAGGATATTTTTGATCGCATCAATGTAGATTGCAGCTTTAGTTGATGCTCCAAAATTGTCGTTTTGATGAATACGATTCTTGACAAAAAGCATAATTTGGCTAGAGAACATGTTTCTGCCCTATTTAACCGCAAATTTCACAACTACAAATTAAACAACTTCAGGACATTTGCCACTGACTCGTCCTTGTCTCATGATAAAATTGGATGCGCCGTTATTGATATGGACACTGAGTATCTTTTTAAACTGTCTGGCCGCTTGTCGAGTATGTTCGGTGAGCTATGGGTCATTGTTGCTGACGCTATTGTGAGGCTGGCTATCTTCACCGACAGTTTCTCGTCACGTCAAACACTAAATAGATCTAGTACATACCACTACTTTGTAGCGTATATTCACAATTTGATTGCTAACTCGCTTTTGGAAGTGTGTCATGTGGTATAGACTCCCGGTCATGTTGGAATTGGCGTCAATAAACGTGCTGATCGCGTTGCTAAAAAAGCTGTCAGTGATGGAATTTATATGGACTTTGTTTTGACTCCTAATGAGGCCTTGAACATTGCTCGTGATCGTTTGTATGAAGAATGGAATCAGGAATACAGTGAAATGTCCACGACAAAGGGCAGATTCTTTGCCAGTCTGTTCCCAAATGTCCCGAAAAAACCATGGTTTTATTCTAAACATGGTCTGGAACCAGAGTCTGTCAAAGTAATAAATCGCCTTATGACAGGCCATACCTTTGGCAAACAAAATTGGTCTTTCTAACTCTTCAATGTGTGATACATATGTGTAATGTCTACGAATCTTCAGATCATATCATCTTTATTTGCCCAAGATTTAACTACTGTCATTCCAAATATGGTTTATTTGGAAGTTTTAATGATGATTTGGCGATTTCGCTATTTTCAAGTCACTGTATGAATTTCTTAAGGATGCCAAAATCGATATATAACCTTTTTTACTTCAACTTCTGATGTTTCAGTAAAATATTTGTTTGTAACCTGGCTGTTTGTGAGCCTACCTGCTCCACCAACACTTTTTAAAGTTAAAAAAAAAGTTCTTCTGGGTCGCTAAATTGTAGCATCACAATATTATTTATTGATAATAAAAAGTAATTACGATTTTTTCAAATTTATTAATCAGTATGATCTATTTTTTAATTACAAATCAATTTTTAAAAAAATATGAAAGAAAACTCTTAATTACAAAATTTATTAAATACTAAATGGAAAAGTTATTACAGGTAAGCACGTCCCAACATTGGCCTTTACATTGAATGCCATGATAAAATTTTAAATAATTATATAAGCACATGTGGAGAAAAATTTAAAACTTCAATTGATAACGCAATAAAACACATACATACCAGGGAAAGCCAAAAAGTTACTTTTTGACTGCTCAATACATATCGATACTCCAACGACAATGAGTATGATAGCACATTCGCATCAACAAGCATGCTTACATACAGGCATAAATATCTATAGTTATCAACACAAATAAGTGCGCATATCGATAGGTGCGGGTTCGATCAAACAAATGTGCTAAAGATATTCGTATTAATACGTGTGCGCACTAGCATGTAATGACGAGTATGACTATATGACCAATGTTACCAAATATGTAAGTATATAAAAAAATCGTTGTGTATGAATTTAAATAATGCCTAATTTATATTATGCATTTTTTCATGAAATCTATTTCACGAAACTTTTTCTATTTGCTAATTGCAGCGCTAGAGAAGACACGTAACATGAGTCACTGAAGCATTTTTGACAACTTTTTTCATCTAATTTGATTATCCGGGACTCCTGTTGACAAACGAAAAAATTTTCATACCAATTTTATGAAAAAATGCGTAAATATAAGGCGGGTTTCTTTAGAAAATTTCTATTAAAAAAGTTATATATTGCAAAAATTATGCAAACTCGCAAGGATTAAAACAATAAAAAAAATTCCCTAAAACTGATTGTATAAACCTCAAAAAAGCAATAAGTCGAAAATTTGTTCCGCATATTAATCGCGAAAACTTGCAAAAACGCGAATATAATTTTAAAAAAATGTCTAAAACCTAAAAAATGTGAACGAAAATACTCAGTAGATTTTAAAAATCAAAAACAATCTCACTTACAAAAAGTTGCGAAAATTCGTCAATAAATTTTTAATTGAAAAAAGCTTTAAATATATGGAAAAAACCCAAAATTGTAACGAATGTCAAAAACTTGGAAAAATTTGCGACCATGTTGAAAACTAGCAAAAACTTGGTAACATAAAAAAAAATAAAATATATGAAAGTCTTAACTGGTTGAAAGTCTTTAAAACTACCAATAAACAAATAATTGGGAACAATCACTTTTATTGCGAAAAAAAAAAGAAAACATTTGCGATAAATATCCCTAAAATAACTTACAAATACTTAAAGATCTAAGGAATGCCGAAATGGCGAAAATTCGCTAACATCAAATAGATATGCAGATAGATAAAAAAATCGGTAAAATGGTAAAAAAGCCAAGATTTGGCTAAAAAGTCAGTTTCATCGCGAAAATTGACGACAAACAAGCGCTAAAATTGCAAGGAATGCCATGGTTCAACATTTCTTCCACTAATTCGGCTCTTAGCTCAGATCTAAAATGGAGCGTGTTTCTATACCCGCGGTCAAATTACTCCCGTAAATATTTAATAGTGCTTTTAGAATTAAGGACTGAGAAGAGTGTGTGTGAATTGAATTTTATGTTAAAATAGTTTGAAAAAATGTTATTACCTCAACAACTACAAACTAGTATTTCTGGCAACACTTATCAAAAAATATTTAAAAAACCGAATGTGTTGCAAGTCATGGGTATGTCGATAGATATGCGTAGATATGCGGGATGTAACGAAGAATGCGCATCGATACATACAAGTATGAAACAAAGTGCGCAGGGGTATACGCAAGTATGAGAATGAATAGATATCAACACGCACTAGCATAAAAAATTCGAACATGTGCGGGAGTATCCAAAATTTTTTGTATCGATTGGCTTTCCCTGATACATACATATATTTTGATATATGAGGGCGTTCCCAAAAGTAGCCAAGCTGATGAACATATACATATGTAGATTTCTGTACTAACAAAAAAATTATTTTACCGAAAAGTGGCAAAGCGCCACTCACCCTAAAAAATATCCGGTCGCTATGAATTTATAAACATGGACAAAAAAATTTGTGACCGCTATATAATTCAATACTTTCATTTGAAAAGTTTCAGGCCCACCAATATTAAAGCCGAGCTAGATTATGCTCTGGGGGAGTCTGCTCCTTCGTTTATGACTATAAAAGTTTGGGTGGTAGAGTTTAAAATAGGCCTCACGAGCTGCCAAGACAAACTTTGTATTGATCGACTAATTAAGGTGTCCATGCCGTAAACGTTTAGAAAAAATCCACTAAATGGTATTAGATGATCGTCGGCTGAAGATGCGTGAGCTAGCTGAAATGGTAGGCTTTTCAAAAAATGATAAACATCGCCTGTTGACCGAACAGCCTTGCTCACAATAGAACAAAAACAGCATCTCCGCGATGTTTAAATAGTGTTTGGCGATATATCACCACGAGTTTTGTTAATTAACCCCCATATGCAAAAAAAAAAAAAATAACGTGTGCTTGAAGTGTATGTTAAAACAAAATTTCCATACAAAAACCGGGTTTAACGTACACTTGAAGCACACTTTATTTCTTTGCATATGGGGGTAAATCTTTACTAATGCATGAGACATGGGTCCACCACTTCATAACTGAAGCAAAGAACCAGTCAAAGAAGTGGACTGGAATGGGAGAATCACACCGCAGTTCTATTGCATTTTTATAGGGTTCCGTGCACCAGAGGTGAAAAAGATTGTTTTCGCTACGCAGACCGTCTGTCTGTCACAAATATATGACAGTTAAAAATTAAAGGGTGTTCTTAAGCGAGCAACGAAACATGTTGAAATCCTGATGAAATATACAGACAATTATGAATAGTCACTCGAAATTTTCAAAAAATAAACACTGAAATTTAAAAAAAATCAAATTTAAAGAGCATTTTATCAGTTAATGTATTGAGGGTGGAATTGGCTGAAGTATTTAGCACGCTAACTACAAAATCGAAGGTCCTGGGTTCGAGCCCAGTCTCGATTAAATAACAACACCATGCATTCTTCTGATGTACATTAGTGTCCATCTCTATCAGTTGTTGTAGCAAAGTTCAAGTCGCGCTTTAACACTGCATTATTAGAAACGTGAAAAAAGTAGAGTTGTAAAAATAATGAAGCTTTCGTCTATCTCTTTCTTCACCACCTGTCTTCTCTATTACTATCTCTTTCCTAAAGAAGGTAACATCCAGTAATAGTAGTAAGAATTCATTGCCTGAGTGTAACTTCTCTTTAAAAAAATTGGAATAGAGGATAAAATATGTATGTATGTAAAGCTTAAATTAGACGTAACATATCCATAATGCCATAGCCATAACCAAACCAAAATTCAATTGGTTTCTATGGTAATATAAATATATGACGTTATGACGAGTCACCTATAATCAAATACAGTGTTGCCCATAAGTTTGGTTCGAACAGCTGCTTTCTATGGTTATGGTTATGGCACGTCTGATTGAATCTTAAGTCAAGTTTTATTGATTGTAATTGTATTAAAGTTTGCTCTTTTTAATTATTGCCAATTTTACCAGATTTCAATAAAAATAATTATCGCTGAAGATGTTGGGAAATACCAACAAAACGTCGGATACATTAAAAATTAAATAAAAAAAACGCCTTTTATTTACATGTTAAAGAAATTGAGTGAACTTAAAAGCCTGAATAGATGCAATCCCCCTTATGCAAAAAAATATTTTACTTTAGCTTTAAAGTTCATAGTAGTTGATAAGCACTTTAAGGCAGTAACCCGCAAGCCATAGCACAATTGTGCGGATGAAAATCACACACATGCTTATGCTCTTTCATTTAGTCGTCACTGAGCAAGCGACGAATTAAGTTGTGCACGCATGTTTTATTTTTTTCCTGGTTTTTTGTTTAGTTTTTTTGAGCACACGGAACGAAATTAAAGTTCAAATTTAATCAATTTCTACAGACAAAAAATTGATAATATAATTATGGAAGCTGGGAAATATTTCGTGATTAAAAATGTTTTTGGCAATACGCAATGCATTTTATGTTATGAAACATTAAAAAATAATAGGGAAAATAGATTAAAAAGGCATTTTAATAGTATCCACAGATCTGTAATAAATTTAATTTTGAATTTGTACACTAAATTGTTGAAAGGTTATTAAATTTTTATTTCTTATTTAAGTTTTTATTAAATTGCTTCTTTACAAACAAAAAAATTCAAACAACTAATAACCACACCATGTATTTTACATTACAAAGTTTTCTTCAAGTGCAAGTTATTTTACTCTCATTTTTCTCACCAACACAAGCATATTTTATTTTGCGGGACACTGCTTTAAGGCTAACATAGCTTTATTAAAAAATCATATGCAAAAGACAACTTTAAATATTTTGTGATTTAATAATAAATACTGGTAACACCACCGTGTTCAACAACCACTTCACAGCTTATGATGTACAAAATTGAATACAATTTCATTCGGGTATTCAAATATTTTTTTTTATTTTATTAAATAAATTTTTATTATCTTGAAGTAAAGCAACCTAATTTAAAAAATATGAGCTTCTGACTTAATAGGAAAACAGATAAACACAACCATGAAGTAAAAGTAAAAAAATGTGAAAAATTATCACAATTTGTTTTATTCGAATGAAACGAGTATTTGAATATCCAGCTTTTTTCGATTTGTTTTGATTGTATGTACATCACTAAAACATTTTTGTATAATTGTATTTATTTTAATATTTTTTTATGGATTTTGCTATGTATTTCGAAGCAGTTGGATAATTTGGTGATGCTTCCCATAACATGACAGAAATAGTAAATTTAAGATAAGAGCAGGCACTTCTAGCTTCATTTTCAGATGTAACATGAATCAGTATGTGCTATATTAGTAAAAATATTTGAGGTACAAAATACACATTTTGGAAATATCAACTTAAAGTAGCCTTAACAAACGTGGGTGCCTACTTTAGAATTTTTATACAATAATTTTTTTAGAATACAACTTTACTTAACATTGCTTGGCAAAGCTTTATTAAGTTTTTTTGCATAAGACCCAATATCTTTAAAACCACACTAATTCATATTAAAAATAAGGTCGAGAAATTACATAAAAAAATTTTTTTTACTATGTGATTTTGACAACTTGCTGTTTTTTGAAACCATAAGAGGCAAACTCTTGAAATTTTCAAAAACGCTAAAACTAAAAATCCCAAAATAAAAACAAATCGCCAAAACGAAAAATAGCCAAAAACAAAAAAAATCTCCAAAACGAAAAAAGCGCCAGAACTAAGAAAAAACGCCAAAAATTTAAAAAAAAGTTTACCGAGTACTTACAGTTTTTTTTAAGTGTCTGCATCAGGTAAGATATTCGATTGTATAGACTAAAGTTCGTATATTATTATAAATGTAGTGTTATGTGCGAGTCGAAGCCGCACTTTATTCAATTTATTTGGAATTCGCATGGGATAATTTTTATTGATTATCTTCCAAATGGACAAACAATTAACGACGTTTCAGCGTTTAAGTGATGAAATTGAGGAAAAAGAACGCATTTGGCGAAAAAAGTTTTTCATCAAGACAATGCATTAGTTCACACAGCCACTTTTGCGATGTCCAAAATCAGAATTAAAGCTCGAATTACTTTAGCATGCATCTTATTCGCAAGATTTTTAGTTAACACAACCACTTTTGCGATGTCCAAAATCAGAATTAAAGCTCGAATTACTTTAGCATGCATCTTATTCGCCAGATTTATTTCTTTCGGACTATATTAATTTCCAACAGTGAATAATGTAGTTGTAAACTGTATTATGATATATCACCTGAATTTATGTAATAGCGTAGACAGGCGACAGCGTTAATTTGCATTAACTGTCTTAATGCAAATTAACTTGTGAATTATCCTCATCCGTAAATGCACTAAATGACAGTGAATTAATACTGAATTTAGCTATATGATAACACAGTCCTAATATGGTAATACCGTCAGCAATCAATCAAATGTTGGAAAATTGTTTTGGTTTTCAAAATTAAAATGCGATTCGGTCAGAAAATATAAGTTATTTTAATTGTTTTTAGAAAAAGAACAAAGAAATATTAAAATCGAGACACATTTTTTCCATTTTAATATTTCCAAGGAAAATTATCGAAGTGTGTGGTACGAAAGGGATGTACAGATTTTGTTTACTTAATGCAAATACTGTTGTCTGTCAGGTTAAATTTTTAATTCACATTAGTGAGATTTTAATGCAAATTAACGCTGTCGTCTGTCTACGCTATAAGCTTAGAAAGAATATTTATTTTAATATTTTTTAAATTTATTTTCCCTTTACAATTAAAGCTTAAACATTAAGGAGAGAAGTTTTTATAAAAATGTCTTGGAAATGAGATGTTGAATAACCACATGTATCTGAAGTAGTTTATGTTTTCAATTAGCCTTAATAATAATAATTTTTAATTGAAATTTATTTGCCGGTAGTTTAGCATGTCTATATACGCATTTCATTGGCGCTTGAACCAAATCATCAGTAGACTTTAACCACAAATTGTAAACAGTCAAGCGCCAATGAAATGCGTATATAGACATGCTAAACTACCGGCAAATAAATTTCAATTATTTTATGTACAATTCTGACAATATGTCAAATAATGGATTTTCTTTAAATAATAATTTTTTTATGTCTTTGTTACTTCATAACACTTTCATTTGTTAACTGGTTTTAAAAATTGTGTCAAATTTTCAAAATAGTGGACGAGGACATACATATATATTTAAGTTCAATATAACATGCTATATGCTTTCTACACACATTTTTTTTGTATTGTAAATTTTTTGTGACGGATAAAATCGATTTAATCGTAACTTTGCACACACCTTGGGTTCTAATGATGACACGATTCGAGAATTAGAAAAGTGGAAGGGATAACGCTCAATAATATTAAACATATTCACCCTTATCCTGAATAAAATGTGAAATTTTTGTTCCCATGAAATTTGTATTCATTTCCTATAGCAAATTTCATCTGAACGTTTGCTCTAGCTATCAATGCGTAGTGAATGTAAAAAACGAGTAGAAGATTTGTAAAGCTTAAAAATTAATGAAAAATCAAACAAATTTCAGTTTAATAGTAAGAAATAGACAAATATTTCAAATCTTATTTTTAAATGCTCTAAGTGCAGTGGAAAGAATCTTTAGCATACCACCGCCATAAAATAAACTGTATGTGAACATAATCAGCTCATACTCTATTCAGAAAGGTGTTGCAGGGAGTTTTTGTTAACAATCCTGAAGTTAATTTACTGATCTTTTCCTAAAAATAAATATTTGTAACTTATAATATTAAAATTACGCGATGTATTAATTCAGTTCAGTGAAAAAAACCAAGGGAAAAGTATTATTCATGTAAAGCGGAATAAAAAAAGGAAAACATTTCTAGCGAACAAATTATTTGTGATTACAATTTGGGGAAAATGGTATTTGTGCAAACTTCCTTCCAAATTGCTGCGAAGAAAATATGTATGTGTATGTATACACGAAAAAAAAAAATTTTTGATTTCAAATCATATTAAATTTACAAGAAATAAAATGTTGTTTAGGGTCCAAATTCACAGCCTATACTTAACTAACGCCCGTGGTTTAACTAACGATTTTTCTTATCAATTTCATGGGTTAAATCACCTTCACTAGTTAACTAAACACTATGAATTTGAGCCTAAGGACCAAATTTACACTCATTAGTTAATTATTAGTAAACTAAACTGATAACTATTGTTTAACTAATACTTCATATTCACAGTGCATTGTTTAACTAAAGTTCTTAATATGAACAAAAAATGGTAACCCTATCAAACAATTAAGTTTCACTATTGGCAGCTCTGCTATAGCATATGGTTTTTGTTTACATTTGCTATATTATTTCTAAAAAATCGATAAAACAGTGCTCGATCGTGTAACTTTACCGTACAAGATATTTAATTAGTGCTGAAATTCGTTCGGAAAAACCAAGATATAATAGAAAATAAAATAAAAAGAATGTGCTACAAAGAAGATGCCTCATAATGTATGTGTAAAATGTGTATACAAATTTTCACAATGCACCAATGCTAATAAAGTTTATAGCAAATCAGCTGTTGTCTAACTATTTGTTAATCAATGATATTTGGCGGTTTAACTAATGGTAAACAAAGAGCTGTGAATCAAATATTATTGGTTAAACTATTGCTATTAGTTAACTAATGACTGTAAATTTGGGCCTAAGTGTGTTGGGGTTTTATTTGCTTTGTTCATAGTTGCAATACAGTGGTGTACTTGACTTGTTTTTGTTTTGTTGTTGTTTATTTTAATGTTCGTAAATAGCCGACAAACTTCCCACTACCAGCGAAAACTTCCTTCTTGTGGCTAGGCCAGTGTACCAGTCTTGTAGCGGGAGGGTCACATGTTCGAATCATGGACGCAAGCCAAGAAATATTTTGAAACACCTGATGTCTTCTATATAATTTGTAAGATGTAGTACAATTTGCAACTACAAAAACAATTAGCCGGCTGCAATTTTAAGCCGAAGCTAGCCGCATGCATCGGCGGCGGCTCTTGAGTCGGCTGTGAGCCGATCTTCTTGTTTCTCTGATTGCTACAAATAAAATATTTAAAAAAAAAAAATTTACATCAATGCAACTTATTAAAATACACATTTTTTTTTTAGTTTGGAAGCCTAGCCAATTTGTTTACAAGACAAAGTTTGATTTACAATTAATTCTTCAATATAATAAAAAGAATAGTTAATAGTCCTAAAAATATAATATTATTTCCCACGTGGAATACGTATGAGATTAAATGTATAATAAACATGTGAAATACATAAAAAATATATAAATATTTACAAAGAATTGCTTAATTCACAATAGCAGTGAACCAGTGGCGTCAACGATAAATGAAAAAAGGCTTATGTTTTTCAATAAATCGACTGTATATGTAAATGAGATATTTTTCTTTTTAAAATTAACATTATTTTATCCCAAGCATGTCACGTTTGACTTTAAATAATATTATCTACGCTGATTTTGGTTAAATATTTGCATTGTCTGACCGTTCCTTAATACACATTAGAGTATTAAAGAATATTGTAAAGTGTGCTGCAATTTTAGTTAAATTAGCGTATTTTGTTTAATAATATCAATGTTTATCAATAGCTGAACGGAATAAAATAATCCATTAATGCCAATTTGATTGTCTTAGTTAAGCAAAATAAAATAATCACACGGAATATTGTTTTTTCTTTTAAAATAAATGTACATTTTAAATATAGGTAAAAAAAAATTGCCAGATATGTATGTATGTATGTATGTATGTAATTTGAGCTTATTTTTCAGTATATAAGAACGTTCTTGTGTATATTTCATTATTTGCAGTTTATTTGGTTAAAAGTATATCGGAAATTGCTGAATTGTATATAGCGTCATGTCAGAAACACAACACACAACCATTGCAATCCATACTGGACCATCTTAAGGCAGTGGATCTTACCAAGCAATTGAAGCGACAGCCACTTTTATCACTTAAGTCAATAAAATTGGCGCCAAGTGATTGTGAAGCATTAGAAGAAGTATTAAAAAGGGTAAGTTGGAGACATTGAAACAAATAGAAAAGAAGAAAAAAAGCAAACAAATAGAAAATTATGTGTTACAAATAAAAATTAAATAAAAAGGTCAAAAACGACCAGACTTAAATATAGACGCGTAATCAACATAACATTATTGTTAGAGAAAGGATTTTCTTGCATACAATTTCAAGGATTATGTCTTGTTATTACGTGTTTCTGTGATGATGCAAACAATATTAGAGTATTCGCCAGCCGTGACCTCCGCGACCTAAAAAGGAGAATAACTATGACATAATTGCACTAAATTACTAAGAGAAAATTTCTTATATCTATATATTTCTGACTTTGTAATTTGATTTCATCTTATTATTGTCGTTGAAAAATGCAAATAAAAAACTCTAGATAAAATTTAATTGGAGTATATATTCTCTTTAGCTAAATGTAAAAATTGTGTTTTAAAATTTACTAAATAAATTTTTAAATTAATTATTTGGTATGAAGGGTCATATTTGTTTGCATTAAACTTTGCCCAAATACAGGGTGTCTGGAGGCAAATTTATATTTTTAAATACGATTATTTCAAAAAGCAATAAACGGTGTGGAGGGAGGGTGTCGCCGTTGGAATTATCGATTGTGCGGATTTGTTAGTAACGATGTCGCAGTGTTCGAGTGAGCATCGCGAGTTCACTGTGGAGACATTTTTTAAGAGCAATGATTCTTACGTAATTGGTCGTCGACAATTTTGTTTAAAGTTCGGTATTCGGCGAATACGTGATGGACCGAGTGTATTTTTTAATTCTTTCATGGGTGCAGAATTTCCGCGAAACTCCTATGAATGCCCCACGGCCAGGACCCAGTCGATCTTCAAGGACTCCCGAAAACATTGAACTGGTTGAAAGCAGTTTAACGTGAAAATCTGCGACCTTCAATACAGAAAAGAGTAGCCTCACTGGGACTTCCAAGAGCGATTATTCATGAAACTTAAAAAAAGGATCTGCAGTTCCATTCTTTTCAAATTCAAATCGTTCAAGAACTGAAAGAAAGTGACTTTGATTTACGCAAAAATTTTTGTGAAACGATGTTGCAGCGCTCTCGCACTGTAAATCCCATTTTTTTTTTTTTTGGAGCGACGAGGCTCATTTTCACTTAAACGGCCACGTCAACAAGCAAAACTGCCGCGACCCTCGATTAAAACATCAAAAACCATTGCATTACCCCAGGGTAACTATTGTTCGTGCCTTATCCACGCATGAGATAATTGGACCTTTTGTTTTCGAAAATTCTCGAGGCCAGACGACGAATGTCAACGGTGAAAATTATCGACGCATGATTACGGAATTCTTTTTGCCAAACCTGTGAGCTCATCCATCGTACTCTTCACTCACGTGGTTTCAACAGGATGGGGCGACTCCACTAACAGCCAGAGCTTCGATGAATTTGCTTCGGGAAAATTTGCCCCATGGACACCAAGGTCACCCGATCTTACTCCCTTAGATTTATTTTATGGGCTACCCCAAAGAGAGGGTTTATAATGACAATCCTCAATCTCTTGTGGTTTTACAGGAAAATAATCGTCGATTAATAAACTCGATTGAACTAAGTTTATTGCAGCGTGTGGCGCAGAACACAAGGCTCCGTTTTGAACAGTTTGTTCAACTCGACGGAAGACATCTGGATGGCATACTCTTTAATTTTAAAAAATAAAATCCGCATTTCCATTCTATCGTTCAATGCTCTTAACAAAACTTTGTGCCAATTATTGCGTTTTTTATTTAAGTTTGAAAATATAAATCTGCTACCAGACACCCTGTATAAGCAGATAATTTGTAAACTCACTTTTAACATTCGCCTTTTACGAGTACTTCCAGTTAAGCTAAGTTGATAATAAATTGATATATTAATGAGTTTTTTATAATTTGTTTTGCTGTTTTTGTATCTTGATCGAACTACTGTTTTTATTAAAAAAAAAATGCGTGAATTCCGCCAATTATATATAATCCTAAAAATAATAAAATTCAATGATATCAGCGATGCCAATGCCATGCGACTTGGCAGCATTTCTGAACTGCAGCCAACTTAAGTTTTTGATGTACTTTTCCGGCGTTTGAATATAATATTAGATACACACTTTGTGACATATTTATACAAACAGACAGATTGCATTGTTGTCCGCCTGATGGGTAGGCTTGTTTACGGTTTCACTTCATGTTGCACTCGAAGATTGAAAAATATCAAAATATTTTGATATCTTCAGATTGCATTCATGGTTTAGTTATAAATTGCAGCGTGCCTGTCAAAATATCCAATATGACATTTAAACGTGTTGCAAAACCACATTGCAAAGTGTGTACCTACCATGAGAACTTGTGCAAACCTACTAAAATTTCCGGTGTGGGATACAACTTTGCAATTGCCACTGTAAATATTTACAAAAAAAAAAAAAATTAAATTTTAGCACTCACAAAATATTACAATTGAAGTTTGGCTTAAGTTGTATAAGTAAAAATGCGTAAAAGATGCTACGCCCACCGTCTACACCCCAATAATTAATGTTATTGGATACATTAATGAAGAGCTGGGGAACAAAACCAGACAAGTCCCGTTAACTGTTTTTACAGGCCAGACAAATTAATGAACTACTTAGATAGAGACTAGCAAGGAAAAGTCAGTTTTTGTTATTTTTTAACCCCCGACGAAAAAAAAGGGTATTATAAGTTCGTAGTATGTGTCTGTGTATCTGTGCGTATGTACGAGTCCACGTACAGAGCAAACGGCTTGACCGATTTTGATTTAGGTCCAGCTACTTAGAAGATATCACATCTTTTCTAGACATATACGGTTGGGTCTGTGTGTCTCTGACGTCGTAGTTTCCAAACGTCTAGACCCATTTTAATTTCATTTGAAAGGTGACTTTATCTAATATCTTCCCTAGTATACTTGAAGAAAATCGGTCCAGCCGTTTGGTGCGGAGTTCTTGAAATTTTTAATTTTTGTTATTTTAAGGTAGGATCGAACTGGTTTTGGATGAAAATGTTTCGTGAGTTTATAGATGTGTACTTGGACAGCCCGAACAAAAATTAAAAAAAAAAACAAAAAAACTTTTACTGTGGACATGTCTAGTTTTGTTCGCCAGCTCCTCAATATGACATATTGACTACTATGATCTTTTACTTCCCAGTAAAAAATAACTTCCAAGTAAATAAGATCTTGGACTTGTGATCCGGAAGAGTAGTGTAAATTCGGATCATTTCTGATTATTATTACATAGGGCAATAAGTTCCCTTTTTTTTAAACATATTCAGGGATTCCGAATTCAAAATATGCGATTTTTAGGCTTTTCAATCTTGATTACTTTTTAAAGAAGAGCTAACCAAGAAAAAATGGTTGGCAACATTGGTCTCCCGCTTGTTACATTTTTGAACTAGGACTGTTATTGGCAGAGATCCGTGTTTCATATCTCAAATAGAGAGAACCAATCGAGACTTAAGAGCCATGTTATTTAAACTGACTGAACCTATTGAAAGACACTTAGTGGGTAGAAAAATTGTAAAAAAGCTGTCGCCTGTCAAGATGCTATTCGGTGCAGAATAGAATAGATGAAATTGCCGAGCAAAAAATAACCATGGTTTTGGAGGCAGTACATACATTTTCTGCCTTAAGAACGTGGTTCACAGTATGCACATATTTATGTTATGTATGTATTGCCGTACCAAATGCAGAAATGTATGGCGGAAAATGTAAAATAAAAAATAAAAAACCAACCTCAGACACATTCACTAGTGCGTAACAGAAAGCACTAGTGTAAGAGTCTAAACACAATGTGTGCGGTGCGGTGCGATTTCTCGTTGCGGGAGAGAAAAATAAACATAATACAATGGAAGACGGCGACGGCGACGGCAAAACTTGTCATTGTTTGTTTAAATTTTTATTAATTTTTTTGTGCATACATTTTTATAAAAAATTTACTCTTTGTGTTAAATATTTTGTAATGGCAGTAACAAAAACAAAAAATGATTAACATTTTATACATTCGCAGATATATTTGATATATTTTTTAAACTTTAATATTTTACGACAAACATTTTTGAACTCAAAATCATGTTTTATGTTCACAATAATGTTGTGAACACCGACAATTATTCAAAAACTATGGCAACATCAGAAAGAAAAAGAGTGTCAAAATTGAGAGAATAAGAAAGTCCGCAATGAAAATAAAATACATTTTAATTTTATGCCGTTCCGCACTGCTGTTTTTTACTTCAAAATCGTATGAAAATCCGCACCGCAATAGATTATCGTTACATTCTGTTCAGACTCTTAGGCGATGATTAAAATTATAATCTTACGAAGTGAAACGAACATAATACGACGACAGTACGAACGTTTGGAAGCTTGAATATACCATGAATGAATTCACTATGTATTAATTGCACTAAAATAAGCACTTAAAACGATATGCTCTAAAGTGGGACATTGCAAACAAATATCATGCCATACGTAAGCAGGTTTGTAAGCCAAAGCAACTTTACATTCCCTCATTTGCTGGGAATGAACATGCAGACATAGACTCTATCATATACATTAGGAAATCTAAATCATACAACTTAGATTATTTTACTCGACATCATAAACAAGCTGGAGTGTATATATTAGTAAAAAAATGCTGACAGAACTGTCGGAATTTGTTGATGCTAGTAGATTTAGATGGGACCTGGATGTGAAGCAAAATTTGGCAGACAATTTACCACACTGTGAGGGAACACTTCAAAATAAAAATTTTACGATTTTTAAGAATCATAACAGTAGCATACTTACTCGTATGTAAAGTGTATTTTTTATAAAGGTATACAACTGGCATATGACCGCCATAACTGGCTCGTACGTAGTCAAATCTGACTTTTTCCAACAATAACGCGACGAATGTTATCCTCCAAGTGGTCAATCGTTTAAGGCTTATCGGCGTAGAATAGCGACTTCGCATATCTCCACAGGAAATATTCTAGCGGCGTTAGATCGCACGATCTTGGAAGCCAATTCACCAAAACATTTCCTTCAATAAATCAATTGCTGCACGAACTGTGTGACATGTTGCGCCGTCTTGTTGAAACCACAGTTTCTACACGTCGTGGCACATCCATAAAGTGGATGGATATATATCCAATGCATGTGCTCGATGGCGGATAGACTGATTCGTGTCTTCCTCTACGCTACGCTCTACAGCAGCATTGACTTCTGTACGCACTGACTTCTCTGTGGATCAGTGATGAAAGTGAACATTTTTGAAATTTCCTACGCGTTAGAAAAATATCCCCTTTTTCCCTCTAGTATCAAATGTAACTTCGTCTGTAGAAACGAGTGCCAATCCGATGTAAATAATTTCCGAATGTGTAAAATTGAATACTTATTTGTTGAGATTGTATCTAACGGGAAAAAGCTGCTAGTTGGATGTGTATACAGACCGTAACACTCCTATTGATCTTTTTATGAGCAATCTGAAAGAACTTATTCTACCATACACCGACTTAGTTATTACTGGTGATTTCAACTCTAACATTTTGGCTGAATCTACACTTATCGACAACATGTCATCTATTGGTATTATACCTATAAATCATTATGTTCCAACACACTACACTTCTACATCTAGGACCTTGTTAGACTTATTTTTAGTAAATAACATCTCGAAAGTTTTATTGTACGATCAACTTTCAGCGGCTTGTTTTTCCAAGCATGACTTGATATTCACCTCATACGACTTTCTGCTACGGCATGAACCCCAGACCGGGAGTTTAAAAGCATTAACTATCAAGTAATTATTAAATGATTGCTTCTCCCGTCTAAATTGGAACTCAATATACTATCTGCCATCTGCTGAAGAAAAGTTATAATTTCTTGAACGTAATGTTACGTCCCTGTACAATCTTGCTGTACCCTGTAGAACCTAATACTAGACCTTGGTTTAATGCAACTATAAAACTGTTAATCAAGCAAAGGGATATTGCTTACTCACGTTGGAAGCGTTTCAAGGTTGCATTATTAAAAGATGAGTACTGCAAATTGCGAAGAGAAGTGAATCGTGAAATTAGGAAAGCGAAATCATTTTACTATGCTGAACGATTTAATAATGCTGTAAACAGCAAACACACTTGGCAAACAATACGAGGAATCGGGATTGGTAAAGAAGATAATAATATCAAAAGTTCCTTGACTGCGGATGAACACAACATAATTTTTGCCAATATATCTCATTCAACTGATGACTCCTGTAGTTCCAACTATTTAAACAGCATTACAAACTCCGACATTAATGGCGAGTTTCAATTTCGATGTGTTAATGATGCTGAAGTTTTATCGAGTCTTTTCTCTATCAAATCTGATTCTATTGACTATGATAATATTGATCCATGGTTTATGAAAATACTTTTGCCTAAATTACTACCGTTCATAACGCATATCTTCAATAAAATTTTCAGCACATCTACCTTCCCAGCAAATTGGAAACATTCAAAGATAATACCTGTACCAAAAGCAAACTCGGACTTTATACCCATAGCAATATTGCCTTATATCTTCAAGGTAATGGAGAAGCTAATGTATACCCAGATAAATGAGTTTATAGTGCAATTCAATTTGCTAACTGTTTTCCAATCGGGTTTTCGGACTAAGCACAGGTGCGTAGAGGTGGAGAAACATCGATGTTTGCTACCATCGATGGTTTCGATGTTTTTAAGCGAAACATCGATGTAACATCGATGTTTCTTAGAAAAATATACATACATGTTTCCAAAAATTCTATGGAAATTCTGCACGTTTTAATTTCACGTGGAATACATAACATACCCGAATATTTTTCTAGCATCAAACTTAAATAAATGTTATAATGCTTATAACTTAATACATTTGTTTTTTTTTTTTTTTGTTATTTTAAAAATTTCATCAAAAACTAAAAATTTTTGTTTCCCTTTACTTTTGTTTGTTTATATTTAAAAACACATGGTTTCGTTTTACTGGATTTTACTGGCAAAAATTTATCCAGTAAAAACTTGCATTTACTCAGTAAATGAACTGTCACTTTTCTCTCTCAATTCGCCTTCTCATTTAGTGGATTTTGTGTACTCGAACGCAATCCAGTAAAAAATAGTAAAAATTTGTACAAATTTTTGAGTTATCGAACGCACTTATTATTGTAAATTATGCAAAATGAACGTGCAAATGAAATACACCAAACTGGTAAAAATACTAATAATTAAAATAAATAAAATAATAAATTTAAAATTTTATTTAGTGAATAAAATAAAAAAAAAACATTTTAATTCATAGGTTAAAATAATAAAAAAACAACATTTAAATTCATAGGTTAAAATAATAATACGTTTCACAAACGTATTTAAAAATGAGAGATCGTTTATAAAAAATAGAGATCGAAGATTTTTTTTTACAAATTTTCAAAAATTGACTGGTTTTTGTTAATAAACATAAGTTTATCGACCACGAGCGGCTTGAGGCGCGTTCGCCGATCGGAAATAATTTGGCCAGCCTTGCTGAACATTCGTTCCGACTCGCAGGAAGTTGCCGGTACGCATAAATATTTTTTGCTACCTCTTTGATAGCCACCATACTTTCTGCATTCGTCTAAAAAAAGTTTATTAATTTCAGAATATTAAGTATAATTACATTTATTAAATTTACCTTCCAAAACGAAAGAGGGTCGCATTCTTCTGGTTCATTTATATTTTCCAGGTGCTGTCTCAAAATTACAATGGCATCCGCTCGCGATGATTTTATTTTTGACTTAATTTTGTTTTGCAAAAAAAAAAAAATGTGGGTTTTCAGAAGATTCGGGTGGTATTGGTTGCTCCCGTGGAGTTCTTGACAAAACGGTATATATCTCCTGCTCCAAAGCCTTAACTGCCTGATCTGAATTTGAAACCGACTTAAAACCATAATTTTTAAATCGAGTATCTATTAGGGTTGATATGCGGGCAACAGTCCGTGTTTCATAGTGTGCAAATCTATCACTTAAACGGCTACTTAACATTTCGAAGGCACAGACAACTTCTGCAGTTTTAAGATTAGGTCTTAAGTTTTGCAATTTTTGATGCAGCTCGCATCTTAGAGGAATGACAAGAGAAATTGTTGCATTTTTCCTGCCAGAAATAGCCAGAGTTGCATCTTGGAATGGAGTCAGAAGTGCCGCAAGCTCCTTCAAAGCATCGATTTCCTCTGCGGAAAATGGAACCGGAGCCTTAGATGTACATAATAAAACAGATGATAGTGCTTCCTTCGTTTCTAAAAGTCTTTTTATCATTTGGAAGGCACTGTTCCATCGAGTTGACACTTCCTGAATCAGGCCAGTGGGGTTTCAATAGTTTGGGCCTGCTTAAATTTGGAAATTGTAATTGTGCTGCGTTTCATAAAGGAAACAATGGACTTACATTTAACTTCAAGTTTAAGGACATCTTGAACTAGCAAGTTTATGGTGTGTGCGAAATATGGAAAATGCTTAATCTCCAGAAGCTCACATGCTTTCTTCATAGTGCAGTCGTTGTCGGTCACTATAGAAACAACTTTTTGCATCAGAGCCCACTCCGTCAAAACCTCGCGAATTGTGGCTGCAATATTCGCAGCAGTGTGGTTGGTGGGCGTTAAAAGGGTAGTTGTTGACAAAACGGCTGAGTTGAGCTTGAATTCAGAATTAATAAAATAGCAAGTTATAGTCAAATAGCCCTCATTTGCTTTTGAAGTCCAACCGTCTGTTGTGAGTGCGACATACTCCACACATTCCAATGCAGACCGGAATTGGTCTTTTAAAGTCTCGTAAACTTTGTGAAGCGATACATCTCGTAGGTAGGTTTTACTAGGTAATTTATACCGGGGATCCATTTTCTGCATCAAAGCACGAAATCCATTGTCATTGACAATACTAAATGGTTGCACGTCTAGTGCAATCATACGCATTACATATTCATCTAGTTCTACCTCACGCTTTTAATCAGCTGGATACTGCACATCTCTGACTAAAAATGCATCCAATTTCGTTGGTGCAGGACGATTTTTTGAATTTAGATAATTAGGATGCATGCGTTTCAGATGATCCATAAGGTTCGTCGTGTTGCCAGCCGTTTTTAACACTTTCCGCAATGAGTGCATCTAGCCTTTGTCCTTTCCTTCGTTCGTTGAAAATGCTGCCAAAAATACGAACCTTCCCGACTGCGTTTTGAGGACTCAGCCTGAATGACTTCCTCTGACGTTCCTGTAAAGAAGAAAAAATAACATTATAGCCATATAATGTCGGACGTAAATGTGCGCTGGAATTTGACGGCCTAAAAAGTAAATTCCCGCGCACCACTCTGCAGCACACACGTTTGCTTTAACTTTTACTCACTTTTAAGATGTTTCTCCATTTTTGATAGATAACCCCACGGTTGCCACCAATACCTTATATTATAAACCACGAAACAAATTTCCTATATGTTAAGTAAAAGTAATAAACTAGAAATAAATAAAATTTCAGTTAATCCTCACCTTTTGCGTGTTTTCTTTCAACTTGTCGATTTTTTTAGAGATGACAAAGAAAACATCGATAGTCGTCATTAAATATCGATGTTTAACAAAAATGCAAAAACATCGATACATCGATAGTACCATCGATGTTTTCTCCACCTCTACAGCTGCGTCAGAACTCTAGCCCATGTATGTGAAGATATACGAGCAGACATCGACACTGGTAAAATAAATATATTGGTTCTGCTGGATCACTCTAAAGCTTTTGACACGGTGGACCACACGGTTCTTGAATTCAAACTACAAAAATTATTCAAATTCTCCAGACTGTCCGTGTGTCTAATGAAATCATATCTGAGCAATCGCTTTCAGTCTGTTTTCCTAAATGGTACTTGCTCAGCGAGTTTACCTGTTCCCAAAGGAGTACCTCAAGGTTCAATTCTGGGTCCACTCTTGTTCTCAATGTATGTAAATGATTTACCAAACGCTCTAAAATACTGCAACATTCACTTATGTGCTGATGACGTGCAACTTTATATTAGTAGTCCATTAGAATCTATAAATGAAAACATTAGAAAGCTTAACGAAGACCTGAGCAGAATTTATCAATGGGCTACTGCAAACAAGTTATTGTTAAATCCTCAGAAGTCCAAATGCATTGTTATTCACAAGAAGTCTACAAGGTTGAGTACTGATATTGCAATAACGTTAAACAGTCAACAAATAAGCCTTGTTTCCTCTGAAAAAAATCTAGGAATTGTACTAAATGAAACCTGGAATGGTCAAATCATATCAACCGTATAGTAGGTAGCACTTATTTCTTGCTACGAGAGCTTTGGACTACACAGTACTTCACGCCTTTGAATATACGGACTCTAATTGCTAAAACGTATCTCATGCCAAGATTATTATACGGATGTGAAATTTTTGCCAGCTGCGACTCAAAAAGTAAAAATAAATTAAATAAAGCGTACAACAACATAATTAGATACGTGTTTGGTCTGCGTAAATATGATAGAATTTCGCCATATGTAAATAAGCTCTACGGCATGTCATTGCAGAGTATTTTGGAAGTAAGAGTCTTGTTATTATTGCACAAAAAGAGCCATTGTATCTCTACAGTCGTTTGGTATTTGCACGTTCGAACAGAGGAAAAAAGATAGTTCCTTTAAGGCATCATAGTCTTGTGTGTGAACATCAATTTTTTATATACTCAATACGCCTTTGTAACCTGCTTCCGAATAGCATACAAACAACCAGCAACGCTAGAAAATTTAAAATTCTTGTTACGCAACATTATTCCAGTTAACTAATTAAATTGGATTCTCTCGACATTGGAAGCTGAAGCAGTGCCCCATAACTGAATTCCGTAGCACCATATTGGCTTCAAAAGCGACTTGTACATTAAAAGTTTGCAGTCTAAGCTGAGTGTTGAGTTTCTGCCAATCAACCAATAGATTTGAGTTAACTTAAGTTTCATCTGAGTTAACTTAGAGTCAATATGATGTTTCCATGTAAGTCTTCGATCAAGGTGTATACCAAAGTATTTCACTTGGGAATGTTGAGGAATATTATGATTGTTGATTCGAATGGGGGAGCAAGTATCTCTTCTTAGGGTGAACGTTATATGGACACACTTTTGTTCATTGACTTTAATTCTCTATAAGTTCAACCATATTTCCAGCTGAGTGATATGTTCCTGGAGATTGCGGGATGCCTCATAAGGGTTTTCGTGCACACTCATACAGGCTGTATCATCGGCAAAAGTAGAAATATGGATATTATTGCTCACAGGCATATCACAAGTATATATTAAATACAAGACAGGACCCAGAATACTACCCTGGGGCACACCAGAAGATATAGATTCGGGCACACTCGTGAACTCTCCTTCCACAACAGTGAACTTCCTATCAATAATATAACTTTCCAAAAGCTTTTGAATGTTTATTGGCAGATATGTCTTCAATTTTAAAACTAGACCTTCGTGCCATACTTTATCAAATGCCTGAGAAACATCAATAAAGAGAGCAGAACAATACTTCTTTTCTTCAAATGTTCTTCTTACAACTTGGACCAGTCTATGCGTTTGTTCAATCGTGCTGTGCTGACTTCTAAAGCCAAATTGATGGTCAGGGATGCACCCATTATCAGTTAAAATTCTGGACAATTTAGTCATGAGCAGCTTTTCGAAAAGCTTTGAGATTGTAGATAGTAAGCTTATGGGCCTATATGACTCAGTCTTGGTAAGATCTTTGCCCGCCTTTGGAATCATTTTGATCTTGGCCAGTTTCCAGTTATGTGGAAAATACTGCATTCTTAAAATAGCATTAAAAGTAAATAGCAGGATTCTTATTGCAATATGAGGCAAGTTCATGAGCATTTTGTTACTAATGCCATCAATACCTGGAGCTTTCTTCGGGTTGAGTTCAGCAATTACTTTTTGTACTTCACGCATCTTAAACCTTAATTAACGAGGGGGTAGAGAAACTACACTCGGTAAATCAGCAGCACCCGTACATGATTTTAAATGCTCAGAAAATAAGTTACCTTTCTCACTATCACTTCTTGCCCAGCCTCCGGTCGCAGTACGCAATGGTGATTTAAGATCAACGGGTCGTTTAAGATTTCTAGTAGCGCGCCATAAAGAGTAATTAGATGCGGACGTTACATCAAGACCTTCTAAATACTTTTCCAGTAGTGCAGTTTTTTCCGATGATAGCAGCTCTTTGAGTCGTTTAGTACATTCTTTAAGTCTGATTTTATTTAGGGGTGATCTGTGTTGTTGCCATTCTCTTCTAGCTCTCCTTTTTTCACATACAAGACGTTCAATTTCCGTAGAATAAATTCTGTTAAAGCCGGTCTGCGGATAGGAGGTAGTGGCGTGTTCAGCAGCCTGTTTAATATTTTCGTTAAGATTGGCAATATTAAATTCAATATCATCGCATGATCTAAGCTGAATGTTTTCTACGCAGTGACTACTAAGATATTTTTTGAATACCAGCCAGTTGATTCCATTAATCATCTTCACATATGAGTTAGTTAAATCACTCCTTAGTGGGTTGAAAATTGTAAATATTGTTGGAGAGTGATCGGAGGACAGATCTAGAGAGGCCTCTACATGAATTAAGTCCCTATGAATATTTTTCGTGACGGCAAAATCTATAACATCTGGAATTTTTCTTACGTCAGTAGGCCAGTAAGTAGGCTCCCCACTCGAAATGACATCTAAGCCCATTTTTGAAATTGTATTGAACAAGGCTCGACCTCTAGGTGTAACAAGACGCGATCCCCAGTAGGTATGTTTTGCATTGTAGTCACCAGCTGCCAGGAAACAAGATCCAAGCGATTTGTAGAACTTCTCATACTGATCTTCGCTAACTGAAAATCTGGGAGGTGAGTAAATTGATGATATCACGAAATTCGCACAAAGCAAAACAAAATTTTACGGTTAATAACATCGGCTCCATGGTACATCCAAAATTCTATTATACATCGTGATTTAAATATGCCACTAGTGACTGAAGAAATTGCAAAATACGTAGGCAAATATTTAACAAAACTCGAATCACATCCTAATCCGCTTGCTCGTAATATTTTGAACTTTACTGGACACATCCGCTTAAAAAAGAGGGACACACGGGCTCTTATACCTAACACTCCAGATGGGACTACTTGAAAATACTTTCCCCTCCCCCTTTTTTTTTTGATTATCACTACTAATGTATTATTTATAACTAATTACCACTAAGTTTATGTCCGACACTGGTCGGGCCTAATAATTTTTTTTTTTTTTATAGATTTAAGATTTGAATACTTATTGTTAGTTCACATATGAAGATACAATAAATAAATACATGCATTATAAAAAAAAACTAATTAAATTGTAAATTATTTTTTATTGTCTTACGAATCAATGTACATATATTCCATTGTTTGTTAGTGTTAATTCACACGGTGAAATTTAGGACGTCTATTTTTCTTAATTCGCTTTTGAAGTTGCTACCAAAAATTCCTTGCATTCATACGATGTTTTTTTTGGACGTCTAATTTTACTTCTCTTCACCCATATAGCCAATAAGTTAGAAGAGCAAGAAGAAAAAAATACAATAAGATAGAAGAGTAACATTAAAACGTAACAACAATAACAACAAGAGCAATGTAATGAGAAATATGAAAAGAACCATGGAAAACAGAAATCGAGTCATTTTTTCTACCCCTCTTTCTTCTCTACACCGTTCGCTAACAAACAAAAAGTGACGTCGAAAAATAGACTTCATAAAAGCCTTCGTGTGAATTAGGTGTTAGACTTCATATATTATTATTTTTATTGTTTATTTTTATTGTTTATTTTTTTTTTAATATGTATTCATTTAAAAAATCATTTTTTAATCATGCTTTAATATAAGATATACATCTTGTTGTATGTGATAGTCAAATATATGAATAAATAAATAAATAAACAAAAATATTTTCCCAACATATTTCCCTACGCTGAAAATTTATTATTTTTAACAACAAAAAATATTGTACATATTTTACCCATTTTTATTTTATATAATGTACAGAACAGGCTATATATACATAGTCTTAGTTGGGTACCAGGTAAAAAAAAAATTAAAGCATTAATTAACAAAAACAAACTAAAAACGTACATTCTATATATGTACATCCCTAGATCCATATGAAAATCGTACTAAAAATTATGGTATAAAAATTATTAATTATACAACTTCTTAGAATGTATTTTGTTAAAATGGGTAGTTGTATATTAAAAACAAGTTTAATGGGTGAGATCTTTCAGTAAACGTACTTAGTTATGAAAAATTTGTTTTAAGTCAAGCAGTAGAATATACAGTAAATATCAATTTGTATTAAATTGATTGTTAGATTGAAGTACATTTTGTTGTTTGTTAAACATAACTATTTTATTAATTTCCTAATAAGTATTTTCGTAGAATGCTTAAGTATAAAACAGATCAGTTTGTGGAGCATTGGCAACACAATTTTGTACGTTTCATATGCAAGTTAGTTTACACAATGCAAGTACAGTCGAACTTCTCTATAACGTAGCAGTTGGGTACCGTCAAATTTCTACGTTATAGAGAAACTGCAGAAAATTTTGACTTTACATTTTTTTATGTAGAAAATATATTTATTACGACAAAAAAATTGTTTTTACATAAACACATTAATTTTTTTTATTAACCCCCTGTTTTTGTAAAGCTATGTACAGACGGTTGTCAGATCTTACAATATTGCCAGTAAAATGTGCTCAAAATTTCTTACAACCGTGTGAACTGACAATTTTTGTCAGACGTCGTTGCCAGAAAAAGCATTGTCAGTACATTGCAAGACTAGCACCTGACAACAAATTGTCAAACATCTTACAATCGTGTGAACACATTGCAAAATTATTGCCAGGCATTTGTCAGACATTTAAATATTGTCAGATGTGCGAAGTTTATGCATCTGACAATGGCGTCATTGTAAGAGAATTCTTTTTATGGGCAACACTGTACACGCTTGATTTTAAAGAAAAAATTTATAATAAAATATATGCAGAAAAAATCATTTCAATTGCTTCTTTATGGTCCATAATAATTTGTACTTTCACTTTTTATATTTAACACAAACACAAACGATAAATATTTAACAATTTCTAACAAATGCTTTAAGTCTGGCAGCGCATAACAACAGATCTAACAATGTGTGCATATGACAACCGTGTGAACTGACAATTTTTCTACTGACGATTTTGTCAGGTGAATTTATTGTCATACAACCGTCTGGCAGAAAATTGTAAGATTTTCTGACGACCGTGTGAACTGACAAGGAATATTGTGCTGGCAATTTTCGATTGCCAGTACGTTGTCAGCACATTGCCAGATCTGACAATATTGTAAGATCTGACAATCGTCTGTACATAGCTTAAGACGTTTGAGTTAAAAATCATGGCGTTTTTGTAATAAATTAAAGGAAACTTGTACAACTTTTCTTTAATCTATTACAGAAACGCCAAAATTTCTAACTCAAACGTCTTGCACAAACAGGGGGTAATACATATGTACATATGCAGAAAAAGATTATATGTATTAGGAGAAGAACATTTTTTTTTACATGAACACGTTTAAATTTTTTTTTTAATGTAGAAAAAATATAAATTAAGGCAAGTTTTTATATGGGGTTAAAGAAAGATGTAATTTTCATTTGTTTTTGATGTTTCCACTTTTCTTCGTCAACAAAGTCTTCACAACGATTAAGAAGGGGAAAAATATCCCCAGGTACATTGTTTCTGTGACTAAGTTGATGCAAAAAATCTATTGCTAAAATCTTCGCAATAGAGAGATTATTTAGTGTGAAAAATTCTATTGTACGTTGCAGAGAGAACATCGCTATAGGGAAGTTGGTTATAAGGAGATCAAAATGTATGGAAATACTCACAAAGATGTTGTGTTCACGAATTTTTTTGTTATAGAGATTTCGTTATAGAGAAGTTCGCTATATATAAGTTCGACTGTACATTTCTTTTTCTTTTGTGACTGTCTGTCAAACCTGCATTGTCCGTTTTCATTTCACATTTGATATAGCAGCTTTAAAAATAAAGTTCTTATGTAGGTGTACACTGTGTATACTAGTGATGCACGAATATTCGTATTCGAATTGCCGAATATTCGGCCATATTTAAATATTCGTATTAGTCAAATTCAGGCGAATGCGAATATATTTCCAAAAAATTAAATAAATGAATGCATAAATCATAAACGAAATTTAAATAAATGGATAAAAATATTACTTTGTACGAGTCCATTAAATTTTTTTATAGAAATTTGTGCTTTGTATCATTTTCAAATATTATTTACTGACGCTCATTAAAATTTTGGGTAGCTTTTATTAACTTTAGAGTACGACAACAGAAGTATGAAGTTCTTCTTCATAACAATTTTTTTAATATTTCATATTGCAGGCGTAAATAGAACCAAAATTTAATGTCTATAAATTTCACTTTATATATTCGTATTCGCGAATATCGTTTCCAATATTCGTATTCTCGAATATCAAAAATTGACATTCGTTACATCACTAGTTTATATATACATATACATATTTTATTTTTGCGATATGTATATAACTAAATATTAAGTATAGTAATATAGGGTTTCCGCAAACAAATTTAAAGATATGTGAAAAATTTCAGCTCTTAAATAAAAATCTTCGAAATATTTTTGCATTTTATATCGTAACAAATTGAAAAAGTGGTAGTTTTTAAAAATTCCCTACATTTTCCTCAAAATAAAAAATCTGTACTTTTTTCCCTATTTTCACAGAAAAATCCCTACAAAAAGGAAAAATTCCCTTCTTTTGGCATCACTGCTGTGGATGCCTATTATCATTTAGAATAAAAGTGGTGCGAAAACGTTACATAGTTAATTGAACTAACTGCTCTGATATACGGTTATGTTGAAAGTAAAATGGACGTATTTCAAACAGAATCATGATATGCACAATTTGGAAGCGTTTTTCAGGCGCCAGTCTATTCATATTGGAGAGCAAAACCAAACTAAACATAAATCACTTTATAGGTGACAAAAAGGTCACCAGTTAAAAAAGTATTGCCAATTTGAAGCTTTATGCCTCTAGAGAAAACACTCTTTATTTATAAAAGTGGTTGACAATTTGGGGCCCATTGTGTTGTCAGGTTGGCCACGATTATAATGATCTTAGTGATGCTAATGTCATGGGAACTGGCAGCACCCTTAAACTGCAGCAAACTTAATCCTACAGAACTTCAACTGACTTAACGTTAACATTAGAAAGAAAGAAGTCGTGCAAATATACTACAAAAGCAAGAAAGAAAAGTCGTGAAAAATGGAAAAAATATAAATATTTTCTGGAACAAAAATATGGTACACACACTATGTACATATCGCTTATTTACTCAAAGAACGTCATAACTCAAAAAATGGAATTTCATATGAGAATTAATCTTCATATCGTTCTTCATATTCTGTAAAAATATTTCACACAAATATCTCGTTTACTCAACTCTTGAGAGAAAAATAAAATTTTATTTATTCCAATAAGTTGTGTGTAAATTGAAAACTTCAAACTTATCTTCTGGAAAACTGCTTTTTTTTGTGTTATGACTTTCTATTTACTCAAACAAGCGATATATACTTTTAAATATTAATCAAATGTATCGGGTATAAGAAACACAGAAAAAAAAGAATTGTAAATACAACTAATTTATTTGTGCATACAAATAAAATATTATTTAAAAAGGCACCTACAACGATTTTTGTAAATACAAACACTTATTTGTAACATAAGAAAACAAAATCAAGTCAATTATTTCCAATTAAAATTATTGTGTTATTCACAATTGAGTTGTTAACAGAAAACAAAAATTTTTAATTAATTTGTTTTTCAAATTCTAATGTGTTGTTTCGTCGTTTGTTTAATTTTTTTTTAGAACTTGATTTTTTATTAAGTTTTAATTTGAAGATGTTTGGGATGAGTCGAACCGGCAACCTCTTGACTAATAGACTAACGTACTTACCACTCAGCTAAAGAGCAAATCGTTATTGGGTACGCAAATAATGAATACACGCAAAACATGATTTCTTATGATTCTTCTGCATGGCGCATTTCGTTGATACAATCTAAAAATAACTTTGTTGATTAAAAAAACAAGCCACGACGTTTTTCGGCTTCTTGTCGGAATTTACACGTATACAACACCAACAATCAAAATAAACAATAACATCAGCACATGACCACGTTGAGCCAATCAACACAAACAAATGAAATTACATGATATTTTAAAATGCGCGGAATTGATAAATACAATATTCAAGTTAATGATAAATATTATTGAAATTAAAAATTTTACTCAACAACATGGTTTTGTTGCACATAAATCTTGTATATTTTTTTCTGCGAAATTTGTACATTCAATTGTTTTACTCGTAGCATATGTCAATTCTAATATGTATGTTTATTCCAATAATAAGAGTACAATTTTAAATAGGCCGTAGAATGAGTTTCAGATGTAAACTATCAATATTCCGATGCACATACAGAGCCGGACAAAAATATTCACACATTGGTTGAATTAGTTTTTAATCTTTTATTTGTTAAGTATAGGGTATTTTTTTCAGGGGTATAGAACTTCGAATTGAAATAAAACACAAGAAAATCGTTTTAATGTCCATCAATTTGGCTTTATTGGAAGGATAATTTTATGCCATTAATGTTTAAATATGATTTCGGGCATGTGGCCGCCGCGGCTGGCTCGAATAAAGCCAATTCTACAGGTCCAATTTTCAACCACTTTTTCGAGCATATGGGGCCGTATGTTGGCAATAACGCCACGAATTTTGGCTTCCAAGTCCCCTAACGTTTCTGGTTTGTTGGCGTAGACGAGCGACTTCACATATCCCCAAAGAAAATAATCCAATGGTGTCAAATCACACGATCTTGGTGGCCAATTGACAGGTCCATTCCGCGAAATTATGCGCTCATCGAATGTTTCCTTCAATAAATCGATTGTGACGTGCGCTGTGTGGCATGTAGCGCCGTCTTGTTGGAACCACAACTCATCCACATTCATGCCATCCAATTCGAGAACAAAATAGTCGGTTATCATGGCTCTATACCGGTCTCCATTAACGGTAACTGACTCTCCAGCATTATTTCGGAAGAAGTATGGCCCAATGACTCCACCAGCCCATAGAGCACACCAAACAGTCAGTTTTTGTGGATGTAATGGCGTCTCAAGGGTCTCATGTGGATTCTCTTCACTCCAAATGCGGCAATTTTGCTTGTTGACGTAGCCATTCAACCAAAAATGAGCCTCATCACTGAACAAAATTTTGCGATGAAAATCAGCATCGAGATCAATCTCATTTTCGGCCCATACACCAAAATCACGACGCATTGCATGGTCTCGCGGCTTTAATTCTTGCACAAGCTGGATCTTGTAAGGTCGCAAGCCAAGATCTTTGCGCAAAATCTTCCATAAAGTTGATGGACAAAGCTCCAATTGCTGTGCACGGTGGCGAATCGATTCATTCGGGTCCTCTTCAACACTTTGCTCTACAGCGGCAATTGTTTCTTCGGTGCGCACTGTTCGACGTCTCTGCGGATGCGTATTATCACATAGAGTAAACGTAGTGCGAAAACGATCCATGGTTAACCGAATTAATTGCTCTGATGGACGATTATGTCGACCATAAAATGGACGGAGCTTGCGGTAAACTTCGCGAACTGAACCATTATTTTCGAAATAAATTTGCACGATTTGCAAGCGTTGTTCTTGTGTCAACCTGTTCATGATGAAATGGCAAACCAAACTAAATATTAATCACTTGACAGTTGACAAAATGGCCGCCAGTTAAAAAAGTGATGCCAACTTAAAGTTCTATACCTCAATAAAAAACACCTCGTATTTTGTAATTATATTACAAATATTCTTAAATTTTAAATTCAGTATGTAACGTCTATTGTAAAACATAAAAATTATACGGTCTAATTCATAAAAAAAATTTTAGGTTTTTTATAGGTTTATTTGACAAATGTCCCATAAAAATATTTCAAATAAGCGCTTAATAAACCTGAAATATTTTTTATTAATAAGGCAGATAGTATTTAAGAAAAATTAAAAAATAACTTATTCCAAAATATCAATCTAAATAGGATAAATTGAAATTGAGCACCAAGATAAAAATTATTATTTAATTCTTGTGATATCAACTGAATTAACATTTACTTAAATGTGTATTTAAGTACATATGTACATATATCATGTCCTTGAATATTATAAGTAACAGCAGCATCCTCGTATTCATACACTCTAGGCGAGAACTCGTATAGGATTTTTGGTGCTTCATTATAAAAGTGTTGGTTCTAACTTATAAAAGAAAGTTTTCCTGACTATGTTTCATAAATAGCAAATGAGATTTTCTGGTCCATATTCTTTGTTTAAACTTCTTGAATTTCAGAAAATTTTGTTTGATATAGAGAGTCACAACATTTAGAATTTTTTACACGAAATATTTTATGTTGTAGAAAAAATTCCTTAAAAAATATTTCATATTCTTAACATTATTCTATTTTATTGAAATCGTAAAAATATAGCCAAAAATATCGACAAGGAGTTCAAATATCGCCAAGTAAATCTCCAATCGCCATTTCAAAATTTTCATCGCCAAAAACAAATTTTAGTCGACACGTTTGGCGAGATATCGCCATATCTGACAACACTGATCATGATGATAATGAATTATTATCTTCTACAATGTTATGGTGTGTGAATAAAATTCTAAAGACTTTCCAGTGCTGGCAAAGAATTCATTCATTCGTATTTCAATAATAATAAATATTTTTTTTTATTTTCAAAGTTGAATTTAAGTTATATTCTGAGATTATGTGGATACATATGTAAATAGCTTGAAATAAAACAAGTGGTTTAATTAGAAAGACAACAATTTTGTGTTATTAGTGTTTGAATATAATTTCCATTGCGGTATTCTGTAGTTAAATTTTTCGACTATATTATATGTAGTTCAAATTATTCGTTAAAATGGCAATACGAAATGTATGAAGTTTTAGATTGTGTTATAAAATATTCGCAGCAATGCAATTTCATCGCTTAATAAACCTTGATAAAGAAATATATAGGGTGTTTTTTTCAGGGGTATAGAACTTCGAATTGAAATAAAACACAAGAAAATCGTTTTAATGTCCATCAATTTGGCTTTATTGGAAGGATAATTTTATGCCATTAATATTTAAATATGATTTCGGGCATGTGGCCGCCGCGGCTGGCTCGAATAAAGCCAATTCTACAGGTCCAATTTTCAACCACTTTTTCGAGCATATGGGGCCGTATGTTGGCAATAACGCCACGAATGTTGGCTTCCAAGTCCCCTAACGTTTCTGGTTTGTTGGCGTAGACGAGCGACTTCACATATCCCCAAAGAAAATAATCCAATGGTGTCAAATCACACGATCTTGGTGGCCAATTGACAGGTCCATTCCGCGAAATTATGCGCTCATCGAATGTTTCCTTCAATAAATCGATTGTGACGTGCGCTGTGTGGCATGAAGCGCCGTCTTGTTGGAACCACAACTCATCCACATTCATGCCATCCAATTCGGGAACAAAATAGTCGGTTAGTCGGCTCCAATTGCTGTGCACGGTGGCGAATCGATTCATTCGGGTCCTCTTCAACACTTTGCTCTACAGCGGCAATTGTTTCTTCGGTGCGCACTGTTCGACGTCTCTGCGGATGCGTATTATCACATAGAGTAAACGTAGTGCGAGAACGATCCATGGTTAACCGAATTAATTGCTCTGATGGACGATTATGTCGACCATAAAATGGACGGAGCTTGCGGTAAGCTTCGCGAACTGAACCATTATTTTCGAAATAAATTTGCACGATTTGCAAGCGTTGTTCTTTTGTCAACCTGTTCATGATGAAATGGCAAACCAAACTAAATATTAATCACTTCACAGCTGACAAAATGGCCGCCAGTTAAAAAAGTGATGCCAACTTAAAGTTCTATACCTCAATAAAAAACACCCTTTACATACATATGTATGTATCAGTGTTAAAAACACAACCTTTTTGTTTTTTTTTTCTGAATTTGAATTTTATATTTATGTATTTATTGTACAAATTTATCACACAACCTTGACTTTACAGCATCAATATTGATATTGAATGAACGTTATTAAAAACCAGTTTCACCCACCCAACGTTCTAAACGCTAAATAACGCTTTTTTTATTCCCCAGCATTTTTCAATAATTTCCCTTTATTTTCACAACTATAGTACATATTTAGCTTCTTCTATTTGTTATTAAATTATTACATGCATACATACATATATGTATGTACATACATACTCGTACGTGCACACAAGATTACATAAAAACAAATATCTGTCTCTATATACATACAATTGCATGTACACAGTATCCCAGTTGGCCAACTTGTCGCAGAGGACAATTTCGTCAACGACTACTTAGGGAAATTTCCACATTTGTCATGACCGAAATTTGTCAATTACAATTTCTTTTAAGACAATCTAACAGAAACTGTACTCAGAGACACGGTAGAAGAAAAAATACTCAACTGTAACTGGATTCAGTAACTTTTATTACGATAATTTTATCGCTATAATAAATATAAATACAAGTAAAACACACATGTACACTAAGAATGTAACGATAGTTCGCATTCGCAAGTTATTCGCTTACTTTTGCTATTTGCATTCGTTTTTGTATGCAAATATTTCAAGCGAATACTAAACCAAAATCCAGCTGTGTTCGGAAATATCTATCAGTTTTTGAATAAGGCTTAAGACTAGTCTGTTCAAACTTTTGAACAATGTTGAGCACCATTCATTATTCGCACTTAAAATTGCAAATGCAAACAATTTTAACTAGCCGTTTTTTGTTGTAAATTCTATGTGAAACAATTGCCACGCGTATTATTTCGCATGAAAACTTAAAATGCTGAAGATATATTTCATATGTTTTTCCCAAGATGAGCAAAGTACTACTCCTCCAAAATTCTTTCTTGAATTCATGCCAATTTTTGCAGCATTTCACATGAAATGTTGAACAGAGTACCAGGATTTAGGGCCAAAGTACGAATGGGTTAACTGCCTAACATTTTGTAAATCTATTAAATGCCTGAACATGGACATCGCACGTGTTCACCACAACAAGGAAGTTAATGAATTTTGCACAGTTGCTCTGCCGACGTCATGTCCATGGCTAGTGGAGACGTAGGGTAAGTGCACACATTTCATTACGCCATCTATGAGCACATGGCGAACAATTTAGAACCGCTTCCTGTAGTATAAAAAGAGGTACCCTGTGTGAGAGTCAGTCAGTGCTAATCAGAAAATAGTCGAGTCAACATCATTAAAAGTAAAAACCTCTTGCGGTGGATAATAACGATATGAAGTAATTAAGTAAAGGCAGTGAGACTTTAGCATTCTATAAACATTGAGCGTCAGCAGAATAAGTCTTGTGTGTGACAAACAGCCGAGAGGGATTTTTGTAGTCAGTTGTACGAGTATGAGACGTGTGCATATAACATCGGGGAAGACGTAGTGGTAACCAGTTGTTGTATATTTAAGCAATCTGTATATGTGTATTTAAGCTCTTGAATTGGATTAGTATAAATGTATTTATTGGTAAATAAAGTATCATTCTTAACCCTAATTAGTACAATGGGGTCTTTTATTCATTTGCAAATCTTCGAGACCACGGAAAAGCATTTTAAAGGGTAAAAACGTAACAATATTTTTTTTTTAATTATGGTACTCCTTCAAGATAAAAAAGGATCTGAGGTAAGGAACAAATGAGTTATTGAATCTTTATGAGTATTTATCGGAGAGAAATTTTTAGCATGCGACAACCGCATCTTTCTCAGATTTTTCTGATAGGTTTCCAAAGCTTCTTCCCACAACCATAATGTTCTTTCGAGTAGCTTTGTATTACTTATTGTATGTTTGTTTTTATTAACTGTTATGTAAGTTTATTTTTTTGATCTTATATAACAGCCTTTTCCGTGTTGGAAAAATTCTAATGACAATTTAGGATATTTAACGGTTCAAAGTTGGTCGCTGTCGGGGGTTTTTTTTATTTTTTGGTGTAAATACTTGTTTAGGTTTAATCCTTAAAGCATATTTTTGTGTTCCCAAAGAAGCAATGGTTTATTTAATTTAATTTATATTAATTTGGCTACATTTTTGCTTAAAAACTATGCAACAATTAAAAATTTGTGATTGCATGTTATTATTGTTTTGCTTTGTAACTATAATGAATATAGGACAATAATTAAAACAAGAGTGTTCCATAATATTTTGACGAATATTTTATGACTCTTGTCTACAAATAAAAAACAAATTAAAGAAATGTGAAGAAATAAAATAATAAAGTGATAAATACAAACTTGATTTGCTTGTTTGCAAATAAATTTTGCTAGTCGAAAGCAAAATACTAACGGCCTAATTCATAAAAAATATTTTAGAAATATGTTAAATAAGCGCTTAGTAATCCTGAAATATTTTTTATGAATGAGGCAGTAAGTGCTTGATTTTGAAATTGCGTTGGCATTGTTGGCAACTCATTCGAATTAGTGGTATGGCAATTTTTAGGAAAACTTGTCGTGCCTCTGGTATATGGCGCTAACTGTATTTCTCAATTATCAAAGGTGATAGATAATTGAGGCAAAATGTGGATTCCTCTCGATGTCGTCGCAGGAAAAATCTTCATTACTAGAAATCATCATACAAGGAGTATTTTCAATAATAAAAGAAAATTTTTTATTTGTATATGTTTTTACAATTTAAAACTATTTGAAACTATTTTTATGAATTTTAAATAATAAAGTTTTTGTTGAATAATATAAATTTGACTTATTAATAAAAAATTATTTGAATTTCAAAAACTCAAATGAAATAAAGTAAAATTTCATTCAAGCTATAGAAATATAATTTAAAAACATTTCAGTCACTGAAGTCAAATATTTTTATTTGAATTTCTGAAGGCGTGATTTTTTTTTTAAATTTTCTGACAAAAAAATAAATTTACCAAGGCAAATTCATATAAGGTATACTCAGCTCAATTCGCTTTGAGAAATTTATACTTGAAATGTCAGAAAAATGTACTGAAAAATGTGTTTTGACATTCGACGTATATTCATATTACAAGCGGCGAAAATAGTCACCTGAGCCCTTGCGGCCACCTAGTATGGATTCGCCTTGTAAATTTACATTTGAAAAATTTTATTTGAAATCAATAACAACAAATTTTAATTCATATCATGAGAAATGTCAATAATTTCAATGAAATTCTATTTCTTAAACTGAAATAAAATTTAAGTTTAATTTTATGAAAAAATTCAAATAAAAAAATCATATTGAAGAGCTATTATTCTCTGTTATTCATAAATTCATTTCGAAGTTTATTTAATTTCAAAATTTTTACCATGAAAAAAATTAACCCATTACCCGCCGCAATTCATGTATGCAAATATCAGTAATATTTGCCATTTAGTTTTTATCATATATACCAAATAAAGCTATTTGCGTTCTTATAGCTTTGCTATTTATTGGGTGACACAGGAGTTAGGACGTGATTTTCGTAACAAAAATAATCGACACTATTACACTTATAAATTTATGTTTGTTTTGATTTCTTTGTACTTAAAAGCCGAGTACGAAAATAAACAAAACAAATGTTTGATTTTATTTTGTTTCGTTGTTTGAAGTGAGTGAAAAGATAATAAAAAAAAAGAATGAGAATGATTCCTCAATTTGTTTTTGCACATGAGCACAAACCAGAGAACACAGCCGATAGGCTGTTAGCCGGCTAACAGCCGCCACCGGCAACAAACAATACATTAATTTAATCGTACGCCGATAGAAAAAAAATAATGGGAAATAAATGAAACGTTTTGAAATATTTGCAGAGAATTTGACATCATCATATACTCGTAATATAATTTTATTGCATTGTTATTTCACACATGAAATTTGTTGTATAGCGAAGCAGCAAAGCTATAAAGGGGTGTCATAAGACACCTCTATTGTCTTTTCTTTATTGTTTTTAGTCAAATAAGTATTTTAAGGACCGTAAATTTTTGGGACATTGGCGGAATGCACTTCATATAATACATTAAATTAAAATTCAAAATATTTTTTTTTCTGAAATACTTCAGAAATTCCAGCTGAAATTAATAATTCAAGTTTAAAAAATAAATAACTAATATATATTCATAAATGTGTGAATTCATTCTTATCAATAAGCTATGAAAATGTTCAAAGCATTTATCGTGCAATGGAACGTTACACTTTTTGCATATTCGTGTTGTTTTTTTTTTCCACAATCTGCACATCTTCGTTATGTTGCTATTGGTTTTATTAGGTGATCTTTTCGATCATAGCGTGCTTCCAAACTAACTCTGACTCCAGCAACTTGTTATTCTTATGGACCTGTTCTTTTATGGTTTGATTTCACACCTGTCAGGTAGCCTAAAACTATTTTAGGTAGAATTTCAATGAGTGAAACTTTCTCACAAAGTGTGCGATATTTGATAAATCGCCATGTATTTACAACTGCAATATCCAAAACTGGCTAAATAATGGCCACCACCGTTTTTTTTTTTACCGAATTCTTATTATGTATAACGATATTTGCTCATCTAGTAAGTCAACTTCGTCCATATTTTTATTGTATTCGCTAAACAAACGAGGAATTGGGATACTTAAATATTGTATATCTTTTCTTGAAAAATGTTTAACATTTCCTAGTGGTAAGGCTTCACTGTAATTTGTCGCTATTGTAACGGTTTTTCGAATTTCGTTCTGTCTATCAAATTGCCTTTATCTGGCAGTACACAGTGGGGACTTTTGCAAAATAAATGGTAATAAAACTGGAACTTCTAAACTACTGATTGGATTTATATGAAACTTCGAACATCCGTAGAGGAGGACTCAGGCTTTATAACAAATGTCTTGGCAGCCGTCTGGCCTAAGCTGGACAGGAGTTACAGTGGGCCTAAGTTGACAACATTTTACTCAAAAAAAATTCTGAGGCTTGTAACTTTTAGAAAACTTATCGGATTTTTATGAGATAAAGCGTTTTGATCTAAGCTTAACATTTTTAATAAATAATGTCCTTAGATGTGTTTTCGTATCTCTCATAACTTAGAAGATATTTGACTTTTAACAAAAAAAAATTTTTTTTTGCCTTGACTTTTTTTAGTATTTCACCTACAACTTTTTAGTTAATTGTTGGATTTTAAATTAAAAGACAGCATTAAATTTCTGATCAAATTTTAAATAAAAATAAGTAAAAAACTTATCAATATCTGCAGTCGTAAAAACGGGAAAAGGCAAAGAATTCAAAGTTTTAAAATTTTTCTGGAAAAGGCACGTTTTTTTAAGAAAAAGTATCTTCATTATTTTCAATTTTGTGAAAAACTTTGTTTAACACATACACTTTTAAACCACATAGCGCTAAAAACAATCTATTCAGAATATGCTAAGAGCCAATTATTTTGTATTTTGGGCATGCACCCTACACTCAGCAGTGTCCGAAAATTGCCAATTTCAAAATTTTTTTTGTGCTAATGCGCTTATAAAAAGTTGTGACGGTATATTTTGAAAGCTTTAGCTATATCATTTAATTATTAGGATAGTTGGCAACATGTTAAACTTAAATTTTTAACAGCCTTTTCATAAATGCGAGGATGCGCGCAAATTTTCTAAAAAAAGTCAACATTTTGGAAAAATTTTGTTTTGTACCATAAAAAATATATATAAAAATAATTTTCTTTTTTTATGTTGGCATTTTTAGCTTTCATGTGAGTCCTTTTACTTTGTCTGAAAAAATTATTCCAATATAATTAACTGATCTCGAGATATTCCGATTGTAGGGTGCAATTCAAAAAATATGTAGAATGCGCTTAACTTTTTTCCCTTTATTCACACATCAGCTGTTTAAAACTTTTATGAATTCTGAAATTCAACCTAAATAGAAAAACAAAAATAAATTTGGAATGTTATCCAATAAGTCTATGTATATTTTTCGCAATAAAAAATATTTATGGTAATTATACCACATGTTTTTCCATGTAAGTGTAGTTAATGTTAATAACAGGTAAGCATTTAACGAATAACAACACACATGTTTAATGGATTAAAAAAAGGTTTTTGCGTATTTTATTACAGCAACATCGGGAGGTGCTACCTGATTGTGCTACTACTAATTAATAATACTTCACAGTACTAGGTAATTAGACAAAATTAGCAAAGGTGCTTATAAATTATGCTGTATTGCATAAAAACGCAGGGTTCTTTTATAAGAACAATCACTCTATATTGAACTGTTATGGAGATTATATAAATCCAATCAGTAGTTTAGAAGTTCCAGATTTATTACCATTTATTTTGCAAAAGTCCCCACTGTGCAGTATAATGGCAACATTAACGTGATTGTAATTCTCATCCATCAATGCAGTAAGGCTCAGGAATGGTGAAAAACTTTTTTAAAGCCATTTGTTAAGAAAATTATTTGAATACCCAGCTAAAAAATATGTATGGAGCATATATGATGTCCCATATATGGTTTAGATCCCAAAAATGAGGGTATATGGCCATATATGATTATATATGATTATACATATAAGTATATTCATACATTTTCATACATAAGTGTGTAAATAATATTCCATCTGAAGTATGCAAAGTTCATATTCATGCTCTCTTTATTCACAAAAGCGCTCTGTTCTGCAATAAATTAAATTACTAAAATTACTTTTTTTAGATTTTGAACAGGGAGGTTGTATTTAATAAAACAAACAATGTTTGGACAAATAATGAAAATCGAACTAAAAGTCATGTCATTCATAATTTTAAGTCAAAAAATCAATTGCCCAGCTAAAAAAATATGTATGGACCATATATGATATCCCATATATGGTTCAGATCCGAAAAATGAGGGTATATGGGCATATATGATTATATATATTCATACATTTTCATACATGTATATGTAAATATTCCCTCTACAGTATGCAAAGTTCATATTCATACTCTCTTGATTCACAAAAGTGCACTGCTGTGCAATAAATTAAATTACTAAAATTACTTTTTTTAGATTTTTAACAGGGAGGTTGTATTTAATGAAACATTTGTTTGGACAAATAATGAAAAACGAACTAAAAGTCATTTCATTCATCATTTTAAGTCAAAAGTCAATTATTTAAAAAACACCAAACTCATCTTCGTACGTAAAATTTAATTTAAGTAATCAGGGGTCAAATCGTCACATCCGTGAACGTACAACTCGTCACGTAAAAACACCATTTTCGGATTATGACATACGTGAACGCACTGAAATCCCATTCAGCTTATACGATTGACGTATCACTTAATTTGTTTTCGTACGATTGCCGATACGATCACGTATGTAACGATTTGAAGCCAGATTAAAAACGAATGCAATTAATTATAAAAGACAAAATAATCCGTCTAACAATAGTTTTCAATATAATTTTGTGCAGTAATATGAATAGAGAATTCTGTTAGTTTCTATAAAGTTAATGACTGGATTATCCTTTTGATTATTTGATATATGTAATGGGGCCACAATGTATAAAATCATACAAGAATGTTTTTTTTTTTTTTTTTTTTTTTTTGTAACAAAAGTTTTTCTTTTATAAACGTTGGGGGTACGCATATAAACTTTGCATACCGTATGTATTTTCAATTTAATTTCCAATTCACCAGTGATAAAATAACAGGCTTTTTTGATTGCAAAAACGATCTTACTTATGTGAGATATCATGTGTGCATACATTCTTATATGGCTCCATATATTACATCGTATTTCTATATATGGATCCACATATGAAGAGCTTCATAATGAAATTTTCATATATGGGCTCATATATTATAATACATTTCATATTACATTATATATTAGTCCATATAATATAATAGTTTTGCCATGTATAATATATATAGGCACAAAAGTAATGCTTATAGTCATGAAAATTGTATACAATGTGTATTATGACTTACAAAGTCTAGTAGAGGACTTAACTCACTTTTTCAAAAGATGTCAGTTAGGTCGGTTAGTTAAAACAGCGACGATATATAGTTATATACATTCATATATGAAAAATATATGGACCATATATAATTTTTTTAGCTGGGTATTTAAAAAAAAACACAAAAATCATATTCGTACATAATATTTAATTTAAGAAATCAGATTAAAAACCAATGCAATTAATTATAAAAGAAAAAATAATCCGTCTAACAATATAATTTCAATATAATTTTTTGCAGTAATTGCAGTGTAATTTGTTTCTTATCTAGAGAATTCTGTTATTTTCTATAAAATTAATGACTGGATTATCCTTTTGATTATTTGATATATTAAATGGGGCCACAATGTATAAAATCACACAATTGTTTTTTTTTTTTTGAACAAAATTTCTTCTTTTTTAAAACGATTTTATGTGAGATATCATGTATGCATACATTTTTATATGGCTCGATATATTACATCTTTTTTCTATATATGGATCCACATACGAAGAGCTTCATGATTCAATTTCCATATATGAGCTCATATATCATAATAGATTTCATATATAAGTCCATATATCATTTCATATCCGAGCAAAAAATTAGACATTACCATCTGAACTACTTGCCATATAATGACTTACTTTTTATATTGCCAAATTGAAGTACTCGCTTACAAAACACATTACGCAAAATTTTAAAAATAGGAAGCAGAAGTTGAACATATTCTTTGGGTTTTAAAAGAAGACGTGAAAATATTGTCAAAATAAGTACCCAGCTAAAAAAAATCCTCACAAAAACATCAATGTGAAAAAAGGCCAAGTTCCTATCAAAAATTTCGGCCATCAAAAGCAGTGAGATATAAATTTTGACCAAGTTCGTGTTTGGCGCAACACCTATCACTGACATATGCTATGCATTATATACATTTGTAATCGTAAGGGTGTCATATAATTTTTAGATAATCTGCTAACTTGGCAATATTTTTACCGATATAAAGAAATGAGCATTATTCTCTCTTTTTGCAGAAGGGTAAAAATATTGCCAAGTTAGCAGATTATCTAAAAATTATATGATACCCTTACGATTACAAATGTATATAATGCATAGCATATGTCAGTGATAGGTGTTGCGCCAAACACGAACTTGGTCAAAATTTATATCTCACTGCTTTTGATGGCCGAAATTTTTGATAGGAACTTGGCCTTTTTTCACATTGATGTTTTTGTGAGGATCTGACAACTTTTCGAAAAATTTTGTATGATAACACTTTTTAAACTTAAGGTTTCTGGGGTGTTTTATTTCTATTCATTATCACTGTGTCAGTTAACAATGGTATAGTTACATAAAATAATGGATTAGAGCATGATGAGTACACCTTAAAAATGAATTATTGTGCTATTACAACGGGACGCCAGTGTGTACGCAATTTGTTAAGAGTCGTCTAAAAAGAAATATGTAAAATACAGCGTCAATTCTAGTGGGAGTGATCCCGCCTATTTTCTCAATATATCTACATATTAAAGTCTGCTTAGCCGAAGTACATCAAAGTTTCAATAGGGTAGGTGGTGCTTTAATTTTTGGATTTTCCGACTGAGTAAATCAATTAGGACTATTTGTCTACAAAATGTCAGCTTTCTACAGTATACTATTACTTAAAAATTTTATGAGCCTGGCCCCGCCGACTTTTATATCTGTTAGTGCTTATGATTCATGTAAAGTTTTGTATGAAAAAGCTATTGAGAAATACATGAGTAATAGACTAAAAACTGCTAAGTCGAAGTATATGAAAGAAAAAGCTACGATTTATGGGTGTAGTCACGTCCACTTTTCAAAACAGGAAATTTTTACTTTGGATAAGTGCAATGTGGATGCAAAGTTTCAATAAAATTGAACTTAATTTTGAGTTAACAGTGCTTGTTCCCAACCCCTGATTGAAACTTCTGGTTTCTTAGATTTTTCTAAGTGATCTCTGATCTAGATTAATTTGTGTACCAAATTTCAGCACTCTACTGAGAATTGGAGTTTTAGCGGATAAAACTTCTTGGTTTTAAGATTTTTCCATTGGCTTACTCATCTACACTTGCTTGTGTATAAAATTTCAGCTCTTTAGCGTGAACTTTACCTTATAATTTTATGAGCATTACCCCTCCCACTATTTTAAACTCGCAATATTGTTGTGAGCCGCGCTTATAATTCATGCTAATTTTCTCCTGAAATATGTTAGACCGAAGTAGATTAAACACAAGGCTAAAATTTTATGGGAGTGATCACGACCACTTTTTTAGGTGATAGTTTAAAGTATTGTATACGTGTAACGTATATGCAAGGTTTCACTAAAATCGCTTAAGTTAAAAGCTGTATATTAACAGCCTTATTTATTTAACTTATTAAGGCTCTATAAAGGGGTTTTAAGACAAATTTTCATAAAAAATTTTCTTAAAAAGCCTTAATAAAGTTTATAATTAAGGCTATAAGTTTTCAGGTTGAAACAATAGTAGCGTGGCCCCGCCCATTCTGGTAAAATTTTATGTTTTTCAGATTTCTCTAGTTGGTTTCTCACCTAGACCTACTTGTATATCAAATTTCAGCTCATAAGCGCAACTTTTAATTTTTAATTTTTATGGGCGCAGCCCCGCCCCTCTGACTAAATTTTTCGGGTTTTCAGGGTTTTCTTGTTGTTTTCTCCCATATACCTATTCGTGTATCAAATTTCAGCTCCTTAGTACAACTTTTCATTTATAATTTTAATGGGCGTAACCCCGCCCACTTTTCCAAACTTAAGATTTTTTTCGGTCACTGTTAATTATTCCTGTCAAGTTTCGTTGCAAACGGATAATAATACATACAGAAATAGTATATCTAAATATGCTGAGCCGTAGTACACGGGGCGTAGCCCCTCCCTCCTGACCAAAATTTTCGGGTTTTAAAACTTTTTTGGTTTATTGCTTACCTGTCCCTAGCTCTGTTGCAAATTTCAGCTCACTAGCACGGATTTTAATTTTTATGGGCATAGCCCCGCCCCCTTGGTTAAAATTTTTAGGTTTTCAGATTTTTCTGGTTCATTGCTCACCTAGATGTACTCGTGTACCATATCTTAGCTCTCTAGCTATAGCGAAAGTGCTTCATCAATTTGATGAGTGATCAGTGAGTCAGTGAGTATGTCTTAAAATATGCACTTTTTGCACCTTCATATCTCCGGAACCTTTCATTGTAAAACTTTCAAACTTCGCATATAAGGTTATATGAATTTATTCTAATTATGATTTAAATTTCAGAATTAAATTTTACGGTCGAGGGGAACAAAGTTATGAGGGGGGTAAAAACAGCTCTAATGGCTTCCGGTAAATATACACACCAGTGATGGGAAAGTTGGTACGATCGTACTTTTTTTGATAGTATTTGACATGAAAAAATACCGTAGTACTCCCGCAACACGTTTGATACTCTCACGGCCAGCTTAGAAATATAGTCGGAAGATGCGCGTATGCATATATTTTTGCGAAGAATTAAATTTCTTTTTCGACAACTGGCACGAAACTTTATTAGTAAAGACATTTTAGAAAAGTGTACCCAACCAATCACAATTAAATATAAATGAAAATTATATTTGATTCAATGATATTTTCTGTGGCACAGAAGTTGATCTCCACGTAAACAGAAATCATGTTGAAACAACTGTTTCAGTTTAAAGAAAATTGTAAAAAGTTTATATTACATTCTGTCAAGTTCTTAGAGCAAAAGTGGACTTTGACAGTTTAGTTTAGTAAGTATCCCTCTGAAAATGTTTTATTTGGTAATTATACTACTTTTAATTAAAGTGTTTGCCAGCGAAAAGCAAAATTTTTAAAATATTAACAACCAATATAGAGCATACTATGGAAGAACTGAAGCCATTAACAACAGAAAATATACATATGTATGCAGTTTCTGGACTTCCGTTGCTATAACTAAAAACGCATAGGGCGAATACATGTTTCCTGGTAAATCGAGAGTAGTTTACGGAATTTTGTCCATACCTCACTCCTCTGTAAATATCGAAAGGATTTTCTCTTACCACAATATCATGAAAACAAAACAAAGGAATAGAATTTATGTTCCAACAGTATAGTCTTATCCAGGCCAAAGATTTATTGAAGTCTAAAAACTGTTTTTGTTATAACTTTAATCAGGGCTATCATGAATAAAATTCCGCGTGAATTTTTTCCCGGGGAGCAATTCCAATTAATAGCAAGTAATAGGGAAAACAAAAAATTCTAATTGGAAAAGGGAGAAATTTCACGCGGAATTTTATTCATGATAGCCCTGAATATTTATACCCACCCAGACAGAAAAAGATAATCAGCACGATGTTGTTACGATGGTCTGCGGGTACAACTAACATCAGTATACCATCTGTTTACCAATATTTTAAGGCACTCATAACATTAAAATGGTTATGAGTGGGAAATTGTTTTTAATGTTGGTGCAATACTCTAAATACAAATTTATAAGGTCGTCACAATGGAAATTTTCAAACTTAACTCAACTTTTTGTATTTACGGTGTTGTAGTGGTATAGGATTACTAAGAACACGGTATTTGAAAACACAAACTAATATTTTTGTGTTAGTAGTACTGTGGTGGTACAAAATTTTCGGAAGAGTCGTAATTTTGTATTTACAGTGTTGTGAAGGCACACACTTTTTGCGCAAAATCACAATTTCTGTCTGGTTATGTACATATGTGTATGCTTTTCGTTCATTTTCTTATTTATTTGTAATAAATTTAATATAATTTTTTGTTAATAAAATTTAAATAAAAAAGTAGTTTTTGGTACTCTCGGGATCAAAAAAGTACTCCAAAAAATTTTTTTTGGTACCGAAATGCAAATCTCATTTCCCATCACTGATACACACTGCGTGCATTGGCCGGAACTTGGCCTGGCACACTGCCGTGCGCCTAGATATATATGGTCCATATATGTTTAATATATGAATGTATATAACTATATATGAATATGTATGAATTCATGTATGGAAATGTATGGGATTATAAATGGGTAAACTATTATAGGGTGTTTTTTATTGAGGTATAGAACTTTAAGTTGGCATCACTGTTTTAACTGGCGGCCATTTTGTCAACTGTCAAGTGATTAATATTTAGTTTGGTTTGCCATTTCATCATAAACAGGTTGACAAAAGAACAACGCTTGCAAATCGTGCAAATTTATTTCGAAAATAATGGTTCAGTTCGCGAAGTTTACCGCAAGCTCCGTCCATTTTATGGTCGACATAATCGTCCATCAGAGCAATTAATTCGGTTAACCATGGATCGTTTTCGCACTACGTTTACTCTATGTGATAATGCGCATCCGCAGAGACGTCGAACAGTGCGCACCGAAGAAACAATTGCCGCTGTAGAGCAAAGTGTTGAAGAGGACCCGAATGAATCGATTCGCCACCGTGCACAGCAATTGGAGCCGACTAACCGACTATTTTGTTTCTGAATTGGATGGCATGAATGTGGATGAGTTGTGGTTCCAACAAGACGGCGCTACATGCCACACACCGCACGTCACAATCGATTTATTGAAGGAAACATTCGATGAGCGCATAATTTCGCGGAATGGACCTGTCAATTGGCCACCAAGATCGTGTGATTTGACACCATTGGATTATTTTCTTTGGGGATATGTGAAGTCGCTCGTCTACGCCAACAAACCAGAAACGTTAGGGGACTTGGAAGCCAACATTCGTGGCGTTATTGCCAACATACGGCCCCATATGCTCGAAAAAGTGGTTGAAAATTGGACCTGTAGAATTGGCTTTATTCGAGCCAGCCGCGGCGGCCACATGCCCGAAATCATATTTAAACATTAATGGCATAAAATTATCCTTCCAATAAAGCCAAATTGATGGACATTAAAACGATTTTCTTGTGTTTTATTTCAATTCGAAGTTCTATACCTCTAAAAAAACACCCGTTATGAATTCATGTATGGAAATATATGGGATCCCAGCTAAAAAAATTATATATGGTCCATATATTTTTAATACATGAATGTATGTAACTATATATGAATATGTATGAATTCATGTATGGAAATGTATGGGATTATAAATGGGAAAACTATTATATATGAACTAATATATGGACTCATATATGAAATGTATTATAATATATGAGGTCATATATGGAAATTTAATTATGAAGCTCTTCATATGTGGTTCCATATATAAAAATAAGATTTAATATATGGAGTCATATAAGAATATATGCATACATGATACATTTCCATACATGAATTCATACATATTCATATATAGTTATATACATTCATATATTAAAAATATATGGACCATATATAATGTTTTTAGCTGAGTAGTTATATTTTTCACCATACGCCAATGTTCCAAAAATGGGACGTTCAATTTATAAGATCAAAACTCTTAGCTCGGATATTTTTAACGCAAAACTTTTTAACCCCCGACTAAAAAAAGGGGTGTTCTAAGTTTGTAGTGTGTGTCTGTCTGTGTCCACGTACAGGCCAAACGGCTGGACCGATTTTCATTTAGTTTTTTCTGTTTGAAAGATGACTTGATCGAGAGGGTTCTTAGCTATGTTTGAAAAAATCGGTCCAGCCGTTTAGAAGATATAACATCTTTTCTGAAAAAAGTCGGGGGTTTTTAAAATTTTTAATTTTTGTTATTATTGTATATGTAAAACAAATTGAATTAAACAAGTGTAAACAAATAAAAAATTGGTCTACTTCCTTTTATTTACACTTTTCGATACTTTATATGAACACCCACACCTGACAGACAGGTTGAGATGGTCAGCTTCAACGTGAAAATGACAGTCATTGCGCCTTAAATATTTTCAAGGAGGCGGCCATATTTTGTTCGTATTTTAGCAAACGCTTCTAAGATATACGATGCAGTTATTAATATATTTATTTTTCAAAATTCGTCCCAAAAATAGGACAATGGCGGATAAGCGGTTAAAATAATAGCAAAATTCACAAGAAAAAGTATTCCTACACAAAAATTAAATTCAGTAATACCCAATATTTTTACAACATTTTCAGGAGTTAGTAAATTGTGAGACATTAGTTATGTGTAAGAACCTCTGCTAGACAATTTGTTGGACTTTATATCGTGTTCTAGAATATTATGCTCCTAGATATGCTTAATGAGGATCAGTGGCAGTTATTCTTTTTTTTATTTATTCCCGTCATTAAAAAGTGGAACATAGGGCCATAACCAATAAGTTTCATTGGATTCTTTTCGGAGCTAATAATATTAGTTCGCTCCAGTTCTTCGACATTTTCGCCATTTCGATATGGAGTTGTCTTCTCCAAATATGGGCTGGCCTTCCTCTTCTTCGGATTCCTTGTGGGTTCCAATCAAGCGCGGATCGTGCTAGATCTTCCTGTGGTTTTTGCAGTGTGTGACCAACCCAGTTCCACTTGCGCCAGAGGATTTCTGGTGCTATGGTAGATTGTCCTGTCGTAAGCCACAGATTGTTGTTGGAGATAGCTGATGGCCAGAATATTTTTATAATTCTCCTTAGGCATCTGTTGGTAAAGACTTGAAGAGCGCTCAAGTCACGTGAGCATGTGTTCCATGTTTCACATCCATATGACAGGGTTGTTTTAACGTTACTGTTAAAGATTTTTAATTTGGGTTTGATATATGTACATATATGTGAAGTTACAGACGGGGCTCAAGGCTCCAAATATTCGCTTAGCTCCATATATGCGGTGCGCAATATCAGTACTAGAACCTCTTTTTCTATCGATTACAATTCCTAAGTAACAGAAGCTATTCACGTCTTCGATTGGTGATCCGTTAAGAATGAACGCTTGGTTATAATTTGCATTTTGCCGCATTGACTTGGTTTTACCAATGTGAATTTTAAGATTTTCTACCTTTAATACTAAAAATTCTTTGTTTGCTTTCGTTTGAAAACAAAACTTGTTCCTAGAACTCTGGAAGATTTTTTATGTACTGAGCAATTTCAATCGATGGCTTAATATAAAAAGGGTCTAACTCAATTTTTTTCGAAATCGCGTTTTTAATGTTTTCTGGGCGTCGACGTATAATTACATCCTCCTTGAAGATCTTAGTGCGTTACACTTCAAAATCAAGGACTTATGGCAACTTAAAAAACTATTTCTGTATGTAAATGCTTCATTTTTTCATCAGTTTTTTGCTTCTCCTGTAAAATATCGAAAATTCGAGTTAGGCCTTTTTATATTAAGCCATCGCAATGCTTTTTTTTCTCGATATGTCATATATACACGCTTTTCTATGCAGTACAGGGCCGTTAACGTCAGCGTGCTTTTAATATTTTTCGAACTATGTCTTCATGGATGTCGTTCCCGAAAGGTTTTAGAATTTCGTTTTACAGAACCGAAAATGAGCCATTTTCACGAGAACTATGCTTAGAGGGGCGTTTAGAAGGAGGTTTTAGTGAACTAGAACTTGTTCTATTGAAAGTTTCGACGACATATTGTAGCGAATAGTACCTTCTTCAGTAGCTTTAGCTTTTTTACGGCTATTTCCTTCATCTCTTAATTTGAGTATTATTTTTCTTTCGTCAATTTCAACTTCTTCGGTTTTCGAAATTATATCTCAAATAGACATTGAAAAGCAAATTTACCACAAAAATTAAATAAAATCAAGTTTTTCTTCACTAAACACATTTAAGTACATATTTTTAAGGTTGTACGCATATTTATTTTAGCAAATGTATATATTTTTAACTCCCTTTTTTTTTGTAAACAAACTGATGGTATTGTTATACTTTCTTCCAAATTTGTCTGCTAAGTAACCGAAAAATGATGAAACGTAAAATATAAACCGTCGGTTAATAGGTGGTCGTTCGCCAAACCTGTGGTAATCTAATTTTCAGTTAAAAATAAAGTAATCGGTCTTTGTGAAAACGACCGTGATTCAAGCTTAAATTAGACGTGACATAGCCATAATGCCATAGCCATAATCAAACCAAAATTCAATTGGTTTCTATGGTGAGAGTTATGGCGTTATTGCGAGTCACCTATAATCAAATACTGTGTTGCCCATTAGTTTGGTTCGAACAGCTGTTTTCTATGGCTATGATTATGTCACGTCTGATTGAGCCTTCAGACAATATGCACAGGGAAAAAATCTTAAAAATTAACATGAATATATACAGTATAAGCCCTAGCCCTTTAAAATTTGTATTAAATGTATATAAATTTTTTCTTCTTCTTTTAGGTGCAGTACAAAACTATTGATCTCTCAGATTGTAAACTGGACGAAACGGCGGCCAGTGCTCTATTTGATATGATTGAATATTATGAGGCTACAAATGAATTGGACATTTCATCCAATGCAATGGGTATGACGCATCGAGGTTGGACATCATGCATTTACATGATTAGCCACAGTCAGGAACTGCAGGTGCTAAATGCTGAAGGCAATCCAATATCAAAACTGAGTGCAGATCATTTGGGAAATGCATTATGCACTTCCAATTTAAATACATTAAAGTTAGAACATTGTGGTTTGAAAGGAGCACCGTTGAGCGGTTTATGTACGTATTATTAAGAGATGATTGCACGGTGTACAAAACATTTCTGTTTAACATGGTTTATTTATGTATCTTCTTCAGGTTTTAAATTGTGGCAAAATAAAGTTTTAAAGGAACTTTGGCTGGCACATAATGATTTAGATTGCAATGATGCTGATACAATAGCGGAAATGCTAAAGTGCAATCACTACTTAGAACTTATCGATATAAGCAATAATAATATAAGGGACGAAGGCTTGTGGCATATAGTTAGAGCTTTAATTATGCAGTCAAAGGAGTTAGAACGGCGAACAACATTTCAACGTACGGCTGCCATAGACGATGATAGTGATTGCACATCACCAGTAGAATCATCACCTCCGGCAAAGTTCCCTGATAAAAATGATGATACATCATTAGATTGGAAAGCTAAAGAGCAAGAAGAAAGCGAAACTCAGTCTTTGAAAGTGTCATCAAAGTGTGATAATTTAGGCGATGAGATTAGCATGTACAGGGAGTCTCCAAGCTTACCCTCTATTGAGGAAAAAGTCAAAGAGGTTGACGTAGAAACAGGTAGAGCAGTCAGCGCTGAATGCGAACATCATAAAGTCAAGCCTCCTTTGATATCTTCTGTTGGTTCGACAATAGATGAAAACGATGGAGATGAGGATACTGATGATACAGTACGCTCAAGTACAGTTAGAAACCCATTGCAAAATGTCAGTGCCGGTCAATCGATGCTGGATAAACTGTTATCAATGAACAGTGAAAGCAGTAGTGAAGAAGGTGCTTCTAATTTGTCAACAGACACCATAGCGGCATGTAACTCCGAAGAACCTAGTTTAATAAGTGACGATATATTTGATTCCACTGTAACCACCACAACAACTACAAGTACAAATACAAAAGCACCAACAAATACCGGATCGGAACTAACATCTCTAAGCGAAGGTGAAGAGACAGTGACAAGTGCCATTGTCATCCGTTCGGCGACAACAACTGCTCCGCCAAAGGAACATATAGAGAGAAAAGAAGAAACCACAAATTTAAGAAGTTCACCTTTAGAACGCATGATAATTGAACACAACAAAGTGAAATCGCATGACACGAATTTAGTCTCAGTTAGTTCTGCCTCTAACTTGAGCAAAGCAATAAATGTTCAAAGTTCACATATGATTAGTGATAATAATATAAATAATAACCCCGCCACAAAAACAATCAATTTGCAACTAACCGCTACACAAACTTCGAGTGTACCTGCCTCTTCAAATGATACTGAAGATCCGAATAACGCCAGATCGGGCGTGTATGAAGTGACGGCAGAAGACAGTGATTGTCTGCTGAGTAGTGATGTATCTCGAGTAGCGGTCAGTGAGGACGTTGAAATTCGTCAAGGAGAGCACGTGAATGTGATGCAACATCATAGTTCCAGCCGAGCTTTAGATGTTAACAAAAATACTAAGCTGGCAGAAGACTTTGATGACACCCATAGTACAGACTCTGCATTTGAAAGTGCCTCGGAAGGTGATATTAGTCGTCATCTGCCGGAAGAATTTACCCGCCTATCCACTTCTCTGGAAAGTTCAAGATTCGACGACATTGCCAAAGAGTTGGCCATTGAGACAGCTACTATTGCATCAGAATCAAATGAATGCTTAATAGCCGCAGCTGCTCAAGTGACGCCTTCATCAACCCCTATCCCGCCAACTTCAGTTTTCTCAAATCTTTCAACGCCTTTAACGGAAAGAGAACGTTTGTCCGCCGAGTCCCCCATAAATTCTTGCCTATCATCTTCGCTGCCCACTGCGACAACAACACCGCCCACGGTCAAGGTAGACTTTGCTGTATTGGAAGAGCCTACGGAATCTCCAGTTGTAAGCGCTGTTGAAGTTCGCGACAAAATGCCTAAGGTGACAATTGCTCAGGATAGCTTTACACAAAAGTACAAATCGAATAGTGCAATATGTACTAATCCAAGTCCCATACCAACACCACCACCGCCATCAACATCTCCAGGTGGAGCCAGTAGTGGTCTACGGCGCACGGAATCCTCCTGCGGATTTTTAACACAGTCGAGTCGCAATCGTTCCCAAAGTACTGACAGTCTGTGCAGCGACAATTCTTTGGACGGTAGTATAGGCAGCGGTGATTTAAATTTTTCAACTTCATCGCATCTCAATGATAAAGTCACAAAAAACGATACGCTTACGAGACAACAACGGCCCGCAGAAGCTATGACAGAGTCTTGCATAAGAGTCCCCGGCGGACTAAAGGCACTAATAGTATGGAATAACAATTTAACCAAACAGTCTGGCCACTACATCTCAGATCTTCTAGTGGAAACTACATCGCTAGAATTGCTCAATATAGGCAAAAACTGCTTGTCAAATGACTTTATAAGTACGATAAAGGATAGCCTGACGAAAAACACCACCGTTACAAATTTAGGCTTGCAAAGTGCTCACCTCAGTGCCAAAGGTATAGAAACTTTATCCTCTATCTTAACATTTGGCGGCAATAGCACACTACAGCGCATTGACATACGTGATAACAAGTTGGAAGTTGAAAGCCTTACGAAAATAGCTGAGGTCTTAAAATCGAATACCACTGTAACGCAAATAGACATTGATGATGAGCCTAAGAGACTTTCTGTAGGTAGTGAAGCTCACTTAGACTACGCACGTGTTTTGGAAAATGTAAGATCAATGTGTTCGCGTAATGAAAAAACACAAGCTCAAATTCAACAGGAAAAATCAACGGCCAACGCTATGAGCAAGAAACGAGGAGGAGGTTATTACCTCGGATCACGTAAAATATCATTGACCTGCCATAGTCGCCCAGTGGCAGACACATCCCAAAATGTGGCCACAAATAGTAAGTTGGATATTAAACGCAAAGCTGGGACAAGATTGCGCTCTCCCGTACCTAGTCCAACAACGATATCACCATCTTCTTCACCCAATCGAACTAGCAGATTTCAAGTTTTTCGGGTTTCCGAATCAACTCCATTACCATCACCAAGCACCCAAAAACCAATTGCTGGAAACCTTATTGCCACAAGGGCAATTTCAATGAGTATCGCATCTTTACCTTTGCCCTCTGCATCTGATAAAGTATGTATTGATCCTATTTATCCAAACATAACATCCACTTCTCTACCAACATCGTCTTCTCTACCGTCTATGGCAACAATTTCGTCATCTACGCAATCCGTTAAGCGATTGTCAGTTTCTCCACGTTCGCGTTTCTTAGTTCGAAAAGTTTACGAGGATCCTAATCTGTCTTTGGCCAGCCGATTTACTCAATCCATAACTCCACCAATTAATCCTCCACCAAGCCCCCTTTCGCGGAATGCCGAAACTCCGGTAACGGAATGTTTAGATACTATACAATCATGTAAACTTACCAATAACTTCCGGCAGGAGCATATCACTGGTTCTAGAACAGCGGAAGTAGTAGCGCTGCCAACTATAGTAACACCACAACAACTCAGTGCGACCACCGATAATACTTCTACACCAGTTTCAAAATTAAGTCAGGATACGATCACAATCGAAGAAGAAACACAAAAATCGATATCAACATCTACAACAATTATAGCAAAACAATGTGAACAAAGTACAAATGAAACAATTACAAATGACAACAACATTGCCAATCAGACACAAACGATGACGACAACTATACAGACAGCATTAACAACACCATTATCTACGACAGTAATAACCGTACCAAAAAGTTCCACTCACCTACAGCCTTCGCCACATATCCTCTCAACATTCTCAGCATTGTCATCATCATCTGACTCAACATCCTCCTCATCATCATCACCATCATCATCGTCCTCTTCATCTACATCCCCTGCTAGTAATACAGATAGTTCCGATTCTCCATCTTCGCCAGCATATTCTGTTCATTCTAATGAGGCTTTAGGCCAAGAGCAACATGACTTAACCGTCTCTGGCCCATGCCCAATAGCAGCTCTCAGCGATAATGACATTACACTAACTAATAATACGGTGAATGAAGTTTTTGGCCCCGACGCTGTCGCAGCGAGTTCTGTCATATCTAAAGAAAATGTTGACGAATCGCCGAACACTGCACTGCAGCCAGAAAATCAGCAGCAACGTGTCCGTAAAATATCCTGGATATCAAATCCAACGGCAGTCGATAAACTCTTGACATTATTTCACAACTCAGCTACAATATTTCAGAGAAGCTCATCACCAGAGACGAAATCAGGAACAGCATCGACATCTACTACGCCGGAGATCCAATTAAGTCAGTGTAAGTTCATTTTCTTATTTTTGCTAAATTTGTTTAAAAAAATTTTTCTTTTCCCACTGAAATTTTTAACGAAATTGTGCTTGTGTGTTAAAAAATCTATTTTCGGGCGCCAGAATCGACCAAAAGCATAAATTCGATCGATTGAAATACTATCCCACTTTCTTCGTTCCAAGTCGCGCAAAACCATCCTAAGATCATTTAATTGATTGATATAATGGGTCTAATTATTCATTCCGTTCCGCGATTGAGGAAATAATTTTTTGTGCGGAAGCAAAATTTGCAATTCTTCATTCCGTTGCTGCTGTATTTTTCCGCAGTTGCGGTATTACCATATTATTGATTCCGCAATATAGGCACTTTTCTCTATTTTGTTTACGCTCAAATTTTATGACGAAAAGCGTATGGAAAGAACAAAATTGTAAGGAAAATATACAAATTAGCAAAATTAAAGCTTATTTCATTTAATTTGTTTGTTTTATTTTTATAAGAATATAAAAAAATCAAATTTAACTTATATTAAAACTTTTTTATTCCAACTTACTCTCAATGATTAATCAGTAACTCTTCTTTCTATACGTTGTTGTTTTTACGTTTCAAAAGTACTGACATATGTATGTATGTATTTACATATGCGTGTATGTATGTATGTATATCTTTTAAAATGTTTTTTTAACAACAGCCGACACTACACCACGTCAGAATTAATAAAAAATTCAGTAAAGTGCGACTCTGACACGCGCACGAAGGGTTCCGTACGAACACTAGATATGTAATTTAATACAAACTTCATCCTATATAATATATAGTTTTCGCATTTTTTTTTTCGTTTTTGAGGTCTTTTCGGTTTTTTTGTTGCGTTTTTTCGGTTTTGGCGATTTTTTAAAGTTTTGGCTCTTTTTTTAGTTTTGACACTTTATTTTCTTGTTTTAGAGATTTTTTTCGTTTTTTCATTCTGGCGATTTTTTTTAATTTTTGGCGATTTTTTTCATTTTTGCGATTTTTTTTTACTTAAAATTTTCTTTAGTTTTGGCGACATTTTCGCGATTTGGCGATTTGTTTCGATTTTTGGCGTTTTTTTTCATTTTGGCGATTTTTTCGAATTTAGTGATTTATTTTAGTGTTAGATTTTTTTTAATTTTGGCGACTTTTTTTAATTTTGGCGATTTTTTTTCGTTTTGGCGATTTTTTTTTTAAATTTTTGGCGATTTTTTTTTTGGTTTGGCGATTTTATAATTTTCGGTTTTTTTTTAGTTTTCCGTTTTTGAAAATTTCAAGTGTTTGCCTCTTACGGTTTCCAAGATATAGCAAATTGTCAAAATTACATAGTCAAAATTGCATTAACTGATGGACCGACCACCCTTTAATTTAAATTTTTTTAAATTTTAGTGTTAATTGTTGTAGTCTGTATAAAAATACACTAATTTTACAAATTTCAATATACATATGGTCATACAATTGTATGTATATTATATGGGATTTTAACATTTTTCGTTGCTCGTTCTGGAACACCCTTTATTTTTTAATTCTCATGTATTTGTTGTTGTAGCGGCCAAGGTTCTACATACTTTCTCCAAATTTCAGGTCCGTAGCTCTTACGGTTCCTGAGAAAATACCGTGTGACGGACAGACAGACAGCGTAGCGATAACATTAGGGTCCTTTTCACCTTTGGTGTACGGAACCCTAAAAACAGGGACGTTGAATCAATTTCACGGAAAGCGTATTCCACAGGAATGAATAATTGCAATTTGCATATCAATCGATAGTTCTTTCCGTCGAATTTTCCTTTCCGTGCGGAATCAATAATACCACGCAATATTTAGTGGCTATATAATTGTCTTGATGTAGAGGAGTTGTTCATGTGTCTTATAGAAAAAGCCGTGATATACACATATATGTATATTAGATATGTACATACCCACGCAGAAAAATACAATCGGGATAACGTTGGCAAAGCGTTTCCCAAGGTGGTTCAAACGTTGGCAGAACATCACAATTTCTATTTACTTTTGGAATGTTGTGCCAACACGCAAATGATAACCTCATGATGGGGTTGGCCAACTATTTTTTAAATCGTTGGCGAAACACTATGAAAACCACAATTTAAGTGCTTTCCCAACATAATTTTTTTGTTAATTGTAATACATTCTAATACATTACTTCAAAATCTAATTATAAAGAATTCATTCTCTTATGTTTCACAACAAAACTACTCAAGGTATCTAAAAATGTACCCTTTGAGTTTCAAAGAAAATCGTACGATTTAATGAATTAAGAAAATGCTAAACAATTGTGTTTCTTCTTGTTATATGCTGGTGCACTTACTTTAAGAAATGTATTAGATGTTCAAATGTGTAGAAACAGTTTTTAATTTTATTTATTTCTTGTCGTATTTAATCGTCAACCAAGTTAGCCACATACGTTTTAGAATTCTTAAAATCAATTGTTAAACTTATGCCTCGATATTACGGCCCTAATTCGCAAACTATGAATACACATAATCTAATTTATATACCAGATGATGTAATTCACATTGGAGCTCCTTTATCATAATTTTCCCCTTTTGACTTTGAAAATAGTTCGGGGTATTTAAAGTCAATTGTTAAATCAACTTCAAATCCAATAGCGCAAATTCAAAGGAAATTGCACATTTTCCAAACTAATAGTTTTTCACATAATATATCATTAGTATTTCCTCTTGTTAAAAATAGAAAATATTCACTGGGAAAAATTTATAGACACAGTTAAATCGAAAACACTATTTTTTTCAAAATTTATGGTTATAAAATTACACCGTGCCTCTTGGTAATTAATATCTGTGCCTCGTTTCTGTAAGGAATGTGAGAACTTTTCGAGTCGAGAAAATTGTTATCATCCTGTGAAACACAGGGTGAGTAAGAAAAAAACTGTATTTGTTGACATGTTTTGTAAGTTTGTATAAGTTTTTATGTGAGTAACCCTGTGTAAAATAGGACAACAAATATAATTATTTAATTGTTCTCGATGTGATAACTTCTCACAAGTTACAGAAATGGGGTACTGTTTACTAACAAAACGAAATGTCATGGTTATATCAGAAATTATTAGTAACGAAACTTTCTGTGTACAAATGTGATGATATTTACTTAAAAGGCAACATATTTCATGAAATCCTTGATTTTTTTACGTATCCACTGTCATCCATGGACGTAGGATTACATGTTGTTAAAGATTTAGTATGTAGATGTTAAGTATATTCTTACCAAATGCCAAAATTTAACAGTTGCTATCACTTTCACATAATATACATTAATATAAAAATAAATAACAAAAATTAAAAATTTTAAAAACCCCCGACTTTTTTCAGAAAAGATGTTATATCTTCTAAACGGCTGGACCGATTTTTTTCAAACATAGCTAAGAACCCTCTCGATCAAGTCATCTTTCAAACAGAAAAAACTAAATGAAAATCGGTCCAGCCGTTTGGCCTGTACGTGGACACAGACAGACACACAGATACACAGACACACACTACAAACTTATAACACCCCTTTTTTTAGTCGGGGGTTAATAAAAACGAAAAGAAATAAAAAATAAACAAATAAAAATTTATTAAAAAGCATTGGCAAATTGTTTTTCATATTGTAAACCGTAACGTTGGCAAACCGTTTGGATTTCTTGAATAAAAGTGTTTTCCCAGTGTTAGATATTTTGTACGGTCGGCAGTTTCTGCCTGTGTATGTATCTCTTTATTCAGAGATATCATATAATCCATTACGTCATTAGTCCCAATTTACACTATGCTAGTCTTATTGCTAACCTGATTAGTTTGTTAGGGGAGGGAGACGCGGGGAAAAGAAACGTTGCTTTTCCCCTCGTCTCTCTCTCCCTGAAACAAATCAGCTTAGCAATAAGACTTGCATAGTGTGATTTGGGACTTAGTATCGATATTATCGGCCTAATGTTCGAATCAAATTGGTGTCAGTTTTAGATTAAAAAAACACGTAATTCACACGTTAATTGTTTTCATGTTTTTTGAAATACAATTTTTCTGTTTGTAGGCGAATGGTGTAGAGAAGCAAGCGAGATAGAAAAAAAAAAAAGCAATGTGAGTCCGACCACAGAGGAGATATGTAAACATCTAGTAATGAAATTTTTTTTTAAGTTGGAAGTACTCATGCTTTTAGTATATTTTTTTAATTAATTAATTAAAAGTATCAAAACTTTCAATATTGTAAATACCTAGGAATTTGTTGGTTTTTGTTTGTTTTATTAAACTTATTTGGTTAGTAAATGGGCACACTGCAGTATATATGTATGCACTGCATTAAAAATTGCAGTAAGCAGTAAATTTACTGATTACTGAAAAAATTCAGTAAATTTTTACTGCTAATGAAATTTAATTTGTATTACAAGTAAAATCGGTGGGCCGTAATCATAATAAAATTGTAGCAAGTGGCAAAGTTTTTTTCATTCAAAAACATTTAGCCACTTGGTAGAATTTCATTATGAATACGGGCATTACTGATTACTGAAAATTCAGTGTACCTCATCATATAATAAATCATTTAGGCACTTTATAAAAATTGTAGAAAAAATTTTTAGTAATCAGTAAAAATTTACTGGTTAAAATTTTTTTTATTATTTTTACCGAAATTTTAGTGGTACTGCTCATCTATGCTAAATGCCTTTACTTTTACTTTTTAATTTTTAATTCCTGATGTTCAGCGTTTAGTTGTTGTCTTCTTGTTGTTGTGTACAAATTGCAATTAAAATAAATTCAGTAAAGTGCGACTTTGACTCGCATTCGAAGGGTTCCGTACATTCGGTTTTGAGCATTTTTTTGGTGTGGCTTTTTTCCTTTTTTAAAGTTTTTTTAGTTTAAACGATTTTTTCAGTTTTGTCGCTTTTTTCTCGTTTTGGCGTTTTTTCTCTCTGGCTTTTTTTCATTTTCGCAATTATTTTCTGTTTTGTGGTTTTCTCATTTCGGCGATTTTTTTCCTTTTTGGCGATTTTTTTCTGTTTTTGGGTTTTTTTATTTTGGCGATTTTTTGTTTAAGGGTTTTTTTCCATTTTGTCGATTTTTCCGGTTTTTCGCGATTTATTTTAGTCCTAGAATTTTTTTTAATTTGGTGCTTTTTTTCGTTTTGGCGATTTGTGTTTTGTTTTTGGCGATTTTATAATTTTTTAGTTTTACCGTTTTTGAAAATTTCAAGTGTTTTGCTCTTACGGTTTCCAAGATACAGCAAGTTGTCAAAATTACAAAGTTAAAATTGGATTGATTGATTGACTCTTTAATTAAAATTTTTTTAAATTTAGTGTTAATTGTTGTAGTCTGTATAGAAATACACTAACTTTACAAATTTCAAGTGTATATATGTACATACTATTGTATGTATATTACATGAAATTTTTAAAATTTTTCGTTGCTCGTTTTGCAACACCCTTTAATTTTTAACTCTCATGTATTTGTTGTTGTAGCGGCCAAATGTCTACACACTGTGTCCAAATTTCAGGTCCGTAGCCCTGTGACAGACGGACGGACAGGTAGCGAAAACAATAGTGTTCATTTTCACCTTTGGTGTACGGAGCGCTTATAAAGCAATTATCAAGTTAAATAAAACAAACAAAAACCAGCAAATTCCTATGTGTTTACAATATTTTAAATAAGTTTGTATTGCTTCTTTTAAACACTAATACACTTATATATAGCTCACACCGATTTGATAACGCGGTGTGCATCTTACTCAAAATTTGTGATTGTATTGTGAAAAAGATTTTTACCCCCTAGCGTATAGATGTTTACACATCAAAAACACAATTTCTGTTCTCACACACGTTTTTATTCTTGGTATCATGGTGCAATTATACCAGGTGGCTGCATAAGTATTTATTGTACAAAAATACGGCAACCATAGCTGTGTAAAGAACTAAAGAACGTAAAAAGCACAAAAATAATTGTACCAAAACCAAAACAAAACGAATTGACATTCGTCAGATACAAAGCACATAGAGCAAAAAATTATCAGCTGAAGTAGCGCTGCCACCTGGTTATAAATTCCTTGCTTTATTGTAGGTACATATTTCTGTCACTAACATAGATGTGTAGGGAAACACAGACAGATATAATATTTTGGCCAAAAGTGTGTGTGTATTATTTTGTTGTGATATTTTGTATACAATTGTAATCAATTCTATAAGTTGCCAGATGATTCCTTTAACAGAAAAACTAATGGCAAAATATTAAATACAAAAAAAAAAAACAAAGTATTAGGAACGCCTTATCAGCGCAGCTGATCGTCAGCTGACTTTACCCCATCCCTCAAATTCCATATAAAACAGCATAAAATATTAACCTAACTTTGTATGTTACAAATAAAAATAATCCTACAAAAAAATTTTTTGGATATTGTTGTAATGATAAGGCCACTTGGTATTAATACACTTTGTAAAGAACGCCATAGAACGGTAACGAAAAGTAAAAACTACTGGGGGTCTGCACTAGCCATTAACTTGGTATGTGACATCGCAAGTGGCTAATGGATGTTTCGTTCATGCTCTGACCAGCGATGCCAACTTGGTGCTTTTGGCACTATTTTTAGTGCTTTTTGAAGACTCAAAACGCCAAATTTTGAGCGTTATTGCCAAACTAAGAAAAAGCACTGAGTAGTGCTTTTAAGAAATTTCTGTATTTCTTAAAATTATTTTAATAAAAACTTAGTGTATTTATTTGTTTAGTGTAAAAGCATACATTTTTCGTCTGATATATTTCATTAAAAATATTGATAATAATGCCGAAATAGAGAATAGCTTAGAAAACATTATTAAATTTCACTCGTTTTTCACGTTAGTGCTTCTTACGCTTTTTAGATTTCAAAATTATGCTTTTTAGTGCTTTTTTCAAACTCTGATGTGCTTCTAGAGCCAAAAAAAGTTGGCATCACTGGCTCTGACATCAGTGACAGAACATATGTCTGAGCAACAATGTTATCCATGAGATTCGCCGTCCGCAACAATTCGCAATATAAAGGAAAGAGGCAGAACAAAACCGGTGAATATTCAATCTCTATTGCACTGCCGCAAAATACTTTGATATGCCTGAATATGAACATCGCACGTATTCACCACAACAAAGAAGTTGTTGAATTTTTCACAGTTGCTCTGCCGGCGTCATCTTCATGTCATGTCTAAGTCAATGGGTTGTGAAGACGTAGGGCTAATGAAGCCTTTATGTTGACGAAAGCCGTTACCTTCATGTCAAACGACATACACATCAGCCAGTATAGGCCTGAAGCCCCAAATTCATATTAACTCCGTATCATTAATGTAGTTCCTTCATATTAACTCGATATCATTAATGTAGTCCCTCAATATCTGTAAGGTGGGTAATGTATGGTAACGTATCATACACAAAAAAAACGGGTTCTCAGCTGGGTGAAAGCTGAACCATGACAAAGAAAGTGCTCCATTGTTATCAGTGTCCCCAATTCGGTTGAAGTACCCTCGTAATTTAGAGTGCTCCGCTTAGACGCCTGTTAACTTTCCTAGTTAGGACTTGTTTAGTTGCAACAGCCCTTGTTTCATCTTGTTACGGATCATAGAACCTCGGTTATGTTACCCACAGTATCATCCATCGGATCGTGTCCTATGGTTATTATTTTGAGTTGCTGTCTGTAACGTTCTGTATTTTTTCGTCAGTCCATTTGCACGCTCATTACCAATTACGCCGTCGTGGGCCGTCCTATGTACTGCGTAATATTCAATCAAATTGTTGCAATCCTAAACGGTTCTACAGTTTACTCTTTGGGTTGTGATTACCCTATTTTCCGATTCGCTGTCAGCAAATATGTTGACATACATAAGTGTCCCTAATGTTCACACTGATCCATTTGAAGACCTCCGCGATCGCTCGAACTTGTGAATGGAAGACTGTATTTTGTATTTCACAGTGGCGTGAAATAAAAAAAGTGGTAAAAAGTCCGCAACTTTTGAACTAGCCAACCGATTTCAATGAAACCAAGTGTTTTGAAAAGAAGAAGTATTGAAGCAGTATACACCCAAAGAGAGTCAAAGTTGGAAACTGGTGGTGTCAAAATTTTTTCGGTGCTTGTAACTTTTGTAAATATCGACCGATGTTAATAATTTTTTCAGCGGGACAAACAACGTTAAGAAATAAAAATAAAACATGCTTAGAGCACCATTTTATCTCTTATTTGACTTGCATTTTTTTTTATTTTAGCCATGACTTTTTTAGTTCATAGTACATAACTTCTTTATTACTTAACAAATATCATTGGTTATATAGTTTTTGAAAGAAAACTTCATGACAATTCATATTAAAAAAAATTTTTTTTTTTTGATATCTCAAAAATTGTAGCAAGGGTTAATTTTGCAATTTGGATTTTTGAAAATTATGAGAAAATTTCATAAATTTTGTGAAAAAAGTATTCTTAGGGCCATTATTACAACTTAAAGATAGTTAAAAGTAGGATTTTATCGGACGTATAAAAAGCTTTCCATTATTGCAAATTGGATTTAAATTACCATGTAGGATAAACTTGCCTATAATTTATCGCTCACCTTAGGTTAAAGTAAAATTTTGCAAATGATAAAGTTTTTATACGTCCGATAAAACCCTACTTTTAGCTATCTTTAAGTTGTAATAATGGCCCTTAGTTTTATTTTTGAATATTTTAAAAAATTATTAAGAATTCGATAAAAACTTTGATTGTTTTTAAGAGAAGAGGTATTAAGAAAAACTGTGAAATAAATTTTAGAGATTTTGCTGGTGTAGCTTACATCCAATATTGGTCGAAAAGTAGCATGTTGTTTGGTATAAATCTAATTTCTGGATGTGACAAAAAGATTGCACGCTCTTTTTTGTAATTTTTTTTGGTTTTTCATTAAAAATAAACTTGTTGTAAGTAACTTGTAAGAAACTCGTGACATCCTATACATAAACTAACATCTTGACATAAACATAACTTTTTTTCCAATAAAAAAAGTTTTAAGCGGAAGTAAATTTCGGTATCCTGTTCTTCTATGAAGAAACTCTATTTTCGAGACATCCGTGTAGCAGCAAACTTCCACGGGTGTTTGTTCTAAGATTTGATTGACGTTTTACAGCAAGAGCTGCTTTATATCTATGTAATTCGAATGTGTATAAGCTAGACATAAGGAATAGTTTCCAATGACTGTGTATGGATGTGTAGGGTGTTTTTTATAGAATGCCACAAGTTTGCGCTGGCATCACTGTTTTATTTGAGCACACATTTAACAGCTGATAGTTGCTTTTTATTTAGTCATGTTTTAGACTTGGCAATTTTTCTTGAAGCAGTTATCTTCAATTCTCTTTTAAAACTGCTCGCTTGGTTACACTCAGACAGTTTCTTGTTCAATTTTCCTATTATTTTAAGGCTGCGAATGAAATAACAAAAGAGAATTGAAGTAACTTTTCTGTACAAGCAAGTCAGTACCCCTCTTCTTTCTTCTTTCCTCTCTCTCTCATAAACTCAGACTTGCTTCAAGAAAACCTGCCGAGTCTAAAACATGAGTTAGCTTGCTTTGAAATTCCATTATGAATCGAATTACAACAGAGCAACTCCACAAAACATACAGAAGTGTCACGAGACGGAAGATACGGGTATTTTTCTGTTTGTCTCGTTTTCCCTCAAATTTTGTCGTCGTTTTTGTTTTGCTACGTCTTTCTAGTGCAATCAATTTTTATTAGCTGTGTTAATTGGTAAGTAGTAATACACTACAGTATCAAATATACTATGCTTTTCTCTTTTTTCCACGAATTTTAACAAAAACCTGATTCGAGCTTTTTTTACCTGTCACTTTCTTTACTTCTGTGTATTCTGTGGCAACGCGTGGAAATTGTTGAAATTTTTAATCAAAATAATTGTTCTATTCGTCAAACTCATCGTGCACTTCTCCTATTCTACGGATTGCTATGCTTAATCGAGCCAAAAGTAAGATGACGAGACAACAAATCCGTGACTTTTTGAATGAAATACAGTGCCTTGTTTCTGTAAGGAATGTGAAAACTTCTCGAGTTGAAAATAGCATGAGTAATACAAAAACTATATTTGTTGATATTTTTTGTAAATTTATTTAAGTTTTTATATGAATAACGCTGTGTAAAGTAGGACAACTAATATAATTATTAAATTTGTATCGACGCTGGAACTTCTTACAGGTTACAAAAAGGAGTCACAGGTTTTTGGATAAAAAATCATTCTATTTTTCGACAAAATCTCCTTTGTGCTCTATAAACTTTGTCCAAAGTTTCTGCAATTTATTTGTCCCTTCGAAAAAAGTAAGATTTGTCAAGTTCATAAAATCGCTTTTTAGTCAAATCTCTTTTAGCCGAGCCATTTCTTCACGTTTGGGAACAATAATTAGTAGAGGCTAAATCCTTGCCATGGAAAGTGCACTCTTGGATAGTCTTGATAGAAAAGAACTTTTTTCTTTGCCAAATGCGGTCTTTGTTTTCAAAACACCAATAAATCGACCTAGGAAGTTGGCATAATATTGATTGTTTTACCCTTTTGAAGGTAGTCAATTTGGATTATAAGAAATAACGGTCTCCATGACTTTATTGGCCTTCTTTGGCACCGAATCACTTCGAAAAACCTTCAACTTTGACTGTTGGGTCGCTGGTGTATTGTAATGGATCCACGTTTCATCCACGAATTTAAAACGGCACAAAAACTCTTCCCTATTGTGGTTGAACATCGGAAAATATTTATATGAAGTTTTCATACGATTGCGTTTGTGCTTGATAATACCCAAGTGATTATTGAAATTTAAACAACTGAGCTATTTGCGATGCCTATAGCTTCAACAATCTCTCACACTTTCAATTTACAATAGGCCAATTTAAATTGTTTTGGGTGTACAAACATCAACTGTACATCCAGAACATTAGGTATCTTCCGTGCTTGTGCGGTCACAAGGAAATTCAGTAAACCACTTTGATAGTGAAGAGTTCATAGTATTTATCAAGCTTAGCCTTGGCTTGAGTGATCGTTTTTTTCATTTTCTCCTCAAGCCAGGCGTGCGGTAGTCTGCTATAAGTGGCTGTTAAACATAAACAACAGCTCATTGAAATTTTAACAGGAGTCAACTGACAGTTTACTGTTGACAAGAACAGCGTACGGATTCATTGACCTGCCTTTCAGTGAGTCTTCAAATATGTTTTTTGTTTCTTCATAAACTTCCATTGTTTTGTTTTATTTTCTTCTTAATCAGTTTTCTTTTATATTGTGAATTTCAGCACCACCAATTTTCGCAGAAGCTGCACCAGCAGCTGTATTAATTGCACAACAACCAAAGTCACAAACCAGTCTGGTACCGACACGGAAACAATCCCCGCCATCCTGGACGAAACTTGGTAATGATATTATAACTGCTGCTGCCACAAATAAAGTTGATTTGGCAAATACTGTTGCCACAACAGCAGCAGCGGCTGTAACCGAACAGTCTAGATCTTTTTTCGATGCGGCTTCAAAACAATTTCGTGACATAAGCAAACAAGTATTTCGCCAAAATCTCTCGTTTGGCAATGAACCAGTGACCACATCATCTGGCAGCAGCAACATAATGACAACAGTCTCAGCTCTTAATGCGCAAACGACTGCTAGCGAAAATGCTGGCAGAACGGGAGAACACTGCACTTGTGGTTGCATTGGTACAACTAATGTATGCCTGTGTGGCAATATTCTAATCACTGAATGCAATGCTGATTGTTTACCCACCGATGTTAAACAGGAGATAAAAGAAAATATATCACCTGAACATACAATAAACGAAGAAACATTGCATACAATGCAGAAACTGTATGGCAGTGCTAGTGCCGCCTTGCCTTCCGCAATAACAACAACACTAGCAACTAATTTAAATGCTGATGATGAGAATAGAGGAGTGTCTTCTACCAACCGATCTAGCATGTTTTCAGTGTTCCCTGCAGCTGGAACAACTGGAGCAGCAGGATCTATTGTGGTATCAGCGACATCCCCAACGCCTATACAAACAACACAAATACAACAACAACAGTCAACTGTCGCAGAAACAAGTAACATTGAAAGTGAATTACAAGCGCACAATACTTAAACAACAATAACAACAGTTTCAACAGCAACAGCAACAACAATAACATTTCATTTTAAATTTGCATATGCATACAAGACACACATTTCCATACAACAGCAAATGATGCATTAAAATGCACCACACACCGAATTTTCACACATACCTACCTACACAATCGCAGCAACCACAAAAATATGAAAAATTCCACCTACGACAACATTTTTTTAAATCTTAGTTCGTTGTCTTGTTGTAAGTTGTTTATATATATATATTTTTTTTTAATTTTGTTATATAAATATACATATATATACAAACAATTTCTTAACTAACCATATCCCTCCTTTATCTCCCCCCTTCCCCTTATTATTTAATTATACATAAATATATTTGTTTTATAGTTCTATGAAATATTCGTTATGAATGAATTTGCGTACACAATATTAATTTTTTTTTTGTTAATTTAAGGTATTCTTTATTTTTATATTTTATACATATATTTGTTTTATTAGTACATGTATTATGCATAATTTTGAGTTATGGTCTTTATTATCGAAACATGTATGTAGTATGTCATGTAACTCTTCAATAACTACCTGGTTAATTTAATTTAAGACACTTTTTATAGTAATTATACATACATACATACATATTATATATTATTATTTTTTTCATTACAAATCATTAGTAATTATGAACTTCTTTCTGTCGTATTCGTATCTAATTAAGTGTGATATTTAGCAAAATAGTTAAACAAAATTCATTAACAGAACAAAATACAATACAATACAATACAATACGATATACTTACTACACTTTACATACGATGAAAAGAAAAGGTAACAGTGGAATTTACTAGACATATGAACATACAAAATTGAAATGGACTAGACATTATACCGATGTACATAAGTATATTACAGTACGGTGCAAAATGCCATAAGGCAATATTTTTTTCTACTTTTGTCAGTTTGCAGCTTTTGCAAAAGTGTGATTGATGCCTTGTTATTGAATTGGATGAGATTGAATTGAATATTATATTAATTTTTTAATATGTTGTACTTAAAAATGAAAGTGCCAATATTTTTTTAGCATACATACATACATATGTATAGGAAAGCCATTTGAACTTATAACTTTATGAATATTAAAGATCCAAGCGTACTTAAAACTGCACTCAAATATACTTTGTGGCACGACTGATTGAAATATTAACAAATATTCCAAGCAGCATTCAGTTCGTAAACTTATTTACATATAATTGGGAGAATAAAAAAAAGCTTATTATTTCATATTTTATATACATATTTATTTCATTTTACATATTGTCATATTAAATGTTAAATGCCTTATTACGTTTATCAAAATTTTTGATTCGATTTCGACTTGTTGGAAGTCGAATCAAAGAATTTGACAACCATATAAAAGCAGATTAAGTATAAATTTTTTGTTTTGTCAACTGGATAACAATATACATACATATATCACACTTAAGGCCCAACTATAATATGAATAAGCTAGCTTAAGCAATTGTGCGGTTACATATAAAAGGCATGTGGCAAACTATAATGTACTTAACAAACTTTTCGTCAAGTTTCGTCAAATGTCATTTGCTTAAGTAAAGTGCCAAACTGAACGCACATTCCGTAAGGAAACAACTGTTTGTGTATTTTTTAAACTCAAACAAGCAGCAGCAGAAAATATTCATTGATTTAAATGTTTTTTTATTGTTTCTTATTTTAAACTCGGAAAATAAAGCAAAACTTATATTTTCAATATTTGTTTTACAATACACATATACACACATACACATGTATTTACTTATGTATATTCACTGTTGTACTTTTTAGTAGGCAAAACAAATAAAACAAGTAATAAGGTGATGGATATATTTATATGTGAATTTTTTAATAGATTAGGACATTCTTTCAAGTTAGTTTGATTGAATTGCATTCATTTAGGAGTTATGAGAAGAAACAAAATTATTGACAATACCTAGATGTGCAGCTGTGGCTAAAGAATACTTAAGTGCATGTAAGAACATTGCGGCCACCTAAAAGTCACATCTGAATTGTTTAAGCATTTTACAGACTTATCGTTCAATTCTGACATTAGCTTAAGCCGGCTTATTCATATTATAGTTGGGCCTTTAATCAAAAAGAAGGTATTAACCCAAAACTTGAAAATTTTCAGTAGAGACGAAAAACCGTTTGTGGTTACATTTTGAGAGAATTTGAATATTCGAATACATAATAGTAAGCAAATTCTATTTGAAAATAAATTTACATTGTTTTTTATTGTACAACCATGGAATTATTGGGGAAGATTATCTATTTTGAAAAAAGGTCAAACTCAACAACAAAAATTGAGCAATTTTATAAAAAAAAACAGTCGCATTTCGAATTAAAATCACAAAGTAAAACAAATTTTATCAACAACAGAGTAATCGGAATACGATGAAATTTTTCCAGTATATATCTGATGATGTTGCAAATAGATTTCTTGCAAAAACTGAAATTTAAAAAATTTCGAGTTAATACCATCTTCTTGATTAAGTGCGATACAGACATATACATATGTATTTTTTTTTTCTATTGCAAAGAATTGTATTCTGTATAACGATATATTTATTTAAAAACATAACTCATATTGGGCGTTATTACGCTTGTCGAATTTTTAGATTTTACTTCGACTTGCTACACTAGATTAATCTAGTAAAAAATCTAAGTCGAATCAAAAAAAAGTTCGACAATTAAATAAAATAATCAGTTGACAAAAAACACTAACTTATAAATTAATTATTTTGCAAGTGACTACAAATTGGTTTAAATCTCATGCAGATATCAACCAAACATATTGAATAGAAGCACACGTAAGAAATAAATAAAAGCAAAATAAGTAAATGAAAGGAAAATAAAAAAAAAACAAAAGAAGCATGTCATGAAATCAAATGTCAAATGTTTTTCTTGAAAAAAAAAACTAATATTTTTCACTACTTAATATGTATAATATTTTCTATGAGCGGTTCGTATGTATGGATGTACATATATATGTACGTATTTTTTATTTTTAGTGAATATAATAAAAATAAATATTTATGTATATGTACATTGTACATATATTTACATAGATATATATGAATATATACATACATATATCTATATAGTATCATATAAATATAAGTATAATCTTTTTTTTTTGCTATAATATTAATAAACTACAAATTGGTTGGAAAATAAGCAGTAGTAGTAGTCAATTAAAAAGTCATGCAGAGATGGCCAATTGACTACCGCCTATGATATGCCTATGTTAAAATAGTGAGTCGGCAACAAGGAAAAAAGTCACTGAATCAACCAGATGTGGTTATTAAAATACCAATTTGAAGTTACTTACAAATGGGTTTGAGTTCCTATAGGGTACTTAAATAAAAATTACACACATAAAACAAACATATAAATTATAATTGTACCGATGTTATTTGAATATTTTTTTTTAATAAATGAAAATCGATATGCGCAATTGTTCCATCCTGTTCGAATCACATGTTCTCCAGTCCCAATTCGTTCGGTCTGCTGAAGTCGGTATAGCACCGTGACCAGTGACAGAAAGGTACACTAATGCACATCAGAAAAATGCGGTGCTATTATTTTAATGACTGTTGGATAGAGGGATTTTGTAGTCAACGTGCTAAGTCCCTATTTACACTATGCAAGTCTTATTGCTAAGCTGATTAGTTTATTAGCAGAGAGAGACGGGGGGAAAAGAAACGTTGCTGTACCCCTCGTCTCTCTCCCCCTGAAACTAATCAGCTTAACAATAAGACTTGCACAGTGTGATTTGGGACTAACTACTTCAGCCAACGCCACCCTCAATAAATATCTATATAATTAATTGGCGAACATGTTTTTTGTAATCCCTTTTACGCTGGTACCACCGCACCGATTTTAAAAAGATTTATATGGTTTTAAAGGATTTTTTATACAGATGCGCAGAATCTATATTTTATTGAAATCGGTTTAGTATTTTGGGAGCTATATGCGTTTAAAGTTTCTACTACTACATGCACACATATTACACACGCATTTATTAGCTTACAAGTAAAAAAAGAAACAAAACATGAGTGTGTGTGTGTGTTTGAAGTATTTCTCTTGACCTTACAACTGTTTTTCTCTTATTTGTTGTTGTATGAAAGCCATAATACTTAAAGGAAGAGAACTGAATAAATTTATTGAATTAGGTTGGTTGAAGGGATTTTGTTTATGTTTTTTTTAATATCATGTATTATTTAATTATGCTTGCATGTGTATGTAAGTTTGTGTGTAGCTGTGTTTTAATGAATTTTTTTATGACGTTTAGATACATTTTTTTTAAATCTTAAATTATTTACATTTTGATTCTAGAATACGGACGAGTGTGTCGTCCGTTTGGTATATCTAGTAAATAATAAACACGTGTCAGAATCAAAATTAAAAAATCACAATATATATTCAGGTCTATTCGAGAATACGCGCTTCACTTCTTCGTCGTCGAACGTTCACTTTCGACAAGTCGACGTCGACAGATTCTAAAATACGTGCGAAGAAATATCGTTTTCAGTAATCGATATTATGTTATCTCTTATAAAAACATCAACAACATTGAAAACAGCTGACTTGTATGCAGAAAAAGTTGAAAACAAAAAGGTATTTAAGAAGTAATTTAAAGAAATAATTAATAAAAAAACTTAACAGTACAAGTGCTAAGCAACATAGAAAGAAACAATAAACAGTAAAAGTGAAATTAGTTACTTCTTTTATTTGTTTTAAAGACGTGTTTACATCTTGAAGAACTTAAAGGAAACTGAATTGTCTTGTAGAGCCTGGCCGAACGCCATTAAAGCTTAATTAACAGTGATATAAACCATATAAACACTTCGTATCTCTTTTTTTCTTTATTTATTTAAACTTAACGCGCTAAAATTGACGTCGAACGAATACGACATTAATCATGGTGACGAAGTATTTTAGAATACCTCCAAAGTGAAAGAAAACATATGTTTTCTATCACTTATCTCCAACGTAGTATTTTAGAATAGCAAAAAGTGAAAGATGCGCGTATTTGTAGTGAAAGTGACTTCCCGAATAGACCTGGTTGAATGTGTAGCAGTGCCCTATGACTACCGTTTGCATCCCCAAACATAAAAGTTTGATTTATAGCCTGTTTGTACATGATGGCATTTTTTTTTTTTTTTTTTTTTTTTTTTTTTTTTTGTTTTTAGATAGCGACTGTTGACAATTTTTATAACAAAAACTTAACAGCTGTCAATTTATTTAAGTTTTTATATTATTTATATCATGGTTTGTCTAATTAGAAACGTCAAGTTGGGCGATTAAAAAATTGTAGGCGTGTTCAAAAATAAGTGCAATAAAATAAATAAAATAGACAAAAATTCAGCACGAGTTTTTTCCCTTTTCCCTTTTTTCTCCAATTATGAATTTGATTTTTCCATGTTTTCACCAAATGCGGGAATAAACAAAACTCCCCGGGGAAAAAAGTAGGTATTATGAACGCAATTGAACTTGCTTTTTTTTACTAAAAATCTTTCCCTTGCAAAACAGAAAGGAGTTTAAGGTCGGGGCACAATGAATCCGTCATACGTTAAATTCACAGCTAAGTTGAAATACATGGTTTCTTATGAGGCCTGTTACATTCATTACGTACTTGCACTTTTTCTTAGAAAATTTTATATTAAAATTGCCAAAAATATTTTCACATCAGTCGTAAAGCAGCTCTGGCTTGAGGAACATCTCTCGCGTCATCGTAATTATTTCTTAAGTGCGGCCAGGCTTGTGTATGTTGTTTGGCCTTCGAGAGTTTTTCGTCTCGCTCGCACTGGTTGACTGATCTGCCACGGATAACCGTATAATCTTGCGGTTTTTGTGGAATTTCTTTAACAACCACGTTGCTTCTTCCTATGTGAAGGCAAAGGTCGGTTACAGTTAGTCACAAAACCTTTTAAAATACTGTTAATACCATCTTGGGCATATGGTAAATAATCAGTCTGGTATGCGATGGAAATCGATTGGTTTCAAATCGCATAGATTTCAAAAAACAAAATCTTCTAAAATATGACTTATTGATGTTGTTATTGTTTTAGGGGCTTAGAATATTTTATTTGATCTTAAATTCTATTTCACTATAGAGTGAGATTTACATAACACATATTTGGCTATTATTAGTAGTGTTGGTATCTCTACGAAGAGCAAAAGCACATTAAGCTGTTGCAAAAAGGGTAAAAAGCGCAATAAAATACGAAAAAGAGGGTAAAAAAGCACGAAATTATTTTTTTTTTCAAATTTTAATACATTAAGGGCCATTATTACAACTTAAAGATAGTTAAAAGTAGGATTTTATAGGACGTATAAAAAGCTTTCCATTATTGCAAATTGGATTTAACTTACCAGTTAGGATAAACTTGCCTGTAATTTATCACTTTAGGTTAAAGTAAAATTTTGCAAACGATAAGTCTTTTATATATATTATATCTTTTATATATATTAATTAAAACAAAATCTTGATTAATTTAAATAAATAATAAAAAAGTATGTAAAAACCAATAATAAAAAAAAGCCAGGAGGCAAATAATATATTAACATATACACACATACATACATATGTATGTACATACATACAATAGTAGGCGAAGCTTAGGCTTAGATTAAGTTATGTATGTTACCGAAAAATCATTTACACATAAAGAATGCATTAAAAGTGTCACTCTTTTCTTAAGTACTCTTAACTTAAAAGTTTTTGTTTTTGCGATATTCACCTTTATTCCAGTTGTCAACATTGACAGCACGTTAATACGATATGAAAAAATTGGGGGTTGACTACTCGTTGTCTAAAACAACTGACTGCTATTGATAACCTCATGCTTTCAATCGAAATCAGCCCTTAAAATTTAACCACTCTTGTGCGTTGAATACAAATTTACCTAAATTTTGATGTAGACGTGAAAATTTTGATTTACTTTGCACTTACAAATTAACAGCCTTATGAAAATTCTGAAATCGACCCTTAAAATTTAACCAGCCTATAGTATGATTAAATATTTGTTTAAGCTTTAACAAATGCTTAGTGCATACTACTTTCAATCAATTATTATGTAGAGAATTATGTTGTACTTTCCAGTTACTTCCGTTTTTTATTTTGCAAAAAAAATTAAATATTTTAATCACAATTATGAAAAGTTTTCTACATTGTTTTTAACATAGTTTCCGCTATTGTCATTAAAAACAATTTAAGAAGCCTCAGTTAAAAGATGGTGCTATTAGCGCTTAAAAGTATTTTAGTTTTGTAAATTAAAAATATTTTTATTTAACAAAAACGCACCAAAGGCACTGTAAGAAATTGTTAAAAGCACTATAAATACCCGCTTTTTAAAAAAGGGTATTATTAAATGCTTATACTATTGTTTTGCAACATTTATTAATGTGATTTTTACATTTTCGCACTAGTTCCCTTCATAATGTTTGGGGAGAAAACTCTCAACATATTCTCCCTCATATTTAGAATATATACTTTTTCCCGGGGAGATTTTTCTCGCTCACTTTCAGGATACCTACTTTTTTCCCAGGGAAATTTTAATTCATAATAGGAGGAATGAGAAAAGGAAAAAAAAAACTCCCGGTGATTTGCTATTCATAATTGGGCTGATAGTGATTTTGTAGTTGATGGTTGATAAATTATAGTTGATACCTTTTTTCAACCGCCGACATTTCGTAATACCGATTTATCAACTTTGTTTTAAGAATTTCTCTTATCAACCGCACGATGCTGTTCATAATAACCCTGTATGCTATGGCTGCTTTGAAATACGGGGCAAAAGATATTTTGGTTGCTACAAACGTTGCTGGCAGGGTTATTGACATTAAAGATGTATCATTGGTCATTAATAAGGAAACCACAAATATGCCATTGCATGTTTTTTCTTGTGTGACGTATTAATGCGGGGAAAAAATATTTATCCGTTTCAGAACTTTTTATGAATTTTGTCATCGATTTGTTACTACATATTTTTGCATATTTTACCCTTTAAAGCATGTTTTGCATATTTCAGTCTTATATGCATATTTTTAGCATATTTTCGAATTTTCTGAGCATAATTTACGCTTTTCAAAATATGCCCTATATATTGATACTTTTTTTATATTAAATATCATTTATTTATTTATTTATTTATTTCAAAAAAACAGATTGTAATACAAGCCTAAAAGGCCAAAATAAAGTATTACATCAAGGTACTAGTATACTTGAGTAAAATTCAGGTACTCAAACAATTAAGTAATTTAAATAAAAAATACATACGTAAATACAAAGCTAAACGTATTTCGAAAGCACAAGATTCAAATATATGTAATAACAAGAAATAATAATAACTAAAAAAGTAAATTAAAAAGTTAAAAAGTATTTCTATATAAGAAATAGACTTTGTCAGCTCCCCAGCTGAAGATAAATAGAAGATCAAGTATAATAATTGAAAAAGGTAGAAGTAAACGGCCTCTTCGGTAACAAAAATAGGAACATTACGCAATAAATGGTTATGATCCAACATATTTTAGAATAAGCAAAAAAAAAAAAAAAAAAAAAAACATCAAAGAGTTGAAAAAAATTGTAACAATTTTAAACGGAAAACATTGTTAGAATGAGGAAATTCCACCAACGTGCAACCCTAACACGAAAAGACTTTTCAAAATAAGAGGACATAAGTCTAGTTATAAAAAGTTGTGGGTTCCTAGTCGAACGCGAAAACCTAAATGGGTCGAATAGGGCAATGTTCAATGTGAGTAGATGTTGAAGCAACATTGTCAATGTATAAAAGTTTATTTAGATAAGACAGCAACGATTTTTATTTTAAAATCTAGGTAAACTTTTTGTTGTTTATCGCAATAAAAATTATTTATCCAAAATACAGTTCGAAAGTTTTAATTCTGATATCGTGATCTCTTTTTTTTTGTGTTTTTTTTATAAAGAGAAGTAACACTCAGGCAACTAATGCCTACTACTATTACTAGATGTTACCTTCTTTAGGAAAGGGATAGTGATAGAAGACAGGTGGTGAAGGAAGAGATAGAAGAAAGCTTCATTCTTTTACAACTCTGCTTTTGCACGCTTTTTTAATAATGCAGTCTTGCAGCGCCTTCTGGTGTTAAATGAGGCGTATTAAATTTTGAAGCTGTGTTTAGTAGCCATTTTATTGGTTATTTTACTTCGCCGATGATTTTTGCTACACAATTGCGACGAAGGAGGGCGCTCTGATGTTACATTAGGATTAGCATCTGTTGAAGTCGGTATAGTTCAGTGACCAGTGACTATGCCTTCATCACTTGAACTTTCCTACAACAACTGATGCAAAGGGACTCTAATGCACATCAGAAAAATGCGTGGTGTTGTTATTTTAATGATTGTCGGATATAGGGATTGAACCCAGGATCTTCAGTTTTGTAGTCAACGTGCTAACTACTTCAGCCAACGCCACCCTCTTTTGAAGTTGAAGTTAAGTTTTAACGGGAGTATCTAAAAATTCCTTCAGTCAAAATTTGTATGACAATTTGGTTTTAACGTGCTCTTCAAACCCAAATTGTTTTCTTAATACGGCGGTTATTTTTTTTTTTTTTTTGCTAATTATTCCCCCTTATTGTGAATGGCGTCGTCGACGTCACATTAAGACGACACTAAAAATTGTCACTTGTCGACAAAAATTGGCTACTATTAATGCCCCTATCGCGGTTCTCAACTAAATTCAGTTTGGTCGTCTAAGAGTAGACCAAACTTACACACGACCAAACTGTGTTTTAGTGTTATGAACCACAACTGTTTTTTTGGTTGAAATTATCATCGCGTTGCCAACTTAAAATATTTAGTTTGACACGAAAAAAAACAAAGTTTTAGAGAAAGTATTGTTTTTAGTATTTTAGTTCAAAGAAATCATACCAAATGGATACAAATATGTGTAGATATATTTTATGACAACGGAAACGAAGTTGCAATTGTGTCAGAAGATAAATTCGTAATGATTCCAACCTTCTTGAACCACCCAATGCAAGGTAAGGAATAATCAAAATAGGGAACGAATTCTTTAAAAAAAAGTTTTGAATGTTTTTAATTATTCCGGCAGAACAAAGAAACGTTTCGTTATTTGTTGGATCACCAAAAACCATATTTAAAGAAAACTTTGTATGTGCCCGCTATACCGCCGATAATGAAATTTTTAAAAAATGTTATTAAGTCCCAATTTACACTATGCAAGTCTTATTGCTAAGCTGATTAGTTTGTTAGGAGAGATAGACGGGGGAAAAAGAAACGTTTCTGTTCCCCTCGTCTCTCTCTCCCTAAAACTAATCAGCTTAGCAATAAGACTTGCATAGTGTGATTTGGGACTAAGCATAACAAATATTTCTAATTACGATTTTTCCACTTTTTCTGATTTTTATATCGCACCAACCAGTAACTAAAAAAAAACCCAACCACCAGTGCTGCCAGAAAAATTTTGACTCTTGTCCCCAATTTAAAACGTCATGTCCCCAAAAATCCCCATTTCAACAGAAAAATCCTAACTTTTGTCCCCAAAAATATATAATTCATAAAAAACGATTATTAAGTCCTATGCGCTGGGATGCGAAATAAGATTTTCACAAAGTTACAAGAAAAATTGTACTTTTTTTCATAAATTGCAAATATTTAAAAAGTTGAAAGTTTTTCATATTTTCTGGGAATCACTCATACATAGTTTTTTTATGCGAAACACAATAACTAAGATAGAATCGTGCGTAGAACAATTTCACAATCAAAACTTTCAACAGTCATTTTTCTTTTTCAAAAGAAAAAAAATGTTAATTGCCAAAGAGCTTGTTCTGCAGCTGCGAGCATGGTTTTGCCTATGTACAGATCATTAACTTAATACGAAAAGTCGCTAACTCATGTTTTTCATAGTTTACAGGAGGACGAAAAAACTAATTTAAAAAAAAAATGCAATATTGATACAAAATTTTTTTAAACGCAATTTTTATTAAAAACACTTCATATAAGCACATAATATTACGTTTAAAAAAATTTTGTATCATTATTGCATTTTTTTAATTTAGTTTTTTCTATGAAAAACATGAGTTAGGGCCTTTTCGTATTACGTTAACGATATATACAGTATGTCAAGTAATTGTTTTGACATAGTTAAAATCGTTTTAAATTTTGACTTTTATCGTCAATATTTTTTTACTTTTTTGGATTATGAATTTTTTTTTGTAGTAGATTTCATTTTACTTACATTTAAGTGCACAAATAGTCGTAAGTTATAAGCAAAATTAAAAATGAGAGCATAAAAATTACATGAAAACCAAAAAAACTCAAAAATTTCTTTGTCAAGAAAATGTTTTTACATCCTTGTATTATATAGTAAAAAATATAAAAAATTTTAAGGTGTACAAAAATAAATATTTTTTGTGGCCGACATTGGCATCAAACCGGCTTGTAAAACAACTTCTCATGGAAAAAAATTTTCTTTCCCAAATATTCCGCCGAAATTTCTCACTTTCCCCTCGTATTACTGTTCTTAACTCAATTTAGTTCTTAAAATACCATTTCGAAACACCATTTTTCAAATAAACCCATAAATTTTAATAGGGTATAGATCTGGACCTTGAGATGGAGTATCCATTACTTTACCGCAATTGAATAGACACAATGTTCATACCCAAAGTGCCTCATGTTTGAGGTCAATACATTAATAAAAATTTAAAACTTCCATATTTACCAGCAATTAACCCAAACTTACTCGAGCTGTCATCTAAAAAAATACTTCAATATATTTATATTCAAGATATTCTCAATAAAAAAAAATTATGCCACCTTTTACAGCATATACATATATACATGTGTATATATACCCCCAATCCATCAACCACTTTTTCTAATTTTACAGTTGCGTATATGGTTTCACTTTCCAATATTTTTAAAGATTTTTTCTTTGTTACATCCGTCATTCTAATAGAGCAGAAGTTTGGTTTCGTCGCAGAAAATCACATTATCCTAGTAGCCATCAAGCTTGGAAGTATGCGTTATCGCAAAAGGCAATTGTTGTTCTTTATGCTGCAATCTAAGAAGCTGGGATTTCTGACCAGTTCTTAAAGAACAGTCGATTCTTTTGAACACTTGCCTTTGTCTCATGGGAAACTGCTACTGAGCTTTACATCAACACGTTGAAATGATTTTTGGTTGACAGCGCGAGTAAGGTTGGCTTTATGGCTAGTAAATATGCAAGTTTTCAATTTTAATTTTGCTTATAACTTACGATTATTTGTGCACTTAAATGTAAATAAAATGAAATCTACTACAAAAAAAATTCATAATCTAAAAAAGTAAAAAAAAATATTGACGATAAAAGTCAAAATTTACAACGATTTCAACTATGTCAAAACAATTACTTGACATACTGTATGTTCGCGGTATTACCATGATGGTAATATCATCTTCATTATAGAGTATGAATACCAAACTACTCTACGAGATTTTTAAAAACTGAAATGTTACCAGTACTAATATATTATGTCAACATCCACGATTATTTTCCTGACACATGCAAATTGTTAGAGCTCAAAATGAAAAGTCCCCAAATCCCTCCCCACGAAATTCTGTCCCCAAATTAGAGGCGAAATCCCCATTTTGGGGACAAATACCTTAATCTGGTGGCACTGCCAACCACAGACCCAACTACTAAAAAGCAGTTGTGTATACTCAACACTTTTCTCAACCAAACTTACGCAGAGTGGTAAATGACAGTACCAAAACACAGCTGAAAAGTCAACTGTTAATTTAGTGGAGAATCACAATGCAAATTTATCAATCCCAACCAAACTATTTTAAAAGTTGAAAACCGTGATAGGGGCATAACATGCTCCATTATTTTACAAAAAATGTTTTTGTGACTGACTATACCCGAAATATGCCTTCATATAAAAAGTAGCAACGTGGTTTTCAACGAAATTCCACAAAAGAACCGCAGGATTATACGGTTACCCGTGGCAGATAAGTCAACCAGTGCGAGCAAGACGAAAAACTCTCGAAGGCCAAACAACACACAGGCCTAACCGCACTTAAAAAATAATTACGTTAACGCGAGACGCTGTTCTTCAACCCAGAGCTGCTTAACGACTGAAGAATTAAAAATATATTTTAATTTGCAAATAAATCAATTTATTGAGATGTGGCAGAGTTGTTAAAACTGGTTGTGCAATTTCGTTTGTTACTAAAGATGACAGCCAACTGTTCTATGATTTAAATAATGCGTTATGGCATTGTTGTGAATAACTATTATATCAACCAAAAACCTATTTGGTTGGTTACCATTATCAAAAGTAATTTATTTATTTTTTTTGTTATTTTAGTTTCATTTGAATATTTTATTTGTACATTTAACAAAAGTATTTTACAAAACTACCCGTTTTGTTTTCTTTTCCAAAGGCATTTCAATATCTTCCCCTAAAAATCCCTTAAAAATGGATCCATTACATCTAAAATGCGATAGTTATCCGTGTAGACATAACCGAAAAATAAAATTACTTTCGATAATTGCGATTGGTAACAATAAAATTTTTTGGTTTCTATAATAGTTATTTATAAACAACAAAAAAAAAAAAATATTCTCACTTACTATATTGGTTACGATGACCAAAATGATATGGTATGTCTCACGATAATGGTTAATTACAACCATTATTTAAATCAGGGATCCAAATTTAAACTGAAAAAATCACAATAATAGAGAAGTGCTACGTGCACAAGGAATATACCACGATACTCCGTTTCATGGAGGAATTATTGAAATAACTCTCGGCTTTGTCGTGTTCTACAAAGAGGCTGTTAAGAAGAAAGAGAGGGTACAGACTTGCTTGTGCCGGAAAGTTACTTTAATTCTCTTTTAGTATTTCATTCGCTGCTTTAAAACAATGCGAAAATTGAACAGGCAGTTTTAAAAGAGAATTTAAATGAATGGCTTCAAGAAAAATTGATGTGTCTAAAGTTTAGACTCTAAACCATGACTTTTGAGAACGAATAATTCGCAATCTTTTGTTGATTGATTTGCTATTTAAAGTAGAAAATGTATTACCACGATGTGGGTATAATTTTCTTTTTGGGTAAAATTAAAATGCATCTGGAATTTTTTTTTTTATTATTGTAATAAACAAATATTTTTTTTATTGTAAGGTCCCAGCAAAGAATTACACATTACCATCGGATCTACTTGCCATATAATAGGTGCGTTTGAGTACTTTTCCAGTAAAATCCAGTAACTGATTAAATACTGAGTAATTTAAAGAAATTACTCTCAATAAAAAAAGTTTGCATCTAAAAGTACGCGAACGGAAAAATTGTAAAATCCAGTAAAATATATACAACAGCTGATTACCAATTTTGGCGCTAAAAAAATTATACATATGAAATACAAGATAGAATATTTTGTTAAATAATACAAGTAATAGATATGGACATATGTTTTTATTTAAACTTATTTGGCTGGTCCACGATGTCGACAAGAAACTTTCTATAGCTTACTTACATGTATTGAAAACAAAAATAAACTTTCTTATTTTGATTTTGTTTTAAATGTAACTAAGCGATAGAAACTTTCTTGTCGACATCGCGGGTCAGGCCGTTAAAGTTTCTAAGCTTTTTACCCTGAACGTGAGAAGTTATTAGGATGACATATTCAAGACAACGAAAAACTGGGAAAGAATTTTAGAAAAGTACACAAAGTAAATTTTTTAAAATGTTTCATACGGCAAACCAGGAACCATCGACCTGACGATATGTATTAACAAAAATTTCAATATAATAATCTATTAACTTTATTCACGTTTAAAAACAATCGGTTATATTCTGAATTAAATGTGAAATTAAATCGTTTGGAAATGCAATAGCATTGTTACCCTGCAGTCAGACTGGGGCCAGTACATTGTACCAGTAAATTTCTGGTTGGTATGTCTCCATGTTCCCATAGGAACTATGAATTCACTATCTAGTCAATTGTTTTAGTATTACTAGTAGAATTTCAGTGACAAGCACATGCTAAATGTCTATAGCACAAAGTATTATATGGGGAATAATTGTAGAGTAGTACTGGTGACAAAGTCAAAAGCGACTCAGTACATTTTCACCATCGACATTTCCTTCAGGGTTATTATAAATACATACGTATGTACATACATACATATGTGCATACGTACATATTTGCAACAATTCTATGGAAATTCCGCACGTTTTAATTTCACGTCGAATACATAACATACCCGAATATTTTTGTAGCATCAAACTTAAATAAATGTTATAATGCTTATAACTTAATACATTTGTTTTTTGTTATTTTAAAAATTTCATCAAAAATAATAAATTTTGCTTTCCCTTTGCTTTTGTTTGTTTATATTTAAAAACATATGGTTTTGTTTAACTGGATTTTACTGGCAAAAATTTGTCCAGTAAAAACTTGCATTTACTCAGTAAATGAACTGTCATTTTTCTCTCTCAATTCGCCCTCTCATTAACTGGATTTTGTGTACTCGAACGCAGGGCTGTCAGATATGGCGATTTCTCGCCAAATGTGGCGATGTTTCAACTTTTTTGGCGTCCAAATTTATGGTTTGGCGACATGGCGATTTTTCTGGCGACAAATAAATATGTTGGCGATTATTATAGCTATTTTTTTTTAACAAAATTGAACTTCAAAATTTTTCTAATTCAGGAAAATTAGTTTGTGGAAGGAGTAGTTCCAAAAAAAATCCTACCAAAACTCGTCTGCAAGGAGTTAAAGCAACTTGATTTTGATGATCTTTCTATATTAATTATAGTTCATAATGAATTTTTGTATTTGGATGGAGAAAAATTTACAAGAAATAGTTTTTGGCGATTTTATTTCTAATTTTGGCGATTTTCTGATAAATTTTGACACGATAATTTTATAAAAATTTCTATTAAAAAACTGTTATATCGAAACAAATTTATTATCAAATATTTACTAAGAAAAACTGCATAAAACTCTTTTTTGGCGACTTTTGGCGATTTTTAAAATCAATTTGGCGAAATAGGTGGGAAAAAATCTGACAACCCTGCTCGAACGCAATCCAGTAAAAAATAGTAAAAATTTGTACAAATTTTTGAGTTCTCAAACGCACTTAATGACTTACTTTTCTGATTGCCAAATTTCATTACTCGGTTACAAATCATATTACATAAAACTTAAAAAAATGCTATACAAGTTGATAAATAAAGAGAATGATTTTTTTAGATTAATGCGTGAACAAGTTGTCAAATAAAAAAAGTAATCGATTTTTTTAGTCTCACACCTTGTTAAAATCATTAAGTTGGTAATTCAGTAGGGAAGAGCTTCCACCAAAAATGCTTAATTCCAAACTCGATTACCTTTTTTTTATTTTTTTTTTTTGCTGGGGTTATTTCTACTACAATATGAAAGAGAGTGAGCGAGGAATACAAAATATATAAATACATACATATATCTTTTTCAACGCTTTTCCACATATTCAAGAATTGCTTTCACAAAAATTGCAAGTCTGGAGCGGGATCAAGCAAATGACTGAAAAGCCAATCGTGTTGTTTGCGTTCTTTGTCTATGCAAAAGTATTTGCTTTAGTTGAAGTACAAAACGGATAATCTTTTTTAATTTCTTGATTGCAAGAAACGTTTGCCAAATGAATAATGCACTGATCCTCATGCAGTAATTAAAATTGGCATTCAATTTATTTCTCCCAATTATTTTTTATTACTTAATTTTTCGTTTCGAAAAACAGTGCCTAGTACTTTCTGCAATGACTGTTAGATTTTTTGACCAGAAAAAAATTCATCCAGTGCAATATGGCATGAACTTTTTTTAGTGTTTCTTTGATAGTTTTTGTCTACTTATACAAAATATAAATTTAATTTTAGCTACTGTTAAGTTCAAAAACTAATTTCAATTAATTAAATCCAACCTCATCCAATATACGAGGCTCAAAATTGATGTTGTCCACATCAAAAAAAAAAGTGAAAATTGATTTTTTTTACCCTTAGGTCCCTTTCTCTATGCGCTGTCACATATGTTGTCGGCCAAGTATGACCATCAATTTAAATCAAATTAGGTTTCAACACCTCGTAATTGACGTACCTACAAAAGCAATACCAACAAGTGGAAAACAACAAAATAAATTTTCACTATTCAAATTTATGTACATAAATAAGTTAAAAACATTGTCTTACTTTATTTTAGACCAACATGCTATAGGGTGACTTTTAGACGGCTTATAAATGCGTAGGAACTAAAAACACAAAAACAAAAACTGAAAAGGCAAAGTTTTATTAAAAATAATAATTATAATAACAATAATAATAATAATAATAATAATAATAATACAAGCAAAATAAGGCTCATTTCAAAATAAATTGTATAATAAAGAATATATACTTAAATATATTTGTAAAAACCCAAAAAAACAATTTATCAAAAATGAATTATTTATTATCATAGTCACATATGTATGTACAATATATTTTTATTTTATTTTTCTTATTTATTGAATCGTGTTTTGGTATCCTGCGTTTCAATTCCAATTGTAATTTATGCCCGTCGTGAGTTTTGAATTATTAAAAAAAGAGGAACTAATCAAAACTCATTTAATAAATTTATGTTTATAAATAAAAGCATATAACAAGCATATTAAAAAATAATACAGAAATATATATACTTATTTATTAAAAAAAAGCACTAAATGAAAAAACTGATAATAAAAATTGATAAAAGTTAGTAACACATAGACAAACAAAAAATCATCTTAATCCCACAAAAGAACACTAATGTGCCCATTGTCGTTCTCAACTGAACTCAGTTGGTTCGTCTGAGAGTCAACCGAACTTCACATAACCAAATTATTTTTTAGTATTTTAAATCACAAATTGCAAATTGTTGTACCATAATAACGTCGGTTGGTTACTGATTTTCCGCACAGTATATTAAGAATACAATTATTACTGCGGCAAACCAGTAACCACCCGACGATAAGACAACCACAAAATCAAAAGTTGTTAAGTTGTTAATGGCAATACATTGGTAAAGTTGCGTTTGCTGTCAGACAACCAAACTGAGTTCAGTTGAGAACCACAATAGGGGCACAATTAAAGCAAATTGGCATTATACTTGATTGCAATTATTTTTGTAGCTTAAACACTTTTTAGTTTATAATATAAATTCAAACTCAAGGCTGATGCCGTTTCCCAGAGAGAAAAGCAAATTGAATTACTTTGAAATGGCTTTGCGTCATAATGTGGCAAATTTGGTTTATAAAAATAACCGAAACCGGTATGCTTGTACACCAAATTTGACGCAGGATGACAAACTAAAGAAAACCCTGTCGGAAGAAAAATACGCCACAAAAATTAATTACAACTGGGGGTTATTATGTAATTCGATTCGAAGCGGAAACTGTTCGAATTTGTATGTTATTAACATTACAATTAGAACACATTTCCGTTCGATTCGGATTACATAATAAACCCCTGCGGATGCAAAGTTTTTTTATAAGCATGTATTTTGTTTATCCATATCGTTGGCTTAGTCGGCAAATATGCTAATTCCACTTTTTATGCAAAGTGAGTTTTTAAGGTAGAACGCTAGTGATCACTTCCAAAAATTAAAATATCGTTATGTTGTTTTCTCTTGCCGTTATTCAGTGGGAAGCAAATATGCTAAGCCCAGAAAAAATTACAAAACACCTGTTAAGACCAAGGGAAAACAATTTGAATGTAGTGTACTTGCATTTACTTCCCTATCGGAAATTGGGCTAGCTTTAAACTAACTTTAAGCTAACTATTTCGCAAAATGTACTGACTGACTGACACTTAGATTACTTTGCAATGTAACCAACTGACTATTTTAACATTACGATGTTCCAGGCGGTAGTCAATTGTCTCACTATGCACTACTTGAAGCTAACTTAAAGTTGACTTTTTTAAATCACCTGGTAGTCAGTAAATTAAAAAAAATTTCTGGGGCTCGAACATGTAACATCACACGTTGTGTACTCAACGCACTACCACTCGGCTAAGCTGCCATCTAAAATAACAACAGCAAAATGTTGATATAAAACTGAAATGAGTTTTAAAGTAGCTGATAATAATAAATTTGTTGCCTCTCATTACGTACTCAACTTAAGAATTAATATTGGGTTTGTTTTGGATGACATTGCAGTTAGCTTTTACTCAGTCTAAGAAAAGTTAACTATAAGTTAACTATTTTTGTAGTCAACTACACATTCTCCGACAGGGTTAACACATAACTTTTTTGTGTTAATTTAAATTTTAGAGCCCCCAAACGTGACTGAGCGCTTTTGTGCATTTGTATGTTCTTTCTGCTTTTTATGTTTGTTTGTTGTTCTTTTTGCAGTGCAATTCTTTCTGCTTTTACTTGTGTGTATTTGGTGTTTTTCTTTTATACGATCAATGCTGAACTGAATGACTCGCTTTGTTTGGCCATAGCAACAACAACGAAACAGCCAACAACATCACACATACTTTTTCCGAAGTAGCTGACGTACAGCAACGAAACAGCCAAACACACAACATCACACATACTTTGTACGAAGTAGCTGACGTATATTTGCCAACTAATGCTAGGAACACAACTGGGACGAACGACGAATTATTCGGTGCGAACTTTCGTCATAAAAAATAAAACACATTTGTTCATATGAAAATGAACACAACACCGCCGTAGAACGAAATTCGTGGTGCGTGACGAACTGTGAGATAGATTTATTTCTATTTTGTACGCTGACGAACGACGAAAAAAACAATTTTCTCTCACTCTTTTTACATACACAATAAACAGTGTGACCAGATTTTAAAATAAAATTAAGCTAAATCATGTATGTCTTTAATATATTTTTAGAGAATACGCAATTTGGATTAAAAGAGGCTAAAAAAGCTAAAAACCCTTTTTAAAAAAGCTAAAAAAAAGAAGCTAAGAGCTTAATAAAAATTTTAAAGCTAAATCCATAAGAAATAAGCTAAATTTAGTCCATAATTACTAATATGGTCACACTGACAATAACCAACTTTATCAATTATAAGAGATAAATTCGTCGTTATTGTGCTTCACACGACGAATTTACGCAGCGAATTCTTATCGACGAATTCGTCGACATGGACGAAATTCGTCGTTCGTCCCAATCGTATTCCTAGCATAAGCCAACGATATGTATTTTAAAATTTTTAGAGTACGGAATGTGAAATACTCACATAATACTCACTCACTAATTTATTTTTTTATATATTAAATATTATTATTATTGACAGTAATAATAAAAATTTTAAGTTGCAATAATACAAAGATGCTTATCGGGCAGACAAAATCCTACCTTTAACTAAAGCAAGTTGTGAAAATGGCCCTAAGAGCCTATTTCACCAATTCTATTTAAATATCAATTCCAGTGATGCCAACTTTTTTGGCTCTAAAAGCACATCAGAATTTTAAAAAAGCACTAAAAGCGTAATTTTGAAATCTACAAAGCGTAAAAAGCACTAACGTGAAAAACGAGTGAGATTACAAAATGTTTTCTAAGCTATTCTCTATTTCGGCAATATTATCAACATTTTTAATGAACTATATCAGACGAAAAAGGTGTGCTTTACCCTAAACAAATAAATACACCAAGTTTTTATCAAAGTAATTTTAAGAAATACGCAAATTTCTTAAAAGCACTACTTAGTGCTTTTTCTTAGTTTGGCACTAACGCTCAAAATTTGGCGTTTTGAGTCTTCAAAAAGCACTAAATATAGTGCCAAAAGCACCAAGTTGGCATCGCTGATCAATTCATATATTGATATTTAAATATGTCGTTAAGCAGCTCTGGGTTGGGGAACATATCTCGCGTCATCGTAATTTTTTTCTTAAGTGCGGTCAGGCTTGTGTCTGTTGTTTGGCCTTCGAGAGCTTTTCGTCTCGCTCTCGCAATGGTTGACTGATCTGCCACGGATAACCGTATAATCTTGCGGTTTTTTGTGGAATTTCTTTAACAACCACGTTGTTACTTCCTATGTGAAAGCATAGGTCGTGTACAGTCAGTCACAAACCCTTTTAAAATACTGTTAATACCATCTTGCGCATATGGTCTAGTTACTCCGCCCATATTTGTGCAACATCATATTATACAAATTTACTTTGTATAATATGTATAAATAAATAAATAAATAAATATGTAAGTTGGTGCAATAGACCCTAATATAGAGAACGTTCAAATCAAAGCGAATTCATATTAGGTGGTCTCAACCGCTTATAATTTATAAATTATTTTGAAATTCAAAGTTTTAATTTTCGAAAGCGAGTCCAGGCGTATCCAACTAGGTGGTAGCGCTATTTCATCTGATAATTTTTTGTTCCATTTGTTTTGTATCTGATAAATGTGTAGCATGAGAGGAGTCTGCCTTATATGAATATGCTTTGGCTTATATTGTATGTACACTGAAAAAAGTCCTTGCAACATTTCGTAAAATAATTGAAGCTTTTGTAAATATTAGGAAATAAATTTTAAACAAAAATTTTATAATTTTACGCAAGTAACGAACAAATTTCATCTACTTTTTTTATTTGTTAAATATGATTTTTAAATGTGTACAAACAAAAAATATATATCTCAAAAATGTGTTTTTGGAGTTAGTAATGCAGAAAAACTCGTTATCGAGTATGTTCTGCATTCTACGTGAAATTAAAAGAAGTGAAATGCATATCATTGGTGTTATAATAACATATTTCCAACAACAATTTTATGGCAATTCCACTTCTTTTAATTTCACGTGAAATGCAGAACATAGCCGTATATCTTATATAATTTTGCGTAAAAATTTTATATAAAAGCCTTGCACACGCACTTCTTGAAAAAATAAATTATTCTCTTATTATTATCTTCACTGACTTGTATGTAAATTAAAAACATAAAAATATCTTCTGCAAAACTAGCTTTTTAAAGTTATGCATCTGTTGCAATAAATGAGCGATATGTATTGTATGTTTCTGCATATACTGCGAATCACTTAAATAAAGAATGTAGTTTATCAATTTTGAACGAATAGTTTTCTGACGAAACAAAATTAATGTCCTGTTTCACAATAACGAAATAAAACTGAAACGAAACTTTCGACTGAAAATTTATATTGAAAACAAGAATAAAATATGAAAATTTGTTTTTGTTTTCAATATAAATTGTAAGTCGAAAGTTTCGCTTCGTTATTATGAAACAGGCCATAAATATCGATGGGTCGGGTGGATGGAATTCGAAATGAAGAAAATGAGTGGGGCATCATACGATTTAAACACTTATTTAGGCCCATAACGTGGACCTACCAGCACGAAAATGCTCCAGCTCACACTAGCAAAGCTGTAAATCAGTGAACTCGTTAGCAACCCAGCAAAAAATTCTCGACACTTAGAAGCACTAAAAGCTGTTAGAAGCAATACATTGCATCTCTAGAAGCACTAACGTAAGCGAGACTGTACACAATTATATATGTATGTGTATAGTACAGGGTACACGTTTGGTGGATGATATATTGCTATTGCTTCTAAGTGGCTCATCGCGAATAAAAATCATGCATTATAAAAGCGCAATTGCAAGAGATTCCGTTTCATCATCTGCCTTACAAAAATGCTTCCAGCAAGCAAAAATTTTTGCTAGGAAGGTGTAGAACTTCTAGATTGGTCTCCGTGTAGTCCTGATCTTAACATAAAAATTAAAAATATCTTGGTGTGTGAGAAAGAAATAAATAATAAATTTAATTTATTTAATTTTTATGACTACGTTTTTTAAATGGAAAAACTCCTTATTCAAGTGATGTAAATAAAAGAAGCACATTAAAAATTTTCAGCAAATTAATTAATAATATGGAGTGTAAGTTCTGAAATTTTGTAATCCAATATATGATTTACAGAATATATTTATTCAAAACTGATAAAATTAAATTCCTTATTTTCATGATTCGCAGTGTGTATGCATATGTATATTATTTTCCTAACTTGAAATTTTCCCCAAGTGTACATGCAAATGTATATGTACATATTAGGTTTTATCCCGTACTTTTTGGCCAAAGTTCGGTGAAATAAGAATAAACTATAATTTCTCTCAATAATACAAAAAATTAACAAAAGTAAGGGAACAGAGAAACCAAAAATTTTACCAAAAGCTAACGCACAAGTAAAATACATACTTATGTACATAATACATATGCCTTGTATTGACAATTTTCTTTGAGACCCCTACGAAAAGTCACACACATTTACATTAAGCCTTTTTTACTCGTGCCTTTTTGGCATTTATATACACGTTTAATGCTGAGAATACGAAAGAGGACAAGAGAAATGTCATAAATCCCCCCAAATTTTCATTTCGTGCCTTTTGTTCTACACCGCAAGCTTCTCACCAATAAACTAAAAAAGCCTGCCTGCACAGGCAAGCACAAAAGGCATAGTGTAAATTGAGTCTTACATACATGCTGTTGCATATCTAGAAGGTTTTGTTTCTTACATTTTGAAATTATAACAGTCAAATAAATATTTTAAATTAGCAACTTTTTTCCCTTCTGTTCTATCACTCCCACTATAAGCACGGATAATTATTTGGCCAGTTCGAAGAACTATTTCGCCACCACCAATTCACACGTGTTGTCGTGTTACAATTTTGCTCTTATTTCCTTGTACGCATTTATCCACCATTTCCTGGCGGAAAAATTCAGTAATAGATGTGTGTCATTATTATATCGTGTTTTCTCATTCAAAAATGGCATGTGAGTCGTCGTAGACTTCCCCTCAGTGATCGCATAAGTCGGAATTACACACTTTCATTTTTGCAAGGGTTGCTTTGCCGAATGAGTATCCGCGCACGAGTCTGTTTATTGTCTTCACCCCATTAGGTTGCAGCCCATTGCTCCCCTTGAAGCACGAGACACCTCGCCTCGCGTGAGGATGTATCGCCACGTAATTTCGGCACGTAGTTGTACTTATGTTTTCATACTCTGTAGACCATTCACTCCAGAGTTTTCCCTCGGTTTCGCATATTGCATTTTTGATCCAGTGCTTCTCTCTGATCTTGTGCTTCTTCCGCAGCCCTGTTTGCCATTTCGTTGCCAAATGTGTCTGAGTGTCCCGGAATGTAATGAATCGCTATTTCGGTGAAAACTCAGCTTCTCTAATCCTTTTGTGTATTCTTTTGATCATGTAGTTATTAATTGTAATTCACTGATCTTTTCTAGCGACATTGCGTTTATTACCTCTGTGTTAGTTTCGGCCTTTTATACGTCATTAAAGACGTTAGAAAGTTAGAGGAATATTTTCGTGTCCGTCGATATTTACTATGTTTATCATTTGTTTGTACTTTTGGTAAATTCTAACGTAACTCGTTCTAGGGTTATAATCTGTCTTAAGAATTGTATATGTGACAGGTAAGCCAAAAGCAAAGCATTTGGTAAATTCCCATGTCGTAGATAATTCCACACGATATTTTGCAGGCAGTTCTGATGCCATTTGGTATACTTCTAAGGTTGCTGTTGATATTCGATGACATTATTTTTAGTGCTGGTTTTCCGATATTGGCAAAGGAGAACGCTGTTTATTCTATGTTCGTTCTTGTGAAAGTTCTGTAAATCTTTAGACTTCTTATTGGTTGCACGCCATAAGTACATCCGCATAATATTTCTATAAACCCACAGGTTCGTGTAAAGTTTAATCATTATGTGTCCTCGTATATTGTGTATCCATTATATTAGTGAGAGTTCACACCTATATTGTACATCTCGTCTCGTAGTATGTCGATGTTTACCAGATCGTAGGCCCTCTCTAGGTTCACACAGGCACCCCTATCTCTATGGTAATACATTTTCTTAATCAGGTCGTTTTTGCATAGCATCTTTTTGGTAGAAGGTTTTAGATTCCATGAAGGAAGCCAGTTCTTCTTTTATCAGCCTTTCCTTCAGCTTCAAAAGTGTTGGAAGTAGACATATGGGTCTGTAATTTGCAATGTTGCTCAGGTCCTTTCCTCATGGATGGGGTGTAATTTTATCAGCCTCCAATCGCTTGGTATGGTATCATCATTCCACAGTCCTATCAGTATTCTGAAGGCTGTGTGATTTTCCCTTTTCGTCAGTTTCCTCAGCATCCTCAGTATGAAATTCCCTCTTCGCCCTTGGCGGATCTGCGATTACGTGTGTTTAGCAGTTCCAAGAAATCCTGTGTATTGAATTCTGGTCTGTACTCGCTGACATAAAGTGGTATAAATGGGTGAACGGCTGTCACCATGAAGTCCAAGTACTATGCTTTTTGAATCTCGTCTCAAGAGTTCCTAGCGTCTTTGACGCAGTTAGATTTCTTAATTTTAGCCAGTGTAGCCCACATTTCGGATACCGATTCCGGCATTGAGAAGGATTCTAAAGCTCTGCTGAAATTTTCACACTCGCTTCTTTAGCACTTTCTCCGCTATCCGACCATATCATTAAATTTTCCTGTGTCTTTGATGAGATTGTATCTCAGAATGGCCGCTTTTCGCAGTCGAAAGAGTCTGCTAGTCTCTTCTAACCACCAATTCTTTTATATTCGTCTCAATTTTGCGTTGACCCAGACAGTTCTGCTTTTGATCAGTCCGTTCATGTTATAAAATTCATTTATGTTTTTCTCTGCGTTCACGCCAAAGTACAGGGTCAACTTGACGGGGTCGATTCTATATGTAATTGTCTCTCTACGTTCGATTGAGTTCTCTATGATTATCGGTGGATGATTGCTGTGTGTGATATTACCCCTTACTACGCTCCAGTCGAAGTTAGTACGGTTGTCGTTATGTAGTGTCAGATGTCCAGCGAAACTCCTCTCGTATTGGAAACCTGTCGGCCCCCAGAACGGCGATTTGGCTTTGAAGTCACCACATGCAAGAGTTGGTAGTGTAATTCCATTACAAATACCCAAAATTCGCCACAATTCGATGTGAAATATACCATTATCAAAGTACACACACACTACGACTATATTGACCTTGAGATTTATAGTTTGTATCATAACTATTTATAGCAAACTGTTTATGTCAATGATCTTGAATTTTATATCCTTGCGTAGGTAGAAACCCACGCCGCCATATCCATTTCCTCTGAATTTGCCGAAATAGTTGAAATTTAAAGGACTGGTACACGCGTTGTCTTGTACCCAGGTCTCGTAAATGCAAGCGATATCTATCCTGTTTTGTTCGAGAAAAATCTCGAGCAATTCCTTATTGCTAACTTTTTTGAGGCTTTGTACGTTGTACTGTAGCAGTCTCATTTTGCATACTTGTTTCCTAGTAAACTGATTCAATCCGGATTCTTGGGTCACTGGCATACTTCCATAGTGTTCCTTCGTATCATCCCTTAATCTGTCTAGTCCTTTCATCATCATCTGTCTTGTCCTAAGTGACTTACCATTAAATCGTTGAGTTTTGTTCTTGTCAATTGCAAGGCTCTCTCGGTCTCATTTGCTTTAATCAAATATAGGGATTCATCCTCCCATTTTTTACCTTCTCTGTACCATTGTTTAATCTTACCGCCTCAGAGGTTCTGTAGGGGTTAAATACCTGACCATTGTTCTTTGAGTTGTTTGTACTGTATTGCCTCAGTACCTTGTTTGCGTTCTTTCAGCGTTTTTTTTTTGTTTCGTGTAGATACCCGGCTGATTCCGAGATATTATTTATCGTGGGTGTTTTATTTGATTTTGAAGCCCCATGTTCGTTGTCGTCCAATAGATCATATCTATTGGAAAATAACGAGCTGTATTTATTTTTTTTCCTCTTTGAAGGACAAGTTTTCTACTATCATTGATCTTTTGATGGCATATGCTTTCTGAAGGGTGGGGCAGTTTTTGGATGTAATCAGGTGTTCTTCTTTGTAATTCGTGTAGGCAATTTCCCTCATGTGCGAATGACTGCTTGCAATGTTGTGCGAAGTTGTTAAATCGGTAGCATTTGTACTCTCGCTGGTGATCTACAGGGCCTTAGAAATTACTTTAACCCTTCCTGTGGCTATTCTCCCATTTTCCCCATGGCGCTTTTCCATTCTTATACATTTTAGCATCGGTACTCCTGATCTGGCTGTATTGGCAAACCCTGGGAATGTCAAATACAATTCCTACTTTCGATACGAAATGGGCCGCACCTCTGGTCCTTTTGTCACTCACGAATTAGTTTGTCGACCTGTAGTTGTCAAATGTATTCTTGCACCGACCAAATCTAACTGTGATAACCTCCACTACATTTTTAACTTCCAACTTATTTATAATTCGGCCCAGGGATAACGCGTTGATAGGTTTTCTACTCCCTCTGTACACTGGCATCGGTAGATCACTGTCGTAAATAAAGCTGTCCGCGGCCCCGTTTTTACTCATTGTTGCTGAGCGTATTAAATCGTTAGATGTTGTTGTGACTGTACATGTTTGTTTGTTGGTGCAGTTGATTCTGTTAAATCTACCAACTCTTTTGCTGTGTCGTTCACCGTTGTCATGTTCTCTATAATACTTCTACTTTCACACATACCGAAAAAAAACCGCTGTGTCATTTGCTGTCTTAGTATGTGTGATGAGCTGTTGTTGTTATTGTTGTTTCTTATTGTTTTCCACTGATCTGGTTATTGCGCCCTCCTTTGCCTGTTTCGGTCTTGCTCCATTCTTCGTGTATGCATACTCTGCATGTCTCTTCTACGCCTTACCCTATCTGGCCAAGACTTGTCTGGATCCGGCTCCTCTATTCTGTTTTTCAGTTCCTTAGGAGAAATCAAAAGTTTCTCATTTACTATATTTAAAAACTATTATTTTCAGTTCTTTTTTCAGCTATATTTTAAATTTTTTATTCTATATTCTTTCTTATTTCTTATGTTTTATTGCCTCAATTATAGCAAATGCAAAAACTCATAAGTATTGGTGGTTGTTTTTTGCACACTAGCCAAATAAAAACTCTATTGCTTCTAAAATACGACTGACGCTGTCAGATGCCTAAATACGAATGGTTAGTCATTTTTGAGTTTGATTTTTGGGCATCGACAAAAACACTTCAACATTAAAATAACTTGCCGACCCCTGGTCTGGGGTGTAATCATAGTATTAGAAATATTTTGAAGGTGAGAATAATTAATACTGTGCATCATTGTCGCTCTGCAAAACTGGAAATGATCTTTTCAATAAATTTTTTTATAACAGCCCCAAAACTTTTGCAGTATTTTGACTATTTCTTAACAGGGCATTTACAGCTGCATAAAATTTGTCATATTTTAATTGAAATCTTTACGAAAATCTATACCGTTTAAAAAAAACATTTTGACAATTTTCAAGATTTTTTATCCAAAACAAAACCCATTAACCGAAAAATTTCCAAAACTACAACCAAACAACTGCAATGTAGCTAATTCACACACCTTTTTAATCTTTTATATAAATATGTTGTACAGGGTAGTAAAAGTAATATAAATATATTAGATTTTGAGTAGATTGCCTACAAATCTACTCACAAACTAGATTTTGTTTTGTATGGGAAACCAAGCAAAAAGCAGTTAGATTTAGCTCGAAATCTCGTAAGTACTAGATTTCGGGATAATGTGAATGCATCATAAGATAATTATGAATTTTCAAAAAATAAACAAACATTGGGACAAATGCAAATTCAAATCTATTCTTCAAGTTTTTCTATGCATTACGTATGTACATCTGTATGTGTGGACATAAATTTGCACAACTTTCAAACTAAGGGATATCCCATTTCGAAACTTCTACAATATAATAATGAAGTTGGTCCATTTGTGTTTTAGAAAACGTATGCTTCAAATCAAGTCAAGTTAATTAAAAAAAATTATTTTCACTGAAACTGTTCTAAAAACTTTTTATTTTCACCACAAAGTATACAGAGGTATCACCAGATATAAGATAATTATGTTTTCGGGCTGTATCGCTCACTCAGTACACGTGTCTTCTTTAATCCTTCTTTCGTAGTGGCATTGATTAACGTATTTTTATTTTCCTCTTTGTGTTTATCGTTTATTGAGTGATTTTGGTAAGTATGTAAAATGCTTTTTATACACACACCATTTTGACCATTTCAAAACAAATACATATTAGAGAATTTTTTTTTTTACTGTCAATCTTTTTTCATATTTCTTTCTTTTTATTTAACGCAATAAATTATTTCATTTATTTTTATCGAAATTTTCGCATGTTAATTTTTTCTTGTTTGTTTCTTGTACATATTTCTGTTTTTTACTTTCATTATTTTGTTAAGAAATCTGTGTTAGAACTGATTCCAGCTTTTTCCACGAGTCATTCGCACTTTTTCCAATGAAAAATCTTGACAATAGCGTTCACTACTACTGTCAAAATAATTCGTTCTCAGCATTGCGGACGCACAAATCTACAAGTGCACACTTCAAAACTTATCCGAGTAGAAGTTCTCTCTTTCCGATTTTCTAAACTCGTGATCATGTTATCGTTATAACCGTAGATAGGGTCTACACCTAACATAATATGTAAGATAAGAGCGTCAAATTCAATCGCAGAGCGAATCATGTTACGTGTAGACTTCAAATTAGTGTTATCTCAATCTTATAAGATTTTTTATAAGAGCGTTGTTATAAGAAATCCTATAACAACAATCCTATGAGATGAAGTGTCAAAAACACACATATTTGAAAGTAAATTAGTATGCATGTGTGAGTGTTTATTAAAATAAATGAAAAACAATGATTTGGACAACATTTCTGGGATTTTATATGTTTAAATGTGCTTAATTGATTCATAAATTAAATTTTGTGTGAAAATGCGAAAATAAAATAACTAATTATACAAAAATAAAACATGTTAACTCGATGAGAATTTGCATTAAATGAAATGTTATAAGAAAACTGAAATTACGTGTTCCTGTTGTATGAGATGAAGAGAAATATCGGCATTTTATTTTTGTTATTCTGCCGACGTTCTCTCAAATATTATGTCAGAGTTAATCGCAGTTGTAGACGCTATGTTATGGTAGGTATAGACTTTACGGCATGTTTGTGCAACCAGTCAGATTGCTTTGTTGGTCACATAGTGTATAGGGCTTGTTTATGGTTTCGTTAGAAGTTGCATTCAAAGTTTCAAAAATATCATAATGTTTTGATGTTTATAGGTTACATTGATTATTGCATTATAGGTTGCAGTGTATGTGTCAAAATATGCAACTCATAATACATGGTAATATGGTAGAACACATTGCAAAGTGTGTAGCTACTATAATGGATGTGCAAATTTTCATAAAATTCGATTAGGCAGAACTAATTGGAATATTATCTTATATTTTAGTTAGTGGCAGTGTATGCGCTTATTAGTTGAAATGAGTGTGGAACGAAAGAGCTCAAGGTGTGTGCCAACTTTTGTATAAACTGGCTAATTATATGTATTATTATTTATTTATTTTATTAGTATTACATTAAATTTTAATTGACGTGTATCTTTCCACTCTTTCAAACACGAAATTGTTTGGGAATAAGTTATAGCTATACCCTCCCGGACCAAATATTTTTTAGTGCATTATTAATGCATACCGTGCACATATGCTGAAAACTTTTGATTTTTATTTTATTTTAAAAATTGCACTAGCAGCAAAGGAGCATAGCCACAAATCTAGGGTATCCCACAATCTCCGATAATGTCAGCAAAAATAATTAATATGACATCACAATATTTTTTGAAGCAGTGAAAATTGATAGCTTTATTCCTCCAATTAACAGATTAAGTGACAGCAAAACAAGTTTATTATGAATTCAAAACATCTAGTGATGCAGCAGCAATTGAACGATTCATTTCCCTGTGCCTCGTTTCTGTATTGAATGTGAGAAGTTTTCGAGTCGAGAAAATTGTTATCATCCTGTGAAACACAGGGTGAGTAAGAAAAAAACTGTATTTATTGATATTTTTTGTAAGTTTGTATGAGTTTTTATGTGAGTAACCCTGTGTAAAATAGGACAACTAATATAATTATTTAATATATCTCGATGCGAGAACTTCTCACAAGTTATAGAAACGTGGTACTGGTAAAACTTTTAAGTCGATCGTCTCATTCTAAAGCTGCCGCAAGTTTAACGAGCTTGCAGCATTGACGAACGTACCGATATAAACACAGAATAAGTCCTGATTTACACTATGCAAGTCTTATTGCTAAGCTGATTAGTTTGTTGGGAAAGAGAGACGAAGAGAAAAGAAACTTTTCTGGTCCCCTCGTCTCTCTCAATCAAACTAATCATCTTAGCAATAAGACTTGTAAAGTGTAAATTAGGACTAACTTCTAGTCTATGGATATAAAGACGGGTGGTTTCCTAGGTATGAATTCCTGGTATGGTATGCGGTTACCTGGTATGAATTTGCCTGGTTATTGTTTTAACATTATTACAATATTCGACAAGAATTAAAAAAAAAAAATTTAACCTAACAAAAATAACAAAAAATATTCGAATAATTATTATTAATCAGAAATAATTTTTAGTCAGGCTTAAGTTCAGTAATTTCAATTCTTTTATTGAATGAAATATTTTTATTAATTAATGTGAGTTTCTAAAGAAGAGAAGAAAATTAAATTAGACTTTTTTAAGCTGGGGGAAATACCGAAATTTTTCTGTGCAGCAACGCACTTCATCAGCACCCTAGTCTATCTACTTGGGTAGAGGTAGTCTATCATTCAATAAAAGAATTAAAATTACTGAACTTAAGCCTGACTAAAAATTATTTCTGATTAAAAATTCACTATAGTTCAATTAAAATCTAAAAATGTCTTACTTAATTCATCATGGGCACGTGACAAAAATATGTTCACTTGGCAATCACTGTTCACTTGGCAATCACAAATGTTGGAAAGTCAAATCAACTGTGAAAAGCAAAAACAAAGTAACATAATATCCACTACTATAATACTTACATGTATGTACCGACGGTACATCGAATAAGTAAAAAAATAATTAATGTGATGATCGTAAAAGATAAGCAAGAATAGTTAGTTAAACATACGTGGGTAGAGTAATATAACTTCGTGCTAACCTAAATAGAAAAAAGAAAATATGGAAAAACAGGGGAGATAGTGATGCTTACATATGTATTTACCAAAGGTAAATCAATAATTGTACACAACAATCATTTCTCATATTCCGTTTCATTAGAATTTACGTTAAATAGCTGATGTTAATAACAATCTCTACCCAAGTAGATAGACTAGGGTGCTGATGAAGTGCGTTGCTGCACAGAAAAATATCGGTATTTCCCCAAGCTTAAAAAAGTCTAATTTAATTTTTCTTCTCTTCTCTTCTTTAGAAACTTTAGAAACATTAATTAATAAAAATATTTCATTCAATAAAAGAATTGAAATTACTGAACTTAAGCCTGACTAAAAATTATTTCTGATTAAAAATTCACTATAGTTCAATTAAAATCTAAAAATGTCTTAAATAATTGTTATTCGAATGACTACTGTAACTGCAGTTTGTGGCGCAGCATCGCATTAGCGCACTTTTCAACTTATTAATTTATTTTTCAAACAAATATGTATGTACCTTAATTCGCGTATATTTTTCAAAAGAAACTTTCTTTGCAAAAAATGTGTCAATTTGCCATTGTACATATTACTGAAACGGGCTCAACGTAATGATTTCATTCATTTTCAAAAAAAAAAAAAAAAAATAATGAGGGCAATCATGAATAAAATTCCGCGAGAAATTTTTCCCGGGGAATAAATTCAAACAATAGCAAGTAATAGGGTTAAACTAAAAAATTCTAATTGGATAAGAGAGAAATTTCTCGCGGAATTTTTAATCATGATTGCCCTGATTAAGGGCTATCACCAATAAAATTCCACGTGAAATTTCTCCCTTTTCCAATTAGAATTTTTTGTTTTCCCTATTACTTGCTATTAGTTGGAATTGTTCCCCGTGAAATATTTCACGTGGAATTTTATTCATGATAACCATGAATGAGTTACGGTCTTCTTTATGAAGGTAACGATATGAAGATATAAATTTTCATATATATTTTTCATGTTGAAGATCTTGGTGGTTTTGTACTTAAGTTCATTCCAATAAGTTGGACCAGTATAATATTTTTAATGTAAAACAAAGTAAGTTTATTTAATATCTGTCATGTTTGTTTTCAAGAATTAAAAACTTAAATAAATTGTGATGCTAAAAGAACTATTTGAAAAAAAAACAAAACTTTTTACGGCATAATAATCCCATTGTAAAACCAAACAGCCCTCCATAATAACCCCTACACCTTCGAATTGATCTCATGTTATGTGATAATATGGCAACACTTTAAGTGGTTTCGCCGCTTACTAATTCTATTTGATTTATTAATGTTAATTTTGTAATAACTACATAGCTTTTAATTTAATTCAGTTTTAAAAGTTATTTAAACTACAAGAAATGAAAGAATGTGTTTTGAAGTTTTATAAGAATTATTAGAGTTTTATTTTTTTAATTTCTTATATTTTTATTATTTATAATTTTGCAGGCTTTTGCTGGCAATAAACAAGTGCTGCCAACTGTACTCAATCGTTTTTTTTTTTCTTCAAGTCAAAGTTCTTTGTTTTTAATTCTTGCAAAAAACAAACATATAAATTATCTACACATACACACACATGTCACACAATTAATTAAAAAATATTGAATAAATTAATTAAAACAGAGTAAAAATTTGTTACACCACTGGCGGTCACATACATACATAAATACACACACATGGTAATATAATAAATCAAATAATTAAAGAGATAAATGAATAATAAAAAATAAATTATAAAAATTTAAGAAAAAATTAAAAAAAATAAATACATACATATATACCATATATATAATAAAAATAGAAATATTTATTAATCTAAGGAAACCACATGAAATAACTAAGATATATTATATGAAATAAAACTATCCTACCCTACTTTTCAAAAAAAATAAAAAAAAAATAATAAAAAAAAGTTATTATAAAAATTTACCTTAAACATTAGCAACTAATTAGACAAAAAAAATCATAAGCCTAATATTATTGTAAATTAAACTACAACTGATTGTAACTGTAAACCAACAACAAAAGCAAAAATTTGAAGAAACGAAAATAGAATTCTTTTGAAATCATCCTTTCACAATAATATTTTGAAACTAAAAAAAAACGACTTATTGCCCTGACCTACGATATCGACAACATTCGACTTGTCGCACACTTACATTTGAAACAACAACAAAATATTAAAATTTGTTTTTGTTTTCAATGTAACTGTGCGACAAGTCGAATGTTGTGGACATCGTGGGTTTGGCCCTAAAACAATTCTAGAGTTGTTCTTAATTTGCTTGTTGTTTTACACTAAACTAATTTTATGTCTATTCTATAATTGTACTTTAAAAACAAAATTTTTTTTATTGAAATTATTATTCAGATCTTTATTATTAATAATAATATTTAAGTTACAATTTATCAACTCTTCGTAACACTTAAATATTGTGTAATTGAATTCTTTGTTTTCGAAATTGACACTTAAAACAATACATTTTTATATATTTTTATGGAAGTTATTTAGTTGATTGATTTTAAATCGATATCTATATGAATGAATAAATAAATCTTTAACAATTATAAAAGTTCAACATGATAATATAAAAAGTTTTAGTTTTATTTATTTTTGAATGTTTTTAAGAACTTTACTGTGACTGTGGGTACAATAAGTAAGAAGTTCGTTGTTAAAGTCAACGAATAATATCAAGGAATGGTTTCAACATTCAGTTTATATCTACATAAAATTTTACGTTGAATTTCAAGGAAAATTTTTTTGAAACAACGTATAGTACGTTGAATTTCAATGAATTTAAATCAATGAATGCGAGTTCGTTGAATTTATATAAAACTGTTTTTTTTCAGTGTATGCATGTATATATTTCTTTTAAATAACAAAAATTAAAAATTTTAAAAACCCCCGACTTTTTTCAGAAAAGATGTTACATCTTCTAAACGGCTGGACCGATTTTCTTCAAACATAGCTAAGAACCCTCTCGATCAAGTAATCTTTCAAACAGAAAAAAACTAAATGAAAATCGGTCCAGCCGTTTGGCCTGTACGTGGACACGGACAGACACACAGATACACAGACACACACTACAAACTTATAACACCCCTTTTTTTAGTTGGGGGTTAATAAAATACATTGTGCCAGAACTAGAAAAATAAATTTTTAAATAAATTTTTTGAATAACAAAAATTTTAAATTTTAAAAACCCCCGAACATATCTATAAAAGATGTGCTTGCTTCCAAATGGCTGGGCCGTTATTTTAAAACATAGTTAAAAACAACTTTGATCAAGTCACCTTTCAAGCAAAAAAAAAAACTGAATCAAAATCGCCCCAGCCGTTTGGTCTGTACGTGGACTCGGACAGACACGCAGATGCACCGATGTACAGACACAGACTACAAACTTATAACACCCCTTTTTGGTCGGGGGTTAAAAACTTCTTTATTAAAATAAAGCTTCAAATAGATTTTTTATTTTCACATACAGAAATGATAATTCATATAAAATGTTTTTTTTTCGTTTTCTGAAGATCCTAAGTACGAAATTGAAATGGATTTCGATCGAACTTGATTTCTGCGAGAGGCCGGTATATGTAGGCATGTCATTCGGTGTATAATTTGTACAATATTAATATGCGATGTAATGCAAAATTGGACCATGTGGTCCAATAGTAGTCGAAATGCTAAATCGACCACCTTTTTTTCATATATTTGAAGTAGTTTTTGAGTACTCCTACTCCTCTTTGGACAAGTCTTTACATGCATGTATGTATTATAGCATTGCACAGATACATCTGTTTGCACTAGTTTTGCGTGCTTTTTGGTTCTGTTATGAACAAATATGTTAATTATCGCTTTCTGTTACTAGTTGTAAATGTTGATTTTTAAAGTAATTATTGTATTGTTGGGCAATGAGCAAATGAAAACAACACATTTATTTTTTTTTGTTTTTCTAAAGCAAATAAGATACATAAAACTGCGTTTACCATAAGTGCCTTATGATGTGTTGAGAAAAAAATGTAATTGGCTGATGAATGAATGAATGAAAGCAAAATTGGACATACATATGTAAGTAAATGATACATGTTCATGAAACTAATGCATTTGTAATTACTCTCAGAGCAAAATTGTCTCTTTCTCTCTCTATACTTTGGCTGCGCCACAAAATAACATAACGAACGTCCGCACATACCGTTTTTTCATATATTTGTATTACAATATGTATTTTTTGAGCAAAACCAGATCGAACAGTTGCGCAGCAGCAATACAATAAGCAATTGTTATTTGGTTTCAATCGTATTTTAATTTGGAAAAGCACGCACACACAATAACTCTTATACTAGTTCTGTCGCTCACACTACAATTATATGGTACATACCATGTTATATTTGTTTTGGCTATACCAACGAGTATACAAATGCAACCCTTTAGTATGTATTAGCCGCATTATTTGCAGGGAGACACACCCACAAACATGCAAAGTCGTTACACAGCAACTATGATATTTAAAATAACGGTCAATAGAATTATCCTCAAACTCCTAGAAACAGTAACGTAGTTACCAATAGGAAACGACAGTACCGAGGGTTTTCACACATTACGCCATCTATGAACACAGTGGCGAACATTCTAGAAGCATTTCCTATGGTATAAAAAGTGGTATCGTGTGAGAGCGAGTCAGTGCGAATTACCTAATCGTGGTGTAAATATCGTTGAAAGTAGAGGGAAAGTATAGTCGATAATAAAGAGCGGAAGTTATCAATAATTAAGACAGTTTGTAAAGGCTCAGTTAGGCGACTGTAATGTAAAGTAACTGCAACAGTAGGAAACAGCTGATCGATATTTTTATATGAAAAGTAGGTTACGTTAGATTACATATCTATAAAGGCTCAGTTAAGGCTCAGTTTGCCGACTGTAATGTAAAGTAACTGCAACAGTAGGAAACAGCTGATCGATATTGTTATATGAAAAGTAATCAAAATGGTTATAGAGATGTAATGTAACGTAAACTACTTTTCATATAAAAATATCGATCAGCTGTTTTCTACGTTACAGTTATATTACATTACAGTCGGCTAACTCAGCCTTAATTGTTGTTAGTCAAGAATAACCGAAAGTTCATAAACAACGAAATTTTTGTGTCATTTATTTTTGAGCAATTAAAAGAACTCATACATCTAAAAATCTTAAACGTAAGAATATGAAGTAATATATTTAGTAATCAAAAATACGACATCATATAGGTTGATTTATTAAATTTACAAAAGAATTAATTACCATTTATTTAGCGAAAGGCCCCACTGCGCATTCTTCCTGTGAAGCTTATATGTAGTAATTATTCAGGATCACGTTTTTTATTGTTACTATTTTAATTGTATATTTCGTTTATTAAAAAATACTTGTGCATATCATTGAATAAACGCTTCATTATGTTTGTCTGCCTGCACTGTCAGAATGAATCTGAATTAATGGTTGGTCAGGTATTAATTACAATTTGATGTTTTTAATCCCACTTATCAGTAAATACTGTTGGATGTGAAACTTATTAAATGCCATACATATACTTTCTGCGATAAAACGTACATAAAGAATTGATCCAAAATTCCAAAACACGCACAAGTTGAAAAAAGAAAATATATCGCTCATATACTTCAATAGTATCAAAACCTAAAAAAACTAGTTCTGCAGAAAAACTCAATGAAGACATGAAAAAAATATTATTTTCTCACGAGGTGGTAGCAAAAGCTATTTATATGAAATTTTTACACAAGATGAAATACGAAAAAGCGAATTATTTTGCATTATTAACTAAAAAAATGCGTTTTTTAAGTTATGACACTATTGAAGTAAATGATCGATATCTAGAATGTACATACATATGTACTAGTGTCCTAGTACATAGAATGTACATAGAACTTTCAAGACATGAGGGATTTTTCAAATGCTTTACTACAGCGAAATCTTATAAAACAAACGTTAACAACACTGTTTGCAAGAAGTTTGTTTGAGTATTGTAGGTATAAGAGTAAAGAAGAAAACACTTCGTGACGGAAGAATTTGTGATACTTGCATCTTTCTACACATGAGCGGTTGTACAAACGTCATGCATGTATGTATGACTTTTATTTTTCTGCGCACATGCAAAGGCACACACATGCATTAACATTAGTTGTATGCGGTTAGTCACATAATAGCTTACCACCCTATCGGACATTTGGCTAACTTTAAACTAACTTTAAGCTAACTATTTCGCAACTAGTACTGACTAAACTTGGATTACTTTACAATGTAATCAACTGACTATTTTAACATTGCGATGTCCTAGGCGGTAGTCAATTGTCTCACTATGCACTACTTGAAGCTAACTTAAAGTTGACTTTTTTAAATCACCTGGTAGTCAATAAATTAAAAAAATTTTTCTGGGGGTCGAACATGTAACATCAAACGTTGTATACTCAACGCGCTACCACTCGGCTAAGCTGTCATCTAAAATAACAACAACAGCAAAATGTTAATATAAAACTGAAATGAGTTTTGAAGTAGCTGAGAATAAATTTGTTGGCCCTCACCAAATTCGATTACGTACTCAACTTTAGAAATAATTTTGGGTTTGTTCTGGATGACTTTGCAGCTAGCTTTTTGTCAGTCTAAGAAAAGTTAACTATTAGTTAACTATTTTTGTAGTAAACCACACATTCTCCGACAGGGCATCTACATATTACACACACACTCAAACGTACAATATGAAAAATAAGAAGCATACACTAATCAACAGTACTTTTTTTGAGTGTTTGTTACAAACAAGCTGTCTTCGCGACATCGCTTGTTAACACTGATATACACGTACACCAATACATCCATCGTGCTTCGCTTGTAGTACGACAACATTTATTATTGGTTTAGTATAATACATGCGACGTGAATACATTTAGAAATCATGACGTATTTACATTTAAAGACTGTTTACGCGCGTCTCTAATATGTACGTATGTATGTATGCAAGTGCATACGAAGTACTAACAAACTAAAGTTGAGGGTGATTCTGTTGTAATTGTTCATAGAGTTAAAGGCCGGGGCACAATGAATCCGTCATACGTTATACTTCGCCTTTTTCAACTGACATTGTCGCAACGACGGAGAATGTTGGCACAATGAGTACTTTATTGACGGAAGTATTTGAACAGTTTCAATAGGTTTATTCTCCATTTTATTTATTAAATTAAATTTTTTTATTTATTGCGTTTAATTCTTTTGTTTAATTTTATTTTTGCTGCCACAAAACACAAAAACTTAATTCAGAACTTACCAAAAAAAAACAACCAATATCTGTCAAACTACTCAACGTACGCATAAAGTTAAAAGTTGACCAGTTTTTGTACTTTGCGTTGACGGACACGTACTGAATGTAACAGCCCTCATAAGAAACCATGTAAACCCGGTCTTAAGGCCGGGGCACAATGAATCCGTCATGCGTTAAACTTCGCCTTTTTCAACTGACAGCTAAGTTGAAATATATGTTTTCTTCTATATTTATGATTTGAATAGGCTAATGTTCGTATCGCTGTTTAAGCCAAATTACATGTGATAATTATTAATGAACAAATAACAACAAAGTTAGTTGTAAATATTCTGACAACACATAGTTGAACGGAACAGCCAGCCGTTTTCGAAGGCCACTAAACCTTCATCATCAGCGTTCTTCTGTGTTTGGTCCACTGTGTGTGGTGTCAGTTGATGTAGATTTCTGCTTTATATACGAAACTTTTTTGCAAATGGAATATGTGAATTGTTTTGATTCATCGTATTTCAATTTGCTGAAAGATGTTTTGTAATGAAAACTTACCTTACCATGTCTAAATTTACAACAGTCTTACCATTGTCGTTTGTTATTTACTTAATACACATGTTAGTTAATTTGCTTATTTTTGTTCTACTTAAACAAACATGTTTTCTTATGAGGTTTGTTACATTCAGTACGTGCCCGTCAACGCAAAGTACAAAATTAGGTAAATTTTTAACTTTTTGCGAACGTTGAGTAGTTTGACAGATATTGGTTGGGTTTTTTGGTATGTTCTGATTTGGATTTTTGTGTTTTGTGGGAGCAAAAGTAAAATTAAACAAAAGAAATAAACGAAACAAATACAAAAAGTTGAATTTAATAAATAAAATGGAGAATCGACCTATTGAAGCTGTTAAAATTCTTCCGCCAATAAAGTTCTCATTGTGCCAACCTTCTCCGTCATTTCGTTAATGACAGTTGAAAAAGGCGAAGTTTAACGTATGTTGGATTCATTGTGCCCCGGCTTTTAAAATTTTATAATGTATTTAATGTCGCCGGATAAGATTGGATAGGGTTGTCAGATTTTTTCCGAACTATTTCGCCAAATTGATTTTAAAAATCGCCAAAAGTCGCCAAAATCAATTTCATGTAGTTTTTCTTAATATATGTGACAGCGCATAGAGAAAGGGACCTAATTGTAAAAAAAATCAATTTTCATTTTTTTTTTTTTTTGATGTGGACAACATCTGAGCATCGAATGAGACCGATCCCATGCACCAAAAGTGTTCCCTGCCAGAGATATGCGCGTTTTATGATGTGATGGTACACCAAAGATACACGTATTTAAATCTTTAAAATGGCTCTCCTGAACAAAAACCGGGTTTTGCGCGTCACATATGTATATTTGATAATTAGGGAAAGGATTTTCATGCATTTAAAATCACATTTTATGTACATGAAATATGCAGCAAAAATATAAAAATATGTATTTAAAACTAATAAAATATGCATTTATCAACTTTTTTTCAACATTTAATAACACCTTCATTGCTTTCTTAACAATAATTTTTTCATTAAAAACTTAAAAAACATAAAAAGGTCAACTTCAATGCCTTCTTAATAAATAATTTGTCAAATCATATGGAATACAAAATAAAGATAAATCTTTGACAGGTTTTTGTGAAAAAAATTTAAAGTAATAAAAATGAATGTTCCACGTCAGCAGAATTTATTGGTGCATACTTAAATGCATTTGTGTTACAAATCACTTCGTCTATATGCTTCAAAAGTGATTTCAGCAAAATTACAATAACAAAATATATAATAATAAGAAAAAGAGCAAATAACGGGTAAACTTGCTCTGTGCACATCTGGCATTCAATTTGTAGTTGCTAATTTCGAGGAATTTTTTGACAAAACAAAGAAGAAATCAAGAGGAAAAAAAGAAGAATTGGTTTGGTTTCTTATTTTCAGTCGAAGCGTGAACACAAGTGGATCAGAAGCTTATTAAAGTGAAGTTGACAAAAGTATTAAACATATTATTAAAAGTGATAGATTTAAAAATACAAGAAAATAACTTAAATTAACATGTGTGTAATAAATGAGTAATTTACTTTAAATAAATATATAATATTTTAAAATGAGCGCCTGTATTATCATTTTAATCGCGCAGGGGAGTCGTAGAAGACGCATATACGATCAGAAAATGAGCGCCTGTATGATCATTTTAATCGCGCAGGGGAGTCGTAGAAGACGCATATACGATCAGAAAATGAGCGCCTATATGATCATTTTAATCGCGCAGGGGATTTTCTGAAGACGCATGTACGATCAAAAAATCACTCGAAAATGACTCGAAGACAATTCGAAATTGATTGGATAGGGGGGGGGGGGGGGGGCTCATAAAAGACTCTTCCAGATGAGTCGCGGCTAGGGTACCATTTTCTCCCGACAAGGGAGTCATTTATGATCAGAAAATGAGCGCATATTCCATCATTTTAATCGCGGACGGGAGTCGTAAGCGACTCATCTATGATCAGAAATCTCGCAAAATGCTAGCTGGGGTGTATGCATACGTATGTAACACAAAATATCTCTTAAACTAGAGGTGCTAGAAAATAAATAAACCAATTTTTGTAATCAGCGAACAAAAATACATAAGAATTAGTTATATTTGGTAAAAAAAATTATAATCAAAAAATTTTAAAAGAACTAAACTAAAAACACACGATTTTTAACATCCTTGCAATAATAGTCAGATACCCTGATATACTCATCAATGTGAATCTACTTAAATTAAATGGATTTTCATGTAGATAAATAATCCAGAAACTATTTTTAAGTTTGGAGTACCATTCGTAATATATTAACGGTATAATACAAAAAGAGATGCAAATTATGCAAATCCTAAATGACACTATATCTTCAAAACTAGGGCGGTTAGAGAAAAACTAATGACACCATCGTAATCAGGAGACAAAAATTCAATAGGACTGGCTATTTTTATTTAAACATCCAAATCACTGTTGTGCAGTGTAATAAATTTGTTTTCATGTAACCATTTTTTTAAATATAAATTTTCATAAAATAATCGTCTAAAGATTTAGCAGAAAATCGCCAAAAGCAGAATGAAAATCGCAAACATTTTCTTGAAAATTTTTCTCATCCAAATTCAAAACGCATTAATTACTATATAATTAATATAAGAAAAATCATCGCAATCCAGTTGTTTTAATTTCTTGTTGACGAATTTGGTATAATTTACTTTTTAAAACAACAAACTAATTTCCGGAATTAGAATAATTCTGAAGTTCAATTTAAAAAAAAAAATTACATCTTTTTATGATGGTGTAGGTTTGTTTATGCCCCTATCACGGTTCTCAACTAAATTCAGTTTGGTCGTCTAAGAGTAGACCAAACTTACCCACGACCAAACTGTATTTTAGTATTATGAACCACGACTGTTTTTTAGTTGAAATTGTCATCACGTTGCCAACGAAATATTAAGTTTGACAGAAAAAAAGCAATGTGAGTCCGATCACAGAGGAGATGTGTAAACATCTAGTAATGAAAATTTTTTTTTAAGTTGGAAGTACTTATGCTTTTAGTATCTTTTCTTAAATTAATTAATTAAAAGTATCAAAACTTTCAATATTGTAAATACATATGAATTTGTTGGTTCTTGTTTGTTTTATTAAACTTATTTGGTTAGTAACTGGGCACACTGCAGTATATGTATATGTACTGCGTTCAAAATTGCAGTAAGCAGTAAATTTACTGATCACTAAAAAAATTCAGTAAATTTTTACTGCTAATGAAATTTAATTTGCATTACCAGTAAAATCGTAGGGCCGTAATCATAATAAAATTGTAGCAAGTGGCAAAGTTTTTTCATTCAAATTTTGAAACTTTTGTATGAAAAACATTTAGCCACTTGGTAGAATTTCATTATGAATACGGGCATTACTGATTACTGAAAATTCAATGCACCTCATCATATAACAAATCATTTAGGCAATTTATAAAAATTGTAGAAAAAAATTTTAGTAATCAGTAAAAATTTACTTGTTAAACATTTTTTATTGTTTTTACTGAAACTTTAGTGCTCATCTATGGTAAATGCCTTTACTTTTTAATTTTTAATTCCTGTTGTTCATCGTTTAGTTGTTGCTGTTCTTGTTGTTGTGTACGCATTGCAATTAAAATAAATTCAGTAAAGTGCGACTTTGACTCGCGCACATTCGGTTTTGATTTTTATTTTTTTTTATTTAGCTTTCTTCCTTTTTTAAGTTTTTTCAGTTTAAATGATTTTTTTTCAGTTGTATCGCTTTTTTCTCGTTATGGCGATTTTTTTCTCTTTTTGCGTTTTTTTAGTTTTCGCAATTTTTTTTTTATTTTGGCGATTTTTTAATTTGGGCGATTTTTTAATTTTGGCGTTTTTTCATTTTGGCGATTTTTTCATTTTGGCAATTTTTTTCTGTTTTTTGGGGTGTTTTTCATTTTGGCGATTTTTTCTGTTGTTGGGGTTTTTTTTATTTAGGCGATTTTTTTATTTTGGCAATTTTTTCATATTGGCGATTTTTTTGTTGAAGGATTTTTTCATTTTGGCGATTTTTCCGGTTTTTCGCGATTTATTTTAGTCCTAGAGATTTTTTTTAATTTGGTGCTTTTTTCGATTTGGCGATTTTTTTTTTGTTTTTGGCGATTTTTTTATATTTGGCGATTTTATATTTTTTTGATTTTTTAGTTTTACCGTTTATGAAAATTTCAAGAGTTTTGCTCTTACTTACGGTCTCCAAGATACAGCAAGTTGTCAAAATTACAAAGTAAAAATTGCATTAACTAATGGAACACCCTTTAATTTAAACTTTTTAAATTTTGTGTTAATTGTTGTAGTCTGTATAAAAATGCACTAACTTTACAAATTTCAAGTGTATATATGTACATACAATTGTATGTATATTACATGGGATTTTAACATTTTTCGTTGCTCGTTTTGGAACACCCTTTAGTTTTTAACTCTCATGTATTTGTTGTTGTAGTGGCCAAATGTCTACATATTGTGTCCAAATTTCAAGTCCGTAGCTCTTACGGTTCATTTTCACCTTTGGTGTACGGAAATATACAGAAAAATAACCGGCGACGGCGCACCGTCGGCTTCGAGCCGATCGACTTGTTTCTCTGCTTGGTGTTGCTTCTTTCAAACACTAATACACTCATACATAGCTCAAACCGATTTGACAATGCAAAGCAAAAGCAAAAAGCAAAGAAATCTCAGCAAAGAATCAAAGCCAAAAAATGTTTACCCCCTAGCGTATAGATGTTTACACATCAAAAAAACACAAATCTATAGAAAAAGTATCGTTTTTAGTGGTTTAGTTCAAAGAAATCTTACCAAATGTACACAAATATATGTAGATTTATTTAATGACGACGAAAACGAAGCCGCAATTGAAGATGTGCCACGTATCAGAAGAAAAATTCGTAATGATTCCAACCCTCTTGAGCTACCCAATGCAAGGGTAATTAAAAAATATTTTTTGAAGGTTATTCCGGCAGAACAAAGAAACGTTTCGTTATTTGTTGGATCACCTAAACCCATATTTAAAGAAATCTTTGTATGTGCCCGCTATCCCGCCGATACTAGGTTAGGTTAGGTTAGGTAGGGGTGGCAGTCAGAAACCCGGACTCACTTAGACCTTTTTGGTCCATTGTGATACCACGGAGACTCTGCTTATGCGGAGTCCCCACCGTTGAACCAACCAGAGCTCAATATAAAGCTACTAATACGTTGAACTTCAACACTAGCAACGTCGGAGAGTTCCCTGAAGTCAAGAGCGCCCATTGTGGTCAATCTCTTTCTTGCAAGTCCAGGACAGTGACAAAGAAAATGCACTATGCTTTCCTCTTCATCAATGTCCTGGCAAATACGGCAGTAATCATTGTGTTCAACCCGTAGCCTTTGTGCATGCCTACCTATGAGACAGTGTCCCGTTAGCACGGACACTAGTATCGATATTTGTTTCCTATTTTTCAAAATTAAGTAATCAGTACCTTCCTTATTTAGGTGAGTCCAGAACTGCCTTGTGATCACGCAATCATTTCTTGTGACCCACCTTCTATTTGTTTTCTCTACTGTCTTGCGCCTAAGTCTGAGTTTGCAAGCGGGTAGGGGTAAACCCACACATTCCAAATCCGGTGGAACCTGTAAGGTTGTCCCAATTCTAGCAATCTTATCAGCCCTGGAGTTCCCCTGAAAGCCTCTATGCCCCGGGATCCAGATGATCCTAATATCAAACTGCTCTGCCATCTCGTTTAGAGATGATCGGCAGTCGAGGGCTGTTGTTGTTCTTAGAAGCGGGGATTCGAGAGCCATAATAGCTGCTCGACTATCAGTGTATATGTTAATCAAAGTCGTTGAAGTGACATTCACTCTCAACCAATCCGCAACTTCTCTTATATCAAGGATCTCTGCCTGAAAGACGCTGCAGTGATCCGGAAGTCGCTTTGCAATGCGAATACCTAAAGCCCTCGAAAAGACTCCATAACTCACACCTTCGTGTGTTTTGGAGCCGTCCGTATAAAAATCAACACCTTTTCTTCTACCTGGAGTTCCATTCATCCACATTTCTGTTGATGGTATCCAGGTTTTATAAAGACGTTCGGGTAGTAGAGCAGGGGAGGTTTGGTCAATCCTCCATCCCCTAACTTCGTCATCGAGTATTCTACAGTGGCCGGCTCCATTTCCTTTCCACAGAGAGGTACATCGAAGATGGATTGCCGAGGACGTTGCCATCTCCTTCCCTACTAAGTCCAATGGTACAGGGTGGGCCAAAAGAAACCAAGGGGTGTAAAAGTTTAATAACTTTTTTGTTTATTAACTTTTTTTTATTTTTTCTTTCAGATTATATAATATACAAAATGGAAATTTTTTTACACTAAGTATGAAAAATGATGTCTCTTAAATGACCACCGTTTTCAGCTTCGCACTGATGGGCTCTTTTTAGAGCATTTTCCATAACATCTTTCAAAACTTGTGGCTGTAGCGTTCGAATTTCTGCAACAATGTTTGCCTTGAGTTCAAGGATTGTCTCTGGCTTGTTCACATACACTCGCTCCTTCAAAAAACCCCAAAGAAAATAGTCGGGTGCTGTCAAATCTGGCGATCGCGCTGGCCAAATAATTTCCGAATTTCGAGAAATTATTCGCTCTCCAAAAATTTTACTTAAAAGTGCCATTGTGTCTCGGGCAGTATGGGCAGTGGCTCCGTCCTACTGAAACCACATACCAGGTCTGTTTTCAAGAGCAGGACGTAAAAAATTTTCTATCATAAACCGATACCGCTCTCCATTTACGGTTACAGCACTTCCATCTTCATTCTCGAAGAAGTAGGGCCCAATGACATTTTCAGATGTGATCCCACACCATACTGTACACCTAATGGGGTGCAATTGGCGTTGATGAACGGCTCTTGGATTTTGAGAACCCCAGAACCTACAGTTCTGCTTATTAACAAAGCCATTCAAATGAAAATGAGCTTCATCACTCTTCATCACACTTTAAATAATAAAATTTCTATTGTTCTGGTTCTCTGTTCAGTTGTGAACCTCTCCATTATAAATTCTTCAAGTGTTGTCTATATAATCTGAAAGAAAAAATATAAAAAAATTAATAAACAAAAAAGTTATTAAACTTTTACACCCCTTGGTTTCTTTTGGCCCACCCTGTAGTAGATGAAGGAGCATTCCCAGTGCATCCGTAGGAGTAGTGCGAAGAGCACTGGTTATATGCAAGGATGCAAGTCTTTGCACCTTGTGTAAGATATGTAGATACGTTTTTTTCTCCAGGGACGGCGACCATACAATGATGCCATACATGAGAATCGGACGTACTATTGCAGTGTAGATCCAATAAACGATTTTAGGGGTAAGAACCCAATTTTTCCCTATGGACTTTTTGCATAGATAGAGTGAAATTGTTGCTTTTTTCACTCTCTCTATGATATTGGTTTTAAAACTCAGCTTTGAATCAAGAATAACACCGAGATATTTTGCAGTGTTGGACACTTTTATCTCCGTATTATTAAGAGTGATAGGTTGGAAATCAGGTATCTTATACTTCCTAGAGAAAATGACTAGTTCCGTTTTATTAGGATTAACGGCGAGCCTTCGTTTCTCTGCCCATCTCCGTGAAAGACCATCCTGTAGGATGTCCCTTAGAGTTGTGAGGAATTTTCCTCTTACAGCTATTGCCACATCATCAGCATAAGCCACGATTCTGCACACCCGCGATTCTAGAGATAGCAGCACAGGATTTAGAGCTAGATTCCACAATAGTGGCGAAAGAACTCCTCCTTGTGGTGTACCCCTATTTACAAAGCGGGTCTGCCTTGAACCTCCTAGAGCCGCAGTTATCCTGCGGTGAGTTAGTAGATTTTAAATCCACTTACACAATCCTACATTAACCCCCAAATTCGATAATGCATCAATTATCGAATCTGAAGAAATATTATTAAAAGCCCCTCAATATCGACAAAGACCACAAGAGTGCATTCACCCACAGGGAGAGATTTCTCTATTGTGCCAACCAGCTCGTGTAGAGCCGATTCGGTCGACTTTCCCCTTTGATATGCATGCTGATGCGAGGAAAGTAATTTCCCATTGATGGTTTTGCGAATATAGTAATCAACCATCCTTTCTAGTGTTTTCAGAAGAAAGGATGATAGACTTATCGGTCTGAAGTCCTTCGGTGTGGTGTGAGAGCTTTTACCAGCCTTCGGTATGAAAACCAATCTCACTTCCCTCCACTTATTAGGAATATGACTCAGTCTTAGACAGCTGGTGTAAATTCTCAGTAGCCTAGGAGCTATGAGATTCGATACCTTGCATATCTCGGCCGGTATTATACCGTCGGGTCCTGGAGTTTTATAAGGCTTGAAGCTTCTCAGAGCCCAATCCAAAGTCTGTCTGTTAACAATGTAATATATATTTTCCGTAGGAATTGGGTAAAGATTAGATGTCTGAATCTCAGTCATTGAGTTACCCGGAAAGTGAGTGTCCATCAGGGCTCCTAATGACTCCTCACTGGATGTAGTCCACATCCCATTGAGATTCTTCAAGTATCCCAGAGTACAGGGAGTGGCGGACAAAATTTTCCTCATGCGAGAGGCTTCTGAAATGTTTTCAATATTTTCACAAAACCTCTTCCATGTTGTATTTTTAGCAATTCTTATCTGCTTTTTATACTCCTTTAGTTTACCTTTATAAGCTATCCAATCCAGTTCATTTCTGGATGATTTAGCCCTATTGAAGAGTTTTCTGCATATACACCTACACGATTGTAACTCTCTATTCTACCAAGGCGGTTTCTTTTTTACCCCATGGTATATTCAAAGGGCAAGACGATTCCCTTGCATTTCTGAAGATTGTAGTGATGTTATCAACCTCACAATCTAAATCCGAAGTTTCTAAAAGTGACGAGTCTCCAATCAGTCCTAATTGTCTAGAAAAAATAGACTTATACAGACGCCAATTAATCCGCCTAATATTTCGGGAGATTTTTACCTCTGGTGCCCGCTCTCTAATACTAAACTCGATAAACCTATGATCAGAAAAGGAGTGTTCCTGAAGTACACGCCAGTTCATGATCCTATCGGCCACCGAATCAGAAGAGAAGGTTACATCCAGGACTTCCTGTCTGTTCCTTGTTATAAACGTAGGTTCTTGACCTCTATTACAAATGTTAAGGCTAGTACTAACTGCATATTCTAAAAGTTCCTCACCTCTTTCATTAGTGTCTGTACTTCCCCAAATAGCATGATGTGCGTTGGCATCACAGCACAGGATAATATGGTGTCCAGCGTTCTCCGCTGCAGCCACAAAGTTTCTCACCACTACCGACGGTAGAGGGCCTCGATCGTCGTGAGCGCAGTATACCGACGCCAGCCAGTAGCATGTATTTCCCATTTCCACGCTAACCGCCGTTATGTCTCTGCCGCTGAAGTTAGATAATAAAAATACATTAAGATGGTTCCTTGCCAAGATGCAGGTTCTATTGTTACCTTCATTCTTGACGGCTAGCATCTTAAAATCTTTGGTCCTAAGTCCGCAAACCCTGCCACCACTAATCCAGGGTTCTTGGATTAGGACTATGTCAACTTCGCATGTCGTAATGTGAAGCTGAAGAGCAGCTGAGGCTGCTTTAGAGTGGTGGAGATTTATCCATCTCCACGACCGTTTTATCGGACTCGTCGTCAGTCTCAAGAAGAAGATCACTGTCTTAACCATAATCAGCGTCAAACAGGCCTGAGGCGCCTCCGAGAACTTCAGAGTCGGATGTAATATAGCCATCCTTATCCGAAGATTCTCGTAAGCTGGCTTTCTTCTCCTCCTCTTCAGATTCCTCCTCCACAGCGTTTTCACACACTGTCTTGGAATTATCTGTCACTGGAGGCTGATCTCCTTTGTACACCTTCAGCGTAACCTGTCCAAAGGCGTACGATATAATATTATTGGACTTGGCCAAGTGAGGGAGAGTTTCAGCGTTTAGAATAATAATTACCCCACGTCTGTCCCGCTCAGCCTCACCGAACCTCCCCATCTTCCAATTGCCGGTTGGAAGTGAGGGATTGCAGTCCTTTAATAATTTAATCGCTGCTTCAGCCGTATCTGGGAATGCCGGAATCCATGCATGCGCACGTGGTCGGGATGGAATTTCGCTCTTGTCAACAAGATCGATTTTCGCACCGGAAACGGCTCTCCCATTCTACTGAGAGCGGCCTTGTACAGGTCCGCCGATCTCTGGTCTCCAAAGGCCATCAGCTTGACCCTGCCTTGGTACCAGCCTGCATCGCGACAGACTGGAGGTATGCCTGGATTTTCCGCAAGGACCTGGTAGTACGTGGTTGCCAACTTAGCTTCCACAGCACTCCATTTGCCCCTGGGGATGGCACCATCCATATCTCCCCTGTCGACAACAGCCATTATGAGGTTGTCTTTTGCAACCTCACTAAACGACCTAATGCCAATATTACTATTAGCTTTAGCCCGCTTAGGCAATGGTTTGTCGTCCGGCGATCGCAGTCTTTTACCAGACGGTTTTGACGACGTGCTAGCACCACTGCCACTTGAGGCGGGAGTATCCATGTTTTCAAAGACACCTCTTGCCCATTTAAGAGAGGATTTTTGTTCCTCGGACAGTTTGGATGGGTCTTGAGTGCGCAACGTGTTTATAATACGTAGACATAACCTTTTTTGGTTATGGTCGGACATGCTTGGTCGAAGCCGGCGTGGCCGAGCTCGAACTGCTGCATGCACCAACCATCTGCCCAGTGTTCTCGGCAGTCTTCGTCTGAACGAGTTTTCTCGTACCAGACGGTTGCGTGAAACTGGTCCTCTATAGAATTATTTAGCATTTTGGTCCCACGAGTATGGAAGATTTGAAGGCCACCACGTCATAGCCCCCGATAACGTGGTGGAGGCGTCGTCTACTTGCTGAGGTGCCCAGGTATCAGCAAGGCTCCGTTCTAATACAGTTTTTTAACCCTGACTGCAAAAATCTGATGGGCACGGGTCGCATCACACCCCGGTATAGGGTTGGATAACCTTTGGTACACAGGCCTTTAGCCATTTATATTCACCCAATACCATAGAGGACCATTAAAGGTCATCCATGGTCTTGGGTTGAAGACATAGACCACGGCCTGTGGTTAAGCCACCACACCACGACAAGGTAGTTATCCGGATGGGGCCCGCCGATACTAAAATTGTTAAAAAATTTTGATATTATGCATAAAAAATATTTCTAATTACGATTTTTCCACTTTTTCTGCTTTTTATATCGCACCAACCTGTAAATAGAAAAAACCAACCACAGACCCAACTACTAAAAAGCAGTTGTGTATACTCAACGCTTCTCTCAACTAAACTTACGTAGAGTCGTAAATGACAGTACCAAAACACAACTGGGAACACAACTGTTAGTTTAGTGGAGAATGGCAATGCAAATTTATCAATCCCAACCAAACTATTTTAAAAGTTGAAAACCGTAATAGGGGAATTAGTCTCTTTTGTTACTTAATACAGTAGTCCAATTTATTTTTCAAGTATTTGATAATTCATAAGAAGCCGATTGATGGTCGGCACGTTGGTACTACTTTGGGCAGCTATGGTCTTAGGTCCAATAATGAAAAAATGAAAAATGATAGACTGCAACCAAACTCCGCAAGAAAGTAGCGCATGTACGAATAAAAAGTTAGAAGAGGATATTTCATTCCAGAATAGAGTTTCTACACTTTAAAAAAATCCCGTTAATTTCCGGGAACTATTTTTTACAAATCCCGGAAAATTTTCAACGGGAATTTTCGGGAATTTACGTTTTTCGAATTTGCTTTTTTTATGCATAATATAAGCATGGAAGCAGATGTAATAGAAGTTTCCGAAGTGACTCCAACAACTTGAAGCGTTAGAAAATATTTGCAATCTAAAAAGTCTTTATAGGAAATAGTATCTAGATTGGCAGATTAGATGGAATTTTCATCAAAGCTATAACGGGAATTTTTTTGTTTTTGGTTTGTTTTGTAAATATTGTAGTTCATGCAATGAACGAATAAAGTTGTTTTGTTTTTAATTTAAATGTTGTTGGTCTAATTCATAAAAAATATTTTAGGTTAATTTTTTTACCAAAATAGTACAATATATTAAAGCTGCAATTGTAACTGTTAAGACTTTTCCATTATGTATATTATTAATTTCGATAAAAATTTAAGCTTGTAATTTCATTTCAAGTTTTTTTTTGCTCAGAAATAAAGGTTAAGATATGACCGATTTGTTCGGTAAAAACTAAGAGATGAAATTTTACACTTTAAGGTGCAATTAGACGTGACATGGCCATAATGACATAGCCGTAACCAAACCAAAATTCAATTGGTTTCTATGGTAATGGCTATGGCGTTATGAAGAGTCACCTCAAAGCATATTTATATAAAGTATATCCAGGTGTACAACAACTAAGAAAATAAAAAAACAACAGGCGTTTTGTTTGTGTAGAAATAATGGATGAATGTCAAAAACAGATGAATACAACCAGGCCTGGATAACTTGTACAACCACTAAATGAAAAACAAAAATTTCTGTGCAAATTTAAATTTGATGAATGTAGTGCACTATCTTTTGCACGAAAATAAAATCTTTAAAAAAATGCATTAATATTGCATTATCACATATTAGATGCAGTAAAATTAGATAAAATATAACCATTTTTTTTTATCAGTTAGCACAAATAAATAATTGCGGCGTGGCCCACGATGTCGACAGGAAATTATCTGTCGCTTAGTTATATTGAAAACAAAAACAAAATAAGAAAACTTGTTTTTGTTTTCAATACAATAAAATATACACTAAAGTTCACATTCAGGGCTCCTATGTATATACCCCCCAAAGACCAAATGTTTCGAGTTTTTCTAAAAAAATTAAAATCATTAAAACTTTGATTTATAAGTTTTCTTTTAAATATGTACATTATAATGGGTCAATTCTTTTTTGTCAACTGGCGTCTAACAAAAATGAGATCTGCACAAAATTCTAAGAATATTACCCTAAGAAACTAGGGGTCTAAAATCAAAACTCAGTTCCCGCCGAGAGGCACCAAAATTCAACCTATTCGTTGGGTCACGACATATCATTACGATTTCGTAGCAACATTTTGTTGCAAAGTCGTGTCAACCATTTGATTTAAAAATCGTTACGATTTCCGTAGTATGTACTTCAGTTTCAAAATCGTAAGATTTTGTCGACTAGTCGTTTCGAATTCGGAACATTTAGTTTGGTATGTAATTACGTATATGCATATATCCATTGATATATACCATAAAATATATATTTTTTTTTTTTGAACTGAGCATGTATGCATCTATATAATATATACAATTATGTACATACTACATTTCAAAATAAATTGCAAAAAATGAATAAGCTTCATACTTTAAGTATTTTGTATCTTGAGCTTATATGAAAAACTGTGAAATTGACAAAAAAAAATCAGAACTTAGGTTTTTCATTTAATTTATTGCAAAGTTATATCTTGAAAAATTGTGATTTTATAAACGAAAAATACTACTGCTTGGAGCAATTTCATCAAATTCGTTTCTTTCTCTTGAAAATTCTAAAAAACGTTATACGATTTTTCGTCTTAGGTGACGATATTGACATAGGCAAATGTGTACAATGTACATATGTATGTATGTATGTACGCATATTTTTATGTATGCATGTACACTTTCACGTTTTATCTAATTCTATTGCACACTATCAGCCCAATTATGAATAGCAATTCCCCGGGAGTTTTTTCCCTTTTCCCATTCCTCCTATTATGAATTAAAATTTCCCCGGGAAAAAAGTAGGTATTCTTATTATGAGGGAGAGGGAGAATTTGTTGAGAGTTTTCTCCCCAAACATTTTGAAGGGAACTAATGCAATTATCTCAATTAATCTCAATTATTTTAATTATTTTTTTATTATAAAAAGTAACTTAAAAATACATACGTAAATAAAATATTTAGAACGAAAAATAAAAATAAGCAAAACACAAAATAACCTAAGCGGTATCTAGACCTCTTCACACGTTTACACTTCCAAAGCATCTTGAAATTTTGAAAAGAATAATGTACATATCGATGGCTTAATATAAAAAGGGCATAACTCGAATTTTCGATATTTTACAGGAGAAGCAAAAAACTGAAGAAAAAAATAAAGCAATTACATGCAGAATTAGTTTTTTAAGTTGCCATAAGTCCTTGATTTTGAACTGTAATGTATTAAGATCTTCAAGGAGGATGCAATTATACGTTGTCGCCCAGAAAATATTAAGGAAGCAATTTCGAAAAAAATTGAGTTAGGCCCTTTTTATATTAAGCCATCGATATGTATCTATATAGTGAAGGAAAGTGAAGAAAATTACATCAATTTTTAAATTTTTTTTTCGGTTTCAACATGTTTATAAAGGGTGATCCATTTCGAGCTTTCCTACTTTTTTAAAGAAAAAAACATGGAAAATTCAAATTTAAAGGAGAACGTTTATTATCATTTGAAAGAACATTCTTTGGCATTTATTTTTTGAAGATTATGTCTTTCAAATGTTGGCCATTGCTACGTCGCAGATGGTCCATCCGTTGAGTCTAATTTTCGATGACTCATTCGAGCATTTCGACTGGTAACTGGCGAATGACAAGAGGGTTATTTTCCTCCAAGGCCCGAATAAAAGCGGGTTTGTCCGCATAAACTTTAGACTTTACATATCCCCACAGGAAAAAGTCTAACGGTGTGATATAACACGATCTTGGTGGCCAATCGACCGGCCCAAAACTTGAAATCATGTGCTCACCGAAATGTTATCTCAATAAATCCATTGATTGATGCGATGTGTGGGAAGTGGCGCCGTCTAGCTGAAACCAAATGTCGCCGAAATCACGAACTTCAATTTCAGGCATCAAATAGTCGCTTATCATGGCACGATAACGGCCGCCATTGACGGTTACGTTCGCACCGGCATCATTTTTACACTCAGCTACGGCCGCTATATTTTCTTCACAGCGTGAACGTTGACGTGGTCTACTCGGTCGAATATTATCCAATAATGAATGGGTGATGGTGTTGCGAATAGTACGTTCAGTAGGCCGATTATGTTGACCATAAGTTGAGCGAAGTGCACGAAACATATTCCTCACAGAACGTGAATTTTCTTAATAAAGTTGAACGATTTGTAAACGTTGTTCAGGCGTAAGTCTTTCCATTATGAAATGCCAATTATACACTTTTTTGCAAAAAAAAAAAAAAAAAAAAAAAGAATGAAAGAGGAAGGTTCTTAAAAGTTAAGGTATAGTGCTACTGTACAAATTATGTTTTATACCAAAATAAAATTTAGAATTTCGAATTTTAGAGCTGATTACATTTGAATTCACCTTATAAGAGTATACTCTCCCATAAGACCTCCAACTAAAAAGCTACTCAACTAAAATTGCCCTGTGCGAACCGAGACTTACAGAATGTCATTATACTTTCGGTTCGCAAAAGTTAATCATTAATAGGAACTAAGCCGCAATTCAGGCAAAAGATGATTTATGTTAACATCATATCGATGGTCTCAAGTAGAAAGGCCCTAACTATTATTTATGTATGTATACTATTTTTGTATGAAATGAAAGTTATGTTGCTGGTAATAAAATATACATACATATAAAAATATCTTCAAATAAAAATTAAATACTCTTTAATCCGATTAGTTCTGAAGGAATTACAGATTCTTAAATATCAAAAATCACATTGCAATACCGCCGTACGAGTAATTTATTTACATATGTACATATGTACATATTCTTACATACATATGCAATATAAATGCGCCAATTATAAAAAGCAGCCCTCGTACTTGCGAAAGCAAATGCAAACGTTTTCACAAACAATTAAATTTACAATTAATCGGTGAACAATAAACGTTCTTTTTTGTAATCTATATGGATTTATTATGCAAATTTACAATCTGATACCTGAAGTGTTATCAATGCTGTTTGTTGTTATTATTATTAAATGTATCTTGTTGAAACTTTCCGATGTATTTAAATTCAATTTACTCTCATGCCTGTTTTCCACAGATAACAAATGTAAACAGTGTCGCGTAAACTGCTACATACAGATCTAAGCCGCTTATCTAAGTAGTTTATCGAAATATATTCAACAAATAATATAACCTGAACTGTTTATCTAATTTTTCAACCTTTTTTATATGTTCAATGAAACTATTTTTTAAGCTTTAGGTCAGTAAATTTTATATATTTTTAGTTTTATATCGATATTTCTTTAGCCTTTGGTTAACTTCTTCAGGATTATTTTTATTTTATTTTTTGGTAATTAGTTTTTTTCTTTTTAATCAGAAAAATTTTTTTTGTTAATAGTTATAAACAAGATGTATCTAACTAGGTGGCAGCGCTACTTCAGCTGATAATTTTTTTTTCGATGTGCTTTGTAGCTGAAGAATGTCAAAAACTTCGATTTTGTTTTGGTTTTAGTACAATTATTTTTGTGCTTTTGACATTCTTCGGTTCTTTAAACAGCTATGGTTGCCGTATTTTTGTATAACAAATCCTTACGCAGTCACCTGTATAATTACACCATGGTTATAAATAACAATGTGTGTCATATAAATTTTTTTAACCCGCCAATGGTGACGCAAATTTGACTTTGATCAATGGTGACGCCGGTCTCACGCACCGCAATTTCCAACTGAAGATTTTTGCAAATTTGTTATTAATATTTCATGTTTTTTTTTTAATTTATGCTCTTTGAGAATAAAGCAAAGATATTTATTTAATCAATTTAAGCTCTTTTATTTCAATATTAACATTAAAAAAATTGTTTTGTTAGAGCATTAAGAACAACAGCGATTTTAGTAATACATGTTTCAAAATTAAGAAAAAAAAAACAAAAAATCACATATTTATAAAGGAAGATAATGTTTTTTAATCTTTCGACATTAGGAACTTTTACAAAATAAATAAAAAAATAAAAAATAAAAAAATAATGAAAAATATATACTTGGTTATTTTATTCGCATACACGGTGACACACGGTCTCATGTACCGCATTAGTAAAAAAATATACAAAGTGTGCTCACGAAGCAGTTTCGTCATTGGCTAATAGTAGGAGATGTTCAATGAGGCAGCTACTCGAAATTGCAACCAAAAATAATAACAGGGAATAATGTTATTCGAATTTTTTAACACGCCCGGTCTCACAGACCAATAGGACACCAATGGCGGGTTAAACAATTTTTGAAAAGTATTGGTAGAAAAAACAAAATAGGTAAAGTCTACAATATTTTTTCATATTAATAATATTGCAAAAATTTAAAAGAAAAGCTTTTTAACATATAAAATTTTGTAATGGTTTTTGGAAAAGATAATAAATATTTTTAATACATTTACATAACATTTTCAAACTTTGAAAATTATTATTTTTTTTATTTTTTTTTTTTGGAAAAATGTTAACAACATTGGTATTAGTCTAAAATATTTTATCATGGTACTGAATATTTACAGAATATGAATCTAAAAGGGATTATAATATACATGTATATAATAAAAATTTTACATAATTTTTAATATTTAAACATTAATAAATAGCATAAATACTTATCATGAATATGTATATACAAAAACAGCTAACTACATTAATAAATTAAATATTTTTGTTTATATTTTTTATAAAAAAATTATAATCACATGAACAAACAAAAATATGCTATTTATTAATGTTTAATCACCATTGCGCACTGCGACCGGAGGCTGGGCAAGAAGTGATAGTGAGAAAGGTAACTTATTTTCTGAGCATTTAAAATCTGTATTCACTCCCAATTCATGTACGGGTGCTGCTGATTTACCGTGTGTACTTTCTCTACCCCCTCGTACCTTAAGGTTTCAGATGCGTGAAGTACAAAAGTAATTGCTGAACTCAACCCGAAGAAAGCTCCAGGTATTGATGGCAATAGTAACAAAATGCTCATGAACTTGCCTCATATTGCAATAAGAATCCTGCTATTTACTTTTAATGCTATTTTAAGAATGCAGTATTTTCCACATAACTGGAAACTGGCCAAGATCAAAATGATTCCAAAGGTGGGCAAAGATCTTACCAAGACTGAGTCATATAGGCCTATAAGCTTACTATCTACAATCTCAAAGCTTTTCGAAAAGCTGCTCATGACTAAATTGTCCAACATTTTAACTGATAATGGGTGCATCCCGGACCATCAATTTGGCTTTAGAAGTCAGCACAGAACGATTGAACAAACGCATAGACTGGTCCAAGTTGTAAGAAGAACATTTGAAGAAAAGAAGTATTGTTCTGCTCTCTTTATTGATGTTTCTCAGGCGTTTGATAAAGTATGCCACGATGGCCTAGTTTTAAAATTGAAGACATATCTGCCAATAAACATTCAAAAGCTTTTGGAAAGTTATATTATTGATAGGAAGTTCACTGTTGTGGAAGGAGAGTTCACGAGTGTGCCCGAATCTATATCTTCTGGTGTGCCCCAGGGTAGTATCCTGGGTCCTGTCTTGTATTTAATATATACTTGTGATATGCCTGTGAGCAATAATATCCATATTTCTACTTTTGCCGATGATACAGCCTGTATGAGTGTGCACGAAAACCCTTATGAGGCATCCCGCAATCTCCAGGAACATATCACTCAGCTGGAAATATGGTTGAACTTATGGAGAATTAAAGTCAATGAACAAAAGTGTGTCCATATAACGTTCACCCTAAGAAGAGATACTTGCTCCCCCATTCGAATCAACAATCAAAATATTCCTCAACATTCCCAAGTGAAATACCTTGGTATACACCTTGATCGAAGACTTACATGGAAACATCATATTGACTCTAAGTTAACTCAGATGAAACTTAAGTTAACTCAAATATATTGGTTGATTGGCAGAAACTCAACACTCAGCCTAGACTGCAAACTTTTATTATACAAGTCGCGTTTGAAGACAATATGGTGCTACGGAATTCAGTTATGGGGCACTGCTTCAGCTTCCAATGTCGAGAGAATCCAACGAAGGCAAAACAAAATTTTACGGTTAATAACATCGGCTCCATGGTACATCCAAAATTCTATTATACATCGTGATTTAAATATGCCACTAGTGACTGAAGAAATTGCAAAATACGCAGGCAAATATTTAACAAAACTCGAATCACATCCTAATCCGCTTGCTCGTAATATTTTCAACTTTACTGGACACGTCCGCTTAAAAAAGAGGGACACACGGGCTATTATACCTAACACTCCAGATGGGACTACTTGAAAATACTTCCCCCCCCCTTTTTTTTTTGATTATCACTACTAATGTATTATTTATAACTACCACTAAGTTTATGTCCGACACTGGTCGGGCCTAATAATTTTTTTTATAGATTTAAGATTTGAATACTTATTGTTAGTTCATATATGAAGATACAATAAATAAATACATGCATTAAAAAAAAATTTTTGTTAATGTTTAAATATTAAAAATTATGTATGTAAAATTTTTATTATATACATGTATATTATAATCTCTTTTAAATTCATATTCTGTAAATATTCAGTACCATGATAAAATATTTTAGACTAATACCAATGTTATTAACATTTTTCCAAAAAAAAAAATTTTTAAATAATTTTCAAAGTTTGAAAATGTTATGTAAGACTTATTCCATATAAAACCAACGAGTGATTGCGCCCGACCCCTTCTGAATCGAACCAAACTCGATATGGTAGTTAAGTTTTGTATAACTAACATTTCACCAAAAAAATTTTAATAATATTTAATATCTAAGCTACCGGAATGATTAATGCCTTGTTTCAAAGGTATTATAATAGTGCTTATACGGCCATAAAAATAAGAAAGGTTATCACAATTATAGATGTTGTTTTTTTGCAATCCACGATTCATGATGCTGTAACTAAAAAAATGGTACTTTTAAAATTAAAAAAAAAATATAGTATATTATTGTTTATACCCTTCACTATATCATCACCAAATCCCTATATGGTACTATTGCAGGTTTCTGAGATATAAATAAAACTTTCAGGAAAGAAAGAAAAATAAATAAATTTTGTAAACAAATAATGCCTGTGGTTGTTGTATTGTTGTACAACAATTCCTTACGCAGTCACCTATATAATTACATCATGCTATTTTGTTTTTTCTATCAATACTTTTCAAAAATTGTTTAAAAAAATGTATATGACACACATTGTTATTTATAACTATCAACAAAAAATTTTTTTCTGATTAAAAAGAAAAAAAGACAAAAACTAATTACCAAAAAATAAAATAAAAATAATCCTGAAGAAGTTAACCAAAGGTAACGAAATATCGATATAAAATTTACTGACCTAAAGCTTAAAAAATAGTTTCATTTTATAAAAATTATGTTGTGGAATGATTGCTATTTCATATCTAAATCAAAGTGAAATGGCTTCACATAAATATTTTTATTGGTTTTGAAAGCGATTAGTACAGCGCATGTTGAAATAACATGAATATGCTTTTAGTTTCCTTATGATTAGATCTGCTACAGAATTCGCAAAAAAGTTCAAAGAAATTCATATTTTGTAATTCGTACTGTTTGACTTTTGCTGCCTTACTGCCAGTTTACAGAAACCATGTAAAAATTCTCGGCTGTCTATTTATATTGAAAGCAAAAACAAAGCACTCAAAATTTGTTTTTTTTTCAATATAAATAGACAGCCGAGAATTTTTACATGGCTTCTATAAACTGGCAGTTAGTTTTCGCATGTTTTAATTAATAGGTCTACTAACACATTTTGGCCCTTATTCTGGGTTGCTTCGAATATCTAAGGAGCTGGCAACAGCAGCGTTTATCTGCCTCTTCGTGAGCTGCCCTGTGGGTTTGAATCGAAATATGTTCTTGTTATATCATCAGTAGGTTCACGCAAAGTATGCCGTAATTCGATGCGTATAGGGTTTCAATTAGTTATACATATTGTATATGCATGCAAAGAAAAAATATGGTTGAGATAACCATAATCAAACAGCAACATACTATGATTGAATTATATGGTTGCAGTCAAATCATATTATTGTTAATAGAAAAAAAAACTTTAACAATATTATTATCTGAGTTAATTATATTATTATCTGAGTTAATTATATTATAATCTTAGTATTGTAAATATGACAACACTATTGTTAGATGTGACTAAAATATAATTGAGACTTAGCATACCATGTTCTAATATTATATAAATATTTTTAAATACGACCACAGTATTATATAATATAATATTTTTTTTATTTTTTAATCATATATTTATTGTAGAAACAGATGTGCGCTAAATTCGAAATAAAAATAAATTAATATTGTTGAAATAAATTGTATATATAGAAATGTATACTTACACGACATACAGCCATGTCTGTATAAAAAGATACACAAATGTTTATATATTTTTATTGATCTACCCTTTTGTTTATACTTTATTTATTTATGCATTTATTTAACACTACCGATAGCTTACAAACGAAATACTGAACTGACAGATGTTTCTGAAAAATATTTTTTCTTAACTTAACATAGTATGGGTTTCGAAAATATTATATTGTTATTTACATCATATTATTTTTAACTAATAATACAAATTATGTTGTAGTCATAAATTTTTAACAAAACTATATTATTAAACTGTATTATATGGATGTGATAATGTAATTATTAAATTCAAACATTACTCTGTTTATCGTAACGAAATAAATGTTTAAAATAACAATAACTAGTTTTCGACGACCACACATTTGTTTCAGAGAACATAATATTGTTTTCTCAACCATTCTACAACCATATCTTTACTTTGCGTGTGGCTCACAGTCTATTTTTAACCGATTTCAAAAAAAGGAGTAGGTTAACAATTCGTTTTCGACGACCACACATTTGTTTCAGAGAACATAATATTGTTTTCTCACCCATTCTACAACCATATCTTGACTTTGCGTGTGGCTCACAGTCTATTTTTAACCGATTTCAAAAAAAGGAGTAGGTTAACAATTCGTCTCTTTTTTTTTTTTTTTTTTTTTTTTTGGTTGTACTTCATAGCTCGGTACGTTTTAGACCGACAGTAAAAATTATTATTTTTTGTCTGAGAGGGTATAGCTTTCCATTGGTCCCATAGAAAAAAAGTTGGCGGGGACACGCTCACAATTTTTTTAATATTTAATTTTATGATATTCTACTCATTTGATTGCTGCGAATCCTATAAAACACCTTTGGTTCTTGTAATTACACAATTTGAAAGTTGAAAACGCTCATTAAAATTTATTACAATATTTCACGTGGTTCCACTTAACGGATTTTTATGAAACTTACCACGCACCCAGAGCTCTGAAAAACACACAATCTTGCATTTAAAACAAGTAGGAGTGCTATATTCGGCCGTGCCGAATCTTATAAATATGTATTTATATCCTTCACCGACATACAGACACATACATACATATTTGTTTTGTGAAAAAATTTATACTTTTTTGCTCTAATGCAATTTTTAGTAAGTGACCTCTCAGTATTTTATGATTAAAGAGTTTGATTAAAATATTTTATTTTCGATATTAGCAATAGTTCAATATTTTATTCTATACTCTGTATTTAAGAAATGCTTCGCATTCATCCTTATTCCAGTTGTCAACATCGACGTCGCGTCAATACAATATCAAAAAATTGGGGCTTGTTTACTAGCTCTCGAGATGTTCAAAATAGTCTTAGTATTTTACATCCATACCAAACAGTGATGCCAGAATACCTTCGCCAATAATGGCTAAATGTAGACAAAAAATGGCTAAAAAATTTATAAAAACTAGCAAAAAAATGGCTAAGCGCCATCGAATGCAAAATAATGAACTTTAAGCAGTATGCCTTCTATTGATTTGTACATTCATCCATTACTTGCTAAATTTTAGTTTATACTTTCTGTTCATTTTCTATTTTTAACCCCCCGACGAAAAAAAGGGGCGTTATAAGTTTGTAGTGCGTGTGTGTGTATCTGAGTGTCTGTCCGTGTCCACGTACAGACCAAACGTCTGGACCGATTTTGATTTAAATTTTTCTGTTTAAAAGGTGACTTGATCGAGAGGGTTCTTAACTATGTTTTAAGAAAAACCAACCAGATGGTTTAGTTGGTTTTAGTTTTTGTTATTTAAACTTTCATTTCGTGTAAAACAAAAATTACCCTTAGTGTTTTTTATGGGAATTGTTACAATTTAAGTTTAAAATTTTTAAACGCACTAATAATCCCAAATTAATATTTTACTTATTAAGTAAAATATTTTTTATTAAAAATACATTGAAATTGATTATTGAGGGGTTTAGCTGGATCCTATGCGCATTTCACTGTTGCTAATGCAGATCATCAGGGAACCTTTACCCAAAGCTTCTTAGAACAACTAGAGTTATTATATTATAAACTTTCATTTAAACAAATGAGAAGCTCAATAACAAATAACAAAGTTGAAACAAGAAATTAAGTAAGAAAATAAAAAAACATGTTGATTATTGAGTTCTTGTTTCAACTCATCAATCTCAATAATCAACATGTTTTTTTATTTTCTTACTTAATTTCTTGTTTCAACTTTGTTATTTGTTATTGAGCTTCTCATTTGTTTAAATGAAAGTTTATAATATAATAACTCTAGTTGTTCTAAGAAGCTTTGGGTAAAGGTTCCCTGATGATCTGCATTAGCAACAGTGAAATGCGCATAGGATCCAGCTAAACCCCTCAATAATCAATTTCAATGTATTTTTAATAAAAAATATTTTACTTAATAAGTAAAATATTAATTTGGGATTATTAGTGCGTTTAAAAATTTTAAACTTAAATTGTAACAATTCCCATAAAAAACACTAAGGGTAATTTTTGTTTTACACGAAATGAAAGTTTAAATAACAAAAACTAAAACCAACTAAACCATCTGGTTGGTTTTTCTTAAAACATAGTTAAGAACCCTCTCGATCAAGTCACCTTTTAAACAGAAAAATTTAAATCAAAATCGGTCCAGACGTTTGGTCTGTACGTGGACACGGACAGACACTCAGATACACACACACGCACTACAAACTTATAACGCCCCTTTTTTTCGTCGGGGGGTTAAAAATAGAAAATGAACAGAAAGTATAAACTAAAATTTAGCAAGTAATGGATGAATGTACAAATCAATAGAAGGCATACTGCTTAAAGTTCATTATTTTGCATTCGATGGCGCTTAGCCATTTTTTTGCTAGTTTTTATAAATTTTTTAGCCATTTTTTGTCTACATTTAGCCATTATTGGCGAAGGTATTCTGGCATCACTGTTTGGTATGGATGTAAAATACTAAGACTATTTTGAACATCTCGAGAGCTAGTAAACAAGCCCCAATTTTTTGATATTGTATTGACGCGACGTCGATGTTGACAACTGGAATAAGGATGAATGCGAAGCATTTCTTAAATACAGAGTATAGAATAAAATATTGAACTATTGCTAATATCGAAAATAAAATATTTTAATCAAACTCTTTAATCATAAAATACTGAGAGGTCACTTACTAAAAATTGCATTAGAGCAAAAAAGTATAAATTTTTTCACAAAACAAATATGTATGTATGTGTCTGTATGTCGGTGAAGGATATAAATACATATTTATAAGATTCGGCACGGCCGAATATAGCACTCCTACTTGTTTTAAATGCAAGATTGTGTGTTTTTCAGAGCTCTGGGTGCGTGGTAAGTTTCATAAAAATCCGTTAAGTGGAACCACGTGAAATATTGTAATAAATTTTAATGAGCGTTTTCAACTTTCAAATTGTGTAATTACAAGAACCAAAGGTGTTTTATAGGATTCGCAGCAATCAAATGAGTAGAATATCATAAAATTAAATATTAAAAAAATTGTGAGCGTGTCCCCGCCAACTTTTTTTCTATGGGACCAATGGAAAGCTATACCCTCTCAGACAAAAAATAATAATTTTTACTGTCGGTCTAAAACGTACCGAGCTATGAAGTACAACCAAAAAAAAAAAAAAAAAAAAAAAAGAGACGAATTGTTAACCTACTCCTTTTTTTGAAATCGGTTAAAAATAGACTGTGAGCCACACGCAAAGTCAAGATATGGTTGTAGAATGGGTGAGAAAACAATATTATGTTCTCTGAAACAAATGTGTGGTCGTCGAAAACGAATTGTTAACCTACTCCTTTTTTTGAAATCGGTTAAAAATAGACTGTGAGCCACACGCAAAGTAAAGATATGGTTGTAGAATGGTTGAGAAAACAATATTATGTTCTCTGAAACAAATGTGTGGTCGTCGAAAACTAGTTATTGTTATTTTAAACATTTATTTCGTTACGATAAACAGAGTAATGTTTGAATTTAATAATTACATTATCACATCCATATAATACAGTTTAATAATATAGTTTTGTTAAAAATTTATGACTACAACATAATTTGTATTATTAGTTAAAAATAATATGATGTAAATAACAATATAATATTTTCGAAACCCATACTATGTTAAGTTAAGAAAAAATATTTTTCAGAAACATCTGTCAGTTCAGTATTTCGTTTGTAAGCTATCGGTAGTGTTAAATAAATGCATAAATAAATAAAGTATAAACAAAAGGGTAGATCAATAAAAATATATAAACATTTGTGTATCTTTTTATACAGACATGGCTGTATGTCGTGTAAGTATACATTTCTATATATACAATTTATTTCAACAATATTAATTTATTTTTATTTCGAATTTAGCGCACATCTGTTTCTACAATAAATATATGATTAAAAAATAAAAAAAATATTATATTATATAATACTGTGGTCGTATTTAAAAATATTTATATAATATTAGAACATGGTATGCTAAGTCTCAATTATATTTTAGTCACATCTAACAATAGTGTTGTCATATTTACAATACTAAGATTATAATATAATTAACTCAGATAATATTATAATTAACTCAGATAATAATATTTTTAAAGTTTTTTTTTTATTAACAATAATATGATTTGACTGCAACCATATAATTCAATCATAGTATGTTGCTGTTTGATTATGGTTATCTCAACCATATTTTTTCTTTGCATGCATATACAATATGTATAACTAATTGAAACCCTATACGCATCGAATTACGGCATACTTTGCGTGAACCTACTGATGATATAACAAGAACATATTTCGATTCAAACCCACAGGGCAGCTCACGAAGAGGCAGATAAACGCTGCTGTTGCCAGCTCCTTAGATATTCGAAGCAACCCAGAATAAGGGCCAAAATGTGTTAGTAGACCTATTAATTAAAACATGCGAAAACTAACTGCCAGTTTATAGAAGCCATGTAAAAATTCTCGGCTGTCTATTTATATTGAAAAAAAAAACAAATTTTGAGTGCTTTGTTTTTGCTTTCAATATAAATAGACAGCCGAGAATTTTTACATGGTTTCTGTAAACTGGCAGTAAGGCAGCAAAAGTCAAACAGTACGAATTACAAAATATGAATTTCTTTGAACTTTTTTGCGAATTCTGTAGCAGATCTAATCATAAGGAAACTAAAAGCATATTCATGTTATTTCAACATGCGCTGTACTAATCGCTTTCAAAACCAATAAAAATATTTATGTGAAGCCATTTCACTTTGATTTAGATATGAAATAGCAATCATTCCACAACATAATTTTTATAAAATGAAACTATTTTTTAAGCTTTAGGTCAGTAAATTTTATATCGATATTTCGTTACCTTTGGTTAACTTCTTCAGGATTATTTTTATTTTATTTTTTGGTAATTAGTTTTTGTCTTTTTTTCTTTTTAATCAGAAAAAAATTTTTTGTTGATAGTTATAAATAACAATGTGTGTCATATACATTTTTTTAAACAATTTTTGAAAAGTATTGATAGAAAAAACAAAATAGCATGATGTAATTATATAGGTGACTGCGTAAGGAATTGTTGTACAACAATACAACAACCACAGGCATTATTTGTTTACAAAATTTATTTATTTTTCTTTCTTTCCTGAAAGTTTTATTTATATCTCAGAAACCTGCAATAGTACCATATAGGGATTTGGTGATGATATAGTGAAGGGTATAAACAATAATATACTATATTTTTTTTTTAATTTTAAAAGTACCATTTTTTTAGTTACAGCATCATGAATCGTGGATTGCAAAAAAACAACATCTATAATTGTGATAACCTTTCTTATTTTTATGGCCGTATAAGCACTATTATAATACCTTTGAAACAAGGCATTAATCATTCCGGTAGCTTAGATATTAAATATTATTAAAATTTTTTTGGTGAAATGTTAGTTATACAAAACTTAACTACCATATCGAGTTTGGTTCGATTCAGAAGGGGTCGGGCGCAATCACTCGTTGGTTTTATATGGAATAAGTCTTACATAACATTTTCAAACTTTGAAAATTATTTAAAAATTTTTTTTTTTGGAAAAATGTTAATAACATTGGTATTAGTCTAAAATATTTTATCATGGTACTGAATATTTACAGAATATGAATTTAAAAGAGATTATAATATACATGTATATAATAAAAATTTTACATACATAATTTTTAATATTTAAACATTAACAAAAATTTTTTTTTAATGCATGTATTTATTTATTGTATCTTCATATATGAACTAACAATAAGTATTCAAATCTTAAATCTATAAAAAAAATTATTAGGCCCGACCAGTGTCGGACATAAACTTAGTGGTAGTTATAAATAATACATTAGTAGTGATAATCAAAAAAAAAGGGGGGGGGGGAAGTATTTTCAAGTAGTCCCATCTGGAGTGTTAGGTATAATAGCCCGTGTGTCCCTCTTTTTTAAGCGGACGTGTCCAGTAAAGTTGAAAATATTACGAGCAAGCGGATTAGGATGTGATTCGAGTTTTGTTAAATATTTGCCTGCGTATTTTGCAATTTCTTCAGTCACTAGTGGCATATTTAAATCACGATGTATAATAGAATTTTGGATGTACCATGGAGCCGATGTTATTAACCGTAAAATTTTGTTTTGCCTTCGTTGGATTCTCTCGACATTGGAAGCTGAAGCAGTGCCCCATAACTGAATTCCGTAGCACCATATTGTCTTCAAACGCGACTTGTATAATAAAAGTTTGCAGTCTAGGCTGAGTGTTGAGTTTCTGCCAATCAACCAATATATTTGAGTTAACTTAAGTTTCATCTGAGTTAACTTAGAGTCAATATGATGTTTCCATGTAAGTCTTCGATCAAGGTGTATACCAAGGTATTTCACTTGGGAATGTTGAGGAATATTTTGATTGTTGATTCGAATGGGGGAGCAAGTATCTCTTCTTAGGGTGAACGTTATATGGACACACTTTTGTTCATTGACTTTAATTCTCCATAAGTTCAACCATATTTCCAGCTGAGTGATATGTTCCTGGAGATTGCGGGATGCCTCATAAGGGTTTTCGTGCACACTCATACAGGCTGTATCATCGGCAAAAGTAGAAATATGGATATTATTGCTCACAGGCATATCACAAGTATATATTAAATACAAGACAGGACCCAGGATACTACCCTGGGGCACACCAGAAGATATAGATTCGGGCATACTCGTGAACTCTCCTTCCACAACAGTGAACTTCCTATCAATAATATAACTTTCCAAAAGCTTTTGAATGTTTATTGGCAGATATGTCTTCAATTTTAAAACTAGGCCATCGTGGCATACTTTATCAAACGCCTGAGAAACATCAATAAAGAGAGCAGAACAATACTTCTTTTCTTCAAATGTTCTTCTTACAACTTGGACCAGTCTATGCGTTTGTTCAATCGTTCTGTGCTGACTTCTAAAGCCAAATTGATGGTCCGGGATGCACCCATTATCAGTTAAAATGTTGGACAATTTAGTCATGAGCAGCTTTTCGAAAAGCTTTGAGATTGTAGATAGTAAGCTTATAGGCCTATATGACTCAGTCTTGGTAAGATCTTTGCCCACCTTTGGAATCATTTTGATCTTGGCCAGTTTCCAGTTATGTGGAAAATACTGCATTCTTAAAATAGCATTAAAAGTAAATAGCAGGATTCTTATTGCAATATGAGGCAAGTTCATGAGCATTTTGTTACTATTGCCATCAATACCTGGAGCTTTCTTCGGGTTGAGTTCAGCAATTACTTTTGTACTTCACGCATCTGAAACCTTAAGGTACGAGGGGGTAGAGAAAGTACACACGGTAAATCAGCAGCACCCGTACATGAATTGGGAGTGAATACAGATTTTAAATGCTCAGAAAATAAGTTACCTTTCTCACTATCACTTCTTGCCCAGCCTCCGGTCGCAGTGCGCAATGGTGATTAAACATTAATAAATAGCATATTTTTGTTTGTTCATGTGATTATAATTTTTTTATAAAAAATATAAACAAAAATATTTAATTTATTAATGTAGTTAGCTGTTTTTGTATATACATATTCATGATAAGTATTTATGCTATTTATTAATGTTTAAATATTAAAAATTATGTAAAATTTTTATTATATACATGTATATTATAATCCCTTTTAGATTCATATTCTGTAAATATTCAGTACCATGATAAAATATTTTAGACTAATACCAATGTTGTTAACATTTTTCCAAAAAAAAAAATAAAAAAATTAATAATTTTCAAAGTTTGAAAATGTTATGTAAATGTATTAAAAATATTTATTATCTTTTCCAAAAACCATTACAAAATTTTATATGTTAAAAAGCTTTTCTTTTAAATTTTTGCAATATTATTAATATGAAAAAATATTGTAGACTTTACCTATTTTGTTTTTTCTACCAATACTTTTCAAAAATTGTTTAACCCGCCATTGGTGTCCTATTGGTCTGTGAGACCGGGCGTGTTAAAAAATTCGAATAACATTATTCCCTGTTATTATTTTTGGTTGCAATTTCGAGTAGCTGCCTCATTGAACATCTCCTACTATTAGCCAATGACGAAACTGCTTCGTGAGCACACTTTGTATATTTTTTTACTAATCCGGTACATGAGACCGTGTGTCACCGTGTATGCGAATAAAATAACCAAGTATATATTTTTCATTATTTTTTTATTTTTTATTTTTTTATTTATTTTGTAAAAGTTCCTAATGTCGAAAGATTAAAAAACATTATCTTCCTTTATAAATATGTGATTTTTTGTTTTTTTTTTTCTTAATTTTGAAACATGTATTACTAAAATCGCTGTTGTTCTTAATGCTCTAACAAAACAATTTTTTTAATGTTAATATTGAAATAAAAGAGCTTAAATTGATTAAATAAATATCTTTGCTTTATTCTCAAAGAGCATAAATTAAAAAAAAAATATGAAATATTAATAACAAATTTGCAAAAATCTTCAGTTGGAAATTGCGGTGCGTGAGACCGGCGTCACCATTGATCAAAGTCAAATTTGCGTCACCATTGGCGGGTTAAAAAAATTTATATGACACACATTGTTATTTATAACCATGGTGTAATTATACAGGTGACTGCGTAAGGATTTGTTATACAAAAATACGGCAACCATAGCTGTTTAAAGAACCGAAGAATGTCAAAAGCACAAAAATAATTGTACTAAAACCAAAACAAAATCGAAGTTTTTGACATTCTTCAGCTACAAAGCACATCGAAAAAAAAATTATCAGCTGAAGTAGCGCTGCCACCTAGTTAGATACATCTTGTTTATAACTATTAACAAAAAAAATTTTTCTGATTAAAAAGAAAAAAACTAATTACCAAAAAATAAAATAAAAATAATCCTGAAGAAGTTAACCAAAGGCTAAAGAAATATCGATATAAAACTAAAAATATATAAAATTTACTGACCTAAAGCTTAAAAAATAGTTTCATTGAACATATAAAAAAGGTTGAAAAATTAGATAAACAGTTCAGGTTATATTATTTGTTGAATATATTTCGATAAACTACTTAGATAAGCGGCTTAGATCTGTATGTAGCAGTTTACGCGACACTGTTTACATTTGTTATCTGTGGAAAACAGGCATGAGAGTAAATTGAATTTAAATACATCGGAAAGTTTCAACAAGATACATTTAATAATAATAACAAACAGCATTGATAACACTTCAGGTATCAGATTGTAAATTTGCATAATAAATCCATATAGATTACAAAAAAGAACGTTTATTGTTCACCGATTAATTGTAAATTTAATTGTTTGTGAAAACGTTTGCATTTGCTTTCGCAAGTACGAGGGCTGCTTTTTATAATTGGCGCATTTATATTGCATATGTATGTAAGAATATGTACATATGTACATATGTAAATAAATTACTCGTACGGCGGTATTGCAATGTGATTTTTGATATTTAAGAATCTGTAATTCCTTCAGAACTAATCGGATTAAAGAGTATTTAATTTTTATTTGAAGATATTTTTATATGTATGTATATTTTATTACCAGCAACATAACTTTCATTTCATACAAAAATAGTATACATACATAAATAATAGTTAGGGCCTTTCTACTTGAGACCATCGATATGATGTTAACATAAATCATCTTTTGCCTGAATTGCGGCTTAGTTCCTATTAATGATTAACTTTTGCGAACCGAAAGTATAATGACATTCTGTAAGTCTCGGTTCGCACAGGGCAATTTTAGTTGAGTAGCTTTTTAGTTGGAGGTCTTATGGGAGAGTATACTCTTATAAGGTGAATTCAAATGTAATCAGCTCTAAAATTCGAAATTCTAAATTTTATTTTGGTATAAAACATAATTTGTACAGTAGCACTATACCTTAACTTTTAAGAACCTTCCTCTTTCATTCTTTTTTTTTTTTTTTTTTTTTTTTTTGCAAAAAAGTGTATAATTGGCATTTCATAATGGAAAGACTTACGCCTGAACAACGTTTACAAATCGTTCAACTTTATTAAGAAAATTCACGTTCTGTGAGGAATATGTTTCGTGCACTTCGCTCAACTTATGGTCAACATAATCGGCCTACTGAACGTACTATTCGCAACACCATCACCCATTCATTATTGGATAATATTCGACCGAGTAGACCACGTCAACGTTCCCGCTGTGAAGAAAATATAGCGGCCGTAGCTGAGTGTAAAAATGATGCCGGTGCGAACGTAACCGTCAATGGCGGCCGTTATCGTGCCATGATAAGCGACTATTTGATGCCTGAAATTGAAGTTCGTGATTTCGGCGACATTTGGTTTCAGCTAGACGGCGCCACTTCCCACACATCGCATCAATCAATGGATTTATTGAGATAACATTTCGGTGAGCACATGATTTCAAGTTTTGGGCCGGTCGATTGGCCACCAAGATCGTGTTATATCACACCGTTAGACTTTTTCCTGTGGGGATATGTAAAGTCTAAAGTTTATGCGGACAAACCCGCTTTTATTCGGGCCTTGGAGGAAAATAACCCTCTTGTCATTCGCCAGTTACCAGTCGAAATGCTCGAATGAGTCATCGAAAATTAGACTCAACGGATGGACCATCTGCGACGTAGCAATGGCCAACATTTGAAAGACATAATCTTCAAAAAATAAATGCCAAAGAATGTTCTTTCAAATGATAATAAACGTTCTCCTTTAAATTTGAATTTTCCATGTTTTTTTCTTTAAAAAAGTAGGAAAGCTCGAAATGGATCACCCTTTATAAACATGTTGAAACCGAAAAAAAAATTTAAAAATTGATGTAATTTTCTTCACTTTCCTTCACTATATAGATACATATCGATGGCTTAATATAAAAAGGGCCTAACTCAATTTTTTTCGAAATTGCTTCCTTAATATTTTCTGGGCGACAACGTATAATTGCATCCTCCTTGAAGATCTTAATACATTACAGTTCAAAATCAAGGACTTATGGCAACTTAAAAAACTAATTCTGCATGTAATTGCTTTATTTTTTTCTTCAGTTTTTTGCTTCTCCTGTAAAATATCGAAAATTCGAGTTATGCCCTTTTTATATTAAGCCATCGATATGTACATTATTCTTTTCAAAATTTCAAGATGCTTTGGAAGTGTAAACGTGTGAAGAGGTCTAGATACCGCTTAGGTTATTTTGTGTTTTGCTTATTTTTATTTTTCGTTCTAAATATTTTATTTACGTATGTATTTTTAAGTTACTTTTTATAATAAAAAAATAATTAAAATAATTGAGATTAATTGAGATAATTGCATTAGTTCCCTTCAAAATGTTTGGGGAGAAAACTCTCAACAAATTCTCCCTCTCCCTCATAATAAGAATACCTACTTTTTTCCCGGGGAAATTTTAATTCATAATAGGAGGAATGGGAAAAGGGAAAAAACTCCCGGGGAATTGCTATTCATAATTGGGCTGATAGTGTGCAATAGAATTAGATAAAACGTGAAAGTGTACATGCATACATAAAAATATGCGTACATACATACATACATATGTACATTGTACACATTTGCCTATGTCAATATCGTCACCTAAGACGAAAAATCGTATAACGTTTTTTAGAATTTTCAAGAGAAAGAAACGAATTTGATGAAATTGTTCCAAGCAGTAGTATTTTTCGTTTATAAAATCACAATTTTTCAAGATATAACTTTGCAATAAATTAAATGAAAAACCTAAGTTCTGATTTTTTTTTGTCAATTTCACAGTTTTTCATATAAGCTCAAGATACAAAATACTTAAAGTATGAAGCTTATTCATTTTTTGCAATTTATTTTGAAATGTAGTATGTACATAATTGTATATATTATATAGATGCATACATGCTCAGTTCAAAAAAAAAAAAATATATATTTTATGGTATATATCAATGGATATATGCATATACGTAATTACATACCAAACTAAATGTTCCGAATTCGAAACGACTAGTCGACAAAATCTTACGATTTTGAAACTGAAGTACATACTACGGAAATCGTAACGATTTTTAAATCAAATGGTTGACACGACTTTGCAACAAAATGTTGCTACGAAATCGTAATGATATGTCGTGACCCAACGAATAGGTTGAATTTTGGTGCCTCTCGGCGGGAACTGAGTTTTGATTTTAGACCCCTAGTTTCTTAGGGTAATATTCTTAGAATTTTGTGCAGATCTCATTTTTGTTAGACGCCAGTTGACAAAAAAGAATTGACCCATTATAATGTACATATTTAAAAGAAAACTTATAAATCAAAGTTTTAATGATTTTAATTTTTTTAGAAAAACTCGAAACATTTGGTCTTTGGGGGGTATATACATAGGAGCCCTGAATGTGAACTTTAGTGTATATTTTATTGTATTGAAAACAAAAACAAGTTTTCTTATTTTGTTTTTGTTTTCAATATAACTAAGCGACAGATAATTTCCTGTCGACATCGTGGGCCACGCCGCAATTATTTATTTGTGCTAACTGATAAAAAAAAATGGTTATATTTTATCTAATTTTACTGCATCTAATATGTGATAATGCAATATTAATGCATTTTTTTAAAGATTTTATTTTCGTGCAAAAGATAGTGCACTACATTCATCAAATTTAAATTTGCACAGAAATTTTTGTTTTTCATTTAGTGGTTGTACAAGTTATCCAGGCCTGGTTGTATTCATCTGTTTTTGACATTCATCCATTATTTCTACACAAACAAAACGCCTGTTGTTTTTTTATTTTCTTAGTTGTTGTACACCTGGATATACTTTATATAAATATGCTTTGAGGTGACTCTTCATAACGCCATAGCCATTACCATAGAAACCAATTGAATTTTGGTTTGGTTATGGCTATGGCATTATGGCCATGTCACGTCTAATTGCACCTTAAAGTGTAAAATTTCATCTCTTAGTTTTTACCGAACAAATCGGTCATATCTTAACCTTTATTTCTGAGCAAAAAAAAAACTTGAAATGAAATTACAAGCTTAAATTTTTATCGAAATTAATAATATACATAATGGAAAAGTCTTAACAGTTACAATTGCAGCTTTAATATATTGTACTATTTTGGTAAAAAAATTAACCTAAAATATTTTTTATGAATTAGACCAACAACATTTAAATTAAAAACAAAACAACTTTATTCGTTCATTTCATGAACTACAATATTTACAAAACAAACCAAAAACAAAAAAATTCCCGTTATAGCTTTGATGAAAATTCCATCTAATCTGCCAATCTAGATACTATTTCCTATAAAGACTTTTTAGATTGCAAATATTTTCTAACGCTTCAAGTTGTTGGAGTCACTTCGGAAACTTCTATTACATCTGCTTCCATGCTTATATTATGCATAAAAAAAGCAAATTCGAAAAACGTAAATTCCCGAAAATTCCCGTTGAAAATTTTCCGGGATTTGTAAAAAATAGTTCCCGGAAATTAACGGGATTTTTTTAAAGTGTAGAAACTCTATTCTGGAATGAAATATCCTCTTCTAACTTTTTATTCGTACATGCGCTACTTTCTTGCGGAGTTTGGTTGCAGTCTATCATTTTTCATTTTTTCATTATTGGACCTAAGACCATAGCTGCCCAAAGTAGTACCAACGTGCCGACCATCAATCGGCTTCTTATGAACTATCAAATACTTGAAAAATAAATTGGACTACTGTATTAAGTAACAAAAGAGACTAATTCCCCTATTACGGTTTTCAACTTTTAAAATAGTTTGGTTGGGATTGATAAATTTGCATTGCCATTCTCCACTAAACTAACAGTTGTGTTCCCAGTTGTGTTTTGGTACTGTCATTTACAACTCTACGTAAGTTTAGTTGAGAGAAGCGTTGAGTATACACAACTGCTTTTTAGTAGTTGGGTCTGTGGTTGGTTTTTTCTAGTTACAGGTTGGTGCGATATAAAAAGCAGAAAAAGTGGAAAAATCGTAATTAGAAATATTTTTTATGCATAATATCAAAATTTTTTAACAATTTTAGTATCGGCGGGCCCCATCCGGATAACTACCTTGTCGTGGTGTGGTGGCTTAACCACAGGCCGTGGTCTATGTCTTCAATCCAAGACCATGGATGACCTTTAATGGTCCTCTATGGTATTGGGTGAATATAAATGGCTAAAGGCCTGTGTACCAAAGGTTATCCAACCCTATACCGGGGTGTGATGCGACCCGTGCCCATCAGATTTTTGCAGTCAGGGTTAAAAGACTGTATTAGAACGGAGCCTTGCTGATACCTGGGCACCTCAGCAAGTAGACGACGCCTCCACCACGTTATCGGGGGCTATGACGTGGTGGCCTTCAAATCTTCCATACTCGTGGGACCAAAATGCTAAATAATTCTATAGAGGACCAGTTTCACGCAACCGTCTGGTACGAGAAAACTCGTTCAGACGAAGACTGCCGAGAACACTGGGCAGATGGTTGGTGCATGCAGCAGTTCGAGCTCGGCCACGCCGGCTTCGACCAAGCATGTCCGACCATAACCAAAAAAGGTTATGTCTACGTATTATAAACACGTTGCGCACTCAAGACCCATCCAAACTGTCCGAGGAACAAAAATCCTCTCTTAAATGGGCAAGAGGTGTCTTTGAAAACATGGATACTCCCGCCTCAAGTGGCAGTGGTGCTAGCACGTCGTCAAAACCGTCTGGTAAAAGACTGCGATCGCCGGACGACAAACCATTGCCTAAGCGGGCTAAAGCTAATAGTAATATTGGCATTAGGTCGTTTAGTGAGGTTGCAAAAGACAACCTCATAATGGCTGTTGTCGACAGGGGAGATATGGATGGTGCCATCCCCAGGGGCAAATGGAGTGCTGTGGAAGCTAAGTTGGCAACCACGTACTACCAGGTCCTTGCGGAAAATCCAGGCATACCTCCAGTCTGTCGCGATGCAGGCTGGTACCAAGGCAGGGTCAAGCTGATGGCCTTTGGAGACCAGAGATCGGCGGACCTGTACAAGGCCGCTCTCAGTAGAATGGGAGAGCCGTTTCCGGTGCGAAAATCGATCTTGTTGACAAGAGCGAAATTCCATCCCGACCACGTGCGCATGCATGGATTCCGGCATTCCCAGATACGGCTGAAGCAGCGATTAAATTATTAAAGGACTGCAATCCCTCACTTCCAACCGGCAATTGGAAGATGGGGAGGTTCGGTGAGGCTGAGCGGGACAGACGTGGGGTAATTATTATTCTAAACGCTGAAACTCTCCCTCACTTGGCCAAGTCCAATAATATTATATCGTACGCCTTTGGACAGGTTACGCTGAAGGTGTACAAAGGAGATCAGCCTCCAGTGACAGATAATTCCAAGACAGTGTGTGAAAACGCTGTGGAGGAGGAATCTGAAGAGGAGGAGAAGAAAGCCAGCTTACGAGAATCTTCGGATAAGGATGGCTATATTACATCCGACTCTGAAGTTCTCGGAGGCGCCTCAGGCCTGTTTGACGCTGATTATGGTTAAGACAGTGATCTTCTTCTTGAGACTGACGACGAGTCCGATAAAACGGTCGTGGAGATGGATTTCGTAGCGGATGTTGAACCTGCTGCAGATAAATCTCCACCACTCTAAAGCAGCCTCAGCTGCTCTTCAGCTTCACATTACGACATGCGAAGTTGACATAGTCCTAATCCAAGAACCCTGGATTAGTGGTGGCAGGGTTTGCGGACTTAGGACCAAAGATTTTAAGATGCTAGCCGTCAAGAATGAAGGTAACAATAGAACCTGCATCTTGGCAAGGAACCATCTTAATGTATTTTTATTATCTAACTTCAGCGGCAGAGACATAACGGCGGTTAGCGTGGAAATGGGAAATACATGCTACTGGCTGGCGTCGGTATACTGCGCTCACGACGATCGAGGCCCTCTACCGTCGGTAGTGGTGAGAAACTTTGTGGCTGCAGCGGAGAACGCTGGACACCATATTATCCTGTGCTGTGATGCCAACGCACATCATGCTATTTGGGGAAGTACAGACACTAATGAAAGAGGTGAGGAACTTTTAGAATATGCAGTTAGTACTAGCCTTAACATTTGTAATAGAGGTCAAGAACCTACGTTTATAACAAGGAACAGACAGGAAGTCCTGGATGTAACCTTCTCTTCTGATTCGGTGGCCGATAGGATCATGAACTGGCGTGTACTTCAGGAACACTCCTTTTCTGATCATAGGTTTATCGAGTTTAGTATTAGAGAGCGGGCACCAGAGGTAAAAATCTCCCGAAATATTAGGCGGATTAATTGGCGTCTGTATAAGTCTATTTTTTCTAGACAATTAGGACTGATTGGAGACTCGTCACTTTTAGAAACTTCGGATTTAGATTGTGAGGTTGATAACATCACTACAATCTTCAGAAATGCAAGGGAATCGTCTTGCCCTTTGAATATACCATGGGGTAAAAAAGAAACCGCCCTGGTAGAATAGAGAGTTACAATCGTGTAGGTGTATATGCAGAAAACTCTTCAATAGGGCTAAATCATCCAGAAATGAACTGGATTGGATAGCTTATAAAGGTAAACTAAAGGAGTATAAAAAGCAGATAAGAATTGCTAAAAATACAACATGGAAGAGGTTTTGTGAAAATATTGAAAACATTTCAGAAGCCTCTCGCATGAGGAAAATTTTGTCCGCCACTCCCTGTACTCTGGGATACTTGAAGAATCTCAATGGGATGTGGACTACATCCAGTGAGGAGTCATTAGGAGCCCTGATGGACACTCACTTTCCGGGTAACTCAATGACTGAGATTCAGACATCTAATCTTTACCCAATTCCTACGGAAAATATATATTACATTGTTAACAGACAGACTTTGGATTGGGCTCTGAGAAGCTTCAAGCCTTATAAAACTCCAGGACCCGACGGTATAATACCGGCCGAGATATGCAAGGTATCGAATCTCATAGCTCCTAGGCTACTGAGAATTTACACCAGCTGTCTAAGACTGAGTCATATTCCTAATAAGTGGAGGGAAGTGAGATTGGTTTTCATACCGAAGGCTGGTAAAAGCTCTCACACCACACCGAAGGACTTCAGACCGATAAGTCTATCATCCTTTCTTCTGAAAACACTAGAAAGGATGGTTGATTACTATATTCGCAAAACCATCAATGGGAAATTACTTTCCTCGCATCAGCATGCATATCAAAGGGGAAAGTCGACCGAATCGGCTCTACACGAGCTGGTTGGCACAATAGAGAAATCTCTCCCTGTGGGTGAATGCACTCTTGTGGTCTTTGTCGATATTGAGGGGCTTTTAATAATATTTCTTCAGATTCGATAATTGATGCATTATCGAATTTGGGGGTTAATGTAGGATTGTGTAAGTGGATTTAAAATCTACTAACTCACCGCAGGATAACTGCGGCTCTAGGAGGTTCAAGGCAGACCCGCTTTGTAAATAGGGGTACACCACAAGGAGGAGTTCTTTCGCCACTATTGTGGAATCTAGCTCTAAATCCTGTGCTGCTATCTCTAGAATCGCGGGTGTGCAGAATCGTGGCTTATGCTGATGATGTGGCAATAGCTGTAAGAGGAAAATTCCTCACAACTCTAAGGGACATCCTACAGGATGGTCTTTCACGGAGATGGGCAGAGAAACGAGGGCTCGCCGTTAATCCTAATAAAACGGAACTAGTCCTTTTCTCTAGGAAGTATAAGATACCTGATTTCCAACCTATCACTCTTAATAATACGGAGATAAAAGTGTCCAACACTGCAAAATATCTCGGTGTTATTCTTGATTCAAAGCTGAGTTTTAAAACCAATATCATAGAGAGAGTGAAAAAAGCAACAATTTCACTCTATCTATGCAAAAAGTCCATAGGGAAAAATTGGGTTCTTACCCCTAAAATCGTTTATTGGATCTACACTGCAATAGTACGTCCGATTCTCATGTATGGCATCATTGTATGGTCGCCGTCCCTGGAGAAAAAAACGTATCTACATATCTTACACAAGGTGCAAAGACTTGCATCCTTGCATATAACCAGTGCTCTTCGCACTACTCCTACGGATGCACTGGGAATGCTCCTTCATCTACTACAGGGTGGGCCAAAAGAAACCAAGGGGTGTAAAAGTTTAATAACTTTTTTGTTTATTAATTTTTTTTTATTTTTTCTTTCAGATTATATAGACAACACTTGAAGAATTTATAATGGAGAGGTTCACAACTGAACAGAGAACCAGAACAATAGAAATTTTATTATTTAAAGTGTGATGAAGAGTGATGAAGCTCATTTTCATTTGAATGGCTTTGTTAATAAGCAGAACTGTAGGTTCTGGGGTTCTCAAAATCCAAGAGCCGTTCATCAACGCCAATTGCACAGTATGGTGTGGGATCACATCTGAAAATGTCATTGGGCCCTACTTCTTCGAGAATGAAGATGGAAGTGCTGTAACCGTAAATGGAGAGCGGTATCGGTTTATGATAGAAAATTTTTTACGTCCTGCTCTTGAAAACAGACCTGGTATGTGGTTTCAGTAGGACGGAGCCACTGCCCATACTGCCCGAGACACAATGGCACTTTTAAGTCAAATTTTTGGAGAGCGAATAATTTCTCGAAATTCGGAAATTATTTGGCCAGCGCGATCGCCAGATTTGACAGCACCCGACTATTTTCTTTGGGGTTTTTTGAAGGAGCGAGTGTATGTGAACAAGCCAGAGACAATCCTTGAACTCAAGGCAAACATTGTTGCAGAAATTCGAACGCTACAGCCACAAGTTTTGAAAGATGTTATGGAAAATGCTCTAAAAAGAGCCCATCAGTGCGAAGCTGAAAACGGTGGTCATTTAAGAGACATCATTTTTCATACTTAGTGTAAAAAAATTTCCATTTTGTATATTATATAATCTGAAAGAAAAAATAAAAAAAAGTTAATAAACAAAAAAGTTATTAAACTTTTACACCCCTTGGTTTCTTTTGGCCCACCCTGTACCATTGGACTTAGTAGGGAAGGAGATGGCAACGTCCTCGGCAATCCATCTTCGATGTACCTCTCTGTGGAAAGGAAATGGAGCCGGCCACTGTAGAATACTCGATGACGAAGTTAGGGGATGGAGGATTGACCAAACCTCCCCTGCTCTACTACCCGAACGTCTTTATAAAACCTGGATACCATCAACAGAAATGTGGATGAATGGAACTCCAGATAGAAGAAAAGGTGTTGATTTTTATACGGACGGCTCCAAAACACACGAAGGTGTGAGTTATGGAGTCTTTTCGAGGGCTTTAGGTATTCGCATTGCAAAGCGACTTCCGGATCACTGCAGCGTCTTTCAGGCAGAGATCCTTGATATAAGAGAAGTTGCGGATTGGTTGAGAGTGAATGTCACTTCAACGACTTTGATTAACATATACACTGATAGTCGAGCAGCTATTATGGCTCTCGAATCCCCGCTTCTAAGAACAACAACAGCCCTCGACTGCCGATCATCTCTAAACGAGATGGCAGAGCAGTTTGATATTAGGATCATCTGGATCCCGGGGCATAGAGGCTTTCAGGGGAACTCCAGGGCTGATAAGCTTGCTAGAATTGGGACAACCTTACAGGTTCCACCGGATTTGGAATGTGTGGGTTTACCCCTACCCGCTTGCAAACTCAGACTTAGGCGCAAGACAGTAGAGAAAACAAATAGAAGGTGGGTCACAAGAAATGATTGCGTGATCACAAGGCAGTTCTGGACTTTCCAGGCATGACTCTATATATATATATATATATATATATATGTGACACGCAAAATAGAAAGGGACCTAAGGGTAAAAACTGGTTTTTATGTATATATATATATATATATATATATATATATATATATATATATATATATATATATATATATATATATATATATATATATATATGTATGTATGTATATATTCATGTATTTGAATATTGCTAAAAAGCTAGAAGAAAATAATGATGATTGAAAAAGCCAACTTAATACTCGTGTGCTTGTACATTCAGGTATTAATTTCTAAAGCAACATAATATATTTGGGATTTTTGTTAAATGCCTGTTGATGTGGTAACAATGTATGTAAAGGAAGAAGGATAATTATTGTAGAATGGAGTGCATGGAGCAGCCTGGTGTACGTGTTGTAAACAACACTTGACACAGAATACGTGTTGATGTATAGTTATCGCTGTTTTATGTTGAAGTAATTCAGTTTGAGCTCGTACTTGTGGGCACGAGTATGAGATGAATAGCAGAGCATGTTTGATAGAACAGACACCTTGATGCCATGGAATTATTATAAGCTTATGTCGTTGTTCTTTTCTGTTTTGGCTTAAATACACTTAAATGAAAATCTGAGTTGATTGAATATTTAAATTAATTTGATTCACTTTAGTGTAATAACTGCTTGCTAACCTAAATAACTTTAAAGACTCGACAGTAATCACTGTTGCCAATTCAGCTATTTTCTCGTCAAATCTAGCGATTTTTAAGTACATTTTTCGGAAAAAATTATGATTTAGCTATTAGCGGGAAATCTAGCGATTTTTTATCCATCATAATTCGATTTAAAATGTGAGCTTGTTCAGAAGCGGTGAACCTATATGAAGCAAACTATAGAAAAAAAGGTGATTGAATAGCGCCACAACAATGCAGGTTTAAAGGTGAGCTAATGTACTCATATCCATCCTAACATCCGTTTTAATAAGTGATTTTATACATAAGTAAATGCGTTTATATTAATTCTTTAAATAGCGCTTTAGATAACTGCTATGTTTGCATGTTTTATTAGACTTAAAAAATGTAGTACTCCACAACAGGAACTCGCCATACAAAAATCAGCAGGTTTGTCAGCGCTACTTTTACTCTATAATTTTAAGCAATTTTTAACTGGGGAAGTCCCGAAGTAGCAGAAACGATGAATAACATATGTATCTGTACATACCAGAACCAACACAAGCAAAACTGGTGCAAACAGGTATATCTGTGCAGGTCTGTAATAATTATATGTTTTTAAATAAAATAAGCGTTTTATTAACATATGACATTACTTTTATATGGTATTTTATAAAGTTTTTAGGGAAATTTGGGAAGTACGAAAGAAGTTAACAAGTTACCGTGAAATTTTTGAAACAACCTAAAAATAAATTTATTTTTTAGCCATTTATTATTTTAGTTAGTTTCTTGTCTACTTTAGCGATATTTATTGGAAAAAAGTTGGCAACAGTGACAGTAATACACAAAGTTTGCCAAACAAAGAGCGCTAGACGTTGTTTAGGGCAGAGAGGTAACTTCAGCAACCCTTTAAAGAACATCTGTAAACTTTTAAAATCCCAACACACGTACCAGAATAAGTTGTTAACCATTTGTATTTTCTTCTCTGTGGTGTGCAGTTTTATTGGCCGATTAACAATTTTTGGCAGATGTCAAAGTCGATTAATCGCTCGAACACTTCTATTTAGAACACACAATAAGTACTTGTTTTGACAATTCGGTATTGATAAAGGAGTTTTGAAGGCAGATAAAATATAAGAAACTAATGGGCAACACTGTATTTGACTATATGTGACTCGCCATAACGCCAGAACACTCACTATAAAAACGAATTGAATTTTGGTTTTGTTATGGCTATGGCATTATGGCTATGTCACATCTAATTTAAGCTTAAATTACTCGCAATGATTTTTCGATACAAAATTGGGAATTATAATGCATTGGGAATTATTTAATTTTTTCTTGTTAGGGAGTTATTTCATATGAAATAATTCCCGAAAGAAATAACTCCCAACGAAAAATCTGTTGGGACTTATTTCATTTTCTTCAGTCATTGGGAATTATTTAATTTCTCGATCAGGAGTTATTTCATTTTTGAGTCATTTAATTTTTTTGAGAGATATTTCATTTATCTAATTGATTTTTTCAATATTATTGTCATTTTACAACTTGTATGCGGCCGTGCTAAGGAAATATTTCCTTTCGCTGCAGGTAACGCTGTGGCTCTTATGCATATCATGTCTTTGGCCAGGCTTAAAGATTTTTTCCTCTATGGTATTTCCCATAACGGTAACGCCTACTAAACTTGTCTTGAATTCGGCTTCGGCTTGGCAATTTACTACTATATTATATTTCCTTCGGCCGGACTCAAGGATTTTCTCCACCATGGTATTTACCTACACTGCCTACTAAAGGTTTTTTGCATTGCCGGCTTTCAGCAGGGGTCAAAGATTTTGTGCTCTTTTTTATTTCGCATAACGTCTGAACCTACTATATATTTCCTTCAGCCTACCTGAAGCACTGTTATGAAAGATACCACAGAGGAAAAAATCTTTAAGCCCGCCCAAAGGACGGCTATGGAAGAAACGTTTTGAGCCCGGCCAAAGGCCGGCTGTGTAAAAAATCTTCCGTTGGTAGCACCGTTATGCGTGATACGTTTAAATGATTAAGGCCGCTGATGCAAAAGTACCCGCTAATAACGAGTTGTTTTCTTTTTATTTCTATTTATTTTATTGCAGACTTTTTATATGCCTTGCGAGTTATTTAATTTTTCTTGGGACTTATTTCATTAAAGGCTATTTAATTGTTATTGCGACTCATTTCATTGGGACTTATATCATTTTTTAGGATATATGTATGTATATATAGTTTTTGGGACTTATTTCACTGGGAGTTATTTCATTTTAACATTTGGAAATTATTTAATTTTTTCTTATTTCATTTTTGTTCGGAGTTATTTCATTTGGGAATTATTTCATGATACCTGGAAAATCATCGCAAAGAAATTGACGATGGAACAACTCTATCAAATTATCCAGACTTACTTTCTAAATCAGTCATCAACAAGCGCAACTTATAGACGACTTTGTTATTTGTATGACAATTATAATCGTCCAACTGAGGAAGCCATCTATCGAACTGTAGATATAAGGCCCTATTATGAGTTGCATTCGATTTTCGATCTTCGCTTTGCATCGAACATCGAAAATCGAATGTTAAATTCATTTTATGAGCATCGAAAATTTCGCTGAGCAACGAATTTTCTATAGAACGGAATTTAGCTTTCGATGAAGTATTTTAATATGCAAAATTGTTAAGAAATCTAAGTGTAGAACAAACTTTACAAATTTTAAGCTGTTTTTTTGTCGATTTAATTCACAATAAGGACGTTCCTTGTCGAATAGAGCTGCAAAACTATCGATAGTGGCTCCATTCGATAGTTTCGATAGTATTTCTTGATGCCATCGATACTACCGATAGTTTTTGATTCTTAGAAACTTATCAATTGTGTATTTTTCTAATATAAAATCTTGAATTTTTTAATCATTCCATAAAGTAAAAAGAAACTTGATTTTTTTAAAACTTTTAGTTCCAATGTTTTTAATACACATATTCAACAAATATATATTCACAGTTCTATAAAAAATAAACGAAAAAGCAAACAGATAGATAGATGGATCAATAAAAAATAAATTAAAAAGAAATAAAATAAAAAAAATCTTTCATCATTACTTAAACTATTGCAGTTAGCTAAAAAGTATTGGTTTAACAGAAAGAGAAGCAAACTATTTAGCGTCACCTGTTATTTAAAAGTAAAGAGCGGAGACAGTCCAGTAGCCGTCACATTTTTTCATGTATCAAAGCCGTTGGTATATAATAATTGTATTTTTATGCAATTTGCATCTAGTAGATAAAAACTGACATCTTATGTTGAAACAAATCAAAACTATGTAATTAATTTGTTTTCACATTTATATATGTAATGATAACCATTATTATAAAGGTTTACAAGCGGCGTAATTTGAATGTTGCATTTTTTATTACACAGTCGCCATCATTGCGTTTTTATTGACTTTGATTTTTTCTCTTTTAGTAGCGTGTTCTTGTCGATAGTATCACTATCGAAAAAAAAAATATCGGTAGTCTACTTAATATAAAACTATCGTTAGTACCATCGATAGTTTTGCAGCTCTATTGTCGAATGCTCGTCATAATACCAAATGAAAATTCGTTCGATCAGTACTTTCGACTACAGTCGAAGATCGAAAGTTGCTCATAATAAGGGCCATATTTCATACTACATTCACTATTAAGGCTGGCAATCAAATGATCAAACGACTTTTGAGAAAACGCAACCCTGATCTAATGGAGATTGTAAAAATTTCCAAAAGATAATAACAACTCATTAAATTAGGGCTGCATATTCTCAGAGGCAGAACGATTATGTAGAATAGTGAGTACCAGCCTTTAATGATCAAACAACAGTAGGTCGCGGCTGTAAATGAAACGGTGGAATAAGATCCAACTTTGTCGATTCATCGTCAGTCGCAAGTATTGGAGCTCTGTCCATCTTCTACATGAACATTTTTCGGCACTTCTTGACGTACACTCATTTAAAACCCAGTTGGTGCAGAAATTAAGGTCACGAGACTATCATTTGCATCCTTATTTCGCGGATTGGGATCTAGAGCAGTTGGAAACTGTCCCTAGATCTTATGGATGTCTCATGGCTTATTTTTGGCTTGACGTGTTTGTTAGTGAACACGAATATGAAGTAAAACCAATTCACAGTAGAGATACAGACTTCATTACACTCAGAAATACGTACCGTTTGGCGCAGTTTATACACAGGCGGCATAATTATACATTATTTCTTCAAAAATAAAGCCGAAAGTCACGTTAATGAAATCAAAATTTAATTTCGAGAAATGGAACTGTCAATTAGTCTCTGAGCTCCTGTGGCATGGCATATCTTGGTCATTTTATGTGTGAAGTCACTGGATTGTGCTGATAAGTAAGCAAGAATTGACGCCTTAGAGGCCAACAATTCTCGCGTTATTCGTGACATGCGGCCAGCAATGTTCGAAAAAGTGGTCAAAAAATACCACTGGCGGTAGTTTTTAATGCATGCAATCTTTTGAATAAATTTTTATTTTGGATTAAAATTTATGGCCTGGAAAAGGAAGTCGATCGAAAACTTTCGAGCGGCAACTTGTATGGAAAACAACAATAAATTGGTTTTTGCTTTCAATGTAAGTATATAATAAATCGAACGTTTTCCGTCGACATCATGGGATAGACTGTTAATTTTTTGTATTTTTCTGCCAATTTAAGGTTCTATTGGGCTTAAAAAAATTAAAACTTAATACTAAAGTGCAGGCCTGCATGATGACCTCAAACTCTTTTCTATTGAAACTTTAAAACCTTAATGAATCGCAACATTCCTTTTTGAACTTTCCTTTATAAAGAAAATTTGCGATTTCTTTCAATGGACTACTGCTGTTAAACAATTCTTACCCAATAAGTTTTATTTATTTGATTTAATATAATTTTCCACTATTTCTCCTTGTGCACTGAATGTTATAATGAATGAATATAAACCCACCCGTAATACACTAAAGTGTGATGAAGATGATTATGTCGATGTCACGAATGCATGCGTAAGATAAACTCATTCACTTTCGCCCAGTCAGCAGGAACAGGTATCAAAACAAATGCCGGCAAATTCCAACTTATTCTTAATTATGAGCGCAATAAGAACGATGATGCTCTGTAATATTTTGTTGTTGTTATTGGTGCACATATTATTGTTTTGATTCGTCTAACAGAGTCAATGAACACATACACACCACCAACGCACCCACCATCCTTTAATCCCCACAAGCGTAAGAAGCGAATTGGTAGACTATAAAATAACCGAGTTGTTGAAATCGTATTTAGTAAACAGAAAGTCAAATGCGCGCCAAAATACCATTGAGTCAACATAACGCCCACACACAGTCAAATAGTATTGCAGCTTTTTACACACATTTCCATGTGTGTGCGTGGGTGTGTGTGGATGTCATCTTCTGCACTGTACACTTAACAGGGCAACAATTTAACAGTGCCCACAACCCTCTAGCGGCATTGAATTCTTGGTGTGCAATTAAGATACCGGGAGTGTGCCTTCTTATGTTTGTTTCCAAGAGCAACAATAACAATAAACTAAACTAAGATCTTTTGCTACAGACGACAACAGCAGCAGCAGCAGCAGAATTAGCAGCATTTTCTGTTACTTTTTGTGTGTATTAAGTTTGTGTTATTCAAAAATTCAATTCAGTGTTTGAATTTCGTGTGCGCCGAAGTTAATGTATTGTGCATCCGTAACGTACCTTTAATGGAATTAATTTTCAGAATTATGATTTAGTTCTATTTATCGCGCCGTTTGGTAAAGTTGTTCGTTTGGCTTCAAATACCGTTAGAACGTTAGTTGAATCGTACAAGTATATTTGAATGGTAGCGGCAACTTATGGGCTTAAATAACAAAAATATAAACATATTATTATCATATTATTATATATTATAACAAAACTATTAATAATAAAAAAAATTATAATTTACTTGAAAGATTTGCATATACTTGCGGCAAATGTGCTTAATTAAAAGTTAATTTAAAGGAAAATTTATAAAATCTAACAAAACAGTCATGGATAATAATAATGGAGCCAATCAAGTTGAAACTCCTTCAACTGTAGGTCGCAGCTCTTCGTCAACGCGCGCCTTTTTAGATATTCAAAGTTTTGGCTGGAATCGTTTTAAGCCGAAATGTTTGCAACGTTTTTGCACGGCCAAATGGGCTTTGTTTTGGTTGTGCTGGGGAGGAGCAATGCAAGGTAAAGTTTTCTTAAACATGTTACAGAGATTTCTTTTATAATTCTTGTGTATCCGAGTTATTTTTTTCTTGTTTTATATAAAATGATTTGATGTGAAATAATTGAAAATTTTTACCAATCATAGTTTAGTTAAAATATGAAATCATGTTTTCATAAAATTAGGCGACTCACAAAATTTAATATGTTTCAAAATAGTAGCATGGAAAACTATGACCGCTGTAAAAAGCCCTTGATAACACAGTGCAGCACTAAGATCTTGAACCAATTGAGACCTTCAAAATCTGAAAGCTTATGATGGCAGAAGAAAACCCCTAGCTGGGTTTCGAATTATTAGCTAAGTTTTTTTTTAAACTCATTTTTAAAGTTTTCCACTGAGAGGTGGATTTTAGTACAATTTTCAAAAAACAAATACTGTTCTGCATTCCACTTGAAATTAAAACGAGTGGAATTACCATAAAATTGTTGTTGGAAATATGTAATTATAACAACAATACTATGAAAATTTCACTCGTTTTAATTTCACGTTGAATGCAGAACATACCCGTATACATATCTCGTGAACTATTCAAAATATTGCTTGTCTCTCTTTGGAAAAGTTTTAGCTCTTAATCAGATCTAAAAATTTTACCTTGAGATAAAATAAAAAAAAAAACCAAAAAAAAACAACATCTTACTAACAACAGCAAAACTCATATACATACATATATTGTTGATGATGGAAAATATAAAGGCACTTCAAATATTTTAAAATAGTGGTGGTGGGTTGGCTTCAGAATATTCTTGCGGGGAGAAGCGTAAGGACCAGGAATGTACACTACATTTGACATTTTTTCCAATTCATTCCACTTTTAAAATTTATGCATACGTATAGCATGTGTTTTCATCGTTTCCCTTTGGGTCCATAAGGCATACCTTATTCTCTTCTTCCAGTTGAATATGTATGTTACCAAAACAACGTTTGCATACTACATCTGGTGTCCACGAACAATCCAACTGGTCAGAATAATATATTTTTTGCGTTTACATTGAACGTTTGGGCACATATGTATGTAAATAATAAATATGTGAATTAAAAAAAAAAAAACTTAGCTTATAGATTTTGTGGGTCTCAATTGGTTCAAGATTATGAAGTTGAAAAATATGCTACTGTGTAATTTGTTCAAATCTAAAGGCAGAATTAGTTTGTACGTGCTGTTCTGTTCTGAATCAGCTGTTTTGTTTCTGTTGAGTTTAAAATCTGTATGCGTGGTTAGTTTCTACTTTTTCGTTCTGTTCTGTTGCGGGAAAATCTGTAGAAAATAGAATTCAATGTTAAGTGACAGCCAAAAGTGTGTATGTATTAGTGTGTTGTGATATTTTGTGCACAAGTGTAATCAATTCTATAGGTTGCCAGCTGTTTTTTTTTTCACAGACAAAGTAATTGCAAAATATTTTATACAGAAAGGAACGGCACAGAACAGCAACAGAAAGTAAAGACTAATGAAGCCTTAAATCACTTACATATACTAAAAACTGAAAATTTATGTATCAAACCCATTCACCGCAGCAAGCTACCGACTACAAAATGTCAAGTATGGAATACACATGTTTATATAAGAATGATTCTTTTGAAGACAGCAAGACAACAGGGCGGCAGGTTGTTGTCTATGCTGATTTTGTTATTGTAGTCCAATTAAACTAATTTCTGTATTTGATGGCTACAAAACAAAAAATGTGCTGACAATATAGCAAAATAGGTAAATCGAATTAGTGATTATAAAATTTTTTTATTGCAAAATACAACAGAAATTTAAAAAATTTTAATGTCAATTACAAAAGCAATTATACAGTAATAAGTTAATTATATAGTAAAGCAAAAACCACGATAATTCGCGAAAAGTTGCAAAAATTTAAACAAGCGATAATATTGAATAAAAGCCTCTACAACTATAAGGAATGCAAAATTAAATAGTTTTATATCAGATATTCGTTTTCAGACACTTGCCAAAGTTACTTCTTCTTTCTCTCTAGTGATTCTTCTAAGTTCAAAAATTTTACCTCTCTAAACCATAAAAAACAAGAAATAGCAGATTTTTTAAGTATTTATTTTTTTTATAATTTTTAAGTATTTATATCACTAACTAACAAGGTCGAGGTCACAGAAGACTAGGCAAATACTTTGTTTTCATGATTGTTTTGTGATAAAAATATTTCGGTGAATGACCTCAACAACGATGAAGAATTATATGATGTTAATGAAATAAATGATAACATTTTATTATCTGGTCTTAAAACGTCTATCAATAAAGTAAGAAATTGTACTAACGTAAATAGATTGCATTAAACTCCCAGCAAAAAATTACACATTACCATTAGAACTACTTGCGATATAATGACTTACTTTTCTGATTACCAAATTTCATTAATCGCTTACAAATCACATTGCCTAAAACTTAAAAAACTTCTGTAAAAGTTGATAAATGAGGAGAATGATTATTTTAGATTTAATAGATTACGTGAACATGTTGCCAAATAAAAAAAGTAAGTACTTCTCAAGAATCGATTATTTTAGTCTCACGCCTTGTTAAAATCATTAAGTTGGTAGTCCAGCAGGGAAGAGCTTCCACCAAAAATGCTTGATTCCAAACCCGATTACCTTTTTTAAATTTTTTTGCTGGGATTATTCGGTAACATCAAAGAAACGAACACAATTGAACTTACTGCCACTTCCACTATGTCGAAAGAAAAACTTTGCGAAAGAAACATAGTCGCTCGAATTCTAATACATTTTCATTCCACTATGTCGTCAGCTTTCTTTCGCTTGTGATTACGTATGTAATTTATTTTTTGTTTTACGTGTTTATAAATTAAAGTAGTGCCAATTTGTACATTTCAAGTATTTCCAACGATTTTTTTAAACTTACAAACATTTACATGAAAATAAGTACAACCATATTAAACAATGAAAAAGAATTCAACAAAATAGTCGCACAGCAACAGCAAGTTATTACTGTTTTGCTTTACAACTACATTCGTTTTGTTTAAAATGTACGAGTACTTTTTATAATGAACAGAAAACAACAATCAAAACAAAAGTGTTCAATAATATTTTTATGAATATTTTATGACTTTTACCTACAAATAAAAAATAAATTGAAGAAATGTGAATTAAAAAAATAATAATGTGAAAATATAATAATTTTACAAACTTTATTGAATTCTTTGCAAATAGACTTTATTACACGAAAGCAAAATAGCAAGTGAGTGATTTTGACATAGTGTTCGGTTTGTTGACGACTCATTCGAATTAGTGGTATGAAAATCTGTATGAAAACACTTACGTTTTCTTGCGACTTGTCGTTCGAGTCAATGTTCGTACAGAAGTAAGATAGAGAAATGGAAATCAGTTTTCTTTCGCTTAGAATGCGAATGAAGACCTTCTTTCGAAATAGTGGAAGAGGCAGTTAATATACTTTTTAATTCTATTTTAACCGTATCACTAACGTCAAATTATTGATCATTTGAAAAAAAATCGCCTACAATTTAAAAAGATCATCGGTTTTTAATGATTATTTTAAAAGGAATCAATGATCTTTTAAAAAAAGTTAGTACATATATATTACTCCTTTATTCCAACAGACGTAACTGAAATAAACATTCATATCATAATTAGTTTAAAAGGCTTAAGAAGAGAAAATATTTGAATTGTAAATTGAAAACTAAAAACTCATTTTCCACGAAAATTTTATTATTTTGTGTTAAGCGATATGCATAAATACGTATATTTTTTAAACTAATTACGTTTCGTTTTATATACGAGGGTGGATCATTAACTCAATGTCTTTTTGAATTTCTTGCCTCTTGATTGAAATGGCAACACTACTCCTATCAGTTGACTTCTGTCTAAATTTGAACAAGCTGTGTCGCCTTTTGAGAAGAAAATGGAAAAAAGTTAATTTCGTGTGCTCATTAAACATTATTTTTGCGAAAAAAAACCGTCAAGCAAACCAACGAAAAGCTCGATAAATACTATGGGGACTCTGCACCATCGATTTCAATGGTAAAAAAGTGGTTTACTGACTTTCGTTGTGGTCGCACAATTACAAATGACGCTGAACTTTCTGGACGACCAACTGAGGTCAGTACACCCGAAAATGTCAAAAAAATCCACCTCAAAAAATACCTTCAAAAGGGGAAAACAATAAACGGCGAATATAATGCCAACTTATTAGAACGATTGAATGAAGATTTAAAAAGAAATCAACCCCATATGCCCAAGAAAAAAGTTCTTTTTCATCAAGATAATGCACGAGTGCACACGTGTACAGTCTCAATGACAAAACTCTATGAATTGGGCTACGAATTGGTAACCCTTCCGCCATATTTTCCGGATTTAGCCCCTAGTGACTACTTCTCATTTCCAAACCTAAAGAAATTGCTCGGTGGAAAGTGATTTAGCTCCAACGATGCAATTATTGCCTATTTTAAGGACCTCGAAAATTCATATTTTTTTGAAGGGATACAAAAACTGGAGAAACGTTGGACTAAGTGTATAGAGCTACAAGGAAATTATGTTGAAAAATAAATTATTGTTTTGCAAAAAAAAAAACTGTGTTTCATTCAAAAAGTCATGGACTTATTGATCTGTCCTCGTATTTCTTAGTTTATTATTAAAATAATTATATTTCTTGTGGATTTATTAATGAAATTAATTAAACGAATACACTGAGTGTTGTTATTTGATAAATTTCTTAAAATTATTCGAATACATTATTTATTCTTTGTTTGTTCGAATATTCAATTATTCGTCTATTCCAAGAAAACCAAAATCGTGAAATTTTATTCGAACAAATACCCAGCCTTATTTTCGATTTTATCTTAAGCGACATGTTATCGAAAATATACTTTTTTATTGAAATTAAAATTTTATGCGCCGACCCATAGTTTAGAATTATCAATATGCCAAAATTATTTATAACTTTTAAGATACGGGCTGTAAAATTTTATCGTAAGCGACAATTTACGTATGCAAAACAAATTTGAATTTTATAAAAAAAAACCTCGTAAAAAATTTAATTTTTGTCGCTTGCGATAAAATCGAAAATTAGGCTCCATATAAAACACGAGCAATTGACAATAGTAGTCATAAATTAGAGATGTGCAAATGTCGTGATTTTATAGTGTCACGTGTGAGTCACGCGTAATTCACGCATGATCGTGATCAAATTTATAATCAATCACGCCTGATTGCGTGAGCTATTTTAAATCATCACGCACGAATTCTCACGCTCTCACGAGATATCATTCCTGCATAGGTGAATATCAATATACCATACCATTTTGCACATGCTACGATGCACAAGATTGTGAATTGGGCTATTGTTCTAATTTTCTCAGGCGTAGTAAAGTGGCTCATATGAAATACAAAGATACTAATAGCCCATTCAGGCTGACGCCAAATTAAGCAATTTCGTGATTTCGGTCGAAATCAAGTTCAAATTAAGTAATTTACCATACATTTTGACATTTTCCAAATTAACTTATTTTAGTTAATTTCGATGAAATTAACAAGAAATTACAATATACAACTCTGTTTTTGTACTAAACATAAGTAAATTAACAACTATGAGAAACAACAATTAAAAGAAATAAAAATTTTGAAATTCAATATTAAATTAAAAAAAGGTTGAAAATTATTAAATTTATGAAAGTTTTTTAAAGAAAAATATGTATAAGTGTAACAAAGGATTTATTCAACTGAAAAAAGTACTTGAATGTCTGCCGCAGTGAATAAGATGGTTGCGAAATCAACTCAAATGTCATTCACTACCTGCATAAACACCTTTCATTTCGTTCGTAATTTGAGCTTGAAATTACTTAATTTCGTGTCAGCCTGAATGGGCTATAATATAGAAAATAAAATTGTTTTAATATATTTTTAGCCCCCGACTAAAAAAAGGGGTGTTATAAGTTTGTAGTGCGTGTCTGTGTGTCTGTATATCTGTGTATCTGTGTGTCTGTCCGTGTCCACGTACAGGCCAAACGGCTGTACCGATTTTCATTTAGTTTTTTCTGTTTGAAAGATGACTTGATCGAGAGGGTTCTTAGCTATGTTTGAAGAAAATCGTTCCAGCCGCTTAGAAGATATAACATCTTTTCTGAAAAAAGTCGGGGGTTTTTAAAATTTTTAATTTTTGTTATTTATGGTACACAACTATATTTTCCATAAATTTTGACTTTTTTCAGAAAATCTGTGAGTATATCCGGATTAATGAAAAGGTACAAGGTTAAAAATGTTTAAAACTGTCTACATAATAAAATGTTATAGCTGAAACTTTGAAAATCTACCGTCACAACTTTTTATAAGCGCTTAAACAAAAAAAAATATGTTTAAAATTTACTATTTCATGACATTTCTGAATGTAGGGTACATGTCCAAAATACAAAATAATTGGCTCTAAGCACATTCTTTATGCATTGTCCTTAGCGCTATGTAATTAAAAAGTGAATGTGTTGGACAAAGTTTTTTACAAAACTGAAAATAATGAAGATACTTAAAAAATACAGGGTGTTTTTTATTGAGGTATATAACTTTAAGTTGGCATCACTTTTTTAACTGGCGGCCATTTTTTCAGCTGTCAAGTGATTAATATTTAGTTTGGTTTGCCATTTTATCATAAACAGGTTGACAAAAGAACAACGCTTGCAAATCGTGCAAATTTATTTCGAAAATAATGGTTCAGTTCGCGAAGTTTACCGCAAGCTCCGTCCATTTTATGGTCGACATAATCGTCCATCAGAGCAATTAATTCGGTTAACCATGGATCGTTTTCGCACTACGTTTACTCTATGTGATAATACGCATCCGCAGAGACGTCGAACAGTGCGCACCGAAGAAACAATTGCCGCTGTAGAGCAAAGTGTTGAAGAGGACCCGAATGAATCGATTCGCCACCGTGCACGGTATAGAGCCATGATAACCGACTATTTTGTTCCCGAATTGGATGGCATGAATGTGGATGAGTTGTGGTTCCAACAAGACGGCGCTACATGCCACACAGCGCACGTCACAATCGATTTATTGAAGGAAACATTCGATGATTGCATAATTTCGCGGAATGGACCTGTCAATTGGCCACTAAGATCGTGTGATTTGACACCATTGGATTATTTTCTTTGGGGATATGTGAAGTCGCTCGTCTACGCCAACAAACCAGAAACGTTAGGGGACTTGGAAGCCAACATTCGTGGCGTTATTGCCAACATACGGCCCCATATGCTCGAAAAAGTGGTTGAAAATTGGACCTGTAGAATTGGCTTTATTCGACCCAGCCGCGGCGGCCACATGCCCGAAATCATATTTAAACATTAATGGCATAAAATTATCCTTCCAATAAAGCTAAATTGATGGACATTAAAACGATTTCCTTGTGTTTTATTTCAATTCGAAGTTCTATACCTCTGAAAAAACACCCCATGCCGTTTTCAGGGATTGATTTTCTAGCCTTTTCCCGATTTCACGAATGGAGATATTAATATTTTTTCCCTATTTTAATTTAAATTTTGTCAAAAATTTAATGCTATCTTTTAATTTAAAATCCAACAATAAATTAAAAATACGCTAAAGGCTAAATACTAAGAAAACGTCAAGGCAAAAAAATTTTTTGTCTTAAGTAACATATCTTATGGGAGATACGGAAACACATTTTGGGAAATTAATTCTTGAAAATTTCAAGTTTATCTCAAAATTCTTTATCCGGTAAAAATCGGATAATTTTTAAAGATTTTTTTTTTGAGTCCCAGGTAGTCAACTTTGGCCCATTGTAACTCCTGTCCAGCTTAGGCCAGAAGGTTGTCATGACATGTGTTATAAAGCCGAAATCCCCTATGGATGTTAGGAGTTTCATATAAATCCAATCAGTAGTTTAGAAGTTCCAGATTTATTGCAATTACATTGTAAAAGTCCCCATTGTGCAATGTAAATTTTACATATACACGTGCATAAATATGTACATACTTATGGCCTATTTCCCACCTGCGAAAGAAAACGTCCGACTTACAATTTATATTGAAAACAAAAACAAATTTTCGTATTTTATTGTTGTTTTCAATATAAATTGTAAGTCGAACGTTTTCTTTCGTAGGTGGGAAATAGGCCATTAAATACATACGTATGTGTAAAAACCTATTTTTCAACCCAAAAAAATATATACAAATTGGATTACATACTCTTTCGTGAGCCTGCGTGATCGTGATAAGTTGTAAACCACTTGTGCGTGATTAAGAATATTCTGTTCGTTAGTGTGCGTGATCGTGAAACTTTTCAATATCATTCGTGCGTGAAAGTGCGTGAGTAAAATATTTTTCTGCGTGAGCGTGCGTGTCGTAAGTCAAAAACGCTCACGTGCACATCTCTAGTCATAATCATAGTTGCCAGATGAAGTCGGTGTGACTTCGTCAAATTTCACAAGAAAAATCGTCAAAATGAAAATAATTATCCGGAAAGGTTTAAAATTCGTCAAAAATAAAACAAATTATTATTGCGTTTAAAAAATTTTAAACTTAAATTTTAACAATTCCCATAAAAAACACTAATTATTACATTGACTGCGCCTGGTCAAAAAATACTTGTGTGGCAACACTCTATACTTAAATAGCTGTTGTTGTTATTTACATTTATTTTCTTTTACATACTCTTAAGGTAGGTACTCACAATGCAATCTGTTTCCGCAATCTGGCAAATTGCATTGTAGATTGCATCGTTAGTATTCGTGTTTCTGATTTCACTTCGGGTTGCAATCGAGATTTCAGCAATATCAAAATATTTTGATATTTTGAGATTGCGCTGATGTAGATTGCATTGTTGGTGCGTGATTTCTTGTTTTTACCTGTTCAGTTCATTGAAAACCAGCAAACTGTAAACACCTACACGCATGCGATTTTGTCAACCGCATAAAAATTCAATTATTTGTGTACCTGAATGAAATAGAACCGTATTTCTCCCGCGATGTTTATGCCAATACAAACAAAACAGAACTGATATTGCGTTTATGATTTCATTGTTGATTGCCGAGTATGTGCTAAAACATGAAATCTTAAGGCCCAACTATAATATGAATAAGCTAGCTTAAGCAACTGTGCGGTTACATATAAAAAGCATTTGGCAAACTATAATATACTTAACAAACTTTTCGTCAAGTTTCGTCAAATGTCATTTGCTTAAGTAAAGTGCCAAACTGAACGCACATTCCGTAAGGAAACAACTGTTTGTGCATCTTTTAAACTCAAACAAGCAGCAGCAGAAAATATTCATTGATTTTAAATATTTTTTTATTGTTTCTTATTTTAAACTCAGAAAATAAAGCAAAACTTTTATTTTCATTGTTTGTTTTACAATACACATATACACACATACTCATGTATTTACTTATGAATATTCACTGTTGTACTTTTTAGTAGGCAAAACAAATAAAATAAGTAATAAAGTGATGGATATATTTATATGTGAATTTTTAATAGATTGGGACATTCTTTCAAGTTAGTTTGATTGCATTGCAATCATTTAGGAGTTATGAGAAGAAACCAAATTAGTATAAAATTATTGTAAATACCTAGATGTGCAGCTGTGGCTAAAGAATACTTAAGTGCCTGTAAGTACATTGTGGCCACCTAAAAGTCACATCTGAATTGTTTAAGCATATGACAGACTTATCGTTCAATTCTGACATTAGCTTAAGCCAGCTTATTCATATTATAGTTGGGCCTTTAATGAGAAATTGATTGCGGAAACAGATTGCATTGTGAGTACCTACCTTTACGACTACAATTTGAAGCTGAAAAAAAGTCAGCCAATGTAGCAATGGTAAAGTAAGAAAATAAAAAACATGTTGATTATTGAGTTCTTGTTTCAACTTTGTTATTTGTTGTTGAGCTTCTCATTTGTTTAAATGAAAGTTTATAACATAATAACTCTAGTTGTTCTAAGAAACTTTGGGTAAAGGTTCCCTGATGATCTGGATTAGCAACAGTGAAATGCGCATAGGATCCAGCTAAACCCCTCAATAATCAATTTCAATGTATTTTTAATAAAAAAAATATTTTACTTAATAAGTAAAATATTAATTTGGGATTATTAGTGCGTTTAAAAAATTTTAAACTTAAATAAAACACTTTTATCAAACGTAAATATAGCACTACAAATAAATTCGTAGTTTTTGTACTAAATAAGCTAAACCTTTATCAAATCACAAAAATTAAAAATATTAAAAACCCCCCGATTTTTTTCAGAAAAGATATTATGTACATCTTCTAAACGGCTGGACCGATTTTCTTCAAACATAGCTAAGAATCCTCTCGATCAAATCATCTTTCAACTAATTGAAAATCGGTTCAGCCGTTTGGCCTGTACGTGGACACGGACAGACACACAGACCTACACTACAAACTTATAACACCTCTTTTTTTAGTTGGGGGTTAAAAAGGAATCAATTAAAAAAAAAAAATAATTACATGTCTTACTTTGGTTTTGTGTAAGTTAACTTGAATCAATACTATTTCTACGTTTGCTGAATATTACGTTAAGGCTAAATTTTTTTTTATCAGAAATGATTTCTTAATTTCAGTATTTTCAATTCTTATTGAATGCCATATTTTTTATTAATTAATGTGAGTTTCTAAAGAAGAGAAGAAAATTAAACTAGACTTTATTAGCTGCAGGAAATTGTTTTGATAAAATTAGTTATGATGGGAAACAAAAGACTAGTGTCGTTTTTTCGTTTTGGGAATTTTTTCCACAAATCTAAAAGTTTTTTTTTAATTTAAATAATTTTAATTGCTTGAATTTAGATTCAATTTCTTGACATTCAAATTCTTTAACAATGTGAGAAAACTCTTTTAGAATATCGTAAAAAGAACTTTTATTTTCTATAATAATATTGTAGAAATCAATTAGACTTAATTTATCTTCGAATTTAAGTCTTATTAAAATTGTATTTAATGATTTCACATTTTTCAATTTGATTATCCTTAGCATCAGCAAATACTAATATTTTTAAATAAATTTCATCAATGTCTGAACAATTATTTTCATCTTTATTATCCCCTAAATAAAAATTATCACACTCAAACAAATCTGTCTTTAAGAAATTACTCATAACTTTTTTAAATTGTTTTTGCATTTGACCGTATAAATTTTGTCTTTCTGTTGTTTCAGTTGATAACTTTTGTACAATAACATTCCAATTCTAAAACTATTGATACCAAAATTAAAATTGATTGCCTTTTACTCTTTAGTTTTATTGCATATTCTTTCAAAAGTTGCCTAGTTCTTGGTCAAGCTCAAAATTGTTTTAAAATTGTCAAATTGAAGGCGAAAATCGTCCAGCCGTCAAAATGCTATTTTTGCAACCAAAAATCGTCAAAATGTCGCTAAATCGTCAAATCTGGCAAACCATGGTCATAATACACTTTAAAATCTATCGTGAATAACAAGTGGAATATTTGTTTACATGAAATTTTTATTCCCCTCGAAGGGAAAAATACTATCGTGAATGTCCCGTGAAATTTTTTCCCCGCTATCAGTGCCAGTGAATGTAAAAAAGGAAGAAGATTTGTAATGCTTAAAAATTAATTGAAAATCAGACAAACTTAAGTTAAATAAGTAGAAATACAAAAACTTTAGATTCCAAATGAATTTTTTTTAACTTTTAAGTTGTGTTTTTAAATATTCAAATTCATTTTATTTTTTATTTTTTATCGAAATTATTCAATATAATTTAGTTAATTTAGTTCGCCTACAAAAATAAAGTAAAAAAAAACTAAGGAAAACGTGAAAAAATTCACGTGAAAAATATTATTCACGATAAGGGGATTCAAAACAAGGGAAAACATTTCAATATTTCGAGGGAAAAAATATTCACGATAGGGGTGTTTATCTACAGTTTTTATGACTATACGCGTTGTGCGATGCGTATATAGGTAAATCTAAAAACATTTCAGTCGTATCCACAAGACTGCATATATAAAAACAATTATGTATATGAATAAATATCTTTATAAAAATTATATTTTTGGATATGTAATTTTTTTAAAGTTTAACAAATTTCAAAACCTTAAATTAAATTTTATTTGATTGAATGGAAGGCTGATGCGATATCAAGCAATTTCATGATTTCGGTCGAAATCTAGTAAATAATAAGTCCCAATTCACTTTCGGCAATTTTTGTTGAGTAACTTTTTAGTTCATAATAAGAAATATGGTGACTCTCTGCTCTGTTCCATAAGCTCAAAAATTTAAGTGTGAGAACTCAGTTTAAACAATTTCCCATAAATTATGAAATTTCCCAAATCAAACTTTTTTCCTTAATTTCGACGAAATCAACAATAAGAACTCCCTTTTATTGAACCATGAAGATATTTACAGACATTAGAAGCAACAAAAATATTAACGGCCTTACGTATAAGCAAAAAATGACATGAAGTTAGCATAAGTGGCGAAATTAAATTGGGTGTTAACGAGTTCCCCTATACAATTTGACATTAAAAATTATCGCAATACCTAGTTTTAACCCACTACTAAGTCCTAGCGTGATTTTTAATGTGAAGTTTCATGGCAAAACTCTTTAAGATCATGTTCAATTTTGGCACTTATGCTAACTTCATGCCAGTTTTTGCTTATACATATTGCCGTTAATCAATAGATTTCACGACACCCTGAGCGTGCTATAAAGCTATTTTAATTATAGAAAGATGCTTACCTCTCATGCAATTAATACTAAAAAGCCCTAGAACTTAAAAATCTAAATCATACTGTGCAAACTTTTATAAAGAACTTTTTGTGCTTTCACACCGACGAGAGCACAACAGCCAATCAGGGCTGAAATCGTCACATCCGTGATCGTATCGGCAATCGTACGAAATCGAATTAAGTGATACGTCAATCGTATAAACTGAATAGGATTTTAGTACGTTCACGTATGTCATAATCCGAAAATGGTATTTTTACGTGACGAGTTGTACGTTCACGGATGTGACGATTCGACCCCAGATCTCCGCGACAACAACCCAGCAGAAAATTTCAAAAAAGGTTATCTAGCTTGGAATTAAGCTCTTCCCTGTTGAATTAACAACTTAATGATTTGTACAAGACGTGAAACTAAAATAATCGATTCTCGAGAAGTACTTACTTTTTTATTTGGCAACATGTTCACGTAATCTATTCAAACTGAAAAAATCATTCGTCTCATCAATCAAGTTCTACATAATGTTATTAAATTTTATCTAATGTAATTTGTAAGCGAGTAATAAAATTTGGCAATCAGAAAAGTAAGTCATTATATGGCAAGTTGTTCTGATGGTAATCTGTAATTTTTTGCTGGGAGTGCTTCCTCTTATTTTGCAAAGAAATATAAAAGTTATTTACTTAAATTTACATGAAAACACTGTTTTACGCTTAAATTCATAAAATAGAAACAAATTACGAAAATAAGTAACTTTTTATACTTTTACCTAAAGGATAATATTATTATTGGACACCCAAAAGGACATTTTTCTTAACATCGCTTCCAATTCGGTGATTTCGCATCGGAAAAGGGAACTGTATGTGAAAATCATTAGAAATTATCCAAATTTTCCCTACTTCCAGATCGCAAACTTTATATATTCATGACTTTTTTGGAGTACATATCTTTTTTTACTGGGAATGAAAATGCAACAAGAATTAGGCTGAGTAAAAATAAACAAAATTTTTCAATGCCCAAACTTGTTAGCTCGGCTGATAACATCACGTACACATTTATCAATTGACCTTGGAAAATCTTGAACTTCAATCGATTACAACAATTTACAACTTGCAACAAAGTTTATGATCTAATTACATTTCCTAAATAGATTATTATACTAAAACAAAACATTATTATTGTCGAAATAAACTTGTCTTTCAAAAACTTTAGTAAGAATTAGCAAATACTCTTTTAAACGCGAGAAAATTATTTAATTATTTTTCCCGAAATATTTATCGCATAAAAAAAATGCTCTACTTTTATTTGTATACTAGAAGAAAATATTTAAATAAAAAAGGTAAATAAACTGAAACATAACAAGAGCAAGGCGCATTTGCACTCAGTTGGTACTAACAGCTGATACGACTATAATACCAAATGTCAACATAAAATAAGATCAGAAGGAAATTATTTCTATAATTTTGAAATTGATTTGTTACAATATCTTTTAATATTAATATTTGAAACAATATGTACTTTTGCTAAATTCACAAGCCTTCTTTCTAAGAAAAAAAAAAAAACAAATTCATAAAATGCTTTTGTTTTAAAATATTTGTTTGAAATTGTCTTTTAAAATACAACAAAAAAAAAAAAAACATGGCTGATGAATTGAGGAAGTGTGACAGTCCAAGTTCCGCCTTATACGAACAGTGTGTATATTTAGACGCAGCCATTCGTCCTGCCTTAACCCCTCATAATTTAACCGTTAAATTATAATTTCAATTTAATTTAATTTTTATATAAATGATAAGAAGACACCAGCCGATGATATATCGTAAAACGATAAAACTTAAAGCATAAGGAAATGTCATCGAGGTAATCACATTTGCGAAGATTGAAAGTTTTACACTGAAAGCTTCCTGAGATATGGGGTGCAAAAAGTGCTTATTTTGAGACATAACCACTCAATCACTGACTGAATCACTCATAAGTATTATAAAGCGCTTCCGTTATAGCTAGAGTGCTGAAATTTGGTACACAAGAGGGACTAGATGAGAAACCAACTAGAAAAACATATATATATATATATAATCTAAAATTGTAACCCAGGGGCGGGGCCCCTATCCCCACACAATTTTAACTTTTTGTTTCATGTACTTCGGCTTAACAGATTTTATTCTCATTATTGTATTCCTACGAAACTTAGCATGAATCATAATCTCTCGACCCAGCAAAATCTGGAGTCACGCAAAATAAAAACTAAAAGTTATATTTTGCGCTAGAGAGCTGAAGTTTGCTACACAAGTAGGCCTAAGTGACTAAGGAACTAGAAGAAATCTGAAAACCCGGATTCTTTATCAGATAAAAAATGTATGAATATAGAAATTTAACGGTAGAGAGATGAAATTTGGTACACAAATGAATTTTTTTTTTGTATATATGAGCCTTTAACCAGAAAAATTTTAATATTCTTGCTCTAGATTTTGTATAAGCCGATTTAGCCCCTTAATTCCCATTCGTAGCTATTGTGAAGCAAAGTCATCGGCGAAGTAAAATAACCAATAAAATGGCTACTAAACCAGTTTTGAAATTTAATACGTCTCATTTGACACCAGAGGCGCTGCAACTCTGCAAAAAGCAGATATGTAAAAAAAGAATGAAGCTTTCCTTCACCACCTGTCTTCTCTAGCACTACCCCTTTTCTGAAGAAGGTAATACCTAGTAATAGTAGTAGGCATTCATTGCCTAAGTGTTACTTCTCTTAAAAAAAAAGTAATAAAATTTTATATTTTAACTGCCTTATTTATAAAAATTATTAAGGCTTTATAAATAAGGCTGTAGGAGTATATATGTATGTATATACATAACTAGGGCTAATTAAAATATGCAAAAATAAATTCAAAATATGCGCCAGAAATAGCACGAAAAAATTTCAAAATATGCACGGTTATATGCACAAATATGCAAAATATGCAAGAATAAAATCAACAATTTTGTTACCTTAAAGAATTTTTATTCAAAGAGATCGTTATTATAATGAACAATCATTTGTTTTTTTAAATTTTCAAAAAGAAATGATCTTCTATTGTGACATAAAACAGATGAATACATGGAAAATATGCGTTCAACATCAGTAGATGTAACAGGAGCGTATTTAAATGCGAGTATTTCTGATGGGGACAAATTTTCAATATATTCATCGGTTTCGGTTTTATTGAAATATATATAATTTTTAATTTTGATTAAGGTCTTCAGACCTGTGTTTCTGTTCAAAACTTTGTTGAAGTTATCAATGAATACATTTTGGTTTGTATTTTCAATACTTTCTTTCACACTAGGAAGTCCTTTAGTTTCTAGTCGGGTGATGCTTGAGCAGAGGCATTCAAAATTATATTTTATATAAATGAAATCTGATTTCATTGACGCTTTTTGAAACAACAATTTTGCATTGCGTATAGACTCTGCCTCATCGTAATCAAGTTCATCTAAAACGTCACAAATTTCTTTGAAATTTTCAGAATAATATGTCTGAGCAACGATGTTCGCCATGAGATTCGCCGTCCGCAACCATTTACAATAGAAAGAAAACAGACAGAACTAAATTGGTAAACATTCTATCTCTGTTGCACTACCGCAAAATACTTTGATATGCCTGAACATGGACACCGCTCGTGTTCACCACAACAAAGAAGTTGATGAATTTTTCACAGTTTTTCTGCCGGCGTCATGTTCATGTCACGTCCAAGTTGATGACTCGTAAAGACGTAGGGTAACGAAAGGTATTTTTGAATCGAATATCTGGAAGCAAACAATCATAAGCCTCCGGCGGTAATAGTTTCGATTCGACTTTGTGGTAGAAGTTATAGAAAAGTAAAGAAAAAAAATTAATAACATGCAGACATACATGTGCAAGAAGAGGAAAGAAATATATTTTTTGTGAATTTCTTTTACACCAGTTTGAGTTATATGAGTCGTTATATATTAATCGCTATGCTAGAGTGAAAAATAAGCTTTTTTATGCAAGGTGATCCAAAATAAGCATTTTTCTACAAAAAAATTAAAATATGCAAAAAAATGCTTTTTCTGGCAAAAAGCCAGAAAAATTAGCCCTGTACATAATATGTATACATTGTATGTATATTATTAAAGAGCACCAGCTCAAACAATTAATAAAAAAGCCAATAATATTTTAATTTGAAATTTATTTGCTGGTGGTTCAGCGTTGTCTATATGCATTTCATTATTGCTGTAACAAATCATCAGTAGACTTCAACCACACATTTTGAGTAGTCACAAACCTCTTATCTTATGCACAGACTTTCAAGAACTATTTGAGAATTCATAAATAATATTTTTGATAATCACAAGAAAAATAAGCGTAGTAGGCTTAGAAACTAACACAAAAAAGCCAGCAAATAATTTATATTCGATTTGAATCTACTTTATTTTTCTACACCTTTATACAACTAGAAATCCATTGGATAACAATAAAAGTAATTATAAGGCAAAATGAAAAATAAAATCTAAATTTAACATTTAAGAAATTTATTATTCGACATATTGTCAGAAGTTTATTTTAATTTGAAATTTATTTATTTATAAATTATTTGCTGGCTTTTTTGTGTTAGTTTCTAAGCCTACTACGCTTATTCTTCTTGTGATTTTCAAAAATATTATTTACGAATTCTCAAATAGTTTTTGAAAGTCTGTGCATAAGATAAGAGGTTTGTGACTACTGATGATTTGTTACAGCAACAATGAAATACATATAGACAACGCTAAACCATCAGCAAATAAATTTCAAATTAAAATAAACTTCTGACAATATGTCGAATAATAAATTTGTTAAATAATATTTTAAAATTAAAAGTTTTATTGACGACAGTATTTTCACACAATAATACATATTTACTTGCTATTGTAAAAAATTTCTTTATTTATGAAACCACCAAAAGGTTTGCACCAATGAAAGTCTGTACGAAATTATATTTCTACCGAGCAAACAATAATTTCCGCTTGCAACTTTCCCGGATTAATTAGTTGTAATATTTTTTTTAATATCCGCCAGAATAAAAATTTTGTTGAAATACTCGTATTGAAATCAGGAGTAGGAAAAGTAAATTATTTCATTAACGAAATATTTATTTATATGTACACTTCAAAATTAAATACTATTTATGTATGTATGTAATTAAGTTGTGTTTTCCACAATTGTTCGAAGTCTGCTATAAAACCAAATTTATAGTCGTAAATTCAATTAAAGTGAAAGTGTAGGTGTGTTTTTCCTTCTTATTTTGTTTGGATTTAAATTAGAAAAGTGTGTGTGTTAAATGATATTTTATTTATTTCTTCTTTTTTTTCGGCACTTTACTGCCCCCATACTTTTAAGAGATTTTTTTTCGTATTTCGTTTAATTTAAGCGCAAACAAAAAAGAAGGAACAATTTTAGATTGATGAAAATAGTAAAACATCGATTTTAAAAATTAAATGAGATTTAATTATTTTAAAATAATTTTAAGGCCTAATCTTGTAAAAGGAACAAATTTTAATTACAAAAACAAAATACATACAAAATACATGTAAAATTAGGCCCTTAATTAATTATTTCAATTAAAAAAAAAAAAAAACAATGTGAGTCCGATTACAGGGGAGATGTGTAAACATCTATTAATGAAAAATTTTTTTTAAATTGGAAGTACTTATGCTTTTAGTATATTTTTTTAAATTAATCAATTAAAAGTATCAAAACTTTCAATATTGTAAATACATAGGAATTTGTTGGTTTTTGTTTCTTTTATTAAACTTATTTGGTTAGTAAATGGGCACACTGCAGTATATGTATATGTATGCACTGCTTTAAAAATTGCAGTAAGCAGTAAATTTACTGATTACTGAAAAAATTCAGTAAATTTTTACTGATAATGAAATTTAATTTGCATTGCCAGTAAAATCGTAGGGCCGTAATCATAATAAAATTGTAGCAAGTGGCAAAGTTTTTTCATTAAAATTTTGAAACTTTTGTATGAAAAACATTTAGCCACTTGGTAGAATTTCATTATGAAAACGGGCATTATTGATTACTGAAAATTCAATGCACCTCATCATATAATAAATCATTTAGGCACTTTATAAAAATTTTAGAAAAAAGTTTTAGTAATCAGTAAAAATTTACTGGTTAAATTTTTTTTATTATTGTTACTGAAATCTTATTGGTACTGCTCATCTATGGTAAATGCCTTTACTTTTACTTTTTAATTTTTAATTCTTGTTGTTCAGCATTTAGTTGTTGCTGTTCTTGTTGTTGTGTTGTACGCATTGGAATTAAAATAAATTCAGTAAAGTGCGACTTTGACTCGCGCACGAAGGGTGCCTTCCGTACATTCGGTTGGAAGCATTTGATGTTGTGATGTGGTTTTTTCCTTTTTTAAGCTTTTTTCAGTTTAAACGATTTTTTCAGTTTTGTCGCTTTTTTCTCGTTTTGGCGTTTTTTTTCTTTTTGGTTTTTTTTCATTTTCGCAATTTTTTTCATTTTGGCTATATTTTTAATTTTGGCGATTTTTGTCTGTTTTTGGGGTTTTTTTCATTTTGGCGATTTTTTCATTTTGGCGATTTTTTTCTGTTTTTGGGTTTTTTTTATTTTGGCGATTTTTTTTTGTTTGGCGATTTTTTTGTTTAAGGGTTTTTTTCATTTTGGCGATTTTTCCGGTTTTTCGCGATTTATTTTAGTCCTAGAAAATTTTTCTTAATTTGGTGCTTTTTTTCGTTTCGGCGATTTTTTTTTAGTTTTTGGCGTTTTTTACCGTTTGTCAAAATTACAGAGTCAAAATTCCATTAACTGATGGAACACCCTTTAATTTAAATTTTTTAAATTTAGTGTTAATTGTTGTAGTCTGTATGAAAATACACTAACTTTACAAATTTCAAGTGTATATATGTACATACAATTGTATGTATATTACATGGGATTTTAACATTATTCGTTGTTCGTTTTGCAACACCCTCTAATTTCTAACTCTCATGTATTTGTTGTTGTAGCGGCCAAATGTCTTTACACTGTGTCCACATTTCACGTCCGTAGCTCTTACGGTTCTCGATAAAATACCCTGTGACAGACGGACGGGAAGCGTAGCGAAAACAATAGTGTTCATTTTCACCTTTGGTGTACGGAACCCTAATAAAGCAATTATCAAGTTAAATAAAACAAAAACAAAAACCTGCAAATTCCGATGTATTTACAATATTTTAAATACATAAGTTTGTATTGCTTCTTTCAAACATTAATACACTTATATATAGCTCACACCGATTTGACAACGCGGTGTGCATCTAACTCAAAATTTGTGATTGTATTGTGAAAAAGATTTTTACCCCCTAGATGTTTACACATAAAAAAAATAAAAATAAAAAAATAAAAAAACAATTAAGTATATAACGAAAAAAATTTATTAAAATTAAAATATAAAATGGCAATAAAATTTAATTTAAGTTGTTAAGAAAGAATACTGAGAGAAAAGTTCTAGGTGCGAGATTAAACTTAGTTTCTGTCTGTAGCTAATCCGAAAACTAATTTAATCTAACATTATTTACGTTTGATGTTTTTGAGCTGTAGCTTAGTATTACCAGAATAACGTTGTTAAAGACAATTTTTACAAAACCAGTTTTTTCACAGACTACCCTTAACATTACTCTCTTGCATTGTTCAAACATCAAACAATCCAAAATTATGCATCTTATCGCCGTCAAAATACAATTACATCCAGTCAGTCTGTGAAAGAACTTTGTAAGTAACTAATAAAATCATGAAACGAAATTGTCGAAAATAATTGATAAATGTAACAGAGATACAAAGAGAAACGTCAATGCTAATTAATTAATCATTATTTTCGATAAGCTGAAAAAAATTAAACGAACAAGCAAAATATTGCTTTAAAATACGTTTTTTGGCTCTCCTGAAAAGTTATTATTTTGTCACTTACAACGTTATTCGCGGCTAACCTTCAATTGTAGATGATAGGAAAGAAACTAAGCCTTAAACCCTTAGGGGGTGTGTTTTTTTTAGAGGCATGAATTTATTTTTTTTTTTAACAAAACAACAAATTGAATGGAAGGACCAACATTTTGGTTTCATTAGCTTACAAATTTCATGGCGTTTAATGTTTAAAAATAATTGGAATATGTCCTCCGTAACAGCGCCAACATATTTGTATGATTTGGAACGAATTTTTCGAACATACCCGGTCTTATGTCATCAATAGTGAGTAGAATATTGTCTTTCAAATGATCATTCATTACTAGTTTATCAGCATACACTACACCTTTTCAACTTGTAATTGAGATAATACAAATTTATAATGAGAATTCCAAATTGATATTGAGAGAATAGAAATTGATATCGAGAAATCTAAATTGACATTGAGAAAATACTAATTTATATCGAGAAATCCAAATTGCTATTGAGAAACAACAATTTGATAATGAGAAATCCAAATTAATATTGAAAGAATTCAAATTGATAACGAAAAATTCAAACTGATATTGAGAGAATACAAATTGATAATGAGAATTTCAAATTAATATTGAGAAATCCAAACTGATATTGAGAAAATACGAATTAATAGTGCGAAATCCAAATTCATATTGAGAAATGCAAATTGATATTGAGAGAATTCAAATTGATAATGAGATATCCAAATTGATATTGGGAAAAATCAAATTGATATTTAGAAATAAAATTTGATATTGAGAGAATTGAAATTGATAACGAGAAATCCCAATTGATATTGAGAAAATATAAATTGATATTTAGAATTCCAAATTTGTATTGAGAACATTGAAATTGATATTGAGAATTCCAAATTGGTATTGAGAGAGCACAAATTGATATCGAGGGATACAAATTGATATTGAGAAAAACCAAAATGAAATTGAGAAAATCCAAATTTATATTAAGAAACCCAAATTTTAAAATAAGATATTCATTAATACATAGTTTTATTGCGGAACATAATAACTTTTACAGTCAGGAAGCATTAAAAACCGAACCTTCAAATCATGTAAAAGTCACTATGTCCTGCGCTATTGAACTTGTTTTTTCCTTTTCAGCTGTTTTTGTGAGTCATGTTTTTTTACTTATTTTTTTTATTTATTGTTACTTCAAACTTTTTAGTGTCCCGGCAACTCTTGTTTGCTAACCTCACTCGATAGGTTTGGTAAAAAAAATGTTTACGTAATATTTCACGCGGGAAATCCGCCATTTTGTTTTTATTTTTTGAACACCTGCCTGAGAACACTTGAGTGCTTAAGACGATGCCTAATTGTTGAAATCCATGCAGCCGTTTGGGAGATGTGCAATCACTTTACGTGAGTACCTGCCATTACGGCCTAATCTCACGTGTGCCAAAGCACCGGGTGTGGGTTAGACGCCAGACCAACGCCCCCATGCACCCTTTTAGAATGAACCTATGGCCCATTCCATAAGGCACATAGGTTGCAATCTTTGAATATAGTTATCCCTGTATTATATTCAATTACCTTGCTGAGGTAATTTGAGCTATCTAAACTCTGCTGCTATGTCCGTGCCCATAGCAGCTCTGTTGAATGGCAACAGCACCTAGAACAGTGTCTGGCTGACCGCGTCACACCAATCACTAGCATTGATTTAACACTGGGAAGCCAAGACTATTCTCCCAGCGATGTTTGGTAGCAAACCACAGCCACCACGATAATTCTCCGGCTTCCACGCTTAGGTGTTGTGTATACACCTAAGCGAGGTCCCCAAGAAAATTCCTCAACCATTGCCGGCACAGCTAACCACTCATCCATAAAGAACGCATGCCTGTGTCGCCAAATAACCAGTGCCTACTCCACACTTACCAAAATCATCCCTTTAACCCCTTAGGGGTCTACCCCTTTGGGGTAGGACGAACTCGGCATTTTAGCAAGGAAACTGACGACCGCTACATGCACTCAAAACTTCAGAGCAGCGAGGACCACTCACGCGAGAAGAACGCAAGCTCGCCACCAAAACTTCTGCGCCTACTAAGACCCGACACTAAAAAGTGAGAGTGTCCTGGGTTCATATCCAGGACGAAAAGCCATTTTAGCACAGAATTTTTGACAACCGCAATGCATTTATCTCTAAGCAGCCCAGCTGTCGGGCAACCGGCACCCGTGGTACCAGAAGTAGCCTCTGGTTAGACCTCGAAGTTCCACCACAAGGGCTTCACCTCTATCGTCTTTTGAACTCAGGGGCAGTTCTAGGTGACGCTGCACCTAGCTGACAACAACGGGCTTACAATATTTGTTTTCCTTTTATAAATATGTGCACATCCGTTACTCTGTTTATATTCAGAGATTGGGTAGTAACACATAAGTTTTACGGGTAATGAGCCAAAGTTCCGCCAGCGGAAAAAGCTACATTACCCTAGCTGGGGCCCCGGGATTGCCACACCCGTAGTCTACAGAATTAATCCATACACTCCCCTGGGGGTCCGTTTGGGAGATAAGTGGTAATGAAAAAAATGTGCAAACCACTCGATAGGTTTGGTAAAAAAGTTTTTTGACGGCTTGCTATTTCTCAGGAAAAATCCGCCATTTTGTTTTTTGTTTGGACACCTGTCTAAAAAATACAACCTTTCATGGGAGTCGGGTAAAACAGAAGCTGATGTAGGGCACGTAGTATCCAGTACTGCAAAAAAAAAAAACTATGTCTCACATACATAATAGTAAAGAATCGAAAAAAATAGCAAATTTTACATAATTCAAAACTTTTCGTTTTAAGTTACGTACATTCTCCCAAAAACATTGAACAAAAAATTGTGAATATGAATTTGGATTTTCTCAATTTCATTTTGGTTTTTCTCAATATTAATTTGGATTTCTCGATATCAATTTGTGTTCTCTCAATACCGGTTTAAATTTCTCAATAACAATTTGTATGTTCTCAATACCAATTTGGAATTCTCAATATTAATTTGTATTTTCTCAATATCAATTTGGATTTCTCGTTATCAACTTCAATTCTCTCAATATCAATTTGGAATTCTCTCAATATCAATTTTTATTTCTCAATATCAATTTGATTTTTCCGAATATCAATTATAATATCTCATTATCAATTTGAATTCTCTGAATATCAATTTGGATTTGTCAATATTAATTTGGATTTCGCACTATCAATTAGTGTTTTCTCAATATTAATTTGGATTTCTCAATATTAATTTGAAATTCTCATTATCAATTTGTATTCTCTCAAAATCAGTTTGGATTTCTCGTTGTGAATTTGAATTCTCGCAATATCAATTTGAATTTCTCATTATCAAATTGTTGTTTCTCAACAGCAATTTGGATTTCTCGATATAAATTAGTATTGTCTCAATATCAATTTAGATTTCTCGATATCAATTTGTATTCTCTCAATATAAATTTGTATTTTCCCAATTTCAACTTAAAAAGGTGTAGAGATTTGGTGTACCCGTACAAAAATTAGTCCATAGGCGTCAAGTCACACGAAGGATATAGCCAATATCCATTTCTTGAAATAATTCGGCCATCAAACGTTTGGCTCAACAAACTGATGGTTCCATGCGTTGTATTGCATGTTGCACCGTCTGGTTGGAACCATTTCTTCTCTAAATGATTTACAATGGCATGATGAATAAAAAAATCATGAAACATTTGCCTATATCGTTCGCCAATCACGGTAATGTTCGCACCGGTTTCGGATTTAAAGACAAATGTGTTGATGACGCCTTCGGCATTTAAGCTGCGCGAAAAGGTGATTTTTTCGGGATGTAATGAAGTCTCATGAGCGTTGCTCTCTCTCCAAAAACCACAATTCTACTTGCTTACATATCCGTTAAGCCATAAATGAGTCTCATCGCTTAATATGATTTGACATTGAGAATCTGGTTAAACTTTCACTTGATTTTCAACCAATTCACCTTTGCTGAGAATGGCGTGGGATCGATAAATTCGAGTCCTCTGTCACGCTTACGTCTATAGCGGTGATGGCTTCTTTTGTACGCAGAGAGCAAGGGCTCAATTTTGATGAATATTATACAAAAGATTATATGGGTAATGTAATCGATCTATATTATAGCGTATTAGCTGCTCAGGTTAAATATTATGCGCATCGTAAACTTAACTAAGTGCTCTATAAGCTTCCAACATTTGTAAATATTGTTATGGTGCAAGTCTTTGCATGATAATTTGCCAAAGTACACTAAAAAAGATTCAGCCCAAAAAAATGCCTCTGTAACCACACTGCACTTAGAAACTTTCTACGAATTATGGACACAATGATATTGAAGAACCATGTTAAGGGTGACGTTGGCTGAAGTAGTTAGCACGTTGACTATAAAACCGAGTGTTCTGGGTTCGCGAAGTAAAACAACCAATAAAATAGCTATAACAGCTTCAAACAACAACAGCACTGCATTTTTAAAAACTATTGCTATCAGCGTTGCCGTTTTGGTTACTTGTAACCAAAATTGGTTACTTTTTTTTCCAATGTGTACTTGTGTACTTTTTTTCCATTTTGGTTACTTTTTTTCAACACAAAAATAAAAATTTTTTATGCATATATGTACATATGTGGTATGTTAAATTTGCATATAACTAATTATCTTGATAAAAGATCACAATTTAGGCGTTTTTACTACGTTGTAAATACAACACTGGATAATCAACACAGCGTTTAAAAAAATACATGTCTGTCTCTGAACATATCAAGCCTGGGGGGCAACTCTGTAATTCGAAACGAAAGAAAATGCTTTCAAATTTACATGTTATAAGCATACAAATTCGAAAGCATTTTCTTTCGTTTCGAATTACAGAGTAGACCCCCTGGTTTCAAAAATCAGATGCATTCATGGTTGCAAAATCTTTAAACGTCAAACACTATGTAAAAAGTTAAAAGCGAATTTTATTATTTAAGTTTGAGAGCGTAATGGTAGGTGCAGACTTAGCAACGTGTTTATGCAACCAGGCAGATTGCATTGTCGGTCGCATAGTGTGTAGTCTTGTTTATGGTTGCATTCGAAGTTGCTTTCGAAGTTTCGAAAATATCAAAATGTTTTGATGTTTATGGGTTGCATTGTAGGTTGCATAGTCTGTATCAAAATATGCAACATGAAATATAAGCGTGTTTCGTAAACACATTGCAAAGTGTGTATCCACTATAACAAGCAGGGAACGAAGCCGATCGGCTGTGAGTCGGCTAACAGCCGCCGCTGGCAAATTTTCTAAATTAGAAGTAAGTGCTGATATGGTCATAGTTGAATTTTGGGACGCGGTTTCAAAACATACAAATGGATTGAACGAAAAATGTTTTTATGATTTAATTAATTTAATGTCACTGCCACACAGCTGCTGAAAGGATATTTTCGCAGCTAAGTCTAGTTAAAACTAAATATAGGAATAAGCTCGATTTTAAGACTGCAAACTCAATAATGCAATCTAAAGAATTGTGCATCAATCGAAACAATTCCCATTATGTTTGATCTGCCAAAGATTTGTTTTAATATTAACAAACTTAACTTTATATATACAGACTTGTGTTTTGATAACGAATGTAATTAAATTACATATTATTTATTGTTACTAAAAACATTTTTGGTTTGGAATTTCTAATAAATAAAATAGATGCACAGTTGAATAAAGATGCTTGTTTTGTAAAGATTTTTGTTTGAGATTTTCAAACTTATTATTAGTATTAAGAGTCTTACCATAAACATACGGAGTTTGTTAACTAAATTCAAAAATTTTTTGGGTTGAAGTCTACTTCATTGTATTGTATTGTGGTTACAAATTTTTTTTGGTCGTGGCAACGCTTATTCCTATTAATAGTAGTAGGTATTCATTGCTGAGTGTTACTTCTCTTGAAAAAATAAAAGAAATCAGAGAATTCCTTATGATATAATAAAATTTAATGCTATGAACACAACTGGAACTAACGACGTTTTTCGTTCACGTCGACGAATTTGTCGATAAGAATTCGCTGCGTAAATTCGTCATGTGAAGCACAATAACGACGAATTTACTCAGGCAATTCAGCTCTTATAATTGATAAAGTTGGTTATTGTCAGCGTTGTCAACTTTGAAATTTCAAAACGCACCAAAATGGAGAAAAAAAACGCACCATTTGCAAAAGAACGCACCAAGCTTAGACCTTAATGTTTTGGTTTAAAATGTTTATTAAACTAATTTTGCACAAAAAGTAATTTTTTTTGTGTTAAAAATTTAACACTAAAGCTTTTACAATTCAGGGTTAAAAAAATAAAACCTAAAAAGACTTGGCAAATTTTTTACTTTAAATTCATTTGTACTACATAGATAATATTTTTTTTAATTTCATAAATTCTCTACAAAACTTTTTAAAGAGCTCAACGATTAATAGACAAGATTCAAAACTTATAAAAGTTCATTATTTATCATTCTATTCAAATATTTTTTAATTTTTTTTTTATCAGAAGCTTAATATATCAATATTAATAGCAAAAATTAAAAATTTTAAAAACCCCCGAATATTTCTACTAGAAATCATGTGATATCTTATAAGTGGATCGACCGATTTTATTAAAACATAGCTAACAACCTGATCGATCGAGTCACCTTTCAAACAGAAAAAACAAAATCAAAATCGGTAAAGCCGTTTGGCTTGTACGTGGACTCGTACAGATACACAGATACACATTACAAACTTATAACACCCCTTTTTTGGTCGGGGGTTAAATATATAACAATAAAAACAAACAGCCTTTTAAAATATATGCACATAATTAAAAAAAACTTAATCAAAAAAATTTAAGAAATTCGTTATTCGACATATTGTCATAAGTATGTATGTTTATTAATTTGAAATTTATTTGCTGTTGGTTCAGCTTTGTCTATATGCATTTCATTCAAATCATCACTAGACTTCAGCCCGAATAAGAAATTATTTCTGATTAAAATTCACTGCATTTCAACTAAATCTAAAAAAGCTAATATTTTCATTTGTGATATTTTGTAAACTTCATTACTATTAATATGGTAATTAACACTATCAGGAAGTTAGTAAGTTTCACAACAAAATTTTTCCAGTTTTAGCACATTGTTGTGTTAAATTTGCGTTGGTGCCACCAAAAATTAAAAAACGCACCAAATTTAAAAAAAAAGCACCCAAAATGGTGCGAAACGCACCAAGTTGACAACGCTGGTTATTGTGTGTGCAAAAAGAGAGAGGGAGAGAGAAAATTGTTTTTTCGTCGTTCGTCGGTGTGCAAAATAGAAATAAATCTATTTCAGAGTTCGTCACACATGACGAATTTCGTTCTACGGTGGTATTGTGTTCGTTTTCATATGCACAAATGTGTTTTATTTTTCATGACGAAAGTTCGCACCGAAAAATTCATCGTTCGTCCCAGTTGTGTTCCTAGCATAGGCCATAGACCTATATTAGAGCTAAGTCTGCTACAAAAGCCCTGCAGGAAGTTGGATAAGATATTGAAAGATATTTTAATTAGGGATTTTCACATTAGCCAAGTTCGTTGAGCATCTTTGACTTGGATCAAGGAATAGCCACTTGAACAGGTACACTAATAGAAAAATTGCGATCTAATCTTAAGAACAAAAATCTTGAATTTATATTGTAGAAACTTTCAAATTTTAATCTTGAAATTTATTCAGTAAGATTGACGTTCTCAAAATTAAGCATAAATTCTTAATTTTTAGAATGAATTCTGAAAATCCAGAACGCATTCTTAAAATCAAGAACGTAATCTGTGTCGCAGCTGTCAAGAAGAGGACAAAGAAAAAACACACTGCTCACTTACTCTAGCGATATGAATTTGTAGGATAACATATAATGGGTGTTTTCTGCTGCATGTGAACTATCGGTATCGATTTTACAGCCGAGAATGTAAAATTGCGTTGACATTCCTATTCAATAAGGTTGGCCAAGTCATTATAAATCGTTTAACTCCAAAACAATACGTCCACATTGTGGGAATTCACTTAAAAAATAAGTCTTTTCGCGATTTTTTTTTGATAATCTAGTTATCAAGCAATTAGTGCAGTTATTAATCGTTTTCTTTCGAAAATAGCAAGGAGTTGCCGTTACGGTAAAAAGCGAGCTCTATCGAGCTATACTCACTGAATTTTTGTTTCCAAAAATTAACCACCTTTCTATACAGCGCGCTTAATAATAAATTTAATGATAAATAAATTTAGTGACAACTTTATTCCCAGAAGTGAACCTGTTTATGTCAAAGAAAAACATTTATTGAAATATTTCATACACATACGAGTATAAGCTACTTGTATTAAAAACACTTTGTTTAATGTTGTTTTTGTAATCGTAACAGTTCACTGCCCCCCTCGTTCATGCATTCGGTTTAATGGAACTATGTTAAGTCGTTGCCCTATACTAAAAAACCAGCAACTCCTGATGCGTTGGAAGCCAACATTCAAGCCACTGTGATGTCAACTAATTTATTGGAGAAGACAGTTAAAAATTGGGCTGATCGAATGGACTAAGTCCTCTTTCACACACGTCAGGTTTGACTCGTCAAGTCTTGAGTTTTTAGGAGAGAGAGGAAACAGAATAGAGGGGGCTACAGACTTGACCGTACCAGTCAAGTTTGTTTTTTCGTTTTGTTTTGTCATTCGTAATACTCTACGACAACGCAAATTGATGAAACTTGATGAAACAAACTTGACGGTGTGTATGAACGCAAATGCAGGTTCAAAAGAAAATTGAACAAAAAAATTTATCAGATAAACCTGACGTGTGTGAAATAGGACTATGCAACTCGTAGCCACGGCGAACATATGGCGGTTATCAATTTAAAAATCATAAATCATTATCATCTTAAGTTCTCATACGGCTAAAAAAAACACCCGTTACTAGACGATCCATAGGAGATATCAGAAATTGGAAAATTGGTAGATATAGACAGAAAAAATTATTCCCAAAAAATTTTCAAACAAACCTGTGTTTTGAAATATAATTTAGTTTCAGTAAATATTTTTTACTGTTCCAGTAAATTATTTGTTCCAATTTTATTTTATGTAAAAAAAACTGTATAGAATGAAAATTATCTATATAAAGTAAAATTTGTAAAAAAAATTTTAGATATATTTTTTTGTATTTAAATTTGTTATTTTTAGTTAAATTTATTTTTATATACTGTAAAAAAATTTGTCTGATTTTGTTAAAATTTTTTCTACAAATTATTTTATAGATATAAAAAACATTTTTTTTTTTTTTTTTTATTTTTTTTTTATTTTTATATACTGTAAAAAAATTTGTCTGATTTTGTTAAAATTTTTTCTACAAATTATTTTATAGATATAAAAAACATTTTATTTTTTTTTAAAGATTTTTGTTTGCGGTTTTCAAACTTATTATGTTTGTATATTGTGATTCTCAATATAGTATTAATAGTCTTACTATAAACATACGGAGTTTGTCAGCTAAATTAAAAATTTTTTTGGGTTGAAATCTACTGACGAGTTCCAAAAGCGGGAACGAATTGCTTAACCACAAAAACAAGCCAATTTTTGAAAGTAAAAAAAAATAGTTGAACCTTTCTGCTTTCTGATTCAGTTATTTTTTTTCAGATAAAACTTTTACTAATATTTAAAAAAAAAATTTAAGAATTGTTATTGACTCAGTTTATTTATTTTCTGATAATATGAAAAATTTTAGTGAATGTATTTGTAATTCATAAAAAAAAAATTTGAAGAATAATACCAAAAAAATTTGCAAAAATGTTTTTCTGTTCCTATTAATAAATTTGAGTGAAAATATTTTGAGTTTCAGTTAACTTTTTTCTCTAATGCCATAATAAGTTAACTAAAAATAAATTTTTTTTCCAGTTAAATTTTTACAAAATTGTTATCAGAATCTACAAATTTCTTTGTAGGTCCGCATTCACACAAAAAATTTACTGATTCAATGAATTTGGTTACTGAAAACGAAATTTAGTTTTTTCTTTATAGTGCGACTGAACACCGGATCTACCATTGGATCCAGTTACTTCTCAAACGAGTATAGTAGTATAGATCAAAACAGAATCACACGATTATTTATTCTTGATGCACATGGGTAACACGCAGCCACGTAAGCACATCAACGCCAACTGTAATTAGTTCAAATATATTATCCCTCATATTCATAAAAAATATTTTAGGTTTATTTGACAAATTTCCCATAGAAATATGTCAAATAAGCACTTATTAAACCTTAAATAGTTTTTATGAATACGGCCGTATATGTATGCAATCGTTAAAGTTGTCAAAACTAAAAAAATAGTTTATTGCTTTAAGAAAATTCTAATAGAGCTTTGCAAAAACATACAAGCTAATCGTATTTCCTGTTTCGTGATGCTATTATTGATATAATCCACAGAATTTATACAGCCTCCCATATATATTTAGTCCATATTTATGAATAATCTTAAGAAAAACTTCTACAGAATTTAAAAAAATTAAACAAACTTCAAATCAAACATGACACACATTCAACTTAAAATGTTTTTACATGATTACAAGTTTTTCTAAATGTATTCTAAGAACATTATTGAAATTCACCTGAGTGGTTATAGACGGATGCTACTCCCGTTTAACCATCAAAAGACTTACATATGTATATGCTTATATATTTTTTTTTCTAAAGTTGACCTCATATGGCAAACATGAATTAAAGAATGAATGGAAAAAAATTTTAAATAAAATGAAAAAAAAGAAGTATATTTATGTTTAGGGATAGATTAAAAATCTAACTATAAAATACTGAAAATTATACTGCTTATACTAAACGCAATATACATACTAGTGATGCACGAATATTCGTATTCGTATTCGTATTCGAATTGTCGAATATTCTGCCATTTTCAGGCGAATACGAATACGAATATTTTTCCAAAGAAATTAAAGAAATAAATACATAAATCCTATACGAAATTTAAATAAATGACTAAAAATTTTAGTTTGTATTCGCACATTAATTTTTTATAGAAATTTGTGCTTTGTATCATTTTCAAATATTATTTAATGACGATCATTAAAATTTTGGATACTTTTTTTAACTTTAAAGTACGCCAACAAGAGCGTGAAGTTCTTTTTCATAACAATTTTTTAATATTTCATATTGCATATAATATTCGTATTCGTATTCGCGAATATCTTTTCAAATATTCGTGTTCGTATTCGTTTTAGCGAATATCGAAAATTGGCATTCGCTACATCACTAATACATACATATGTACATGTGCACGAGTAGGTACACACTAGTGATGCACGAATATTCGTATTCGAATTGCCGAATATTCGCCCATTTTTAATGCGAATACGAAGCATTTGTATTCGTCAAATTCAAGCGAAGACAAATACGAATATTAAAAAAAAAAATTAAATAAATAAATGCATAAATCCTAAACTAAATTTAAATTAATGGATAAAAATATTAGTTTGTACGAATCCATTAAATTTTTTATAGAAATTTGTGCTTTGTATCATTTTCAAATATTATTTACTGACGACCATTAAAATTTTGGGTAGTTTTTATTAACTTTAAAGTATGCCAACAGGAGTATGAAGTTCTTTTTCATAACAATTTTTTTATATTTCATATTGCAGGCGTAAATGGAGCCCTATTTTAATGTAAATTTCACATGAAATATTCATATTCGCGAATATCGTTTCAAATGTTCGTATTCGCATTCGTTTTCTCGAATATCAAAAATTGACATTCGTTACATCACTAGTACACACAAAACACCCCAGCCCCTCCTTCAGTTAGAAGCGCACAAGACTACACTTGAAATTTTATACTTACGAGTATTTGTGAATTACCTACATATTTCATATGGAACATTTATTAGTGTGGCAGGATGCTTTATGGCTGTTTGTTGTGTTTTTAAGGATGAATAGAATGGAATAAAATAAATATAATGGCTCCTTGGTTTGATGGCCGGGATAGCCCAGATGACTGGATGTTTGTTTGTTGGCTGTATGGATGAATGTTTAAATTGAGATTATATTTCCATATGCAAGAATTGTTGAAAACATTAAAATTTTGTACGAGCCAAATAAAATTATGTATTTGTTTATAATTTTTATGCACGTTTTAAAATGATTAAATGAAATGCCTCCCATTCAAAATTAAAGCGCTATAATAACTTAAAAAGTATGCTTCATTTTAAAAATTTGAAGTACAAGTACACACATAAGTATGTCTATACGAAATGTATTCCAAGTTGTAACGCAGTTTTATTGTCCAGGGGTATAATGAACTCAAGGACATCTGAATAATAGACCACACAAAAGGCTTGATAGCTCAGTTGTATCGTCTATGGGAATATTTTCGAATTTTGAACGGTTTGTGTACAAAAATTAGAACAAAATAAATTTTGATATTTGACTAAAATCAGAAAAATATAAAATAATGTTTAATTACCAAAGAGTTTTAATCAATAACAAACTTTTCAATTATCAATACTGCAAAAACTTACAACATGATTTTTTTTTTTAAATTAATTCAAATTGATTTCAATTAAAAAAAAAGCAATGTGTGACCGATCACAGGGGAGATGTGTAAACATCTAGTAATGAAAAATGTTCTTAAGTTGGAAGTACTATGCTTTTAGTAATATTTTTTAATTAATCAATTAAAAGTATCAAAACTTTCAATATTGTAAATACATAGGAATTTGCTGGTTTTTGTTTGTTTTATTTAACTTATTTGGTTAATGAAATGTAATGCATGTAGTTATTTTACAGCAATGGTTTTCGGACTATACAGCGCTAGCACAATTATATGTTAGTGAAAATTAGTAGCTACTATTGCACACAAGATGGTGTTTATATGAAGCTGTTAAGTTTCTCTGTACTTCTTGTTGTCCGTATGAATGACAATCTCAAAGACGATGAAGACTTTTCGTTTGACAAGTTTAGGTTTTTGTTTCAGTAAATTTCTTATTAAAAGTGCAAAAAATCTTTTTAAAAGTTATTAAAATTAAATGTTTTTGTATTCATTTTATTTATTTGTTTTTATTTGCCTATGATAACTTAATGTACGACAATTAGTAATAAATTCAGTAAAGTGCGACTTTGACCCGCGCACGAAGGGTTCCGTGCGGACACTTTAGCCTATATAACAAATAGTTTTGGCCTTTTTTTCGTTTATTGATTTTTTTCTGTTTTTGGCGCCTTTTTTATATTATTTTTACTGAAATTTTAGTGGTACTGCAGTGCTCATCTATGGTAAATGCCTTTACTTTTACTTTTTAATTCCTGTTGTTCATCGTTTAGTTGTTGCTGTTCTTGTTGTTATGTACACATTGCAATTAAAATAAATTCAGTAAAGTGCGACTTTGACTCGCGCACGAAGGGTTCCATACATTCGGTTTTGAGCATTTTTTTGGTGTGGCTTTTTTCCTTTTTTAAAGTTTTTTTAGTTTAAACGATTTTTTCAGCTTTGTCGCTTTTTCTCTTTTTGGCGTTTTTTCCCCTTTTTGGGTTCTTTTAATTTTCGAAATTTTTTTCATTTTGGCGTTTTTTGTTTGTTTTTGGGGTTTTTTTATTTAGGCAATTTTTTCATTTTAGCGATTTTTTTGTTTAAGGGTTTTTTTTAATTTTTGCGATTTTTTTTTATTTTGGCGATTTTTTTTCATTTTGGCGATTATTTTTCTGTTTTTGGATTTTTTTCACTTTGGCGATTTTTTTCATTATGACGATTTTTCCGGTTTTTCGCGATTTATTTTAGTCATAGAATTTTTTTTTAATTTGGTGCTTTTTTCGGTTTAGGCGATTTTTTTTTTTTTTTTGATTTGGCGATTTTATAATTTTTTGATTTTTTAGTTTTACCGTTTTTGAAAATTTTAAGAGTTTTGCTCTTACGGTTTCCACGATACAGCAAGTTGTCAAAGTTACAAAGTCAAAATTGCATTAACTGATGGAACATCCTTTAATTTAAATTCTTTAAATTTACTGTTAATTGTTGTAGTCTGTATAAAAATACACTAACTTTACAAAATTCAAGTGTATGTATGTATATTACATGGGATTTTAAAATTTTTCGTTGCTCGTTTTGGAACACCCTTTAATTTTTAACTCTCATATATTTGCTGTTGTAGCGGCCAAATGTCTACATACTGTGTCCGAATTTCAGGTCCCTAGCTCCTACGGTTCTCGAGGAAATACCCTGTAACAGAGGAACGGACAGCGTAGCGAAAACAATAGGGTTCATTTTCACCTTTGGTCTACGGAACCCTAATAAAGCAATTATTATTTTCACCTTTGGTGTACGGAACCCTAATAAAGCAAAAAACCTAACAACCCTAACAAACAAAAACCAGCAAATTCCTATGTATTTACAATATTTTAAATAAATTTGTATTCCTTCTTTCAAACAGTAATACACTCATACATAGCTCACACCGATTTGCCAACGCTGTGTGCATCTCAGCAAAGAAATCTCAGTGAAAAAGATTTTTACCCCCTAGCGTATAAATGTTTACACATCAAAAATTCGTATGATTTCAATGAAACTGTTTAACTGAATAAAAACAATTATCTGAAAATAAATTAAAAATCAATTAGTCCAACAATTGAATTAAACAAGTTAATAGTTGAAACATTGACCAGGATAAACTAATAATTTAATTCATCAAAACATCTACATACATCAAATTCTTGAAGAGGCCTGGGAACCTAATATCTTTGTATAAGAACCCAGTCAACCTGAGATTCGAAAATAAATGAATGTTCGCTGAACAATTCTCGAAACATTCTCGTTAAAAAAAAGTTTGGCAACAAGAAACAATATGTTTCTCTCAATTTTTTATTTTTTGCATGTATCGGGTGTTTTTTTTAGGGGTATAGAACTTCGAATTGAAATAAAACACAAGAAAATCGTTTTAATGTCCATTAATTTGGCTTTATTGGAAGGATAATTTTATGCCATTAATGTTAAAATATGATTTCGGGCATGTGGCCGCCGCGGCTGGCTCGAATAAAGCCAATTCTACAGGTCCAATTTTCAACCACTTTTTCGAGCATATGGGGCCGTATGTTGGCAATAACGCCACGAATGTTGGCTTCCAAGTCCCCTAACGTTTCTGATTTGTTGGCGTAGACGAGCGACTTCACATATCCCCAAAGAAAATAATCCAATGGTGTCAAATCACACGATCTTGGTGGCCAATTGACAGGTCCATTCCGCGAAATTATGCGCTCATCGAATGTTTCCTTCAATAAATCGATTGTGACGTGCGCTGTGTGGCATGTAGCGCCGTCTTGTTGGAACCACAACTCATCCACATTCATGCGATCCAATTCGGGAACAAAATAGTCGGTTAGTCGGCTCCAATTGCTGTGCACGGTAGCGAATCGATTCATTCGGGTCCTCTTCAACACTTTGCTCTACAGCGGCAATTGTTTCTTCGGTGCGCACTGTTCGACGTCTCTGCGGATGCGTATTATCACATAGAGTAAACGTAGTGCGAAAACGATCCATGGTTAACCGAATTAATTGCTCTGATGGACGATTATGTCGACCATAAAATGGACGGAGCTTGCGGTAAACTTCGTGAACTGAACCATTATTTTCGAAATAAATTTGCACGATTTGCAAGCGTTGTTCTTTTGTCAACCTGTTCATGATAAGATGGCAAACCAAACTAAATATTAATCACTTGACAGCTGACAAAATGGCCGCCAGTTAAAAAAGTGATGCTAACTTAAAGTTCTATACCTCAATAAAAAACACCCTTTACAACAAAAGATGAATAATTTTTGGTTGCTATTTATTTAGAAGCAATGAAATAGAACTATTAAATTATTATTAAAATTTATTATTATAAATTGAAAGATTTGCTGCCACAAACTGAGCGACAAGTGAGCTCTAGCAACACTTTCTCTTCCGTTGACGCCACAATCGAATGCGATATTATTTACGAATGTTTCGTTTAAGCCTTATGAAATTTTTTTTTCATTGATTTGATATTGAATTGATAGAAAGAAACAATTAATGTTAGAAAGAACAAACTACATATATAAAACTGAAACAAAATGTTTAAATGTTGTAAAATTTTCGTAATTAGAAACCGCTAGTATTAAGAAAAAACAAACTAAAAATCGCTATGTTGGACCATAAACCGCTAATTAACCAACACTTTTATGTTTCAAGCTTGAAATGTCAATTTAAAGTTGAAAAATTTAAAATTTTTTGACAGACCTCCATTTGTTATCGATAACTTTAGTCAAGTTGTTGACATTATTTAATTTTTCTTGATATAGCTGAACCCTTTGCACCTGTTGAATTATCCTATTACAGTATGCTTGCACTTTTCTCTAAAACTTGAAAAATGAAAGAAAAATGAAGTGGGCTTTAGCTGGGAACCTCGGAAATACAAATGAGAATTACTAAGCAGGGCAGTAATGGATTTCCGAACAGTCCCCATAATTATATTATAAATTAATTTCCAAATATATTATGGGCTTATGAAATATAAGATATACAATTATGTGGAAAATTAGGCTCGTCTGGTGCACGAAAAGAGAGAGAGAGAGAGAGAGAGATAAAGAGGAAAAGTTCTTCAACGGAGAAATGCCATATAGAGCGAAGAAGTTATTGGACATACAAAGAAGAAATTTCTATTTTTTTCAGAAAAATTAATAAATCAAAGACCCAAGAAAGATAAAATAGTTCCCGAATTAATTTTTGGACGAAATAACAGCAAAATAATTTATTTCTGGACTTCTCGTTTTAAGCTGGCGTTGGCTGAAGTAGTTAGCACGTTGACTACAAAACCGAAGGTCCTGGGTTCGAGCCGGTCTCTGGCAGTATTTAAATAAAAACACCACGCAATTTTCTTATGTGCCTTTGTGTCAGTTGTTGTAGGAAAGTTCAAGTGATGAAGAGTTTTAAATTTATAGATCCTACAAGTGCTATTTTCCTTGAAAATCATGCCATTGTGCTAAAGTGGCGAGTTTTTTTATTATCTTCCTTGGAAGCTCTTTTATACATATATACATACATACATACTTTGATGCATAAATATGAGTAGTTAAATATAAATCACCTGAATACCTTCAGCTAAGCTTTAGAAATTCCGCAATTACGTTCCAGATGTTGCTATTTTTATTTATAATATGATACAGAGTGCAAATTTATTTCACATAAAATTCAAAAATGTACGGTGTAATAAATTCTATGTTAATTTCTTTTATAGTTTCTTTTTCTTTGTTTGTTCAAACATATTAATAAAAATGAATAGAGTTGCACCACATACACACAAATTGACCGACTGCTGTTTTAGGTTGCCATACATTACTGGAGTAAGAAGCAGCCTGCTCGGAAATTTATTTGCATGTTTGTTTGTTGATTCGCTTCCTTGTTTGCTTGTTCATTGGGAATTTTGTTAATAGTTGTTACATAGATCTCTCGTATTATTCCCATAATTCATGCAAATTTAAAGTTGGCTGATTAATATTTTTGGTCACGTGCCATGTAGCATCAGAAAGCCAGCGCAGCTGTAATGAAAGCGTTTATAAAAAGATTTATCGCTGGCATATAATGAATGGGGCGCGTGGAGGGTATAATTTTCATAATATTTGATTGCCGCAACTATTGAAAAGCTGTGTCATCGTTTTGTACAAACACTTGCAAGCACACACGTATTTTTATTAAATCGAAAATAAAACATCGGTGTGCTCTCTTTATTTATATTGTCAAGTGTTGCTGCAACATGCAACAGATATTTGTTTTATATTGTATGTATATATGCTGCCTACCACAATGTTACCCCTGAAATTACTGTTTGCATGCAATGTACATATGTGTGTACACGAGTATATGTAGAAGCTCATTGACTTATAAATCGACTGTTTGGATGACTTGCTGGTCGTTATACTGTCAGTCTAACAATTTTAAGAACTGACCAGTGCCATTGCAGTGTTACAAACTCCAAACTCTACGTGAGCCATTCGCACGTAATCTGTAACGGCTGTATTTAAACTAGCAAAAATAAACTCCTTCATTCAAAGCAGGGATTCCCAAAGCGATCTGTATCGTTTCTCAATGGTCAACGAATACTCACGCAAGGGAACGAAAACAAGAGCAAATCTTATATAAGGCAGGGCAGAACTCATCCGTACATCGCACAGTGGGATGGCTTTATACATTCTAGTGCAAAAACTATAAGGAGTGACACTCGTACTAGTTCGATCAATGAAATTTGGCACCGAGCATTGTATTGACGAAATTAAGAAAAATCGCCTACCGTACATCACAAAATAATTTTTTTCGCATAAAATTTACATACACATACAATTTATAGAGTAAAAAAGACGCTTCTCGAGTTTCATCAAAACCATTTTTCGTTAAGGAACAGTTCTCTTATAACGAATAGCGGTTACGACGAATTTTCGAGGATAAAAACATCTTATCCAGTCTCAACAATTTTACATTAATATTTCGTGTAAATAACTCGTAGTACGCTTATAGTGAATTCCGGTTATAACGAATTTTTTGGGTCGCTATAACCGAACTCATCTGTAATATGTTTAAAAATATTTTTCAATAAATTTATTGTTAGATTATTGGCTATTTTGAATATTCGTATAAATTGTTCGAATAGATTTTTCGAATAAAATACTCGAATAAAATTATTCGAAAAAAAATTTCCCTACAAATTATTTTTTTTTAATTTTTTAAAAACTTATTTTACGGTTAATCTTTTCCAATAGTTATTAAAAGTTATTAAAAGTGCTTCTTCAACTCGAATAACTTTATTTCCAATTGGTGCAGTATCATAAATATTTAACGTTAAAAAATTCATAACTTGACAGCACTCATCAAGGTCAAACTCTTTTAATGCAAGCAACTGACCTACCTTCCGCAAATCTCTACAAATGGCCCAGTAAACTATTTTCTGAAAAAAAAAATGGAACAATAATAAAAATACGGACGTGCCCTTTATTTTTCTATTTTTTTTAATAGGACCGGCAATCCGGTGATGACACCTACTCATGCAATGCATTGTGCTAGAACTAGGAAAATAGGTTGTAAGGATGAGAATAGGGGGAGTAGTGTTTGTGAATATTTGATTTGAAAAGCAGAAAAAAACCAAAAGTCACTAAATTTTAACTTGGATAAAATTTTTAAGTTGAAAAGAATATGAATACATCTAAAACTTTAAAACACAATGAGAGGTCTACGAGACTTTAAAGTTTGGGGACCAAAGACTCAAAGCTTGTTGATGTTGATACGAATATAAGAGGCATTTAAGTTGTTTTTATTCGAATGGTTTTTTTTTTGTTTCCAATCCTGAATTGTTTTCAAATTTATCTGCGGCTTTCATTTCAATAGAACTAGTAAGTTTGTATAATTACATGAGTATCTACCGCAAAAATTTTCATATTTATCTACAAATGTACGACTAAAACTGACTGAATTAATTTTTGGAATTTTCATTTCAATATGCGAATATATTTGGTTGCGTTCTTACTCTGAAAGTATTTAATAAATAAAAGAGGATTATTTTCAATGCATTGTTAAATAGCTTATTGAACTGTTGTACCAAAAAATTATGATACAACTTGACACCAAAGGAGTCAGCATGTATAAAAAGAATGAAAATAATAATAAGCTCATTGCCATTATGGAAAATGATTTTTTAAATATACATAATTTGAAATTTAGATTTCAATTTAATTACTTCTTGAAAACAAATGATAATAAATAATCCTTTAGTGGTGGGAAGATAATTAATAAGCATTCACCATCCTTAAAGAGCATGAAATCATTGTGGTATCTTTACCACAGAAATGCCGAGTTTTTCATTACAGCCCGATTGCAACTCTGGCTATAGCTACAGCAGAGCAAGCCTAAGGCAAAAATAAGATCTTTAGATCTGTATCTTCTGAGCTACAGATCCAATCACGAAATGGTACAAGGAAACAAGTTCGATGAGGACATTATTGGACCAACCATGGGTTATAAAAATATTGTCATGCTCGTAACTCTAACAGATGTGAGCTTAAGGTATTTGAATTTTTTTTTAGAGCACAAACAATTTCTCGCATTATTTTCTTTTTTATATGATTTTTTACATGAGTAGGCCAAACTCTTTGTGATAATTTTAAAGAACAACTAACACCAAAGACAATTGAAAATATTCAGACAAACACTAGCGGAAGGGAACAACCTACTATTTTCGAAGGTAACTGCACCTCCATCATCGGAGTTCTTGTATTTGGTTCACAGTGTGTGGTTGTACTAAATGCAAATTCTTATCCTTTTGAACGCAATTGGAATATGTGAATTGTTTTGATTCATGATACATATTACAATTTACTAATTGTTCGCTTTTTGGAATGAAAGCCCAAATTTATCATCTGTAATTTATCATTGGTGTTATTTGTTATTGCTAAACAAAGAAAAAATTAAAGTTTGAAGTTATTCTTATGGAAAGAATTTTTGCTCATGTTCCAGGAAATATTTTTGATTGAAAACCAATATAACTTGGGGTAATCGATTGAGCTTAAATTGAATAAAGCTTTTCTAATAATAACTGAACTTTCTTAAAAAATATGCAACTCGTTGCTGTAACCTGTGAAAAGTTTTCGCATCGAGAAAAATTCAATAACTATATTGTCAACCCAACAGACAATTTAAATAACGGTTGAGTTTGTAGTTGTCAAGTAAAAATCATTTGTGAATCATAATACAAAAAATTGGGTTATGTTAAAGTTGGTTTGACTCGCAGAAGACCATAATGAGCTGAGTTGTTAACGCGACTGCTTTCTTGAAATGGCAAGAATTTGATTGACACGAAAACTTCTATTCAAGAGCTAAAATAAATTTTAGATTAAAGGCCCAACTATAATATGAATAAGCAGGCTTAAGCTAATGTCAGAATTGAACGATAAGTCTGTCAAATGCTTAAACAATTCAGATGTGACTTTTAGGTGGCCAAAATGTACTTACATGCACTTCAGTATTCTTTAGCCACAGCTGCACATCTAGGTATTGTCAATAATTTTGTAGTAATTTTGTTAATTCTCATAACTCATAAATAAATGAAATGCAATCAAACTAACTTGAAAGAATGTCCTAATCTATTAAAAATTCACATATAAATATATCCATCACCTTATTACTTGTTTTATTTGTTTTGCCTACTAAAAAGTACAACAGTGAATATACATAAGTAAATACATGAGTATGTGTGTATATGTGTGTTGTAAAACAAACAATGAAAATAAAAGTTTCGCTTTATTTTCTGAGTTTAAAATAAGAAACAATAAAAATATATTTAAAATCAATGAATATTTTCTGCTGCTGCTTGTTTGAGTTTAAAAAATGCACAAGGAAACAACTCCTTACGGAATGTGTGTTCAGTTTGGCACTTTACTTAAGCAAATGACATTTGACGAAACTTGACGAAAAGTTTGTTAAGTCCCAATTTACACTATGCAAGTCTTATTGCTAAGCTGATTAGTTTGTTAGGCTACAGTGACGAGGGGGGGGGGGGGGAAAGAAACGTTGCTGTTCTCCTCGTCTCTCTCTCCCTGAAACGAATCAGCTTAGCAATAAGACTTGCATAGTGTGATTTGGGACTAAGTACATTAAAGTTTGCCACATACGTTTTATATGTAACCGCACAGTTGCTTAAGCTAGCTTATTCATATTATAGTTGGGCCTTAACAGCCTGTTTTTAGAAAACATAAGCTCTTTCGTTTTTATGTTTCGTTTATAAACGATAACGTTTAAAATTTGATTTTTATAAAACATATTGTTACGTAAAAATATTCCTACAGGGTTAAAGCAAAGAACTATCTGGAAGTATTTAACTAAAGCACTAAACGTACACACATATTTACGTGCAAATACTATAGCAACAACAATAATTGTATACATAGCTACAGACACACTCACATACAAATAAAAGTGCGAGCACTGTACTACCAGTAGCAAGCCGCATTGCCAACATAAGAGTCGTTACTTTGAAATTCAAAAATAACGACCAATCGAATTATCTACAAACGCCTAGAAACAGCAACATGAATTTTCCCGATTGTGCTAGAGGACTGTTTGAACATCTGGCTACCAATAGTAAATGACAATACAGATGGCATCATGCATAGATGCCATTACTAAGTACAGACATGTTATTACGCCACCTATCTGGCGAACATTCGAGAACCGATTCATGAACTATAAAAAGTGGCAGCATGTGCGAGAATAGAGCAGTACTAATCAGAAAGTAGTCAAGTTGATATCGTTGAGTCAGTGCTAATCAGAAATTAGTCGAGCCAGCTTCGTTGAAAGTGGATAATAACGATAAGAAGTAGTTAAGTAAAGACAAGTTGTAATTTGCTTCGTTAAGAATAAAATGAAAAACAGTATCAAATAAAAATTGTGTGTTATTTATTTTTATTTTTGAGCAATCAAAAGAACTCACACGTTTAATAAAATTTAAACGTAACAATATTATAAAGCTTTCATTTTGACATAAAAAGAGCTTTTTAGGTATAACGAAAAAATCACACTCACAAAATTATTACAGTGAAGGAATACAAAAAATAATATCTATTAAAAAAATTTCTATGAAAAATTTTAAATAAAATTCATTTCTTTCACTTCTGACAATATGTCAAATATTAATTTTCTTTAAAGATTAATTTTAAATTTTATAAATAAGGGGGTTAGCAATTTAATTTTTAATTGATTTTAGCATTCAATTGGAAATCAATTTACTCATTAAAACAGGTTTTCATTGCATTTCGTATTTTCCGTTGTTTGTTAGAACTAACTATGTTTTTTTTTCTATAACCTTTATTTTATTACTTAAATTTTTTGTGATTTGTTTGACAGTTAAATTATGGAAAATAAAGCAAAAATTATCTGTTTATACTGAATTTGGTCTTGAGTCTTTCACAGAAAAATTAGAGAAGCAAGGGGAACATCTTTGCTTTGTACGGAAGTCAAGATTCGTTCTTGTGAAAGTTAAATCAATCCGCTTATAGAAAAAACCATTTAGATTTTTTCGTTTATTTAATTTTTCGTAATTTATAGTAAAAAATGAAAGGAAAAAATAGTTTTTCACTGTTTTAAGTCAGTTCAGATTCTAACATTAAAAATTAAATAACATTTTCGTTAAAGTCAAATGAAAAATATATAGACTGTTTTTTAATTAATTTTACATCAAAAATTTTATGAGAGTGAAAAACTGAAAGCTCTTTTGTTATCACACACATAAAAATAAATAAATGTTTTCAAAACGAAAACATGGTTTCATTCGTTATTTTAAAGAATGTATACACTTATTCATTTTCGAAAAACAGGCTGTAAATCAAATAAAACATTGTTATATGTGGCACCAAAAGTTTTAATTTTTAAAATCGGTTAAATTTTTTAATAGAAAAGATCAATTTTTACTTTTTAAGTACCTGTTTTCCATGCGGATCATATTTGTCTTTTAAAAATTATTACTTAAAATATGAAAAAAAAATCTGACAGCACTGATATATTTAATATAATATATTAATAATATTTAATATATGTACCAAGCTTCGTAGGTTCTTGGTTCTTACTACTCTTCGAGTCATTACTTCAGTCGCAGGTACATACAAATTTTCGTAGAAATAGAAAGCAAAATTTACAAAGAGAAAAATTTCAGCTTAAAATATACGTAAAAATGGTTAATTTAAGCTTTTTCAGTCATGATTTTCTTCATTTTAATCTAACATAATAATTTTTAAATAGAACTTTTTCTTTTAAAATAAGTTTATTTCATGTTGATCTAACATTATCGTAATGTTAAATCAAAATCAATAATCATTTTGAATCAAAGTTATTCCAAGTTGGAACAACATAAATTTGATACTGAAATATCACGAAGAAGTATGTTGAATAAAAATTATATTAAGTTGAAACAACATGAATTTAATTTAAATTAGTCATTGTATTTTATTAATTATTTAACTTACGAGTGTATATTGGCAAAGGCATCAGAAAAATATATGAGCGTGGTCCGGCCCACCTTTTAGATAATGAAACCAAATGACAAAATCGACTAGCGAACGATGGACTTTTGAAATAAAATAGACACATAAAAAATACATCCGAATTGAGAACTTCCTTCATTTTCTTGAGTTAGTTAGAAATTCTGGGTTTAGGGATTTATTAAATCCAATTTATCATCACTACTCAGATGTTGCATTTAAAAACTTTTCACTTGTCTTGTTGCTCTTGGTTCCATTTACGCTTTTGCATCTTAAAATGCAAACAGTCGCAGTCAAAACAAAAGCAAACAAGTAAGAGTGCTATATTCGGCTGTGCCGAATCTTATATACCCTTTACCAAAGTGCGTTTATGTAGTATAGAGATACATACTCAAGCACATACTTACTTTTATGTACAAAGAAAAAAATAATAATTTTCAAACCCTAGAATCATAATTTTAGATTTTTCTGATTACTTATACCAATCTAGTAGTTCTTAAAAAAATATAGAAAGTGTGTTAAGTGAAAAAAAGGAAATTGAAAAAAAAATGTTTTAATTAGTTACTTTAATGTCTAGAAAAAAAATCATAGTTTCCAGTTCTGGAGCTGTGGCTTTTATTTTTATAATTTTCTATACCAAACTTTTCTTTCCAAAACGAAAAATATATATAATTTATAAAGGAAAAGATAAAAATTAATTAGACTTAGTTACTTTTATATATCAAAAAAGTGTAAGTGTCCCAACCCTGAACTCATCTTTTTTGATTTTTCTGATTTCTTACACCAATCTCTTTCTTTTAAGAATTTAAGAAATGTTTAATTTATAGAAAAAAAGGAAAAATTTGTTTTAGTAACTTACTTTTGTAGAAAAAGTTAAAGTTTTCCAACCCTGGAATCGTCTTTTTAATTTTTTTTAATTGTTTTTTTTTTTATTTGAAATACCAATTTTATTCGTTATCAAGCATAAAATAATTTTATTTAATAAAAATAGATAAAAAAATTAGTTTTCGGTAGTTAATTTTTTATATCACAAAGAATCCTCCTTTTTGGTTTTTTTTGATTTCTTACACCATCTTTTTTTTTAAGAATATAAGATATGTTTAATTTATAGTAAAAAAAAATCTGTTTTAGTAAGTTACTTTTGTATAAAAAATAAGATTTTCCAACCTTGGAAACGTCGTTTTAATTTTTTAAATTTTTTTTTATTTTATAAAAAAAATTAGTTTTCGGTAGCTAATTTTTTATATCACAAAAAGTGTGGATTTTCCAACCCTGAAATCAAACTTTTTAATTTTTCTGATTTCTTATACTAATCTATTTCTTTTAAGAATATAAGATATCTTTAATTTATAGAGAAAAAGGAAAATTTTGCTTTAGTAAGTTACTTTTGTATAAAAAAAGTTTAAGTTTTCCAACCCTGGAAGCATCTTTTTAATTCTAGAAGGTTAATCTTTAATTTTAATTTCATTAAAAAAAATTAATTTTCGGTAGTTAGTTTTTTTATCACAAAAAGTTTCAGTTTCCCAACCCTGGAATCATCCTTTTTGATTTTTCTGATTTCTAACATTAATTTCTTTCTTTTAAAAACATTAGATATGTTTAATTCATAGAAAAAAAAGGAAAAATTTGTTTTAGTAAGTTACTTTTGGATAAGAAAAAAAGTTAAAGTTTTCCAACCCTGGAAACATCTTATTAATTTTTTGAAGTTTAATTTTTTATTTGAAATACCAATTTTATTCGTGGTGAAGTATAAAATAAGTTTATTTAATAAAAATAATTAAAAAATTAGTTTACGGTAGTTAATTGTATATATCACAAAAATCGTAGGTTTTCCAACCCTGGAATCATCCTTTTTGTTTTTCTGATTTCTTACATCAATCTCCTTCTTTTAAGAGCATTACATATGTTTAGTTTATAGAAAAAGAGGAAAAATTTGTTTTAGTAAGTTACTTTTGCATAACAAAAAAAGGTAAGGTTTTCCAACTCTGGAAACGTATTTTTAATTTTTTTAATTTTTTTTCAGTTTGAAATACCAATTTTATTCATACTGAAGTATAAAATAAGTTTATTTAATAAAAAATTATTAAAAACTAGTTTTCGGTAGTTATTTTGTATGGCAAAATGAAGTTTAAGTCTCCCAGCTCTGAAACCGTCTGCTCGATTTTGCTGATTTTCATACCAATCTTATTTCGACAATTTCTGATCCACCAGTCCAAGAACGAAGTCTCTAGCTTTTCTGGGAGCTTCGGAAAATCGATTTCACGTACAGACAGACGGACAGACGAACAGACGGACATCGCTTATTCGTATTCCCTGTACATAAGGATCCAGAATATATATACTTTATAGCTCGCTTATTAATATTCTAGAAATTACAAACGGAATGACAAACCTATATATACCCTTTTACCATTTTTTGGTAAAGGGTATAAAAAGGAAAAGGTATGCACAAATAAGCATTTTAGCAGTCAACAGGTTCGAACAGTTTATTCGGAGAAATTGCTTTGATTTGTCAGATCTTTATAAAACGAAAATTTTTTATAAAGGGTGTTTTTTTAGAGGTATAGAACTTCGAATTGAAATAAAACACAAGAAAATCGTTTTAATGTCCATCAATTTGGCTTTATTGGAAGGATAATTTTATGCCATTAATGTTTAAATATGATTTCGGGCATGTGGCCGCCGCGGCTGGCTCGAATAAAGCCAATTCTACAGGTCCAATTTTCAACCACTTTTTCGAGCATATGGGGCCGTATGTTGGCAATAACGCCACGAATGTTGGCTTCCAAGTCCCCTAACGTTTCTGGTTTGTTGGCGTAGACGAGCGACTTCACATATCCCCAAAGAAAATAATCCAATGGTGTCAAATCACACGATCTTGGTGGCCAATTGACAGGTCCATTCCGCGAAATTATGCGATGGACGATTATCTCGACCATAAAATGGACGGAGCTTGCGGTAAACTTCGCGAACTGAACCATTATTTTCGAAATAAATTTGCACGATTTGCAAGCGTTGTTCTTTTGTCAACCTGTTTATGATGAAATGGCAAACCAAACTAAATATTAATCACTTGACAGCTGACAAAATGGCCGCCAGTTAAAAAAGTGATGCCAACTTAAAGTTCTATACCTCAATAAAAAACACCCTTTACATCTTTTGTAAGATGGAATTAGCTGTCATAATAGATGCTAGTATCCCACTGGATAGCACAATCTACTCTATCGAGAAAGTATGCACTGATTAGTCTTTAATATGAACTTTCGCTGATTTTAATTAATTGAATAATAACGGGTGTTTTTTTAGAGGTATAGAACTTCGAATTGAAATAAAACACAAGAAAATCGTTTTAATGTCCATCAATTTGGCTTTATTGGAAGGATAATTTTATGCCATTAATGTTTAAATATGATTTCGGGCATGTGGCCGCCGCGGCTGGCTCGAATAAAGCCAATTCTACAGGTCCAATTTTTAACCACTTTTTCGAGCATATGGGGCCATTATAATTACAAATAGTTGAATTTAATTCATTACAACAAAACTTTAAAAACTCTTTCTTATAGTTTGTAAATAGATTAAAATAATTTTATAAGCAATTAAATTAATTAATATAGCATATTAATTAGGTTATTATAACCTGTAAGGAACACTTAGATAGATCTAAATAAATAAATATTTACAAAAACAAATAGCGGTGGCCATATAGACTAGTTTACCAACTAGTTAGTCCCTCAGTCTGGTGTTCGTGGGTTCGATTCCCACTAAACACTCTGTCTGCTTTACTACAACGGTTGCATGGCTTTGTTTTACTATATAATTTGTAAGATTTAAAACATAAATAGCAGAAAAGCTGACATTCAACAGAGTTCTGAAATCTGAAATGCTATCAAAAAAAAAACAATTTTCTAATGACTGATTATGATAGAAGAGGCAAACATACATATAATTACAATAGCAATGCAATTTAAAATGCTTTTATATTTTCAACGTGAATAGTTTGTAAGATTTCCTATTGGGACTCCCTTGCATTTTACTTACATGATGTATTGAGAACCTTCATGTAAAACCGTCCTGGGAGCACTTTTGTGGAACGTTTCAAATGTGCTGGGCCGTCCTCCATATGTATTATTCCATATACTCGTACAAGTCTGCACTATTTATTTCATGTTTCAATAAAAAACGAATACCATACAAAAACAAACTCTATTTTCTATATAATTTAAATCCTGTGTGACTTTTGCTCACTTCGGGCTTGCAAATTTATTTATGTCTGCCTTATCAATTTGATTGCATTGAACACTTAAACATTTAAATGAACTTAAACTCTCTCGACTGTATTTTAAAATGATTTAACATTTTAATAAGAAATTATTTCTCAAGAAATTTTATGAAGATCTTTGAGTAGTCGGCAATTGTGGGTATTTAAGAGGTACTACATACTATTTATTCATTAAAGGTCAATGCAGAAAGGAAATGTTCACAGGCGAGCGATATTAGAAATAAAGACACAAATGTATAAAAACGTGACATTCCATGAAAATTAATTAATCCCAGTTGGCCACGTCTTTAAGACATCTTTGACGACGGGTACAAGACAATGGTAAGTCGTAGAAGACATATTAAAGACAACTCCATACAAATCGTTGACGAAATTTTCATACAAATGGCGGCGAGGTTACACAAGACCAGATGAGCGACATTGTCGCTCAGATTGTCCTCAACAAGGCTTTATTGAAGACAAAACGTGTGACACTGTCGCTCAGATTGTCATCAACAAGGCTTTATTGAAGACATAACGAGGGACATTGTCGCTCATATTGTCCTCGACAAGGCTTTATTGAAGACAAAACGTATGACACTGTCGCTCAGATGGTCCCCAACAAAGTGTTATTGAAGAGAAAACGTGTGACATTGTCGTTCAGATAGTCATGAACGCCGATTTCTTTTAAATTGTCGATTAGAAAACTTAATCTATATAGAATAGACAATGTCGTCTAGGACGATTTGGACAACTGGGATGTTCAATCGATTAACATACATATGTCTATACTCGTATGTATGTTTCTACATATGTAGTAAGGAAATGTATTAGGGAGTACCTTACACAATAACAATTCGGAAAAGAGTGACTTGCGACTGCATCCGTGTCCATGTCATATCGGACATATAATTCTGTGGCAAAAAAATAAAAAGTGCTTTAGTCGAAATAAGTTAATTTTGAGTTAATGGTATACCTCTTTATACACAAAAGTACACTTGGACAAAATCTCTTATAGCGAAATGACTTACTGCTTAACTTTTTTCGACTTTTTTTTCATATCGAATAGTAGTTAAATTTATCTTATACTTGATATTGAATGTATTTTTAATAGTGTGTAGAAAGATGTTTTTCAAAACAAATTTTCCAATTTAAAAGTAAAAGAAATAAATTTCTGAAAATCAACTTGAAAGTTTAAAAATTCTCTACTGCAAAACAGTAACATATGACATGAGAGATTTTTTCCAATGCTTTACTACAGCGAAATATTCTAAAAGAATCGCTAAATAACACTGTTGGCAAGACAAACCACAAAAATTACTTGCCAACAGTGTTGCTTAGCGATTCTTTTAGAATATTTCGCTGTAGTAAAGCATTTGAAGAAATCTCTCATGTCTTGAAAGGTCTTATAAATAGTAGAGTCCTGCGTAAACAGTCTTTAAATGTAAATACGTCATGATTTTTAAATGTATTCACGTCGCATGTATTATAATAAACCAATAATAAATGCTGTCGTACTATAAGCGAAGCACGATGGATGTATTGGTGTATGTGTATATCAATTGTAACAAGCGATTTCGCAAGACAGCTTGTTTGTAACAAACACTCAAAAGAAGTACTGTTGATTAGTGTATGCTTGTTATTTTTCATATTGTACGTTTGAGTGTGTGTGTAATATGTAGATGGAAGCTATTATGTGATTAACCGCATACAACTAATGTTAATGCATGTGTGTGCCTTTGCATGTGCGCAGAAAAATAAAAGATCATACACACATCCATGCATGACGTTTGTACACGCGCTCATGCGTGGAAAGAAGAAAGTATCACAAATTCTTCCGTCACGAAGTGTTTTCTTCTTTACTCTTATACCTACAATACTAAAACAAATTTCTTGCAAACAGTGTTGTTAACGTTTGTTTTATAAGATTTCGCTGCAGTAAAGCATTTGAAAAATCCCTCATGTCTTGAAAGTTCTTATAAGATATCTTGTGCAGGAGACTAATAAATAGTCTTCTGCAGGACACTAATGCACAGTCAGTACATATCAAACCCTACTTTCGAGTTAATCATAAGCGACATGTAGTAAAATAAAGACTATTTCATTTAAAGTAAAAATTTATGCACCCACCCATAGTTTAGAATTATCAAATTGCCAAAATATTGATAGCTTTCCAGATATATATAAAATATATTTGAATATTGTAAGAAGAACCTTCTTGTGAAAACTTTAATTTTTGTCGCTTCCGATTAAATCGAAAATAAGGCTCGATATGTACATCTAAATATTTTTGTAATGGATATTATGTTAAATTATTGCTGCTTTCAACAGTTGATTTTACTTTAGGTATATTAAACTGTGATTGTCATATTTTAAGTTAATTGAAATAGAATGAGTTTGTTGCAACATGATGTAACCAATTACAATATTCGAAAAGCATACAATTTCACCTAAACATAGCAATTTGATTCATTCAAATCGATTAAATACTCCTAGTTTAAAAGTTACGGATTTCTGGCTACATTTGTTAATTTCACGCCATTGTGCGTATTGCAAAATAGCTTGAGTACTTTAACCCTCAAGTACTCAAGCTATAATCTCATTTCGCTTCTGAGTTGATATTTATGTTTTGAACTCCTATTTGATAATCATTTATGTAATTCTTTGCAGGACTTATAGTTAATGGCTTTATTAATGTTGTTATAACAACAATAGAAAGACGCTTTGGATTACGTTCAAGTCAAACTGGTCTCGTGGCAAGCGGTTATGATATTGCTTCATTTTTATGTCTAGTACCGGTAACATATTTCGGAGGTCGTCTGGGCGCTTCAAAGCCTCGCATAATTGCCTGGGGCATCATATTACTGGGCTTGGGGTCGCTGATATTTTCCTTGCCACATTTTCTGGTCGGGCCATATCGTGCTACAATGTCTACAGCAAATATATGTTCGCCTTCAAATAGCAATAACGACACTATACAGGTATAAATAAGTAATTATTTTACATAACAAGCATTAATAATAGTAATAAAATTTAACATTTTATCATCTCTTTGCAAAATAGTCATGTGAATTGAAGGACACATCGACGGAAAGTGAATTTGATAATACTGAAAATCTAAACTGGACTGTTTGGATATTTTTTGTTGCTCAACTGTTGCATGGTGCTGGAGCTTCACCGCTGTTCACCTTAGGCGTTACTTATATTGATGAGAATGTATCGAAGAAAATGTCTTCTGTTTATTTGGGTAAGATTTAGTCTGAAATCACACTATGCAGGTCTTAATGCTAAGCTGATTCGTTTCAGGGAGAGAGAGACGAGGGGAACAGCAACGTTTCTTTTCCCCCCGTCTCTCTCCCCTAACAAACTATTCAGCTTAGCAATAAGACTTGCATAGTGTAAATTGGGACTTATCACATTTTTTCTTTAAATTAAGTCTAAAATGTTCATAAGTCTTTCTTCAATTGCCTTCATTTTATGGTATCTTCTGCATAGAAAGGCTTTTAAATAAAGCCAGAATTAATAAAATATTTTGACAAAAAAAATTACACCGGGTGCTCTATTAAGACGTTTATAATAGTCCGCAATTTGAACAGTTGTCATTACTCAACCTGTAATTTACTTGAAAGATACCGAGTAATTAATCAAAAAAATGGAAACAATGCATTGCAATTATTAAAATTCCCTACAAAAATTTTGAAAACTTCGCAGCCACAGTTCGCAAGACTGAAGCGGGAAATCTGTTACACAATATTATTGCATAAATTGTTGTACCATATTATTGTCGTTTTGACCTATACTATGAAATAAATGCCACAATATTTTCAAAGAAAATATTGGCCCATCTTTCTGACTGTGAAAAAGTTAACAACATTGAACAATGTTAACACCACGTTACACAATTGTCTTGATTGTATAATAAAAATTAAAAGTCTTTTGATATTTGTCAATATATTGTGCCACCTTCGAATATGACATACACATTGGTGATATTACTGTACAGTATAAAAAATTGTACAATTATATTTCAAGTGGGTGGGCTGCTGAAAACGCTTTCGATCGTCGTGAACAGAGACCTGCGCCGAAGGGTTTTCATCGGCGGCGGCGGCTGGCACGAAAATCGTCGGGGGCGGCTCAAATTCGGCTATTAGCCGACTATTACATCGGCTAGCCGTTTTTTGCACGGCTAGTACAAAAAGACGGCTAAGCCGGCTTATGTAGTTTTTCTATATTTAGTTATTTTAACTAAAAATACATGTACGTACATACATATGTATGTTGATAAATAGTATGCAACATCTTGTATATAGTACATACACAGCATAAATGGAGAAAGAAGTAACGAAATGAAATAGTTGAAGTGAATGAAATAACCCCTTTCTATTATCGTTTATAATTTGGCAGTTACTTATGACAGATTTTTAAACATTTGTAGATACACAGAAAAAAATATCATCGAAATGCAACCAACAAAACAAACTGTTCATATTTAATTTAAAAATTAACAATCATCATCATCAAGATTTTGTAGTCAATTAAATTACTTAACAAAATTATTTGTTAAATATCATAAAGGAATGCGTACATGTAGAAGAAAAATAAGAAATCATGTTTTGAGTGTATTCATTATTTGCACAAAGACATCCAGTGCTTGTCCCACGATGTCGACAACGTTCGACTTGTCGCACAGTTACATTCGAAACAACACCAAAATTAAATTTTTTTGTTTGTTTGTTTTGAATGTAAGTGTGCGAGAAGTCAATATCGTGGGACAGTCCATCAGTGTTTTTCGCAGACAAGCAACAAATTGTTTTGAGGATTGTGATTGTGTTTAAAAACATTGCTAATATAACAATAATGATAACCAAAATTTGTGAGGAAATTCAACAATTCGCATTGTTAATATAACAATAACTTTAATTGAAATAACTTTGAAGTCTAACAAAAATAAATGCTGGAAAAATAAATAAATTTCAACAAACTATTTATTGATATATTTAATTGAAAATATTTATTTTTCACATTTTCCTTTAATTTACAATTTCGTTAACTGTATTTCCAAAAATCATTGTAGGTTCAAAATCAATTAATTATTTAATTTATATAACAAAAAATTTAATTGTATTTCCAAATCATTTTTCTCTGTGTTATTTACGTCTAAATGTTTGCACTGTATAGTCTGTAAAAACTTGGAAATATGCTTACATATATTGAATGGGACAAGGACATAAAACATTATTAAAGCTGAACTTCTTTTCATTCGACTTAAGCGGTTGTTACACTCTGCTTCAAATAAAAATATTTTTTTAACATTACGAATGAGAACGCAAAACGTATTAACAGTACATGAGTACTCGTTTCTTTTCCCCTCGTCTCTCTCTCCGTTAAACTAACTAGCTTTGCAACAAGACTTGCATAGTGCAAACGGGGACTAAATAATATTTCTTTGATTATAAATTTTTATCTACGCACATGGTAGTGGGCCAGCCAAGTTCGGGCCTCCCGGGCCTCTCGCAGTGTGTATACTTACACGAAGCCATTTGATCTGTTTTTACCCCATCATAACTTTTTTCTCCTCAATCGTAAAATTATAAAATTTAAACCATAATTAGAATTAAGACTCATATGCAAAGTTTGAAAGTTTTACAATGAAAGCTTGCTCAGATATTTAGATGCAAAAATTTTATATTATATGACATACTCACTGACACTCATTCAGCAAATTAACGAAGCACTTCTGCTATAGGTAAAGAGCTGAAATTTGACCTTAAGTCGAGATAGTTGGGGCTTTTGTGACACAATAGTGTACTGTCGATTTCATTACTTTATGTAACTCTGCCCTTTTCAACAGGCACATTATCGTCATGAATAGAAATATTTCTAGAAATGTTTAGTCTAAAAAGTTTGTAAAAACAATTTTCCGAAGGAGTCAGGTCCTCACAAAGACATAAAACTTAAAAAATAATTTATTTGGTTCAGTGACCCAATAAAATTAGAATTCAATTACATATCTCTCATTTACATCAATAGTTAATAATGCAGAATAACGCGGCATTTCGTATTTTATCTAGTATAAAAATTTCCTATAAATAGCTTGTACCATCGAATATTTTTTCATATCTTCATTGAGTTGTATGCAAATTGAAAACTTAAAACGCGTTTTCTGCAAAACTAGTTTTTTGAGTTGTTACGCTATTGAAGTGAATGATTGATGTGTACTTGGAAAATAACTGGAAATAAACTTGAATGTTATAACTTGCTCGTTATAACTGAACCTAACTGCATATATTTAAGCGAATAATCATATTTCCATGCGGTTTTTCAAACGATCATTCATAATGCCGATGTTTGTTATAACCGAACTTAATTGTATATAATTTTATAAGACATTTGATTTTCTTTTCTATTCCATATACAAATTTTTTTAAAGTAAATCAGCTAAAAAATAAACAAAAATTGACAGTAAATTCTAGTAGAGCTGCAAAACTATCGATAGTCGCTCCACTCGATAGTTTCGATAGTTTTATGTAAAACTATCGATACTATCGATAGTATCGAAGAGTTTTATAAAAGTTACCACATAAACTACATTTGACTCGAAAAAAATCCAGAGTCCTCAACATTTTCATTAGTATATAAAAATATATCAAGCCTTTTTTCGATTTTATCGTAAGCGGTATATTATCGAAAATATACTTTTTTATTGAACTTAAAATTTTATGGGACTACCCATGGTTTAGAATTATCAAAATGCGAAAATTGTTGATAACTTTTAAGACACTAACTGTAAAGTTTTATCGTAAGAGACGATTGGCGGCCGTCGCGATATCAGTACCACCAAAATTTATCTTTTTGTCGACTATGTTGAATTTATTAAGATACTTGTGACTACTATTTGTCGAATAACACTTGGATTTATAAATAAATTCATATACATACATATGTATTTAAGTACTTATGTATACAAAAGCAGGGATGCGATGTCATATTTACAAATTGTACTAACTTTGAAAAAAATTTTAATTTTTTCAGTACGATGGTACCTAATTCTTTATTTATATTTTTTTAATACTTGTACTTTTTAATTAACTAAAAATCAATTAACAAATCGCCAGAAGGTGCACAAAGAATATTAGTTGCTGGGATCTGAATATAAAAGTAACATTTACGATATACTACGTTTATAACCTTTTTTTTATTCGATTGTTCACAGTCGATGCAAATAGTCGGCTTCTCTCCTTGGTACGAAAATAAAATTTCCACATTTGCAGATGAATTTGGAATAAATAACATTCCTCCAGCAATTCTTTAAGTACCGGAAAACATCGTTTGATTTATTTAATTTTCTAATACCTTCGAGCTAAAGATTAACCCCCTTGTGCAAAAAAATAAGTGAACGTTAAAACCGGGTTTTCTATGGAAATTCTTTTTAATGTACACTTCAAGCACGCATTATTTTTTGCATAAGGGGGTTAATATATTTTAATGCTATTTTTGGCATGTAATATAATATAAAGAGATTCCAGTAGTGCTAAATGGGTCATTGCGGTGCTACGGTACTTTTGGCATTCAAATAGCGCTAAAATTTTACAATTGTACCAACTTTTCCATCGCTGTACAAAAGCATAAATCAACTACGGATAATTTGCTTCAAAGCTGCCGGCTACTGTTTACTGACTTCGATTATTTTTACTCTTTTAATTACTTGTTTTTTTTTGCCGATAGTATCGATAGTGGAAAAAACTATCGATATTTCATTTACAACAAAACTATCGATACTATCGATAGTACTATCGATAGTTTTGCAGCTCTAAATTCTAGTCGATGTTCGTTATAGCCGAAATGTAGTGCCAACATTTTTTACGACATTTGGTATTGATTTATGTTTAATATAAAAGCCTATTTAAAGCACATTCAGCATAAAAAAAGTCAAAATAAAAATAAAAAACTGCGGCTACTTTTAAGAAATTAGCGGCGGCGGCGGCTGCCAAAAATCGTCGGCGGCTAGTTTTGAGCCGGGGCGCACCTTCTCGACCAGCAGTTGTTAAAGCTTGAGGAAAGCTTTGAGCTGTTGTGACAATCAATTGATGTGAAGAATCGAACTCATGCACATCAGTGATGCAAAATGTGGCACAATTGGGCCATTTGTGGCACTTTTGGATGTTTGATGGCCCTGTGGTACTCTCTAAGCTATTTTTGCCTTTTCAACTCACAATCTAACTACTACCTCTTAGTGTAGTTTTAACGAGTTTCAAACCCTACTGTTATTAAGAACAATGTTGTGATTGTCAAAGAAAAATTTCTTACTTTTCTTGGCAATAAAAAAAACATATCACAATTCAGGAATTGCTGGAGTAATAACTTAGGGGTTATACATAATAAAATTAGAAATACATATGGGCATTTCCCCCGAATGATCTACCAGGATGCAAAAGTATACATTTTCTGTTATTTGTTTAGATTATTCTGCTAAAAATTTAGTAAGCACACTATATTTGTCTCTTTTTAATTGAAATGATTTGCATATGTATTGGTCAGGAACAGAGAATAAGATAAACAAAACGAAATAAAGACCAAAAACGAATGAAGGAACAAAAACGAACGAAAGAACAAGAAAGACCAAAAGAACAAAAAGGAACAACTAGACTGAACTAGTTCACATCGTTCACTTATGGGAATAGTTCAATTGAACTAGTTCGTTATTTTACAGCACAAGTCTACTTCACATGTGTATGCCCCATGACATAAGCGTAATGACTCATCTCGTCAACCTAACCTAACCTGTGTGATATAAACATCGGATGGACCATTTAGATTATTCCATTTTGTTTCCAAAATCACCCACTGTGGCGCTGTATATTATCTAACAATTCCACCGCAGAAATTTTTCATTGTTATGCTAAGATCCGACAAATATGGAGGCCAGCGTATAAATTCTACGTCTTGTTCATGAGTTCACTGATTGACAGTGTGTATTAGAATATTGGTTTAATCGGGCCAATCGATATTTAACTTTTTTTTTCGTCAGAAAAATATTTGATTAAAACCCAGTGAAAAAAATTGGAAGTCTTTCTTGAGGAACTACATTTTCATTGCTTTCAAAAAATCCATATTTTTCTACATATTGTAGACAGTTGGCAGAAAAATAAGTTAAATTTTATATTAATCAAAGAAAAATTTGTAATTCCTTTATAGTTTTTGAAAATACTCCCCAGTAAAAAAAGACACTCCAAAGAAGTCATAAAAATGTAGAGTTTGCAGTCCGGAAGTAGTTCAAATTTCGATCCTATCTAATGATTTTTACATAGGGTTGTCATTGCAAGAAATTCTCTTTTTCGATGCCTAGTCACCGAATTAGAAGGGATTTTAAGAAAAATTTCCTTTTTTGTGTTCTATGGTAATATTTTCATCTAGAAAAATGTTTAAAAAGTTATTTTTAACAATTCGTTTCTTTTTATACGAATTTAAACGCGAAACAGTGTTTTCATTTAAATTTAAGCAAATAATTTCTAAATATTAGCCCAAAATTAGTTCATAAATTTCTTTCAAAAAATCGATTTTTTTAACATTTTGGTGAGTATTTACTAAAACTTTGGAAAAATTACAAGGTTTTGTGTAATTAAAATAAACTTCTACTTGGTTTTCTGCTAACTATCGGCGAATTAAAAATATCGATTTTTTGGAAGCAATGAAAATGTGGTTCCTTCAGAATGACTTCCATTTTTTTTTACTGGGTCACCATGCGTTTTAAAAAATCGATTTTATTAAAGAAATTTATGGATTAATTATGGTCTAAAAATTAATAGTTACTTACTTAAATTTACATGAAAACAAGTTTCGCGTATAAAAAGAAACAAATTGCGAAAATGGGTAATTTTTTATACTTTTGCCTTAAGAATATTATATTCTTATGGAACGCCAAAAATTAAATTTTACTCAATATCGCTTCCAATACAGTGATTAGAAATAAAATATAAAAAAATCAGTAAAGTCCGACTCTGACTCGCGCACGAAGGGTTCCGTACGAACACTAGATATGTAATTTAATACAAACTTCAGCCTATATAATATATATATATATATAATATATAGTTTTGGCATTTTTTTTTGGTTTTCTGGCGTTTTTTCAATTTGGCGATTTTTTTTCATTTGGCGATTTTTTTTCATTTGGGCGATTTTTTTTCATATAAACAATTATTTTGGTTTTGGCGCCTTTTTCGCGTTTTGGCGATTGTTTTCGATTTTTGGCGTTTTTTTTCATTTTGGCGATTTTTTTCATTTTGGCGATGTTTTCGAATTTGGCGATTTATTTTAGTGTTAGAAATTTGTTTTTTAATTTTGGCGATATTTTTCGTTTTGGTGATTTTTTTTTAATATTTGGCGATTTTTTTTGGTTTGGCGATTTTTTAATTTTCGGATTTTTAAGTTTTACCGTTTTTGAAAATTTCAAGTGTTTGCCTCTTACGGTTTCCAAGATATAGCAAGTTGTCAAAATTACATAGTCAAAATTGCATTAACTGATGGACCACCCTTTAATTTAATTTTTTTTTAAATTTTAGTGTTATTTGTTTTAGTCTGTATAAAAATACACTAATTTTACAAAATTCAAGTTTCAATATACATATGTACATACAATTGTATGTATATTACATGGGATTTTAACATTTTTCGTTGCTCGTTATGGAACACCCTTTAATTTTAAATTCTCATGTATTTGTTGTTGTAGCGGCCAAAGTTCTACATACTCTGTCCAAATTTCAGGACCGTAGCTCTTACGGTTCCTGAGAAAATACCGTGTGACGGACAGACGGACAGCGTAGCGAAAACAATAGGGTTTCTTTTCACCTTTGGTGTACGGAACCCTAAAAAGACAACTTCTTGCAATGAAAAGTCTATGTAAAAATCATTAGAAATTATCCAAATTTGCACTAGTTCCGGATCAAAAACTCTACATATTCATGACTTCTTTGTCTTTTTTTTTTACTGGTCTTTATTTGGATTTTGGGAACCCGTTAACACGATTTCTCAAAACGTCGAATATATAAAATTAGAAAACATATCGTCCGGGCTATATAATATGTTTGCCCCTTTTCTCTTCTTGCGCAATCAAGTCATTCCTTTGAACTCGCACTTTGGGGATGCCCTTATACACACACACTCACACACACGTATACAAAAAAGTGCTTGACAATAAAGGTATCAAGTGACGCATAAATAGTTATTTGTAAATTTCTATTGTTTATAATTTTGTATTTAAATGCAGCCGCAAGAAAGCGAAGCTAAGTAAATATTTTCTTCGATTTTCGATCACCTAAAGATGAAAGTTTATTACTTTTTATTTCTTTTCTTTTCGGTTATCAAATGGTGAAAGTCTGCATAGTAAATTACAATCGCAAAAGTATTTATTCACTTCACTCATGCATTAGGATGAATGGTGGGTTGTGTATGCGTTAGTGTGCGTGTAAACATAGCTACAAAGGATATAATATTTGTTTACCGTTTGACAAATAATTTTTCCTTCTATTGCCAGACTCTAACAACACAAACACCAACCAACACATTTAAAATTTAAAAAGTGGGAGTGATATTTATCTTTGTGCCATATTTTGATGAAGAACAACGAAGGCAAATGCTTCTTGGGCGACTGTCTGAAATGATAGCTAACGCCTGCCTCTCTCATACCAACTTTTATTTGTCACGCTTATCAAAGTTTGCTTTTTTATTCTTTGTGTATAATTTTATGTGTGACCCAGTTAAAGGAACTATTCAGCAATATAATGTATGGACGGACTGAGAGCCAGTCAGACCATCAAGCGAACGAAGTTTCGTTAGGAAAAATTTTCCAGTTGTTGCTGTTGCTGTTTCTCGTCACTAAGCAACTAAATCATTTGAAGCTTATTAACCGGGTGTTTTACAAAATGCTTATTCAGCAGTTTTCTTTTGAATTCAAATGAAAGCAGCTTTCCTAGCGTTTGTTGCAAAAAATGAGAGTACAATCTTTTGAATTATTTTTTACAGTTGGCTTAAAAATTATATATATAATTATATAATTATATATATCATTATATATATATCCTTCATCCGCCCTATTCTCCAGATTTATCCCCAAATGACAATTTCCTTTTCCCGAACTTGAAGAAATACTTGTAGCTCGGTGGAGAGAGATTTATCTCCAACGCTAAATCATCTCACAAACAAATGCCTATTTTGATGACCCCGAAAAATCATATATTTCGGAAGGGATAAAATAATTGGAGAAACTTTGGACTGAGTGTATAGAACTCAAAAGAGACTATGTTGAAAAATAAAATAACTTTTTATATAGAAACCTGTGTTTCATTCAAAAAGTCACGGATTTATTGAACCATCCTCTATTCAAGAAGATACAGCTTTAAAACATGTCATAAGTTCTAAGATGTTTAACCGATTTTCTTCCAATATAAATAGGATTAATCTTGATCAAATGAATTTTAAAAGGAAAAAAAAGAAATCAAAATCGATCCCGCCAATTTGCCTCTACGATTTCACGGAAAGATACGCGTTTGCTTTTGGTCGGAGGTTACAAACAAAAAACATTGAATCACAACGATAATGACTCGATTATGTATGGCAAGCTAACTTCGGTTATCGTGTTAATTGTCAACGCAACTGATTATTTCTGACAACCTTTTCCAGTTGCCAAAAAGTTATCGAAAATACGATTATGACAGATTGGCAACTGAAAGAAAGCTTAAAAAGATAAGAATATTTTCTTTAAAAATATTTTTACGTTTTTCTCTCTTTAAAAACGTTTTTCCGTGGACCCGAAGATTTGGAAATAAATACAAGGCCCGAGTGTATTAATTAGGGTTAAGAACGATACAAGTTTTATTTACAAATAAACTTAAAATAAATTAATCAAGAGTTTATATAAAGTAATACAACTTAAACTACTAAATTACACACAAATATTCACAACTGGTTAGCACTACGCCTTCCTCGCTGTAGCTTACGCACGTTTCTTAGCTGGCTGCGCTAGTATTCACGTGACACCTCCTTGTCTGCTGCTCGTCACTTACGATACTCACTCTGACTGTCACTCACAGTTGATACACCAATACCTCTTTTTCTGCTGCTCGTCACACACGGCACTCACTCTGCCGACACTCACAGTTGATACACCAATAAAGACTCACTGGCTTTACTTACACCCTTACTGACGTCTATTCGCTGCCCTGTTCCCTTTACTCCAGTCGACACGATAGACTCCACAATAATCCTAATTCCACGACAGACTTTGCTGTCACTATAGACTGTCCTATAGTTTCTCCTTTTCCCAACTCACGTGTAAAGCACAGACTGCTCTTACATCACTCACTACTGTATCGCAGACTATTATTAATTCACAACTTAATTATCAACTGACTTGTTCACAACTTGTTCGCAACTGACTCACAACTGCAACTCGTTTACAACACAACTATAACTGACTAGCAACTAACTAATGCCGAGTTTACATTGGGCATTTAAAATGTTGTCATTTTGTGGTGTCATTTCCATATGTGTGTAGTGCCGTTCCCATCAAATTTGTCGATGACACACAATTTTGTTGTATCTTTGAGACAGAAAAGCTTCCCATCCCTAAATAATGGCAATAAGCTATCGTTGTCTACATCAAGAACTCATTTTGACATAATTACATTTAATGTCGTTTGATTTCTCACTGTGAGATTTTGATTTTCGTATTGTTTGTTAATTAATATTTATACAAATGGATAATCGCAAAATTATTCAATTGGCTAGTGCCACTGTGTGTTTATCAATAATAAGAAAAAAAATTAAGAAAATCTAAAAAAACGACAAAGAAAGTGGCTTAATTTGCGTGCCACCAAAGTATTATATTGTGCTCTGCATTCCAGTTTACGGAAGCAGGATGCCAGTTGGTACATGAAGACCTAACTCCACCGAAATTTCTGCCTTTTTTGCATTTCTATCCCTATAAGTGCTACATATACATGCATACATACATATGTATGTTTCCATACAGCCTCACGAACCTACACAAGCTGAATTATGTAGCTGTGTCGTCATGTCATGCGTCCAGAGCGCTTGAATTTCTCTCACACTTTCCTATGCTTTTCCACTTTCTTTTTCGTTTTAAATAATTGTGTTTGCGATGCAGCCAACTTATTCTTACAACTGTTTACATCTGATACGTAAACAGTTTGTTTGGTAATGCCACACAACGAAAAATATCGGAAATGACAAACGTTGCCACTAGTTCCCCTTGTTATTTTTGCTATATTTGTCACAAAATGCCACCGTGTGTACTCGGCTTAACTCATGGGATGCGTCACCGCTTTTTATAATTCGCACAAATACCACTAGAATTTTCAGGCAATGTCTAGACGATCATTATCATCTTATATGTTGTTTACAAAGTGCCTAATTAAGTTTATGTGGTAACTATGTACATACATGTGTATATGCATACGTGTGTACATCATTAACTAAGCAATGCGTGGTGGTTGTTTACCTTTTGCCTTTCGTTTGAATTGGCATGTATGTATGTATGTAAATATGTGAATCTTCTTAATAAGCAGACGCTTTTTGTTGTTGCTTTTGCTTTTTTACGTTTAATCAAGCTTGTATGTGCTACGCATGCTTATTTAGTTGTTTGCTACTATTCTAGATTATTCGTTGCATTGACCCTTTAGGAATATTTTCGCGTAACACTTACATTAACCCTGTTGGAATATTTTTGTGTAATGCCGCTTAACCTTGTCGACGGCCATTTTCGTAACAATATGAAGAAAAAGATTCAAAGATAAATATAATATTGTACTTGCTTTTTAGTTTTCCCACCTTTTTGCTTTAAGAGCTATACAGCAACCAAAAATGTGTGGTTGCCAATACGGCAATAAATCAGTAATATCATTTTTGGCAACTAAAAACAGAGCTAAAGTTTGGTTACCATCCATAATCCATATTAAACATTTAGCAAACAATGCGAACTGAAATATTCCTATAAGTTTTCTTTTGCCATGATTACCAGGGCGCCATCTGAATTGTGCAAAATCTTACTAAAGCTGTCTTTACATGGTAATACAATGTATTACGACATGTCAAAATATGCTGTAGAGCATACAAAATCTTATCATGTAAACGCAAAATGTATCGAGTAGGAGAGAATACGGATAGAAAATTTGACAAGCGGTCAGTAAATGTTTATTTTCTAAACCATTTTAGAAACTTAAGTATTTTCATCACACCAGAGGTGTATTTCAAAGTAAACGTTGCCAGCACTGATGGTATTTATTTAAGGATTTAACACTTTTAGAAAAACAACCAAAATCAACTCAGGAAATGTTCATGTTGTTTTTGTAATCATTGTACAACTGCAACCATCAGCTACTTAACCCGTACCACAAAACCAAACAAACAATAAACAAAGATATAAAAAAATATATTTTGTAGTAAAATTACATTGCAATAATAAAATGTTTTCTCCAAGATTTAGTTATATTAGTACTCATTTTTTTTTGCAATTATCCAATTTTTATTTTTAGCTCAAAAGTTTAATGTCTTTGCTTGCATTTTACTTATAGTATCAGTGTAAACATGAAAAATACCTACAACAGACTCTTGTTCTCTTTTTTTTAAACACGGAGAGAATTTCATAATATTTTGATTCTACAAAGTCGTAATACTTTGTATTACCATGTAAAGACACCTTAAGCAATATTTCTAGAATTTATATGTATGTATGTATGTATGTATATGAAATTTTTGTAGGGCAATCTTGAAGTTTGCTTTCAAACAATGCAACTTTGTGTCCTTTTCGGAAAAGCCTAAATGATCAAACAGAATTGCGGCATAAACACATTTTCCATACAAATTGACACAAAAAAGCAAGCCCAGAAAGTAGTCGAGGGATAGAATCTACATATTTTATTTTGACACCGTTTTTTCTTATGCTCTCACATATAAATAAATATTCTCTCAGAAATGCTACCGTACTTTTGTATTCAAAACTACAAAGAAAAATAATCACAAAAGAAAATAAAACAAAAATGAGAGAACATTTGAAGTTACTGCCGTAGATTTTATTATGGGCTTTGTTAATTTGACAGCGTTTTTCCCTGAAGTTACGGAGGACTTATTCTGTTTGCTCATTAAAATGTTTACAATTCAAATTTACTGGAAACAAAATTATAAACAGCTTTTGGGAAATTTTTACTGGCGACTTAAAAAAGTTGCACTTTTTTTTATAACGCACTGTACAAGTTCAAAGAGCTCATCATCATGTACGTAAGTAAGTATTCCTCCTTAAATATGAACATCTTTGGATTGTCTATACATCACCACACTAGATAAGAGGCAACATTTTCCAAAAGTGTTTTACTCAAGGTACACAACCAACAGGAGGAGGGTTTCCATGACAATTGCACAAGTATTGATGGCATCCTTTAAATTTGTTTTCTTTTAGTTTTTACTTGATTGTTTTTTATCAGCAAATATTATTTGATCTGTTATTTTCGTCTTGCTGCTCTCGTATTTAAAACTTTGTTTGCAAATAAATACGACACAATAAAAAAATTGTTTTTGATAAAATTTATTGGTTTCTAGTTAAGATAATCTTTAGACCTCAAAAGCAATTCCAGACGGAAATTTAACAAAAGAAAAACAACAGCAGTGCGAAAAGATAAACAAATTTCCATGGCAAAGAATTAACTACGCACATTTTATAAGAAAATAGAATAACATAAGGAATGTATTTTAAGGGCAAAATTACAAGTTTAATTTTGTCAATTGATACATGCGGAATTTGTTTGTATGTACATACATACATATAAGAATCATATAAGAATAAGTTATGTGATGTTAATAAGTATCCTTATTACAAAGACATTTTAATGCAAACACAAACATTTTACATCCCCGTTGTCTTGTCTTATTAAATGTTCTTATAACACGATTTAAACACTTACGGCGCTATGTAAAGGGTGTCGTGAAACTTTATTATATCGTAAAGTAGACAGAATGAGGTTATGTGTGGAACAACATATTGGGCAGACGGCCGCCGCGGCTTTGCTGGCACACATGCAATCTTTTAATGAAATTTTCAATGACCGTTTTGCATAAATGCTGCGGTATTTCATTAATGCAGCGTCCAATTTCATCTTTTAAGGCTTGAGTCGTTATCGGCTTTTTCGCGTATACCATCGACTTCAAAAAACCCCAAACAAAAAATGTCTAATGGTGTTAAATTGCACGATCTAGGCGGCCAATTCTGGTCTCCAAAACGCGAAATAACACTGATGTAGCAATTGAATTGTTTCTCTGGCTGTATGACATGTGGCGCCGTCTTGTTGAAACCACATGCCCTCCACATTCATTTCTTCAATTCTAGGCACGAAAAAACTGGTTATCATTTCACGATACCGAACACTATTGACTGTTTGCGCTTGACCTGCGTTTGAGCGACATCATCACGTACAGCTGCGACATTTTCGGTCGATCGACCTGGTCGAAGGCGCGTTGTTGTCTTTACATCACTTAACAGACCCAGTTTCGGCAAATTTATCCATTAATGTCTTTACAGTTGACTCTTTTGGAGTATTATTGTGACCCCAAATTTATCGCAAATTTGCGAACTGTAGCCGCAAAACTTTCACCATTTTGGTAAAACAATTTCACAATTAGAATGCGTTGTTCATTCGTGTAGCGCTCCATTTTTACTAACCTCGTACCTTCTACTAGCAAACAATAACAATTGTTCAAATGTCAAACAATGACACTTCGAATGGCGCCAAATTTAAATCTTGCGTTCTTGTTGGGACACCCTTTATAAGAAAAAACTGGCAAGAAGTTAGCATAAGTGGCAAAATTGAATATAACCGAAACGAGTTTTGCCATATAATTTTACATTAAAAATCATTCTAGGATTTGATGGTGTGTTATAACTACATTATGCGCCAATTTTTAATGTCAAATTGTATAGAGGAACTCGTTAACACCCAATTCAATTTCGTCACTTATGCTAACTTCATGCCAATTTTTGCTTATACAGAAGGCCGTTAATTTTTGTTTTTGTTACCAGTTGAAAATTATTCTCTTATACTCTGGTCGTAGACTGTTCGTTAAGATTAAAATATTTTCTTACAGGCACTTACTACACTATGACAATGATTGGTCCCGCTATGGGTTACGTTATTGGTGGACAACTGTTGCTGATTTATTCTGATTTCTTGCTGGTCGATGCAAAAGAGTAAGTAAAATTTATTGAAAATTTATAACTTCCCAGTAAAAAAAAAGAGCTCCCAAGGAAGTCAAGAAAATCCAGAACTTGTGATCCGGCAGCAGTCCAAATTTGGATAATATCTAATGCCGAGTTTACATTGGGCATTTCAAATGTTGTCATTTTGTGGTGTCATTTTCATATGTGTGCAGTGCCGTTCCCATCAAAAGTTTCTATGACACACAATTTTGTTGTGTCTTTGTGACAGAAGAACTAATTTTGACATAATTACATTTAAAGTCGTTTGATTTAGTGTTGTAAAAAGCGGCTACTTTTGAATACTCAGTACTACTTGATACTTTTTCAATTGGGTAATCGATACTACTCAATACTTTATATACATATGTACATATGTATGTATATGGGAAGTTAAAAATTATTATTTATATTATATTATTGATAATGCAATATGGAAAAACAAAGATTAAATACAAGTACATATATTTAAATTAATTTATAACAAATGAAAATAAATAAGTTTGAAGATTAGTTTTTATACATAAAATTTTTTTAAGGTGAATTACAGCCGTATTCATAAAAATTTTAAACAGCGTTTCAAATATTGTTTAAGCAAAATTCGCTAAAATTGTATTCATAACAGAATTTTAGCTTAAAAAACGGTTTTTAAACCTTGCGTAAATCAGCAAATTTTAAAATTGACTGCCCCCATGTTTAAACCAATTTTAAGATGACGTTGTTGTAATTTTGCTTCGTTTTTGTTTACATTTTGAACTTTACCTGTATGTACATATGTGTGTATGTATGTATGTGCTTATGTATGCATGTATGTATGCATATGCCAGTGTTATTTAGAAGAAAACAATCTAATTTTTTTATAGAAACTATTGCCCAAATATCAAATATACTCCAAAATAATATTTAAAAGAAAAGGAGCGATCCAGTTTCCATTCCCAGTTATTGTTTTCTCATTTTATGTGTTAACAAAAATAATATAATTGTAGAAAATTAACTAGTGATGTATAAACACTCAAAACAAACAAAATAAAGCTCGTTATTCTAGTGCTTCTTTATATGCAATAAAATAAATCATATAAAAAGCACTTTTAACAAAGATTTGTTGTGAACTTTTTTTATTTTTTTTATTAAATACAAGTTGGAACACATCTTTTATTTAATAGAAACAATATTTCTCTTTAAAGCGACAAATAAACAAATATAGACACGAGTACTTTGTGAGTTAACAATCGTTGTTTTGCAGAACTAATATGCAAGTGACAAATAAAGAATACAGTGTTGCCACGATATTTAAAAAAAATCTAGTTAATTGATTTTTAGTTAAAAAACTGATTATGAATACCAATATTTAAAAAACGTTATTTAGCCTTAAAACGTTTTTTAACTAATATGAATTTTAAACCTCAATCAACTTTCTTTTATGAATACGGCTGTTAATCTCTTAAATTATCTTCTAAATATTTTTAATAAACATTTTTGCTCACAATTGATGTTATTACTTAGTCATTGTTGAAATGTAGAAATAAAATTTTACCGACATTGAAAGAATTTAAAATATTTTTAATGTTTGTGAGGACCTGACTTGCTGGTTATATTGTATCACGTGCCTTTCTTCCACTATTCTAAAGGGTCACTTTTTCTGTCCAATAGTATCTGTTAATGACTAAAGTAGTTCAATAATGCATTTTGTAGCAATTTTTTAGTGGCTGTTTGTTACACTAACTCCATGAGGTTCAGAGTCATATTTATTTGTATCAAGCTCACAGAGTTGTATAATTCTGATCTATTTTAAAGGAAGACTTTCGCTTGAATACTACAAAATGCAACCCTGAAAGTATTGAGTAGTTACTTTTGTGTATTGAGTACCGGAAAAAACTCACGGTATTGAGTACTCAGTACTCAAATGCTCAATACTTTTACAACACTAGTTTGATTTATCATTGTGAGACTTTGATTTTCGAATTGTTTGTTAATTAATATTTATACAAATGGATAATCGCAAAATTATTCAATTGGCTAGTGCCACCGTGTGTTTAACAATAAAAAGAAAAAAAATAAGAAAATCTGAAAAACGGCAAAGAAACTGGTGGAAAAGATCCGGGCTTAATATGCGTGCCACCAAAGGATTATATTGTACTCTGCATTCCAATTTACGAAAGCAGGATGCTAGTTGGTTTAAAAATTTCATTTGCATTCCACCGAAATTTCTGCCCTTTTTTGCATTCCTATCCCTTAAATATACATACATACATACATATGTATGTTTACATACAGCCCCACTAACCTCCACAAGCTGAATTAGCTGCGTCGTCATGTCATGTGTCCAGGGCACTTGAATATCACTCACACTCTCGTATGCTTTCCACTTTCTTTTTCGTTTTCCATACTTTAAAATTTTTATACCTGCACACATTTAAAATTCTTTCGGTATTTTCTCAATGTCAAAATGTCAACACGCTGACATTTTCTTTGTGTGTTTGCAATGCAGCCAACAAGGCGCATTTATTAGGTGGCAGCACTACACCAGGTGACTAATGTCATTATACCAATCTAAATGTCAAATTTGGATTGTGTATGTGTAAGCCCAAAAGCATGTTTTTATTTGGGTATCCATAAACATCTTTCGAATATTCAGCTTTGTATGGTGTTTGACATTTCCAATAAGAAACATGCAATCTGACGATGCTACCCTGTTTTGAAAATTAAGAAGGTAATTTATACCAACAAAGTACATGTGGTTGTTGCTGTTGCAATATTTGTTGTAGAATCGCGGGTACCTGATTGATGTGCCTTGGCAGCCAACTTATTCTCACAACTGCTTACATCAGATACGTAAACAGTTTGTTTGGTAATGCCACACAACGAAAAATATCGGAAATGACAAACGTTGCCACTAGTTCCCACTGTTATTTTTGCTATATATGTCACAAAATGCAATAGTGTGTACTCGGCCTAATGATTTTTATATAGGGTTCTCATTGCAAGAACTTCTCTTTTTTAATTCATATTCAGTGAATCCAATTAAAACAAATTTAAAAAAATAATATACATACATACACATCGCTCAATTACTAAAACAACATAATAGGTTTGTTCATTTACCAAAAATTGTTACGAATTATAACAATTGTTACTGGAAAGTGTTCATTAACTCAAAACTGTTGAAAGGAGAGAGCGTCAAAAGAGAGAAAAAAATTTAGAGACAAAAAAATTCTTACAAATTATTGCTAGTAAAATTTTTACTTGCAATAATCATCCAACCACCTGTTGTGTGTTCTGTTTTCAAATTAATTATTTCAAACATATCTGAAAAAGGATAACTCAAAAATGTGAATTTCTTTATTAAAAAAAAAACATGCACGAGTATATGTATGTAAAAAGAAAGCATAATTTCTTAATTTAAACAATAAATTAATTAACTACAAATAACAAAAATTTCCTGGACTGGTCCATACAACTTTTTTTGCATAATAATTGCATTAATGACTTGCAAATTGACAATTGTAATATAAAACGCAATTTTTTTTAGATGGCAATCGAAAAGAATAATTTAATGTATTTATTTTTATGTAGAGCACAATAACATTGAAATTAGAGGGGATAGAAAATTAATAAGCGTATTTTCGTAATCACCACACAAAAATATATAAGGATTAGTTATACCAGATTGAAAAAAAGTATAATCCAAAAAAAAATTTCAAGGACTTAATTAAAAAACACACGATTTTTAACATCCTTACAATAACAGTAAGAAATTTTTGTGTAGATTAATAATCCAGAAAGCATTTTTAAGTTTGGAGGACCATTCGTGAAATATTAACAGAAAAATACAAAAAGTGGTGTAAATCATGCAAATGCTAAATGTCACTAATCCTTAAAACTAGAGCTGACAGTGCAAAATTAATGACACCATCGTAATCAGGGGATAAAAATACATAAGGATGGGCCATTTTTATTTAAACATCCAAAACACTGTTGTGCAGTGTTATTATACAATATTATCCAAAATACATTAGAATAAATTCAGTAAAGTGCGACTCTGACTCGCGCACGATGGGTTCCATACGAACATTATATATGTAATTTAATACAAACTTCAGCCTATATAATATACAGTTTTGGCGATTTTTTTTTTAAGTTTTGGCGCTTTTTTAGTTTTGACACTTTTTTTCTCGTTTTGGCGATATTTTTCGGTTTTTGTGATTTTTGTTTTCATAACAAAAAATTTTTTTTAGTTTTGGCGACATTTTCGTGCTTTGGTGATTTTTTCGGTTCTTGGCGTTTTTTTTTCATTTTGGCGATTTTTTTCATTTTGGCGATTTTTTCGAATTCGGCGATTTATTTTAGTGTTAGATGTTTTTTTTTTAATTTTAGCGATCTACCCCAGTTGATAGACGTGGGTGCTGATGAAGTGCGTGGCTGCACAGAAAAATATCGGTACTTCCCCCAGCTATAAAGTCTAAGTTAAATTTTTCTTCTCTTCTTTAGAAACTCACATTAATTAATAAAAAATATTTCATTCAATAAAGAATTGAAATTACTGAACTTGAGCCTGACTAAAAATTATATCTGGTTAAAAGTTCACTACAGTTCAATTAAAATCTAAAAATGTCTCAATTAAAAAAAATTAAAAAAAATTTCAATATGAAAAATATTTTAGTAAGAAAATTATTTGAAAACAAATTTAAAAATACGTAAAAACTATTAAAAAATTGTGAAAAGTGCTAAACCTTGCGAATTTTGTGAGTGGTAGCTAGTAGTTATTGTCATTCGAACAAAAATTATTCGAATATTCGAACAACTTTTTATCATATTTGTTCGAACGAACAAAAATTTTCAATTTAGAATAAAAAATTATTCGAATCATTTTTGTCGAATATTCGAATATTCGAACAATTTCATTAACTACTTGTATAAAAAGATTTTTTGGGTTATCTGGGGTTTTTAAATGATTTTTTCCAAAAAATTAATAATATATTAAAAATGTTTATAAATGTGTGTAAATACCTATACTTTTTAACGAATTTTGTTTTAGTTTTTAACTCCCGACAAAAAAAAAAGGGGTGTTATAAGTTTGTATGTAGTTTGTGTCTGTGTATCTATTTGTATGTACGAGTCGACGTACAGACCAAACGGTTGGACCGATTTTGATTGAGTTTTCCTGTTTGAGGGTGGCATTTTCTGAAAAAGTTAGCACGTTGACTACAAAACCGAAGGTTTTAGGATCGAGCCCGCTATCTAACAGTCATTAAATAACAACACCACGCATTTTTCTGATGTGCATTACTGTCCCTTTCTATCAGTTGTCGTAGAAAAGTTCAGGTGATGAAGGCATAGTCACTGGTCACTGAACTATACTTCAAGAGATACTAATCCTAATGTAATACCAGAGCACCCACCCCCCTTCGTTGTGTAGCAGAATCATCGGTGAAGTAAAATAACTACTAAACTGCTACTAAACAGCTTCAAACAAATTAATACGACTCGCTAACGCCAGAGGCGGTGCAACACTACATTATTAAAAAAACGTGCAAAAAGCAGATCTGTAAAAAAATGAAGCATTCCTCTATCTATTCCTTCACCACCTATGTTTTCTGTTACTATCCGTTTTCTTATAATAGTAGTAGACAATCATTGCCTGATTGTTACTTCTCTTTAAAAATAAAATAAAAAATGACTTGTTCGAGAGTGTTCTTAGCTATGTTTAAAGAAAATCTGTCCAGCCGTTTAGAATATATCACATTTTTTAGATATATTCTGTTGATCTCCGTGTCTTTGACGCGTAGCTCCCCGATTTGACCGATTTTAATTTTGCTTTGTTTTCGTTTGAATGGTGACATGATCGTATATCTTCTAATTTATACTTGAAGAAAACCGGTCTAGTCGATTGGAATTTATCATAATTTTTTTATTTAATCTTTTATTTTTTGCGATTCTGTTACTTCAATAGTATAAAGGTGGAAGTACATAACACGTGTTCAATGCGCTAATGCGATACACGCGACTGTCAAAAAAGTTGAAGTAGTGTGTTTTCATAAGGCAAGTTACATAGAGAAGTTCGCGACGCGCGTACCTCGCCAAAAGTTGAACATTCTTCAACTTTCACGCGTTGTATACAAAATGACAGCTAGTGTTTCCATATTCATAAACTAACATACACAAACATGATTAGAAATTCATTTTTTTTATTAAACAATGGATACAAAAATGCATTAAATTTTTAATGAAAAATACAACGTAAATGCAAGACAAAAAAAATAGACAGCAAAGGCTTTAAATTTTACAACTAAAAAAGCTTCAAAAGCGTGTTGTGTAACCTTCCATTTGTGTAGCGTTGAACGTTTAACAAGCCAGAAAAGCGTTGCCGCGTAACGCGTGCTATGTACCTCCACCTTAAGTGCAACATAGAGTTCAACTGCGGCAAAAGTTCTTAAAATTTTAAAGTTTTGTTATTGATATTCCTAAATTTGTCATTGAAATTATTTGTTTTTCTTGTGTAATGAAATATTTTTCGTTTATTAATATAAAATTATTCTAATATACATACGTGTCGTTTTTTGCACACTTTTTTAAGATTATTCGAATATATTTTTTTATTCTTTGTTCGTTCGAATATTCGAACAAAAGTTCAAAATTATTTGTCTCTTCGAACAATAAAAAAATTCGAGCAAACATAAAAGACGAATAATTAACAACACTACTAGCTAGTGTTATCAAAAAACCGACTTTTTTAAAAACCGGGGTTTCGGTTAACCGAACTCAAAAAATCGGTTAATCGGTTAACCATCCATTAAATAATAAAATAAATTATATGTAAAAATGAACACAAATTTTAAAATTGCTAACTGCGAAATAATAACAACAGCTGATAACTGTGAGGTACACACAAAACTAAACTAAGGAAAATTTAAAATTTTTGCAGATATAAAAAACCGGTTAACCGGGTAGGAAAACCCAGTTTCCTAAAAAACTGGAAATATGCCCAAAAACCGGGTTTACGGTTAACCGAAATTGAAAACACTAAAAACACAAATTCTATTTGTGGCATTTTGTGTAAACTAAAAACCATGTTATTAGTTAATTTTAATCATTTTTGTTCGAACTTCATTTGTTTCTATATTTATGATTTTTTGATCAGGCTAAAATTCGTATACGATATGTCACTTTGTTAGCCAAATTGCATGTGATAATAATTATTAATGAACAAACTAGACATGTCCTCAGGTAATGATTTTTTTTTTTTAATTTTTTTTCGGATTCTCCAAGTTCACATCTATAGAGTCACGAAATATTTTCATGAAAACCAGTTCGATCCTACCTTTCTTGTCTCTATCTAAAAAGTTCAGTAATTTGCCTGTCCTATAAAAACAGTTAACGGGACTAGTCTGGTTTTGTTCGCCAGCTCCTCAAAAAACAACAAAGTTAACTGTAAATATTCTGACAAACACTAGTAGAGCGGAACAACTAGCTGTTTTCGAAGGCCACTACAACTTCCTCATCAGCGCCCTTTTGTGTTTAGTCCACTGTGTGTAGTGTCAGTTGATGTAGATTTCTGCTTTATATACGCAACTTTTTTGCAAATGGAATATGTGAACAGTGTTGCCACGACCAAAAAAATTTTGTAACCAAAATACAAAAAAAAAGTAACAAAATGCATAAAAAAGTAACCAAAATTTTTATATATATAAAATACTGTTTTATTTGTACTTCAGTTGAAAAATATACATACATATATTAATATGTATTATTACAAAATCATATATAGGTAATATAAATGGACCATTACATTTAAATTTGTAATTCAGTTATCTTATTATAACTAATAACAAAAATTAAAAATGTTAAAAACCCACGACTTTTTTCAGAAAAGATGTTATGTCTTCTAAACGGCTGGACCGATTTTCTTCAAACATAGCTAAGAACCCTCTCGATCAAGTCATCTTTCAAACAGAAAAAAATAAATGAAAATCGATCCAGCCGTTTGGACTGTACGTGGACACGGACAGACACACAGATACACAGACACACACTACAAACTTATAACACGCCTTTTTTTAGTCGGGGGTTAAAAATCAATAAAATGAATTTTGTAACAAAAATACTTCAGGTAATATTATTAGAAATTCCAAACCAAAAATATTTTTAGTAACAAACAAATAATATGTACTTTAATTACATTCATTCGTTATCAAAACACAAGACTGTATAGACAAAGTATTAAATCTGTTAATATTAAAACAAATCTTTGGCAGACCAAACATAATAGGAATTGTTTCGATTGATGCAAAATTCTTTAGATTGCATTATTGAGTTTACAGCCTTAAAATGAGCTTATTCCTATATTTAGTTTTGACTAGACTTAGCTGCGAAAATATCCTTTCAGCAGCAGTCGAACTGTGTGGCAGTGACATTAAACTATATACAAAATTATTCAAATCATAAAAACATTTTTCATTCAATCCATTTGTATGTTTTGAAACTGCGTCCCAAAAATCAACTAAGTATGTCCATATCAGCACTTACTTCTAATTTAGAAAATCTGCCAGGAGCGGCTGTTAGCCGACTAACAGCCGATCGGCTTCGTTTCCTGCTTGTTACGCTCTCAAACTTGAGGCTCAGTTAGCCGACTGTAATGTAACGTAATTGCAACAGTAAGAAACAGCTGATCGATTTTGTTATGTGAAGAGTAATGAAAATGGTTATAGAGATGTAATGGAAGGTAACCTACTTTTCATATAAAAAAATATCAATCAGCTGTTTTCTACGTTTCAGTTACATTACATTACAGTCGGCTAACTGAGCTTTTAAATATAAAAAAAAAATTTTTCTTTTAACTTTTTACATATAGCCCAATTATGAATAGCAATTCCTCGGGAGTTGTTTCCCTTTTCGCATTCCTCCTATTATGAATTAAAATTTCCCCGGGAGAAAACTCCAAGGGGAAAAAGTAGGTATTCTCAATATGAGGGAGAGGGAGAATTTGTTGATAGTTTTCTCCCCAAAAATTTTGAAGGGAACTAATGCAAAAAATTAAAAATCATATTAATAAATGTTGCAAAACAATAGTATTTATAAGCATTTATTTAGAACAAAAAGTTTAAATAAATACCGAATTATTATATTTCCCTTTTATATTTTTGCATTTTTATCTAAACCCTGCACACATGCACTTCAAAAACATAAACCACTTCTGTATTCAGAAAAAATACTAAACTACTCAATTTTGCAGGCCTCCTTTAAGTTCACATAATAGGTAAATGGAAGATTTTTTTCCTTCTAATATTATCAAGGCCGATAAGAAAAACTTTATAAAATTTACAATTTCCTTTGTACACACAGTCCTTCGGAATTTATTTATTTTTATTTATTTAATTCAATTTGCATCTGCACCTGGCTCAGTTTTCACTCCACTTTCTCAGCACAAAGTTATTACGCATGCCTGTGTTAGTGGTTTATATAATTTTTATTTAAGCATAAACAAATATTTATATTAACACACAATCTTATTGGCAATGAAAACATAAAAATTGTATTAAACTTCTATTGTTGAACTCTTGCGTTATTGCAAAAAATATGTAAACATTACACAGCTGATGCAGATTTTACTCTCTCCCGTATTTTCTTATTCCCCGGCTGTTTTGAATAGGAGGATTATTCCCCGGAAACAAATGGTAAGGAAGGGAGAAAACTCCCCGGGAATATTCATAATTGGGCTGATAGTGTTTGACGTTTAAAGATTTTGCAACCATGAATGCATCCGATTTTTGAAACCAGGCTTGTTATGTTCAGAGACAGACATGTATTTGTTTTAAACGCTATGTGGATTAACGAGTGTTGTATTTACAACGCATTAAAAACGCTTAAATTGTGATCTTTTATCAAGATAATTAGTTATGTGCAAATTTAACATACCACATATGTACATATATGCATAAAAAATGGTTCTTTTTGTGTTGAAAAAAAGTAACCAAAATGGAAAAAAAGTACACAAGTACACATTGGAAAAAAAAAGTAACCAATTTTGGTTACAAGTAATCAAAACGGCAACGCTGTATGTGAATTGTTTTGATTCATCGTATTTCAATTTGTTTAATGCTTTTTTGTAATGAAAGCTCAATTTTACCATCTCTAAATTTACAACCCAGCGGCGAACATTGCATACCACATTACATCTCTTTAATGATGTTTGCCACACTTTGTGTTCAATGAATGCTAGCTTACAATGTGTTCGAAGAAGTGTTCAAGACGTCTTCTACCGGCTCACAAAGTAAGCGAGATTGTATTCAACTTGCATTGTATGTTAGGCAATAATGAGCTTTTATGTTTATTGGATGAACACTTCAATATATCGCTTACTTTGTGTACAAATGAAAGGCGTTCATTCCACAAATGCGGCAATGCATTTGAAAATGTATACAAGGTGCTTATATGAGGTGGTGTTCATTACTGTCTTACATGTGTGCATCGAATCATCGCTTCTGTAATGGACATTTTCGCCGCTGGGAACAGTCTTGCCATTGTCATATTGTTTTTTTTTCATTTTTGTATTTTTTAATTGTTTTTGTAGTCCTGATATTACCTGGAAATAAATGTGCCTTGGTTTGGCAAAAAACTAGTTTAAAATTTTCAAATTACACACAATTTAAGGGAAAAAGAAAATTAAAATTTCATTTTATTCTCAAGAATTTTGTATACAAGATAAGTATGCTTGTATTTGTATCAAATTTTTACATCATATGAATAACAATATTGGGATTAATTCTGCTTCATTAACTGAAAGAAACGAGTTTTTTGAGTTATGACATTATTTTAGTAAATGAAGAATGTTACATTATTTAGACTTTTTATTAATTTGTTGCGAGCACTTTGCTTGCAATTACGGTCAGATAACTCTTTCTTATTACATCAAATAAACTTTGACATTTTTCTGCATCAACAGAATTCCAGACTTCTTTTGCGACTTTCCAAAGACCTTCTCTGCTTCTTGATCTTAGGTCAGGCACTTCCTTTTTTGTAATTTTGTTGTTGTTTCCTTGCTGGAAGACTCACCCAAGGGTGGCAAAATTTAGAGCTAAAAATGCAAGTGCAATTAAAATTAAGATTTTTTTCGCTAAGGTTTTTTTTTAAATGCGAAATTTCTATTAAATTAAAAAAAATAAACTGCTTTGAAAAATTAATGCGGATGTGATCCATTAAAAAAATTAGTAAGCGGTACTTACGGCCTTTTCCAATTGCTTCTTTTGAAACAAAAAAGCCGTAAGTGCCATTGATTATTTTTAAATAAAAGTAAACATAAGATGCATATTAGGACAAACTACGAGTCTTTGATTGTATTCTTTTTGTTTTTAATATAAAATATACAAAATTTATTACAACTATTTGAAAAAATTTAAGAAAAATTTATTTTATTAAAGAACCCCAAATTGAGAAAAGAATGTGCACTTGAAAGCAACACGTATGGCAGCTTTGTTCTAATTGTTTTTATATGAAAGTGTAGTTATGGTTTTTTGGCTTACGGATTTGTTGGCGACGTATCCGTGTTAAATTTTAAGGAAATATATATCTTTTTTATTTACACCAGTATCTAGCAAAAGGGTATTCTGATTTTTTTCAGTTACGTCCTTTTGGAGTTTAGGTGACGATACTTACATACATATTTACTGTTAAATTTAATACGCAAGCATTTAATTATTTAAAAATTATATTTATGTTTTTTTTCGGTAACCACTTCTATACAATCAAAAAGGATATAAATTTCTTGGTTATAGAAAGATTTTTAAAATTGCTTTTACACGTTTCTCGTTTTACAGGCTAGGACCTGTAATTATTTTACTTCTTGAAAATTAAGAAATAAAATTTGCCCAACTTTTGAATGCCTTAGAATTGCACGAAGCACATAATGCGCCCAAAATGTACAGCCAAAGGAATACATACATACATACATACATATGTACATACTTATCAACATATTACTTATAAAATACAAAAGAACAAACGTTCAGTTCAGAAACCATAAATTCTCATAAATATATTTCTTTAAACCGCGTTAAGTCAGCATAAATGACTTTTCCACAAATATTACCAACTACACAAACGGTGAATAAAGTGTCTGGGGACTAATAAAACAAATTTTAACTCCTGCTTAAATATTTACGTACGCTGCACATTACGTGTTGACAGAATTAGGAAAATAAATAATAACAACAACAACAAAAAAAACCTAAAAACCTCAGTAGCAACAGAAGATGGAATATCATACTGAGACCATTATCCTGGCGAGCACAATGATCATCCCCCATGCGCTTAAATTTTCAACATTTATTTCTTTCTTCATCTGTTAGCTAACCTAGTGTTTACACGTGCAAGTGCAAGTTCGAAAAACTCAATACACTCAAACTCTTTTACTAACACAACTACACTTTCGGCACTTGCAGTCTACTTCCAACTCAACTGAAAAGGAATTTTACAAGACAGTGACTTGTTTCACTTGCAGCAAGTAAATGGAAAGTTAGCTAACAGTGTTGCCCCATTAATACTTTAGTAGAAATTAACTGGATTTCAGTGTAATGTTATATGAGTTTTTACTCATTTTAAATACATTTAAAAGCTAATTTAATATATATTTTCTTAAATATTCATAAATTGAGCAGTTTATTAATTTTTTAGACATAAATAACATTGAAACGAATAAAGTCCAACACTATCTGGTTCCCTTAAAATTAAAATTTTTTATGTTATGGACAACTCTGCAATAAAAGGCAAACATGCAAGTTGCAAGACAGTCGGGCATTTGTATGAAATTTTCGTTGATAATACGTACACAGAGCTTGCATGCAAGGTACTTGCATGTGTAAACGCAGGGTAAGGCAATAGGAATAAATAATACAAGGAGATATCAACTCTTATGTCTTTTGATTTATAAGACAGAAGGAAATGTATGTGATCGTAATGATTTTAATATCAGCTTGAAATTAGAATATTAAATACTTCGCTATTCCATTTTAACTTCCCGCTTTAGGAACTTCATATTTCGTTTTTTGAGATCCTGGGCATAACTTAAAAATGAGTCCATCGTGTCTGTCATGACTTTCACATCTGTGTGAAAGTGAATCTTTTCCGCATATTTTGGTGTCCTGACATTCACTTCCGAATAATTTTTTCGTTTTACTTTCGACTGCACCAAGCAATGTGAAAGTAAATAGAATCGCATTTTTTTTAACAATAAAATTAATTTAATTTAAACGAAATCTTTTTTAAAATTAGGCTTGATATCTCATATACCTAATTCGGAAATTTAAACCAATATATATCAACCAGCTTCAACCCCGCATTAGCAACACAAAACCAATACATACACACTTGCAAAACCACAGGTTCGGTGTGTTTTTTTTACAGATCGTATTTAGTCTTTAGTTGGCCATCGTCGTGGAAACATGAATTTAAAAGAAGAAGGGGTTGGTCACGCCAACAAATTTTAAACTCATAAATGAATTTAAAGAACGCGAGCTTTTATGTAAAGTGACACATCCAGACTATTTGAAAGTTAAAAAAAAAAAGAAGCACTGGAAGAAATTGCTGCGGCCATTCAGGAGTTAAAACCTAATGTAACTGCTGCTGACATAAAACAAAATAAATTCAGTAAAGTGCGACTATGACTCGCGCACATAGGGTTCCGTACGAACACTAGATATGTAATTTAATACAAACTTCATCCTATATAATATATAGTTTTGGCATTTTTTTCGTTTTTGGGGTCTTTTCGGTTTTTTTATTTTGTCGTTTTTTGCGTTTTTTTCGGTTTTAGCGATTTTTTAAAGTTTTGGCTCTTTTTTAGTTTAGACGCTTTATTTTCTTGTTTTGGCGATTTTTTCGGTTTTTTGGCGTTTTTCCATTTTGGTTTTTTTTTTTATTTTTGGCGATTTTGTTTAATTTTTGCGATTTTTTGTTTATTTAGATTTTTTTTTAGTTTTGGCGACATTTTCGCGTTTTGGCAATTTTTTTTAAATTTTTTGCGTTTTTTTTTCATTTTGGCGTTTTTTTTTTCATTTTGGCGATTTTTTCGAATTTGGCGACTTATTTTAGTGTTAGAATTTTTTTTAATTTCGGCGATTTTTTTCGTTTTGGCGATTTTTTTTAATTTTTGGCGATTTTTTATTTTTTGGTTTGGCGATTTTATAATTTTCGGTTTTTTTAGTTTTACCGTTTTTGAAAATTTCAAGTGTTTGCCTCTTACGGTTTCCAAGATATAGCAAATTGTCAAATTTGTGTTAATTGTTGTAGTCTGTATAAAAATACACTAATTTTACAAATTTTAAGTTTCAATATACATATTCATACAATTGTATGTATATTACATGGGATTTTAACATATTTCATTGCTCGTTTTGGAACACCCTTTAATTTTTAATTCTCATGTATTTGTTGTTGTAGCGGCCAAGGTTCTACATACTGTGTCCAAATTTCAGGTCCGTAGCTCTTACGGTTCCTGAGAAAATACCGTGTGACGGACAGACGGACAGCGTAGCGAAAACAATAGGATTCCTTTTCACCTTTGGTGTACGGAACCCTAAAAATTAAGGTGTTGCAGCAGCAAATTTCTCAAGAAAAAAAAGATAAGAGCAGCAGAAGTTAACCGAAGAAGTTAACAGAAGGCTTACAAAAAATAAAGAACTATTAAATAAAATATAAACAAAGCAAAGGCTCAAAAAATAGTTTAATTGAACACTTTTTATTAAGTTTAATAGTTTTTATGTTTCATCCAAGTTTTTTTTTTTGAATGTTTACTTACTTTTTTGTTTTTTCATGTTGTAATTTATTCATATGAAAATAAAATGAACGAGATTTTATTTAATTCTTATAAAAAGTAGCTACAAAAAGTACTTCTGGTTAATGTAACTATTTAAAACTATGAATACGTCTTCACATTAATTCATAAAATATAATGAAAACAATTTTTTCATATTAATTTTTTAGTAAATACTGCCAATAACAAATTATTGCCAATTCTTCATTATTTATTATCGCCATTTTTCCGCCAAGTATGTTCCGATACGTGTATAACGAAAACCAAACTTCAAATGAATAAAAAAAACACTGGCAACACTCTATTCTTGCTAAAGTACTGAATAGCGGTTGTTGTTTTTTTACCTACGCAAAGAACGGTATTGTATTTATCGGCCTATGTATGTATTTATCTGTGTTCCTTTGCTGCACTATATAAATTGAACGCTTGGACCAATTTTGATGATTCTAACATCAAACAATTTTTCTTAATCCCGGCAATGTCACTAAATATATGTCAGTTGTAAAAATTCCAATACTTAGCCATTTTGATTTGAATGCCACTGCTAAGGTGGCGTACCTTAGCTTACCGGCATAGACGAAACATTTCCCATGCCACGTAAAAAAAATCTCCAGCGGTGTTAAGTCGACTGATCCTGGAATCGAAGTCAAGGGCTCTTGGCGAAAAATTATTCGTTCACCGAACGATTCTGTGAATAAACCCAGTGTGGCACGCTCTGTGTGGCACATTGCACCATTTTGTTAAAACAGTTTCTTAAATTGTGATACAACAATTCTTTAAAACAAAATTGATCCGACTTAAAAAGTACTCGTAAGCACTAAAAAGTTAAAAACAATTTTAATTAAGTTAAATAAAACATTTTTATATGCGTTACCTACAATAGAATTTATCAAATTGATCTTAAAATGATGGAGCTATGAAGCAACGCGTATTAAAAAGTCAGTGATGACAGCTCTAAACTTCAAACAAAATGTATATTGACATCCAATGTAATATCAAATTGCAAGCAGCAAAAGCGGCCACCTGATCCCTTGCGACCATCTAGTATAGATTCGCATTGAACAGTCCTTTAAGACAATTTTCTTCACTCAAAATGTGGCAGTTTTACTTTTTAACGTATCTCTTCAATTAAAATTTGGGATCAACAACAATTTTATCCTTTTCCTTTGCCCTACTTATGAGAAAAGGTTTCAAGATTGGGTGTTGGAAACTTCATTTTTTCAGCTAACAACTACACGGGTATGTCAACTTTGAGAATAGTAACTTTTAGGAACCTGATGTGTCAGGATATAATCTTGAGGCTGAGCTATGATAGAACTAAGTAGTAGACAAATATTCAAGAGAAGATTTAAATATGTAATTACTAGGTGCGATCGGACTACATATGTATCTCAAATAAAAACTGTGTATTTTCTAACAGCTTAAAGTGTTTCCTTCCATGGGGCATCCTTTACAGAGTTATTTTAGACTGCTTAACCTCTCTTCTAAAATTAGCTACTGAAAACAATGTTTCCATTTACCAGAAACGGGTCATGGCAGATAAAAAGTAGCTGAGTTAACTGCAGCGCATTTTGCGTAAAGCGAACAATCCAAAAAAATTGCTTCCCAAATTTCTTTTGCTCTTATTTCTCTTGAGCTATGGAACGCTAAAGTGTTGTATATCCCATTCCGAAATTTTAACAGCATTAAATATGCGTTGGATAATTTGGCACATAAGGCTAAATTAGTAATTTTGAAACTTAAAATTTAAACTTCCGGTTTGGCATTGCGAAATTCATGTATGTACACCCAGAAAAAAGAATGGTTGGAAAACGGTTAGTCCAATAAAATATCATTTGCATTAACTATATTTCAGTTCACGCTATCAATTTTCTGTTAATCCAAAAAACAAACCATGTTCATTGCCATAAGGGCATAATTGTAACAAAGATATGATTGTGACAATACTTAAATTGATTGCATCAACCGAGCATATGCTTTTGTCATAACTAATTAACTGATTGGTTAACCCAACCGAATAAAATATTATGAATTTGATTTTACTACCAACTTTTGGTATTAGCAACTAAAAAATGGTCGTTCTATATTAAGATTAAAATAAAAACTTTCAATCAGTTGCTGCAACTAACTAGAGGTTGAGTTTACTATCATAGTTTATAGCAGCAAATTAAAAAATTAACTTTTGTGACTTTCAAAGATATTATGATTTGTGAATTCTCAAATGGTTTTTGCAAGTCTGTGCATAAGATAACAGGTTTGTGTCTCTTCAAAATGTGTGGTTCAAGAAATGTATGTAGACATGCTTCACTATTAGAAAATAAATTTCAATTAAAATAAACTTATGATAATATCCTAAATAATAAATTTCTTAAATTGTTTTTTTTTTTATTTGCGTTTATTGTTTATTTTTATTTCAGCAAGGAAGGCCAATTTTTCTTTCACGGGTGCCAATTATGATATTGCTTTAGTTATATTTATCATATTTTCGGTAGCAAGAATAACTATTATATCAAATTCCATACTGTCTACCAATTTTTTCTGTTGCTGCAACTATTAGGTTGAGGGTTATAATTAAAATATAGTGGTACGACAAGAAAATTGCAGTCGCTATACCAGAATTCTATGATAGTTGGTGCAACCGCCAAAATTCAATTGGCAACAAATTCGGTTGTCTCAACGAATCTGTTTTCTCTGTGTATGTACATAAATCTAGACAACTTTTAAACTTATGGATATCCCTTTGAAGAACTTTTACAGTACAATGCTAATTCTGTTTTAACAAATAATGTTAAAAATGGAGTCAAACTTGAGAAGATTAAGGTTTGAAATGGTCGTTTCCGGTTTTTGCAAAGATCAGACAATTTCCTATATACTCGTACATCACTCAATTTAATGTACTCGTGCAAGCCTATAAGTAGGCGAAAGATTGAAATAAAAAAACAAAGAAGAAGCATCACAAGACATGGCCGCATGATTACCAGACAGTAATCGACCCACTTACATAAGGAAAATATGGTTTATATCAAAAGATATCAAATAACCCCGGATTAGCACTCTTTAGTTGACGGAACATTCTGGCGTTTCCAGAGTCAAACTGTATCGTACTTGTACCATTCTATTGAGCTCTGGTTTGTTCGACGAATGAGATTTCACTTAAGCGAGTCTCTGTAGTATCACAATGGACCAGAAGGATTTAAGGAAGTTCAGGATTCTGAACGCCACCTTTACTTAACCTTATATATATTTTGAACTTTTCTAGTGAAACAGACAACAATTTAGCAATCCAAAACTTGACAAATATTCACCATCTAAAAATGTGCGAAATAACTTACCTAACCTTACCTGGAACTTCCTGCTTAGCTTTAGGCCAAAGTATCGAAAAAAGAAAATAATATTCCGAAATTTTTTGCAAAGGATATGAGTTACACTTTTTCCTAATTCAAAAAGATAGGTAAACCTAAAAAATTGATATGACATGAACTTTTGGAGTTATTAAAAAAAATTCACCCTTATTGTGGTTGGCATACATATTTCTACTTCGTTTGCAACATTTTTTCTTTCATTTAGTACCAAAATATCGTACTCGAAGCTGAAATACGCCAACCGATTTTGAAACTTTTTCGACAAGGATGTCTCTTTGACCAGATAAATCATAAAAATCTATTTTTCAAAAATATTTAAAGTTGTTAAAAAATTTCTATTTCGAATTATTTTGACACCGAACTCTCTTGAATATACATATGAGTCTGCATTCGAATCAGCTCACGATTTTTTAGAGTTTAGACATTCTTGAGTTATAAAAAGCTTAGATGTATACACAGACTCATACATACATACGAAAATCAACGCAAATTTAGCGCGAAGAGATCTCCTAACTTCAAAATGTCAAGATCTGATGAAAATTTGGTGTCAGAAAATACAAACGAAATCACTAAACTCCTCTATTTTATAATGGGGAATTAAAAAAAAAATATTTTACACTCACATACATATCTGCAGGGAATTAAGGTAAAAGTACCTCTGAATCAAGATTGAGACAGGAGATGAAAAACACAATAATTTTGTATGTACTTGCGAATGGGAAGTTTGTTTTGGACTCTAAAGAAATTAATTTATTGCGAACTAAAAACACAATTTTTCTTCCAGATTAAGCATAACAAGCGCCAGCAAAGTCTGGATAGGAGCCTGGTGGATTGGATTTGTGGTAGCTGCTTTTGTTTGCTTTTTCCTCTCCATACCGATATTTGGTTATCCTCGTTCTCTACCGGGTTCCGAAAAATTACAACAGGAAAAAGTTTCGGAGGCATATAATTCCAGTAACCAAGCTGAGCAGTCCAAGAATTTCACAAAAGTACGAGAATTACCCATGGCATTTTGGTCTCTCTTACAAAACCCCACATTTGTCTTTTTGAATTTGGCAGGCGCTTCCGAAGGAATGATTATTGCAGGATTTGCGGCCTTCTTACCCAAGCAAATTGAAAATCAATTTAGTATATCACCCGTGTGGTCGGCGCTATTAATGGGCCTGATAACGGTACCAGCGGGAGGAGGCGGTACATTTCTAGGAGGCTACTTGGTCAAGAAGTTCAACCTTAATTGCAGCGGCATAATAAAAATGTGCCTTACGGTTACAATAATTGCCACCGCTTTCACCAGTTGCTTTCTGTTATCTTGTCCCAATCTGCCATTTGCTGGAGTAACAGCATCCTACCAGAGAACAGAAGTAACTTCTAAACTGACGACTTCCACGCTGGTAACATTAGCTGCCAATTGTAATGTCAATTGCTCTTGCCAAAGACTATTGTACGATCCTATATGCGGCTCCAATAATGTCATGTACTACAATCCATGTTTTGCCGGCTGTTCCTCAGAAGTTTCCACAAATGAAAGCAAGTCGTATAGAGATTGTGAATGTATATCTTCGACAACTGCACAGACATCTATAGAGAAGGAAAATGAGTACGATGCCACCAACACCATGTGTTCCTCATCATGTCGTTATCTGCCATATTTTGTAGCATTGTGTTTCATGTTGATGTTGTTTACTTTTCTGGCTACAATGCCCGCTCTTTCTGCCACTTTGAGGTAAGCGAAATGTTATTCGAACTTGTATATTCAGAGTAAGAATTGATTTATTGAACCAATTTAGATGCGTGTATGATGACCAACGTTCTTTTGCTTTGGGCATACAGTGGATTAAGGTGCGCTTATTGGGCACGATCCCGGCTCCAATGATTTTTGGTGCTTTAATTGATGAAACCTGTATTTTGTGGCAAGAAACGTGTGACGAGGAGGCAGGTGCCTGTTTGGTGTATGAAAATTCTAATATGAGCAGGTAAAATAAAATATTAATCTTGGTATTACTTCTATTCCTTTTATTTAAATTGAAAACTTAAGCAGCGCGCAATGGCCCAAGTCATTGGCTTCAATATTGTTACTTTTTTTATTTTTAAAGAGAAGTAACACTCAGGCAATGAATGCCTACTACGTTTACTAGGTGTTACCTTCTATAGGAAAGAGATAGTTATAGAGAAGACAGGTGTTGAAGGAAGAGTTAGAGGAAAGCTTCATTATTTTATAACTCTGCTTTACTGCAGTATTGCAGCGCCTCTGATGTCAAATGAGGCGTATTAAATTTTTAAAGCTGTATTTAGTAGCCATTTTATTGGCTATTTTACTTTGCCTATGCTTCTGCTACTCAATACCGACGACGAAGAAGGGTGCTCTGATTAGGATCCGCTGAAGCCGGCGTAGTTCAGTAACCAGTGTGTATGCCTTCATGACGTGGACTTTCCTACAACAACTGATACAAAGGGACACTAATGCCTCTTACATATAAATATAAATATTGCGGTTTATCCAATTGCTTCATGAATATTTCATGTTGCGTTGTGTACGTTCGTGTCACGAAAAAATAGTTGAGACTATACAAGTCTAGTTGGTAAAACGTTTACTTATTCTTCTTTCAGCTATCTTCGGTGTTCACACAATACAAGTCTTATTATTGACGTCATCCCACTTGACCTGAGATTCGTAGATATGTATAAACTAAAGCGCAGAAATTTCGAAACAAAATTGTTCGATATTTTTTCGCAAATCTAAAAAAGTTCGAATTTTCCTTGAATGTGTGATGGTAGCCAAGTGGCTGTGTGCTAGTCTGTTAGTCTAGAGGTACCAAGTTTGAGCCATGAAAGCACTGTAAGTTAAAAAATTAAAATTAACCACATACTTACATATGTGCAATAATTGAACACATAAAAAGTTGTCACGATATCCTAGTGGGTGTGTCTAGTCTAATCTATTAGAATGGATGTACCGTACCGTGTTCGAATCCTACAGCGTAAGTTAAGGAATTTAAAAAAAATATATAAATAAGTTAGAATAAATAAATCAGAAAATAAAATTCATTTTTTCTTTCTGTGAAAGTAGTTCGATATTCTCTCATTTTTAATATTGGTAGCGAGCCTATGAATTCGAATATAAAATTTATTCAATTCACTATTGAGTGTCATTCTCAAAATTTTTACACTAGATATATTCGAAATCGATATCATTAACGGAAGTCTTGGTCAACTGGATTTGTTTTTTTATGCATGGTTTTTTGTATGCATTTGTGCCTTTGTGACATTGCGAATGAGAAAGCAAAACGTATCGCACAGTACATAAAGCCAACAAACTAGCAATTTTAAAAATAAGACTTTCATCGTCTGAACACAGACTTAGTGCCATCTTTTATTAGCCTATTTCAAGCTTTTTGCTTCAAAATATGCACTATAGGTGGAAGCACTAAGGTTTGTTGCCTTGATAATGAAATTAAATTGATTTCGAAAACTCTTGTAGGTCAAACTGAAAAACCATAATACAAACACTGTAAAGCGTTTTGCGCAAAACGACTTGTTTTGTTCATAGTGGAAAAGTGATATTAGAGAATTCAAAAACAAGCAAAAATATACATATCAAAATATTTACGACGAGTTATAGAAATGCGAACGAACGTTTATCCAATATTAGTATTGGAAACAAAAACAAATTTAAATTTTTTGTTTCTGTTTTTAATACAAACGTTTGATAGAAACATTCGTTCGCATTTAGACAAAGAGGCCCTTATAGTGTTTTCACACTGACATGGTCTTAATAAAAGTTGAATTTAACGTTAAAACCAACTGTTAAAACCTGGTTTCACCATACAAAATGTTTTTGTGAAAACCAAATTAAAACCATTTTTGAATTGGTTTTAAGTTGGTTTTATGAAATGCAACCTTGTTTTCGCTGTGATAAATTCAGTGCTGCCAAGTTGAAATGACCGACAGCAGCTGGTAATGGTATGCCAGTGTATAAAAATAGATGGCGCCTGAAAAATTTTCAACTTAAAAATGGATGCAGCAGCAACAATAATCAAAAAATTATGGAAAAAAAGAGTTTTTTGGAAGGCAAACAATGAAAAGGAAGCAAATAGTTCTTTACCTTATCTTGACATTAAACTTATTTGGCAAAGAGACAAAATTATAACAGATTGGTATATGAAACCGATAGCATCCGGCAGAATCATAAACTACAACTCAACACAACCACTAAATCAGAAGATAAATACAATTTATAACTTCATTAATAACGCTTTACACCAAGGTTGGCAAACGGTATCGTAAAAATACCGATACTGATTCAAATACCGTTAAAATTGGGTACCGGTATCAATACCGATACCGAAACTCATTTCGGTCAGAAAATACCGGTATCGACATTACCGTTTATGTCTATACCGGTATACCGATTTCCGTAAAAAAAATTACAAAACTTAATTTCAATTAACTGTTTTTGAAATTAATTACAGAAACAAAATTTCTTCCCTTAGACGTTCTTATTCAGCTCTATTCTTACTACTTTTTATCGACAACAAAGTGTAAGCACACCATAATGAAAACCATATGTACAAACTAGAGTTTTTTCCCGGACTTTTTCATTTCCCGGGAAAGCGGGAACGACTTTTCGGCTTCCCGGGAAATTCCTGCCCAGTGCAAAACAATACAAAATATTTTCAATTTAATTATTTCAACAAAAAAATAAAAAATTATAATTCATGAGATCTATTAAATAAAACGTTTTATAAGCACATTAGTAAAAAAATAATACCATTTGAGTTCTTTAAATAATAGTAATGCATATATACCAATATTATATGTAAATGCCAAAAAGAAAATTATTTATTTATTTATTGATACATATTATGCAAAAAATAATTGACATTTATTTCCTGGTAGTTTAGCATGTCTATATACGCATTTCATTGGCGCTTGAACCAAATCATCAGTAGACTTCAACCACAAATTTTTAACAGTCACAAACCTCTTACTTTATGCACAGACTTTCAAAAACTATATAAGAATTTATAAAATAATAATATTTTTGAAAATCACAAAAGAAAAAATAAGTTTAGTCTGTGCATAAAGTAAGAGGTTTGTGACTGTTAAAAATTTGTGGTTGAAGTCTACTGATGATTTGGTTCAAGCGCCAATCAAATGCGTATATAGACATGTTAAACTACCAGCAAATAAATTTCAATTATTTTATGTCAAATAATAAATTTCTTTAAAGTTCAAATTATACAAAGTAAATTTGCATAATATGGTGTTGAACAAACATGGGTGGAGTAACTAGACCATATGCCCAGGATGTTATTAAGAGTATTTTAAAAAAGTTTTGTGACTGACAATACACACAAGCCTGACCGCACTTAAAAAATATATATTATTAAATAAATATTACAAAATATTTTTTTGAAATAAAGGACTTTAGTACAGAACAGTGATGTAACAAATGTCAATTTTTGATATTCGCGAATACGAATATTTGAAACGATATTCGCGAATACGAGTATTTAATGTGAAATTTATAGACATTAAATTAGGGTTATATTTACGCCTGCAATATGAAATATTGAAAAATTGTTATGAAAAAGAACTGCATACTCCTCTTGGCACACTTTAAAGTTAATGAAAACTACCCAAAAATTTTAATGATCGTCAGTAAATAATAGTTCAAAATGAGCGAAAATTTCTATAAAAAATTTAATGGATTCGTACAAACTAATATTTTTGTCCATTTATTTGAATTAGGTTTAGGATTTATGCATTTATTTATTTAATTTTTTTTTTGCAAAAATATTCGTATTCGCCTGAATTTGACGAATACGAATGCGAATACGAATATATAAAAATTGCCGAGTATTCGGCAATTCGAATACGAATATTCGTGCATCACTAGTACAGAATAAGCATTGATAGAATCGTTCTTTTTACAAAAGAGAATCTGAAATTATTTTGTAATTTTTCTTTTATTTCCATGTACATTTTTGTTTTTACTTTTATGAATAGTAGAATAAAATTTTGAACATCGCGTTCTGCTTATGGCAAATAAAGGCCTCTTAGTCTCAGAGCGCATGTGTGCCAGATGTAAACTCGGCCTTAATTGTTGTAAAATTTTAGCTATTGTGCTAGTGCTATGACCTTATTATTGCGCCATCGCTTTCATAAAATAAATAACGACACTCATCAAGTTGCCATAATATCAAAAAAATCCCGGGAATTCCCGTTTGAAAAACACTAGTATAAATGTTTATAACCAGGCTGCCCAGAGAAGCGTCAGAGTGCCGAAAATCAATCGGCTTTTTATAGAAATGAATACAGATATGCTTATATATTACTCTCGGTTTTCTCTCTGTGAGCAGCTCAGATCTAAACATACTTATGCATGTATGTATGTTTATACAAACATACAAGTTTACACTACACTTGTGTAAATAATCTGTGCAAGATATAAAACTTAGTTTTTTTATGTTACTGTTTACTAAAGACTTTATGTAAAATTACTTACTTTTAACTTAATAAAAAGACGTTTTTGCTATATACACTGTATGAATTAATAAATTTCACAGTAATAGCGGTATACCGGTATTTTAAACTCGATAACGGTATGTACCGGTAATACCGATACCGAAATAAAAAAATACCGTTACCGTTACCGATACCGAATTTTTTAAAATAATTGTACCGGTATCAATACCGATACCGTTATTTGTTTCGGTTTCCAACCTTGCTTTACACCTAAGCCACGACAAATAGAAATTTAAAAATATTAAAATAATCAAAGATATAATGAAAAATAGTAATTATCCAATAAATTTGATAAATTTGATATGCCAGTGAATAAAAATAGATGGCGCCTGAAAAATTTTCAACTTAAAAATGGATGCAGCAGCAACAATAATCAAAAAATTATGGAAAAAAAGAGTTTTTTGGAAGGAAAACAATGAAAAGGAAGCAAATAGTTCTTTACCTTATCTTGACATGAAACTTATTAGGCAAAGAGACAAAATTATAACAGATTGGTATATGAAACCGATAGCATCCGGCAGAATCATAAATTAAAACTCAACACAACCACTAAATCAGAAGATAAGTACAATTTATAATTTCATTAATAACTCTTTACACCTAAGCCACGACAAATACAAATTTAAAAATATTAAAATAATCAAAGATATAATGAAAAATAATAATTATCCAATAAATTTGATAAATAATTTAATATACAAATCAATAAACCATAAAACTGAAAACAATGAAAAAACATCTGCTAACACAAAATACTTAAGCTTATCATATATACCAAAATTAACCGAAACCACCCACATAAAACAAATTATCAAAGAAGACGGAATTATAGTTGCACATAAATCAAACAAAACAACAAAGACACTCTTCACAAATCTCAAATCAAAAATAAACAAAAAGGATCAAAGCAACGTAGTATACGAAATGAAATGTAAGGGGGGGACAAATGAAAGCTGTAAACAAGTGTACATCGGGACAAGAAAAAGAAATTTATCAGTAAGAATTGCTGAACACGACACAGATATCAAAAAGAGCCGACATTCTACTGCATTATCTCAACACTGCATTGACAACTTACATACAGCTGACCTAGAAAACTTCAAAATACTTCACAGAGAAAGAAGGCACAATAAACGTTATACGTTGGAAAGCTTAAGTATACAACAAAAAATGGACATAGCAATGAATAGTAAAACAGATAAAGACAACACCAATGCCAGCTATAGCATTGTATTAGTTTAGACTTTAGTGTAATTCCAACTGTGATATTAGAAGTTAAGAAAAGGCTGTGATATTTTATTTTTATTTTATTTATATTTGCAATTATTTTTTACGTTATGTGTTTTATGTTGTACATTTTATGTCTCTTCAAAATACATCGCAAAAACTTAAAAGTAAATTGGAATAAAAGATAAAATATGTAAGTCAATGCTTATGCTCTATTTAATAGAGTCTATTATCATTAATTGTAATTACATACATATGCATGTACATCAGTGATGGGAAAGTTGGTACGATCGTACTTTTTTGATACTATTTGACATGAAAAAGTACCGAAGTACTCCCGTAAGACATTTGATACTCTCACGGCCAACTCAGAAATGCAGTCAGAAGACGCGCGTACACATATATTTTTGACAATGAAATGTTAGCTTGGCTTAGTAAGTTTCCCCTGAAAATGTTTTATCTGGTAAAACCAACAGCATTATATCGCTTTGAATGAAAATGGTACCCAGCGAAAAGCAAAATTTTGAAAATATTAACAATCAATATAGAGCATTGCCTGATATGGAAGAACTAAACCTATTAACAACAGAAAATATATGCATTTTTTAGCCTACAGCTGCTAAAACTAAAAACGCTTTAGATGAATACATGTTTCCTGGTAAATCGACAGTAGCTTACCGAATTTTGTCTATACCGCACTCCTCTGTAAATGTCGAAAGGATTTTCTCGTACAAAATATCATTAAAAAAAAAACAAAGGAACAGACTTTATGTTCCAACAGTATCAAGTCTTACCCGGGCCAAAGATTTATTGAAACCTTAAAACTCTTCTTGTTATAACTTTAACACTTGTACCTATGTACGAGTACATACATACATATGCTTTGTGTTTCTTTTTATTTCTTTGTAAATTAATTTTATATAATTTTTTGTTAATTAAATTTAAATAAAAAAATAATAATTTTTGGGTCTCTTGGGATCAAAAAAGTACTAAAAAAAATTGTTTTGGATACCGCCATGCAAATCTCATTTCCCATCACTGATGTACATACATATATTAAAGTCCCTCTTTTTATATATTACCAATGTTACCAGATTTCAATAAAAATAATTATCCCTAAAGATGTTGGAAAATCCCAACGAAACGTCGGATACATTAAAAATGAAATAAAAATACGTCTTTTATTACATTTTAAAGAAATTGAATGACCTTGAAAGCCTGAATAGATACAATATCTATAAAACCACACTAATGAAAATATTTTAAATTAAACTGTGGAAAGTGAAAATAGACAATATGACTGACATTCATCTGCCTATAAAAAAGGTTTATCTTATAATGTATTTGTGCATTTTTATATATAATAACTTTATTTCCAAGCACATCTTCATTCTGTATAAGAAGTTCCATAATTTAAAAAAATTTTATTTGCAAAATATAAAATAATTTCCATTTTAGAGCGCATTGTGAAATATCTCAGTTTTTCATACAAACAAAAACAGTTGAACAGTATGTCCAACAAGTGTTATTAAAAAGCAGAAAAAATGCAACAACAAATACACGCATTCTGGCAGGAGATTTATTTTATTTTAAGCAAAGTTATTAGACAGCCTGTAAGTTAAAAACTGAATTTAACAAACTTGCAGTGTGAAGGCAAAATCAGCTGTTTATGGTTTTAACGTTAAAACCAGGTTTTAACTTTCAGTGTGAAAACACTATTAGATTTACAACCCAGAGAGAAAAAAAATTAGTGATTTTCGTATTAATTTTATGGACGAGTCAACTGCCTGGCTTGTGGAAGAAGGGACTAAGGAAATGTCATTGCAAAAGACACGAAATTATAAATGATCATTTTATACAATCTAGTAATATATCCTTTTAATATACATATACATAAATGTGTCTGTATGTACCTATGTACGCAACTTTTTTCGTTTCAGATACATGTGGATTTTGGCTTTAACAGGAAAATTGTGTTCCGTCGTATTTTTCTTTGCCGCTTGGTGGTTTTACATACCACCCAAAGAAGTACCAAATGATGAGGATGTTAAGGACAATGTTAACAGTACTGTAGCAGCCATTAGTATCGTGGATGGTGGTGGAAATGGTAGCGTTGCAGGTGGTGGTGTTGGTGGTGCTGTTATGACGCTGTCAAGTTAAACAGCTGATGATGCTGCTTGCTGCTGCCCGCTAATGGTTAGTAAATATGTTCATTGTCGTCAACAACAGTAAACAACTGCCAGTTACATCAATGTCATCATCTCATACTCTCATAAAATCAACAAGTGTTTGGACACAGACAATCAACGCACATACATTGTCTGCAGCACGTGTTTGCAAGTACATTTAACTGGTTGTACGTACAGCGGATTTCATTCATAGAAAAATATTTTAAGATCTCATACTCATGCGTAAACTAATCATATGATATCTATTGCGTATGTTTTCTTTTCGTCTATTTACATTTATTTGTAATGTTTACTTATAGATACATTTGTATCTGTTTATTTTAAGTGCATTTGTACTCATCAAATATTGAATAAACTATTTATGTATATCCTTTAGTATTATAGTTGTAGGACTATTTACATACATACATAGGATTCTTTTGATAAATACAAGTAAATAACAAGCATAAATAATAAATAATATGTACTTACAGCGTGTTTTAGAGTAACAATTATTCGCAAGTTTGTTTTATATTCATACATATTTTTTGCAAATAGCGAAATGATTGCAGTATATTTTAATAGAACTTGGATATAAAATAAACTGATTATTTAAAAAGTTCAGACTTCAAAACTACGTGAAGTTTGAATTTACTTCAAAAAATTAAAAAAATTTATGCAAAATATTACTTTTTAAATACTTGGCTGGTGGTATTTGATTGTGTAAAGCACTCATTTAGTCACTCATTCATTGTTGTTTGTCGTTTGGTCTCTACGTAGTAATGAATTTGATTTTCTTTTTGTTCGTAGTTTTAACTTTGTAAAATTTAAACGCAGAGACCCCTTAACTAAAGCATACTTTAATGTTTATAAAACTTCCTTTTGCTAAAAAAAAATAAACTTTTACTGTGCTATAGATAGCAAAAGTATATGTACTTAAGGGCCATTATTACAACTTAAAGTTAGTTAAAATAGGGCTGTCATCCGTCCTCTTTTTCCCGGACACTGTCCTCTTTTTGGGATCTATGTCCTCGAAAAAAATTAGAGCCCAGGACAGTCCTACTTTAAATTGCTTAACAAATGGTATTTATTAAAAACCAAGCTAAAAAGGGAAATAATTAGTATATGATGTCCAGCTTATCTTATAAATAACACTGCATTTCACTGTTGCTAATGCAGATCATCAGGGTTTAAATGAAAGTTTATAACATAATAACTCTAGTTGTTCTAAGAAACTTTGGCTAAAGGTTCCCTGATGACCTGCATTAGCAGCAGTGAAATGCGCATAGGATCCAGCTAAGCCCCTCAATAATCAATTTCAATGTATTTTTAATTAAAAATATTAATAAAATATTAATTTGGGATTATTAGTGCGTTTCCAACATTTTAAACGATATTTGACGTGCTATTTCTGTGCATTTATGTACGCAATAGTGTCCTGCACAAGATATCTTATAAGAACTTTTAAGACATGAAGGATTTTTCAAATGTTTTACTACAGCGAAATCTTCTAAAACAAACGTTAATAACACTGTTTGCAAGAAATTTGTTTCAGTATTATAGGTATAGGAGTAAAGAAGAAAATACTTCGTGACGGAAGAATTTGTGATACTTGCTTATTTCTACGCGTGAGCGCGTGTACAAACGTCATGCATGTACATATGTGTGTATGATCTTTTATTTTTCTGCGCACATGCAAACGCACACACATGCATTAACATTAGTTGTATGCGGTTAATCACATACCCTGTCGGATTTTTATTAGCTAGCTCAAAATATAGGTGACTTTTTGCTAACTCATTTACAACTAGCTTCTGAACTAACTTATAAATGATGCAGATGTGTTTCAGTAGCTTTTTGTAGAACTGTCTTCTTCCCGATAAATATTGAACTAACTTTAAGCTAACTCAAAACTTATGCTGAGGTTAGTGAGTTGTGTTTGTACAACTAACATCTCCTCGATAAGTTTTGAACTAACTTTAAGCTAACTCAACGCTGATGCAGAGATGAGTCAAAGTTTATCGAGAATATGTCAAAGTAAAATTCATGTTTATGTTAACTCTGTGCATCTTTATTTTATATGGCGCAATAGCAAAGTGTTAAGTATGATGGCTGACAAACAAAGTGATCACGGTTCGATACCAATTCTCGTCTCTACGAAATGTTAAATTCTTTCAAATTTATGTTGACTAAAAATGTTAATCATAAGTAAGTTAAAAATAATGGTTAGCTAAAGAAAGACCTTTTTTCTTCTTTTTTGATGCGCCACAAACTACGTCATAATGGGCCAACCATTAGTTAGTCAGTTCGCAGCTAACTAATAATGCACTTGCAGTTTATCAGCCAAAAACTCACTCGAAATAAGCTAACTTGTGGTTATTTGAAACTTATGCAGCGTGAGTGAGTACTGACTCGTTCTGAGGACATCACGTTGAAAAACTGAATAGCGTTTAACATGTAAAATGAGTTAGCTTTTGAGTCAGTTGTCACTCGTCTCTGATTAACCATTAGTTACTTTTAAGTTAACTCAAATCCCGACAGGGTAATAGCTTACCATCTACATCTTACACACACACACTCAAACGTACAATATGCAAAATAACAAGCATGCACAAATCAACACTACTTCTTTTGAGTGTTTGTTACAAACAAGCATTCTTTGGACATAGCTTGTTAACACTGATATACACGTACACCAATACATCCATCGTGCTTCGCTTATAGTACGACAGCATTTATTATTGGTTTAGTATAATACATGCAACGTGAATACATTTAAAAAACATGACGTATTTACATTTCAAGACTGTTTACGCAGGTCTCTAACATGCAAATATTCTCAAGATTCAACATTGTGCGAGATTGACCTTTTTTACGCAACACCATCGATATGTATTTAAGATATTATTGGTAGTAATATTATTGGAAAAACTCAATTTTGCATTATTTTTAAGTTCTACTCTTTTAAGAAAATGTCCGGGATTTTCCCCTCTGCTGTCCTCTTTTTATAAATCACGCGATAACAACTCTAATTAAAAGTAGGATTTTATCGGACGTATAAAAAGCTTTGCAAATGATAAAGTTTTTATACGTCCGATAAAATCCTACTTTTAACTAACTTTAAGTTGTAATAATGGCCCTAAGGCCCAATAATCGACTTCTCAATTATGTGCCATTTATCTTTAAGTGCCTCTTAAGTACCGAATTCATTTTTTCAGCATAAAGTTGAGAGCCATTTAAATGCCCAACCTTGTCTATTTAACTCACACTTAAGTCTGACGAGCATACCAAATGTTATTGTGCTTGTGTGTGTTTATTGAAAACATGTACATAAACATCATGTGGTCGTATTAAAAAGAATTTCGTTTAATTTTCATAAATATATAACATATACAATGCATAGTATCATATGATGGAATAAATAAATAGAAAAATGCGTTCTGATGCTCTTTTGGTTTCATAAAATGTGTTTTTATGCAATTTTAATTTTCTACATGCTTATAACCTAACTTTCTTATTTACATTAAACATCTGTTTTCTTTTAGAACTATCAACATTTCACAGTGCTACCATACTTTCATAGTATTTAAGTGATCATTTAATTTTGCGACTGAAAAAATGAAACTGCAATTAAGTGCAACTTAAAATTAAGTGGCTATTAGCTAAATGACACTTAATTGAGAAGTCGATTATTGGGCCTAAGTGTCAAAGCAGACCTTTAATTTAAAATAAGCAACACTCAAAGCAGCTATTTCCCTTTTAACAAAAATGTTTGCTCAGAATGCTTAGAATGTTTTGTTCAGAAACACATGAACTGAATGAGCAAGTGGTATAAGTCCATTTTTTCATGTCTCGAGATATTTAAGGGTCTGTCTTGTGGGTTAATTTTAAAATATTGATGAGCCACCTTGTATAAGAGTAATGTTTTAACCACTCTACATCCCTTAAATTTTATTATGAAAAATTAATCATTATAATTATTTAGAAATATATTCGATTTTTTAAGCTCCAAATGAACTTATACATACCACTTTCAAAAATAACATATAAAAAATAAAAACAAGAGCACATTTAAGTCCATATATTAATAGACATTTGTTTCACTCAAATGGATTTTTAATATTAAAAATAATTAACATGATGTAATTAACACATTTAAATATACTATCAATCAAGTTTATGAGTATTAAGACTTAATTTCATTATCATATATGTGTGTTTCCACAAAAAATGGCCCCTTACAGCTCAAGAATAAAACTATATATTATTTTTAATTTATTTTTCCACTAACATCACACAAACGCCCAGGTTCTACATTCCACTACAAAATGAAATTGAAAACGATTTTAATTCCACAAAGACGATATCACTGTGTTCTAGAAATGTAATGAAACTTTTTTCCATGACGATTTCATTCCCAGTTTATTTCAAATAAATATTTCAAGCAACATGAAAAAAAATATTTTATGCTATGAACACAATTGGAACGAACGGCAAACTGGGCATAGTTCGATGAAATTGCCTTCTAAAATTCGTCGCTTAAATTAGTCTTTTGAAAGAATTAAATTTGACTACCTATCTGTCTTGCTATGTAGCCAAAAAAATAATGGTTATGTACTTGTATAAAAATAAATGCAAAAATCTATATCAAATCTTGATAAAAAAATATAATAAATCACGTATCGCGAAAATTTAGAAAATATGCAATATTGGAAACAAGCTCTAAACTAAAATTAATTAAACTCGCTAAAACTGTAAGGTAAGTCATTAACTCGGGAGAAAGCGCAAAACATTATGAAAATTCGCCAAAGCTTGCAAAAAATTTAAATTTTAAGTCTCTAAATAAAAATAAATAAATAAATAAAGCCAAAAACGTTGCAAAAATGACATCTTTCGCAAAAAAAAAATAGAAATTTTGCGAAAAATTGCAAAATTTTAAAGAAGCCATAATTTTTTATTAAAAATCGCCAAACTCTAAGAATGCAAAAAATTAGGTAAAAAATCGCAAAAATGGCGAAAATTCGCAAAAACTTAATAGCAATTATATATTATTATTATAAATTCGCAAAAAATGCTAAGGAGATTTTTTGCAAAAATTCGATTTCATTGCGAACAATGCCAAAATTCGCGAGAAGTTGCAATATCGGAAGCAATCCTTAAAATTCATTAAAAATTGCCAAAACTGTTGGAAATAAAATAAATTCGGAAAAAAAAACGCGAAACGTAAGTTCGCGAAAAAATCGCAAGTTCGCTAAAAATTTCTGAACGCCTTGAATAAATCATTTACAGAACCCTTTAGCTAATCCCGGATTTGTTTCCCATATGTTTTAGCAACGCCTCCTCTTATTCCATGTTTTTGTACTTATCCCTTTAAAACACAAATAAGATCGTTTGAAAAAAGTAATTTATGTACAAATGTTATTTATGTGCCTACATTTTTGTATTTTTGCAATCAAAAGTTACAAAAATTTTATTTTTACTAAAACGTATTTTCTTTCAAATTACTTTTTTTGTATGAAATTGGATTCCAGAACACTTCAATTTCGTTTGAAACAAACTGAAAATGAAATTTTACTTTTTAAATCGCTTTTACGAATTTAAGAACACAAACCAAGACAAAATTTCACTTTCATTTCATTTTACGAATGTAGAACCCAGGCGAAAATAAGTCTATGAGCTAGTTTTTCACATAAAGATAAACTCTACTTGTCAGTTAACTGTAGTTTCAACTTAAAACTTTGTTTTACAGATAAAGATTATCTAGTTAAAAATCTAAGTTTAGCGGGCAACATTGCGCAGTTAAACTCAAGTTAGAACTGTCAAATAGTGCTGGGATACTATCCATATTTTCTACTATCCATATATATTGATAGTTCAGATTTCACTATCGATACTATCGATATTACTATCGACTTAACGTTTGTACCGGAAAAAGAAATATATAACTAATTTTTTATCAGGTACAGTTGGTTTTTTATACCTTTATTGAAAGTATATAGACTTATGTTTATTTTAATATGTATGTATGTATCTACAAACGTTATTTTAGGTGACAGTTTTTGAAAAATTTAGCTGTCAGTTAAAAAAATTTAATAATACCTCAGGTTTTCGAAACTGCATAATATCGATATCGATATTTTTTTTCTATCGATATTTTCGATATTTCAAAACTATCGATAGTATCGATAGTACTATCGATAGTATCCCAGCACTACTGTCAAATGATAAATACACATACATATGTACACATGTATAAAATAAATACTACGTAATTGAAAAAAAAAACAGTTTTACTGAAAAGCTTAATAAATAAATAAAATGGATGTTTCTTATGACGACGAAGATTTAGCGATTATTAAACCTATAATAACTTGGATAGGACAATTGAGAGAAATATAAAGGAGATAAGAACACGCCAAAATGATTTTTATGTGTGTAATGAATTGGAATTCTTTCAAATTTTTCGTTCGATTTAAAACTTTATGTTCTTTTCTACTTATTTTTGAATTCTTAAAAAATTCAGAAAACTTATAGAAGCAAGGCACATTCACCAGGTAGTAGCGGAAATGCAGCTGAGCTATTTTTTTCCAAATTAAAGTTCATCCGAAACTTCAAAAATTGTTTACGAAAGAAAATTAAAAAAAAAAATTTTAAAAAATTTTCAATGTGAAAAATATTTTATTAAAAAAATTCTTTTGAAACAAATTCAAAAATATGAAAAAAACTATTAAAAAATTGTGAAAAGTGATAAAAGTGTCAAATTTTTTTAGTGGTAGCTGTCGTGGAGAAATTTTTTCAACTTTATGTGAATAATTTTTATTATTATTGTGTTACAACAAATTCTATTTTTGATATTTCGGATAAACTAAAAACCATGTTGTTTTTTTCATTGTTGTATTTTTTCATTGTTTTTGTAATCCTGATATTACCTGGAAATAAATGTGCCTTGCATAGAAGTTTTTTAATATAAATTTAAAGAATTGTCATATCGCTTTTTAAGTGTTGCCCTATTTATATAAAATATTTTCAGGAATGCCATATCTGTATTGAAAGCAAAGTATGGCATTTCTAACTAAATTGACAAATTTAATCCATCACTGAAAAACAGCATGGGCGGTTAAAACCCGTTTAACTTTGTTTCTTGGTTAATTCAAACGTATGTTAAACTAGGTTTAACTAACTGGTAAAAAAAACTAGCCCTATCTGTCATATTCCGAAGGATTAACTTTAATTTTCTTTATACCAACAAAAATATGCTACTTTGAATTTAATACACCGTGAGCATTTTTTCCGTGAATTGCACGGTCACTTCTTTTGGCCTTTGGCAACACTGTTTTAACGATGGTTTATAAAAAAAAAGCCAGCTGAAAGTTGAAAATTTTCTTCATGCTTTGTAACAATTTTGAAGGCGACAAGTTAAAATTTTATTTTTTGTGAACTGCGACTGCAACCACAAACGTTTGTTTTTTCGTAATTCATTCAAACTATTTAATTTTATAGTAGCGGAAAATAAGAAGGTAAGTAAGATGAAGAATTCTGCAAAAGCCAAATAAGCAGCAAAAGCCTATTTTTTATTTTTAACCCCCGACTAAAAAAAGGGGTGTTATAAGTTTGTAGTGTGTGTCTGTGGATTTGTGTGACTGCCGTGTCCACGTACAGACAAAACGGCTGAACCGATTTTGATTTAGTTTTTTCTGTTTGAAAGGTGACTTGATGGAGAGGGTTCTTAGCCATGTTTAAAAAAAAACATCGGTCCAGCCATTTAGAAGATATCGCATCTTCTCTAGATATGTTCGGGGGTTTTTAAAATTTTTAATTTTTGTTATTTAAACCTTTTTTTAAGATGTAACACTGTCACCTTTTTTTGTCTTCTTGCATTTCAACATATAAATATAAGAAAAATGTATATATACATGGAACATTGAAAATGAGATTTAGATGGTGAAAAATGAAAACAAAAATGTTTACCAACAGATAAGCTTGAAGGCGTATCAAAATAAAAAAATCTATAAAGTATAAAAATGTGCCATAAAAGTGTAAATTATGCTCTAAAAATTTAAAAATATGCTAAATATGCGTGTAAGACTAATATATGCAAAAACATGATTTAAAGGGTAAAATATGCAAAAATATGCACTAAAAAACCGATGCACAAATTTCATAAAAAGTTCTGAAACGGATAAATATCTTGTCCCCGCATTAATACGTCATACAAGAAAAAACATACAATTGCATATTTGAGGTTTCCTTGGTTATTAGTTACAAAAAAACTGAACCGAAATAGTTGTCGCAACCTTTTTACCCAGAAAACTTTTAGAGTTTCTGGGTTTTTATGTAAAAAAGATTTTTGTCCTTGGAAAAGGTTCTAAGAGTAAGAAGCGTTTTAAAAAAATCGCTTTGTTCTATATGCACTTATTTACGAAACTTTTATTGTTTTATAGCATATAATAGAACAAAATGTAAAAACGTGCTGTGTGTTAAATGCTTTAAGTATATCCTGGTTATTTCCCTGCAGGAAATGGAACTAACACAAGACTGGTCACGTGATCGGTCCCCAAATGATAGAGACCAGTTAGAGCTATGCCACTTCCTATGGGCAGAACAGTCACTTTTACATGGGGATGGCCTAGGATGGGGTTAATTGATGCTTTTATGCACCTTGTGACTTTTCACTGAACTATTCATGTGGACCTAATCGGTGTGGAGTAATATAAATTATTTAAAAATGTCATTCCGACACACCGTTACCATATGTGAAGATTTATATTATTTTCGAAGTTTTTCGGGATGTTAACAAGACTAAAAGATTTCTTTGTTAAAATAAGATTTTTAAGAATATGATATTGGTACTTTTATTATATTATTTGAGGTCCTTTTGACTAAGGTACTGACATATTTTCTCCTTTCCTTCATCAAAGGTATGAATTATATGCATACATATTGTTACGTAAAAATATTCCTACAGGTTTAATGCAAAGAACTATCTAGAAGTATTTAACTAAAGCACTAAAAGTACACACATTTCAACGTGCAAACACTATAGCAACAACAATCATTGTGTACATAGCTACAGACATACACACATACAAATAAAAGTGCGAGCACTTATGGTAACCACCCTGCACTACCAGTAGCACACCGCATTGCTAACACAAGAGTCGTTGCTTTGAAATTCAAAAATAACGAAGCAATCGAATTATCTACAAACGCCTAGAAGCAGCAACATGAATTTTCCCGATTGTGCTAGAGGACTCTTTGAACATCTGGCTACCAATAGTACATGACAATACAGATGGCATCATGCATAGATGCCATTACTAAGTACAGACATGCTATTACGTCACCTATCGGGCGAACATTCGAGAACCGGTTCCTGTACTATAAAAAGTGGCAGCATGTGCGAGAACAGATCAGTGCTAATCAGAAAGTAGTCAAGTTAAGACCTCGTTGAAAGTGGATAATAACGATAAGAAGTAGTTAAGTAAAGACAAGTTGTAATTTGCTTCGTTAAGAATAAAAGGAAAAACAGTAGCAAATAAAAATTGTGATGTTATTTATTTTTATTTTTGAGCAATCAAAAGAACTCACACGTTTAATAAAATTTAAACGTAACAATATATTTATCTTATACATGTTCTGTTCAGAAAATATTTTGTATTATTTATTTACCTTTACGTTTTTTAGTTCATTTGAAATAAAATAAATTTTTCTTGAATTTTAATTCAGTAAAATCAGCGCATATTAATATATTTTGAACAAAATCACTAAAAAAAAGAGTTTTAATGCGAAAAAAAAGATTTTTGTGTTCGACTTGAAGGTTTTTGAGAAAAAAAAATATAGCAACGCTGTTCCGACACTTAAACATTAAACACATAGCAGGATACATTGCTACAAGTGCCGCTGGCAACAAATGTTGCCTGCTACTTAATCATTTTGAAGACGGCAGCGACACCATAAATATATGTATATTCAGTGGTGCGGCTTTCACATATTTCACATTTATAAAAAGAAAAAAAAAAACTCACGACACGCACGCTCACGCAGAAAAATATTTTACTCACGCACGAATGATATTGAAAATTTTCACGATCACGCACGCTCACGAACAAAATATTCTTAATCACGCACGAGTGGTTTACAACTTATCACGATCACGCACGCTCACAAAAAAATATGTAATCCAATTTGTATGTGTTTTTGGGTTGAAAAATAGGTTTTTACACATATGTACATATGTATGTACGTATATACATATCGCACGTTCAGTTCAACAGTGACATAACTCAAAAAATTCGTTTTTTGAGTCAATAATGCAGAATAATAATGCATTTCGTATTTTATCTTGCATACAAATTTCATATGAATACCTTGTACTATCACCTCCTGAGAAAAGAATATTTGTTCATGCCTTCATTGAGTTGTATGTAAATTGAAAACTTTAAACGTGTTTTCTGCAAAACTAGTTTTTTTGAGTTATGACACTTTTGAACTGGATGTGCGATATGTAAAATTTACATTGCACAGTGGGAACTTTTACAAAGTAAATGGCAATAAATCTGGAACTTCTAAACTACTGATTGAAATTATATGAAACTCCCAACATCCGTAGAGGAGGATTTAGGCTTTATAACACATGTGATGACAGCCTTCTGGCTTGAGCTGGACATGAGTTACAGTGGGCCAAAACTGACTACCTGGTACTAAAAAAACTTCTGAAGCTTGCAACTTTTTTAAAAATTATCCGATTTTCACCGGATAAAGCATTTTGACATAAACTTGAAATTCTTAAGAAATAATTTCCCAAGATGTGTTTCCGTATCTCTCATAAGATATTTTACTTAAGCCAAAAAAAAAAATTTTTGCCTTGACCTTTTTTAGTATTACTCCTATTACTTTTATTTCATTGTTGGATTTTAAGTTAAAAGACAGCATTAAATTTTGGAACAAATCAAGTTTAGGGGCCCCTCCCAGAAATTTAAAAACAGTATCCTATCCTATAGAAAATTGAAAAATAAAACGAAAAAATTAAATAAAAAATTGGCGGCGAGGCTTAGTTTCCGAGTTACGGTCCTCTGAAATTCTAGTACAATATTGTGATTATACGGTGTTTTCAATTTCTTATAAAATACGGTATTTTTTTAAATTTTTGGGATACCAATATTGGTCATATTCGTTGGAAAACAACGTATGATCACAATATTGTACTAGAATTTCAGAGGCCCATAACTCGGAAACTAACATTCGCCGCCAATTTTTTTATTTAATTTTTTCTTCATATTTTTTAATTTAAGAATATACTTAGAACCAATTATTTTGTATTTTGAACATGTACCCTACATTCAGCAATGTCCTAAAATAGTAAATATTAAAAATATTTTTTGTGTTTAAGCGGTTATAAAAAGTTGTGACGGTAGATTTTGAAAAATTAAACTGTAAGATTTTATTATGTAGATACCCAGTAAAAATAAATGGAAGTCATTCTGAAGGAACCACATTTTCATTGCTTCCAAAAAATCGATATTTTTAATATGCCGATAGTTAGCAGAAAACCAAGTAAAAGTTTATTTTAATGACACAAAACCTTGTAGTTTTTCCATAGTTTTAGTAAACACTCACCAAAATGTTCAAAAAATCGATTTCTTTAAAGAAATTTATGAACTAATTTTGGCCTAAAATTTAGAAGTTATTTGCTTAAATTTACATAAAAACACTGTTTCGCGTTTAAATTCGTATAAAAAGAAACGAATTGTTAAAATATGTAACTTTTTAAAGTTTTTCCTAGATGAAAATATTACCATAGAACACAAAAAAGTAAATTTTTCGTAAAATCGCTTCTAATTCGGTGACTAGGCATCGAAAAAGAGAACTTCTTGCAATGACAACCCTATGTAAAAATCATTAGATCGGATTGAAATTTGAACTACTTCCAGACTGCAAACTCTACATTTTCATGACTTCTTTGGAGTGTCTTTTTTTACTGGGTAGTTTTAAAATTTTTTAACTAAAATTTAAGAGTGCCTTTTCATAAATGCGGATGTACGCGTAGTTTATCTATAAAAACTCAGAGTTTAGGGGAAAGTATAGTTGTGTACCATAAAAAATATATTAAAATAATTTTATTTTTCTACATTGGTGTATTTCAATTCCATATGAGCCAGTTTACTACTCCTGAAAAAATTATAACAATAGCCCAATACACAATCTTGTGCAAATGGTCTTGCAGCGTAGCGTTTGCAAAATGGTATAGTATATTGAAGGAATGATATGTCGTGAGAGCGTGAAAATTCGTGCGTGATTGTTAAAAATAGCTCACGCACGATCACGCACGAGTAATTTATTTTTAAGTCACGAGCACGCAATCGCGCGTGATTAATTATAAATTTAATCACGCTCATGCGTGACACGATAAAATCACGATATTTGCACATCTCTAGTCTTTACAATATGGTTTCTAATTAAATGTATTATGAAATTATCAATTCTACTTATTTTTGAAAAATTATATAGTCGCTTATTAGAGATATATTTCTTGAAGACACTGTTTGGTGCTCTGTAGAGATAAGTACATTCTCTTAGGCATTTCCGCTCGGAAAAGATGAGGGTTCCATATATAATGGTGATATGTTGTACCAAATTTGGCAACCATAAGTTAGAATTGGTCTAATTAAAGATTGATATAAAATTATATTTACTTCAGGTTTTATGTATTTGGAATAAAACAATTTTCTGTATGTAAAAAAAGCCTTTCTTGCCTTCAAAATTTGTAAATCAATGTGTTTGTTATAGTATAGAAATTTATTAAGGTGAATGCCTAAATATTTTACTCCTTCTTTGTTTGTAACAACAGTATTAGAACAAGATTTCACTCTGAATTCTTTCCAATTATTTCTGATATTATAATTGCACTTTCCCACGGGTGGTCGGAAAAGAATAGACTCACATTTGTTAATGTTTATTTTCATATTCCAATCCTTAGCATATTTTTCGACTACTCCAAACATATCTTGTAACTTTTCATAGATTTTCTGAATTTTATCATCTGGATGAAATATTATGATATCATCGGCAAATGCAACTATGTTATTAATTTGTTTCAAAAGGTCTAATATATATAAATTAAAAAGTATTGGGGAGTTTACTGTTCCTTGTTGCAAGCCGTTTACTATAGTGAATTTTTTTTTTGTTTTTTGGTTCTTATTAGAGATAAGAAAACTCTTGTTGCTAAGCATGTTATGTATCAGTATAACCTGTTGAAATGGCATTCCATACTTCATAATCCTGGGATCCATATATTATCGAAAGCTTTTTCGAAATCTATGATTTCTGTACATAGTGATTTATTCCAGTTCCAATTAATATCTGAAATTAGGTGGTGGGCCGCATGTATAGTAGAATGTTGAAGTTTAAACCCGAATTGCCTATCATCCACTAAATTATTACTTACGCAAAATTTGACCAAATTGTTGTTTATGCACATTTCAAAGACGTTACTAATGTTCGGTAGCAAGCTTATTGCATGAAGATTTTTAGGATAACTTGTATCCTTATTTTCCTTGGGGAAAAGTACTGTTATGGCAGTTTTCCATGCCCGGGGGAAATACGAATTATTTAACATGTTGTTAAAGAGCGAGCAGTACTCGAACTAGCGTTCAATTTTGTTTCATTTAATAGCACTAATAAAATAAATAATAAATAAAATAGTAAATAAATTTACTCAGATCGTACCTCCTGCTTAGTCCTATTAAAGAATTTGTATTAATTTACAATATTGGATACTCTTTAGCTTGACAAACTTTCGACTGAATTGAAATATATTTCGTTAGCATTTAGTGGTTACGCTTTTTTGGGCAAATGTTTGACAAGTGTGACCGTAGCTTCAGAGAACATAATATTGTTTTCTCAACCATTCTGAAGGTGGCGTTGGCTGAAGTAGTTAGCACGTTGACTACAAAACTGAAGATCCTGGGTTCAACCCCTGTATCCGACAGTCCTTAAAATAACAACACCACGCATTTTTCTGATGTGCATTAGAATCCCTTTGCATCAGATTTCAGCAGGTGCTAATCCTAATGTAACATCAGAGCGTCATCCTTCGTCGGTAGCAAAATCATCGGCGAAGTAAAATAACCAATAAAATGGCTACTAAACACGGCTTCAAAAATTAATACGCCTCATTTAAAACCAGAAGGCGCTGCAACACTGCATTATTACAACAGCGTGCAAAAAGCAGAGTTGTAAAAGAATGAAGCTTTCTTCCATCTCTTCCTTCACCACATGTCTTATATCACTATCCCTTTCCTAAAGAAGGTAACACCTAGTAGTAGTAGTAGGCATTAATTGCCTGAGTGTTATTTCTCTTAAAAAAATATATTTTCTCTGCGTGTATAGATTAATAAGCATATTTAAACCATCTTATAGAAGGCAAATCGCTTATTGTTACAATAATGAGTGATTTATTTTATGATTTGATAAGGCTAAAGTTCGTATTTATTTGGAAGCCAAATTACATGTCACAATTATTACTGAACAAATAACACCAAAGTTAATTGTAAATATTCTGACAAACATATAGTAGAACGAAACAACTAGCTATTTTTGAAGGCCACTACAAACAAGAACTAACAATAACCGACCAGTGTCGGACATAAACTTAGTGGTAGTAATTGATAATACATAAAAGAAACGTGCTAAGCAAAATAAAAAATAGAGCAATGCAAAGTTAATAGAATTATCACAACGTATCAAAGAATAGAGGATGCATTCAAAATCAGTGACGTCATACAATGAAAAATTATATGGTGGCGTAAGAAGAGAAAAATTTAAAGTTTTTTTTTATTAATATAATGCACAATATCTCTGAAACTAGAAATAAAATAACGCTACTTTCGTAATCAGCGGATCAGTTATGTTTTGTTAAAAAAAATTATAACATAAAAAAACTCTAAGGACTAAATTAAAGCACACGATTTTCAACATCCTTACAATAACAGTAAGATATCCTGGTATGCTTCTCAATATTAATCTATAAATATGAAATAATCATTTGTCAGTTTGAAGGGCCATTCGTGAAATATTAAATGAATAATACAAAAAGTGCTGTAAATTATGCAAATGCTAAATATTACTATATACTTATCTAAAACTAGAGCCGCTAGAGATAATATAATTTTTATTCAAACAACAAAAAAAAACTAATATATGTATTCTTGGCTGTTTTATTGTAACATCTTCTAGAGAAAAATTTTAAAACTAAATAATAAAAATTGTGGTTGCAAATTTACAATCAGTTGTACATACTTTTCCCTACCCCCAGGGTAGTCTATTTATAGACTACGGGTGTGGCAATCCCGGGGCCCCAGCTAGGGTAATGTAGCTTTTTGCACTGACGGACCTTTAGCTCATTACCCGTAAAACTTATGTATTACTACCCGATCTCTGAACACAAACAGAGCAAAGGATGTGCACATATTTATAAAAGGAAAACAAATATTGTGCGCCCGTTGCTGTCAGTTAGGTGCAGCGTCACCTAGAACTGCCCCTGAGTTCAAAAGACGATAGAGGTGAAGCCCTTGTGGTGGAACTTCGAGGTCTAACCAGAGGCTACTTCTGGTACCACGGGTGCCGGTTGCCCGACAGCTGGGCTGCTTAGAGATAAATGCATTGCGGTTGTCAATATTCTGTGCTAAAATAGTTGTGCGTCCTACCTCCTGGGTTCAAGGGGCGTTTATCAAGCATGATCGATTGTAGTAGGCACAGGATCTTGGCGGCGAGCTTGCGCTCTTCTCGCGTAAGTGGTTCTCGCTGCTCTGAAGTTTTGAGTGCATGTAGCGGTCGTCAGTAGTTGTGAACTGTTCATCCGGCCCCAATTAAAATTGTTAAATTGTTGCTGAAATTGTTAAATTTGGGTAATTAAAATTTGAAAATTGTTAAATTCTTGGAAATTTGTGTTTTTTTGTTTACATAAGGAGTTTTTTGTTTATATAAGGAGTTTTTTGTTTACATTATGAGTTTTTTGTTTACATTAGGAGGTTTTGTTTACATTAAGTGTATCTCTATCTGTCTGTCTGTCTGTCCGTCTGTCGGTCTGCCTGACCGTGGATGTTTGTGTGTGGAATATTTTGTGTGAATGTATTAAGGCGGTTCATAGTTTGGCGGTTTTTATGTGCGTATATACAGACGAGGAAAATCATGAAAATGATTTTTCCTAATACCAATGGTGAAATAGTGATTATTAATATTTCCTAATGCCTACGGCAATGCATGATAATTTTTCCTAATGCCGGGCAAAACATGATTATTATTTTTTTCAAATGCCGACGGCAATGCATGATAATTTTTCCTAATGCCGGGCAAAACATGATTATTATTTTTTTCAAATGCCGACGGCAAAACATGATTATTATTTTCTAATGCTCCCAGTGTTGCCATACTGTAGAAATTTGTTATCGTAATACTATATCAGTAATATCAGAGAAAGAAGGTTTGATGACTACTAGGTCATATGGTTTCATATGAATCATGGGAATGTGCTTGTGTGATTTCCTCACGCTAATAAATTCTTATAAAATAAAATAATTAAATAACTGAATAAAATAATTAAATAAATGAATAAAATAATTAAATAAATGAATAAAATAATTAAATAAATAAATAAAATAATTAAATAAATGAATAAAATAATTAAATAAATTATTTTATTTATTTATAAAACGTTCTCATGTATGTGAACACTCCTAATGCTTGTGTGTGGGGGGTCCAGCTTGTTTGTCGCTGGTAAGCTTATATTCTGTTTATTTGTTTAAGAAATATATTTGTATGTAGGTATGTATGTGTGTATGATGCATGCATGCATGTATGTATGTATGTATGTATGTATGTATGTGCGATCGAAAGAACTTGTGCGTGGAATATTTTGTGGCTGTGTAGAATACATTTATATTTTGCAACGTAATCATTTTCTTTGTCTGCGATTATTTTAAAGCAGCAAAGTTTCAACTAAGTACAGTCATCAGCAGAGAAATAAAAAGTTAAAACTGTGAATGCTGCAAGGATACTGCTACTAATTTTCGTATAAATACGCCAACTTTTCTAACCAACACATCAGTACTTTATTGTATTTACAAGTAGTATCATCAGCAATTGTGTTAAAGTTTTATAATAATAAAATAACTAAAAATGAGTTATACAGGTTATCAGTGTAATAGATGCCATAAGGTATACAAATACCAAAAGTCCTTTTTGGATCATGTGAAAAGTCATAGCGTGCAGGATCAAATGGTCGTAAGTCGGGGTACAAATCAAGAGCAACCGCAGACATTTGTTCAAAATCGTCAACAGCACATAAATTCATTTCATCACCAGCAGCACCCTTCTCTACAGTATCCCCAATATCAACAATACGGTATGCCTAACTGTTACCCTATACCAATGTCATGGAGTAATCAGTTTTCGGCATCAGGAGTACCAATGCAATATGAGTGTCCAAGTTACAATTATAATCCCGTCACACCAGTTAATCAAATGGAGCAGTATTCCAATTTGATGCAATGGCAACCTCTTAATTATCATCAACAAGAGCAGCAGCTACAACAACAAGCTCATCAACAAGTTGTGGATGTACTTGGAGGGACTTTATACAACGATGCTATGGACATAAGTTTACCGGAAAGTGATGGAGAAGTAGAAGTAGAAGAAAAAAGAGAAGAAACTCTGCCAACTCCAATGAGTACTTCGCATGCTAGGAGAGAAGAAGAAGTCGAAGAGAATGTGAGATATTACAAAATATCGAAAGCCTTCAAAAACCATATCGCCACATATGTAATACTAAATAAAAAGGACCAACTTCTCTTGGAAGAATTTATTAAAGAAAACATGAATATTTTTATTGAGAGACTTCAAATGTCTTTGTCTAAGCATACAATAATTAAATTTCATGTGAGTATTGTGGCGGAGTACATCAAAATTGTAGAAGAAGAATTGGAGTTGTGTATTATAACACATGTAGCCAAAATGAGTTTGCTGACGAAGGCAGATAATATTGAAGAATTCTTCCGTAAACAAGTTGAGGAGATTTCAACAAAAATGTCCGAATTTGAAGAGCGAGATTCTGGTTGGACTTTGTCACGCATAGTTCGAGCAGAAATCAACATCAACAAATCTTCGCTAGTCAAAGGATCAAGTTGGATATCCACACCTGAAAAATTAGTAAGAAAATTTGCATGCATCAATATTGAAAACAGTGATGAATACTGCTTCAAGTGGTGTATAATCGCTGCCATGGATACTACCAAACACAACCATATAGAACGTTGCAGTACTTATAATATTCAGGACATTTCTGCAGACATTATTTCTACACGAAATGGTGTAACACTAAATTTCAAAAACTTAACTTACCCATTAGCACTAAACAAAATTAAGGAGTTCGAAGTAAATAATCCAGCAATAAGTGTTAATGTATTTGGGTACGATGAGGGAGCAGATCAAATTATCGGTCCCTATTATGTGACCAAGGAGGAGAAAGTAAAGCATGTCAACTTGTTGCCTTTGGAGAATGGTGAAGTTCATCACTACATATTGATAAAGAACATATCAAAGTAAGTTAGAAAATTATACTACTACTCTTTAATTTTAATGATACCTATACTTGTTCTTTATCTTTTGTACTATGTACATTTTACTAATCAACTTTTATATATTTTTTGTCATTCACAGACTTTTACGAAGTCAGTCTACCAAAAATCACAATAAGCTACATTTTTGTAATAGCTGCCTACAGTATAGTCATAACGAAAATGGTATGAGTAGCCATAAGGCAGAATGCGGCAAAATAGTGACAACTATGCCGTCAGGTCCAGATGCAGTTCTAAGTTTTAAGGGGCATCAGAGGAAAATGGATGTCCCCTTTAAGGTGTATGCAGACTTCGAATGCATCCTGGAAGACATTAGTAATAACGTGAGTAGTAAAACCAGTCTTGTCAAAAAGCACACTCCTTGTGCTTTTAGTTACTACATTAAGTGTCTCCATAACAATAAGTTAGATAAATTAAGGGTTTATACAGGGAAAGATGCTTCACAAAAATTTGTTTCATTTTTAATTAAAGATTGTGAGGATATTTATAATAATCATTTCGTAAATAATAGGCAAATGGATACTTTATCCCCTTCTGATATTTATAATTTTTATAGTGCGGTGAATTGTCATATTTGTCAAAAATTTCTAGGTAAAGATCGCGTTAGAGATCATTGTCACATTAGCGGTAAATATAGAGGTGCAGCCCACAATAACTGTAATTTGAATTACCAAATTCCCAAGTTTATACCAGTTTACTTTCACAATTACTCAAATTATGACTCACATCTTTTTATTAAGGAACTAGGTGAAATTTCTATGCAACTGAAAGTACTCCCTCTCAATAAGGAGCTTTATATATCACTCTCGCAATTTACACAAATGAGCGATGGTCATAATCTTGAAATAAGATTTCTTGATACATTACGCTTTATGGCTGACAGTTTAGAATCATTAGCCTGCAATTTGTCGGATAGTGATTTTAACACTATAAGGTCCTTGTTTCAATCAGAAAAAGAATTTCAGCTTATTAAGAAGAAAGGCATTTTCCCCTATGAGTACCTAAATTCATTTCAAAAATTAGACGAGTGCCAGCTGCCTTCACGCAGTGATTTCTTTAATAAGTTGAACAATAAAGAGTGTTCGTTAGAGGAATACTCACATGCTGTAGAGGTATGGAATACTTTTGGTTGCAAAACAATGAAAGATTACATGGAACTTTACTTAAAAACAGATGTCCTCTTACTGACAGATATTTTCGAGAACTTTAGAAAAGTTTGTAAAGGTATTTATGAGCTGGATCCATGTCAATACTATACCGCACCTGGACTTTCCTGGGATGCAATGTTAAAATACACAAAAATTGAACTAGAATTATTGACGGACATAGACATGTACAATTTTATGAAAAAAGGAATACGTGGGGGAATCGTACAGTGTAGCCAAAGATATTCGAAAGCGAATAACAAATATTTGGAAGATTTCGATAAAGAAAAGCCCTCGGAGTTTCTTGTCTATTTAGACGCAAATAACCTTTACGGTTGGGCAATGTCGGAATATCTTCCTCATGGGGGGTTCAGATGGTTATCGCAAGACGAGCTGAATCTGGATCCAAACAGCATATCTGACAATGGAACAGACGGTTATGTTTATGAGGTCACTTTAGATTATCCTTCTCACTTACATGACTTGCATAATGACCTACCTTTTTGCGCTGAAAATAAAAAACCACTGCAAGCGAAGTATAACAAGTTGATAACCGATTTCTCTACAAAGCAATCATACGTGATACACTTTAGAGTTCTTAAACAATGCTTAGAAAATGGCTTAGTTTTAAAGAAAACACATCGTATTCTAGCATTTAAACAATCTCCATGGTTAAAAGGCTATATTGACCTAAATACCAGACATAGAGCCACTGCTAAAAATGCTTTTGAAAAAAACTTTTTCAAGCTACTTAATAATGCAGTCTATGGTAAAACCATGGAAAATGTGGATAAGAGGAGAGATGTTAAAATTGTCAATAATTGGGAGAGAACGGATTGTAATCGTTTGGGGGCTCAAGATTGGATATCAAAACCAAATTTTCATAGTTTATCTATATTTTCCGAAGATCTGGTAGCAATCGAAATGACTAGAGTCAAAACCTGCTACAATAAACCAATTTACTTAGGATTTTGTGTACTTGAATTGTCCAAATGGAAAATGTATAATTTTCATTACGGGTACATGCAACCTAAGTTTAAGACAAAACTCTCATTGAACTATATGGATACGGACTCTTTTATATATTCAATAAAGACGGATGACTTTTACGCTGACATAAAAAATGACATAGAAGAACATTTTGATACATCGGACTATCCCACGGACAATACTTATAATTTCCCATTAATAAATAAAAAAGTTTTAGGCATGATGAAAGATGAAAACTGCGGTAAGATAATGACAGAATTTGTTGGGCTGCGATCAAAAATGTACTCATTCAGTGTACAAAATCAAAATGACGTTAAAAAATCAAAGGGGGTAAAAATATCCATATTAGATAAATATAGTTTAGCTACTTATAGAAACTGTTTATTCAATAAGACTAATGTATACGATAATATGTTAACATTTAAATCTAAGCTTCACCATATATATACTAGTAAATTAAATAAGGTAGTCTTAAGTTATGGAGACGATAAGAGAAAAATTAGGTCAAATAATATTAACACATATGCATGGTATCATTTTCGTATTAAGGAAACTAACCCTGAATACGAACTTGATATGTTGCTAGATGAAATTGCTAGAATGCAAGAAAATAGCTAAAATCAGTTAATTTTTAGTTAAGTAGTTAATTTTTAAATTGTATATAAAATCTTAGTTATTAAGAAACATTATTGTAAATAAAATCCTATTTATTGTTGTTAAAATGATTTTAAATAAGATCCTATTTATTAAGAAAAATTATTGTACATAAAATCCTATTTATTAAGAAAAATGATTGTAAATAAAATCCTATTTATTAAGAAAAACTATTGTACATATGTATATGAGTTTTTAAGAAAAAATTTGAAATAAAATATTGAAAAAAAATTAAATGTGTGAATGACTTTTATTTCTTTATTGGCTTTACTTCGTTGGATAAAAAAAAAATGATATCTTCCATATCGCTTAAACATGCACAGTCTTGATTTCTTTAAGAGGATCTGCACAAGACAAATTGAATTTCACAATATTATGAAATTCCATTAAATTTCATTAGATATTTTCATAAAGAGAAACAATTAAGATAATCAGATAAGTCCTTATATTTTTCACTACATACAAGTTTCTCTTATTTTCTAATCGAAAAAGCTTAATCGGTGAGAGCGAGCTGAGTGAATTTCTAATTCCAAATTCCCAATTTTCTATTTGCCAATGATATGTACTAATTATGTATTTTAAATTATAAATAAAAAGACATTAAAGAGTTTGTAAAATATAAATGTTTGTGTTTTTATTTAATATTTTCAGTTATTTCATACAGAAATTGAAGACATAAATGACCACAGGTAAATGTATTGAAATTCTGATGTTGATTATAGTTGTATTTTATATTTCTACCAAGATATTTGACTACTTCCGAAGGAGGTTGTAAGTTTCCAAAGCTGTCGAAATATTCTTTTTCATTGTTGTTTTTATAATATGCTATCCAATGTGTACCAGGTCCTGTTGATACGTCTAAATTGATTATTCCACATTCTATTTTCTTTGTTCGTTTTGGTAGAGTATTCAACATGAAAACTCCTCTAAAATATGGAATATTTATAGAGAAACGGTTTAGGTCCTCATCAGATAGTGGTCTGTTGGGTAGCATCTCTAATAGTTTTTTGATTCCTCTTTGAAAACTAAACCATAACCCTTTTTATATGGTTTTAAGTAAAGTCCCTTTCCAACTGCAATAGATTCCATCGCTTTATTATGTCTAGTTGCTTCATCAAGTTGATTTTTTGCATTCTTTGTTGCATTTACAGCTTTAGCTATAGCAGCACCTCCAGTTGTTAGACTACCAATTGCACCCAGAGCAGTTAAAATCGGTATCAGAGGCAAAAACCCACCAATTTTTGGGACACGTATTACACGTGGTACTATAATTTGAGATTTTCTTCCTTTTAATGATTTGTTGATAGTTTTTCGGGCAATTTTAATTGCTGAGTTAATATCTAATGGTTTTTCCTTCTTTAGTATTTTTGTTGCAGCTCTAATTGATGTTCTAAACAGTTTTTTATCATTTAGCTTGTTCTTTTTAACATTTTTCTTTTTCTCCACACCCATACCAAATTTTGTTTTGGCTTTCATTGCGTTAGTAACCATATAGGCAAATGATTTTTCAGCAATACTACTATCTTTTGATAAAACTCGATCCCAAGCTGAATGTTCAAGTATTTTATCAGCCTTGTGTCTAGTGCTTAAATCCTTATTTTTCGAATAAGCTATATCGTGATCTTTACAAGCAGAGTCCAATAAATTAATTCCTTTATCACCTCGATTTAAACGTTTTTGTAGTTTTGTTCCAGGTCCACAGTACTGATATCCAGGAAGATGAAGTTCAACAGGTAGAGAGTTTATTATTTTATCTACTATACCTCCTCCAACGAAGGTGTTTTTATGACTAAACGTTTTCTGATATCGTATAACCATATTATCTGATTTTTTCTATAATAAGAGGTAACATTTATGAAATGTATTTAGTTACAAAAATGCAGTTAGTGAAACAACATAAAAATATTTTAGTTCGTAATATTGATGAATCATCGAACATCACTTCAAAAATAAAGCATAGCCCCCTCTTACCAAATTCTATTCGTGCTCTAATAGTGGGACCATCAAATTGTGGAAAGACTAATGTTATGATCGGCTTACTAGAAAGTCCTAATGGACTCAAGTTTGAAAACATCTATTTATACTCAAAATCTCTTTATCAACCCAAATATGAGTACTTGAAGAAACTAATTTCACCAATTAAAGGAATGGGATATTATACATTCACCGATAATGAATCAGTTATTCCACTTGACGAAGCTAAAACTAATTCAATTATGATATTTGATGATGTTGCATGTGAAAAGCAGAATAATATACGTACATATTTTTGTATGGGGCGACATAGGGATATTGATTCATTCTACTTGTGTCAAACTTATACTAGAATTCCCAAGCATTTAATAAGAGACAATGCAAATGTTATTATAATGTTTAAGCAAGATGATACAAATATGAAGCATGTTTATAGGGATCATGTTGGCAGCGATATGAGTTACGAAAAGTTCCAAGAAATTTGTAGAGAATGTTGGAAGGATAAATATGGCTTTTTAGTGATAAGCAAAGATAATGAATTAAATGATGGTCGCTACAGAAAGCAATTTGACTTTTTCATAACTATATAAACTACTTCTCATAAAAGATTGACTTTAGTTATTAATCTAACTTTAAACTTGATACATCTATTTGCTATAACCTCATCCGATACCTGATAAGCTGATCTCCAAACTATACCAGCTACCTGAAAACCAGACCAGCTCCTGATAACCTGATCTAAAAACCAGACCAGGTCCTGATAAGCTGATCTGAAAACCAGACCAGGTCCTGAAAAGCTGATCTGAAAACCAGACCAGGTCCTGATAAGCTGATCTAAAAACCAGACCAGGTCCTGAAAAGCTGATCTGAAAACCAGACCAGGTTCTGATAAGCTGATCTAAAAACCAGACCAGGTCCTGATAAGCTGATCTGAAAACCAGACCAGGTCCTGAAAAGCTGATCTGAAAACCAGACCAGGTCCTGATAAGCTGATCTGAAAACCAGACCAGGTCCTGAAAAGCTGATCTGAAAACCAGACCAGGTCCTGATAAGCTGATCTGAAAACCAGACCAGGTCCTGAAAAGCTGATCTCATTGCTGATACCTGTTATTTGCCCTTAGCAAACATGGATGAGAAAATTTTAAAACAGTTGGTGTTGACAAGGAATGTGTTGAAGAAAAAGCTTCGTAGTATAAAAACTGGTGAAATAGATACCCGTGAACAATTAAGAGATACATTCAAACCTATAACAGAACCTCTTAAAGAATTCATAAATAGTTCTAAAAATTTTAAAAGAATTCGTATAAAAGAAGAAAGTAACATCAAGACAGAAGTTGAAAATAATACAAGTTTAAAGCCTGAAAACCCATCAGTCAAGATAGAGACAAGTACACCAAAAAAACTAGTAGAAGGGACAATTTTTGATAATACCATCTTATTTAATGATGTTAATACTGAAAACGATGATGATGATGATGATGATGAAGATGATTTTTACTCACAGACTTCCAATACAGAATATACTTATACTGATTTATCAGTTTTGGAAGGAAGAAATGAGTTAGATACAAACTATGGCCCACATAAAGATTACAATAATGAATGGAAATTTGGTGATAGTAGCCTAAAACTGAATGAAGATAAAATACAAGTTGGTGGTCAAATATGGGCTCTAACACCAGGACTATTTTCTCTAATGTTTCATAAAATACCAAAAAATTACGATAAATTTGAACTTGAAATCTATAAAAAGATTTTAATTACTACAAATGCATATAGAAGAGACTTTAAACCTGATGGTCAAATTAAGGGTACTAGAGGATATAAATATAAATATATTATTAAGAAATTTATTGATGAGAAAAACCAGAAGAATTTACCTGAATCAACAGGGTCTAAGCCCAAAGGTAGCTATTTAGGTGAGGGAATGATGCAAGTTAACATCAATAATCCCAACTATATATACTGGGACGATCCAAATGAGTTAGTAGATAGACTTCGACTACTGCTCGCATCACAAGGTGCAGGTCATACTAATCACAATAACGAAATTGTATCAATTATTGAAGAACTACGTGAAGCGAATATAATACACTAACTTTAATAAACTAAATAGAGTATGTCTGTTGATAAATTTGGACACTATTTAAACGATACTAGCAGCACAATTTCTTTGAAAAATGCACCTAAACTGCTGGGGTTCTTTGTGGATACGAACAACAACATTGATGTCCAAAACAAAAGGATCAAAAATGTTGCAAAAGCTCTGGAGGAAAACGATGTTATCAATAAATTGTTTTTGCAAACTCAAATCGAAAAATTAGAAGAGAAATTATTAACATACTTTAAGGGGGATAATACTATAATACGAGAAGATATTCAAATGCAAATTGAGGAACTACAACGCGAAATAAAATTATATATAGAAGAAAATTATAAAATTGAAAAAGATATTCTACATATTAAAACATCCTTTGAAGAACAAATTGAACAGCTTAATGAGAAAATTTATAGATTAGAAAATTATATGTTTGTATCAATAGCTGAAAGTGCGTCAAGCAGATCACAACACTCTGCAAAAAATCTTTAAAAACAACTTAATGTCTTCAAAAAGAAATTTAGTAAATGAACTCCATAAGCAAGCACGAAAACAATTTGTGCGTCGCAGAGTTGTAATGAAAGGAATAGATGATCTTTGGCAAGCTGATTTAGTTGAAATGGAGAACTATTCTAAAGAAAATAGAAATTATCGATTTTTGTTGACTGTAATTGACACATTCTCAAAATTTGCATGGGCAGTACCGCTAAAAACAAAAACAGCACTCGAAACAACCAAGGCAATGGAAGATATTTTTGAATTGGGACGAGTACCAAAAAACTTACAAACAGATGATGGCAAAGAATTTTTCAACAAACACTTTGGAAAATTAATGCATAAATACAACATTAATCACTACTCAACATATAGCATTATGAAAGCATCAATAGTAGAACGATTTAATAGAACATTGAAAGGAATGATGTGGAAAGAATTTAGTTATAATGGTTCATATAAGTGGATTGATATATACAAAGATTTACTCAATGCATACAATAGAAAAGTTCATCGTACCATTAAAATGGCTCCTATTAAAGTCAACTCAACAAATGAGGAAAAGCTGCTAAATACAGTATACAGTCATTTGAAAATGTATAAAATGTCAAAATTTAATGTGGGAGATCATGTTCGCATAAGCAAATATAAGCACACATTTGAAAAAGGTTATACTCCAAATTGGACTACAGAAATTTTCACAATTACAAGAGTTCAAAATACAAATCCTGCAACATACATATTAGAAGAATATCTTGGCAATCCTATTAAAGGTGGCTTCTATACTGAGGAACTTTCAAAAACTAGATTTCCAAATACATATCTAGTTGAAAAGGTTCTTAAAATTAAAGGGAAGGAGGTATATGTTAAATGGCTGGGATTTTCTAATCAACACAATTCTTGGATAAGTAAAGATGAAATATTATAGTTGGAAGAAAAACTAAATTAGAAACAACAACAACATCAATTGCAACAACAACAATAGCATTAATATTAAGAAACTAATGTTAATTTTAAAATGAGAAAAAGTTTTAAATAAAATATGTAAATCATACTTATAAACCATACTGTGTACTAAACATTTAATTGTAATCAGACTGTTATAATGTCAATAACACTTACTCTGAGCTCTAACTCATCAGAACTATCTGCTAGTTACTTTCCTCCTATTGAATTACATGGTGCATATGAGTGTGCTCTAACTGATTTTCATTCATACAACAGTATTCCAAATGTAGACACCTACAACAATATGTTTCATATAGGGGAACATATAATTGAAATACCAATTGGATCTTACGAATTAAATAATATAGTTGATTTTATAGAAGAGGAATACAAACGACTCTGCCCAGCAAATAAGATTTTTATTGAAGCCAATAACAATACAATGCAAGTTAAAGTTAATAGTTCCAAGGATCTTGTATATTTTAATAAAGACAATACAATTGGAAAACTTTTAGGATTCAATAGCAAAATCCTAACACCAAACAAATTTTATTATTCAGATCTTCCAGTTAATATTTTTAAAGTGAATCTCTTGCGAATTGAAAGTAGTATCGCTATAAACACATATATGAATAACTCGAAATCGCATACACTTCATGAATTTCCGATTAATGTGCCTCCAGGCTATAAAATAGATGAGGTTCCAAGAAATCTTATCTATTTACCTGTAAACACCAGAGAGATAAGTTCACTAGCGCTGCGCGTACTGGATCAACACGGTGATTTAATTAATTTCCGAGGAGAGGAAATTACAATACGAATACATTTAAGGCCAACTAAATAATGCTAATATACAACACAAATACATTGAAAAATATAGCAGCAGCAAGAACAACAACAACAACATTAAAGCGACCAGCTCAACAAAAAGCTCTAACAACATCAAATAAAAATTTTCTAAAGTCCTTGAATTTTAAATTGAAGACAAAATGAGTTCAATAATAGATGTCTTAGATAAACCCTTGTCTGATGAGAATATAATCAAAAAGGACTATCATACATATGTACCATACTTACAATCTTACAACAATAATGATGAAATTAGAATTTCAATACAAAATCAAGATTTGTATGTGCTACCCAGTGAGAGCTACATTTATGTAGAGGGATTTGTTGTCGATGATAATAAGGCCAAATCTTCTTCTTCTTCTTCTTCAGAGAACTTTTTATTAAAAAACAACTTTGTGGCATATCTATTTGATGAAATTCGCTATGAGCTCAATGGAATTGAAATTGACCATACAAGATATTTAGGAGCCACAAGCACTATAAAAAATTTAGTTTCTCTGTCACCAACAGAAAGCAATGTGATGCAAAATGCTGGATGGAACAAAATTGACGATGTCACTCTTGAAAATGGATTTTTCAATTTTTATGTACCTCTAAAAATGCTTCTAGGATTCGCCGAAGACTACAACAAAGTTATACTAAATGGAAAACTTGAATTGATACTCTTGCGCAATAAGAATGATGAAGATCTTGTACGCTCGAGTGTTTCTACTGAAAAAGCTAAACTTACAATTTCACTCATCTCATGGAGAATCCCACATGTACAATTATCCGACTTTAGCAAATTGAATATGATAAAAATTATTAACAATGGTGCTTCTATACCTATGGCATTTCGCAGTTGGGATTGTCATGTTAATCCACAATTAAACACAGGTACTAGCCATATTTGGAATGTTAAACTGGCTGCAAATAGAGAACGCCCCCATTTTGTATTGATTGCTTTTCAACAAGAAAATAAGTTTGTTCATTGTGATTTGACTAATTTAAAAGTACATTTAAATTCAGTCTCATATCCATATGATGATCTTAACATAAAGTTCAAAAATGAACGATATGCAATTCTATATGATATGTATCTAAGATTCCAACAAAGTTACTATATGAGGGAATCTCAACCGCTTCTATCTACATCAGAGTTTAAGACAAAAGCTCCTATTATTGTAGTAGATGTCAGTCATCAGAATGAATCACTCAATAATGGACCGATTGATATAAAAATAGCATTTGAAACAGCAACTAATATTGCAGCAAAGACATCAGCTTACTGCATTCTTATTCATGATCGTATACTAGAATATATACCCATCAAAGGACAAGTTCGAAAAGTCTTATAAATTGAGTAATATGGAAAATAACACAATTTTTATAGACGTACAAGGTTTCAAAAGTAATTCAAATGATTTCATCGCAAAAGAAGTAGCGATTGTTTTCAACAATTATGAATATAACAATTTCATTATAAAACCACCATTTGATTTTAAATGCTTATCAATAAAAAAGCAAAGAGAAGCAAAGTGGCTAACGAAAAACTATCATCACCTCAGCTGGACTGCTGGATCAGTTTCTTTTGAAAGCGTTTGCAATTTTTTAAAAGCCAACGCAAGATGTTCTAAAATTTATGTAAAAGGTGAAGAGAAAAGACGATGGTTGGAAAAAATTTTATGCCGAAAAATTTTTAACGTTGAGGATATAGGCTGTACCAACTTTAAACAAATGGAGATTAAGTATCCAGAATATTTTTATTGTAATTATCATAAACTTGGTGTTTGCGCATTAAAAAAATGCTATTTTACTAACAAAAGAAATATCTTGCTTTAAATGAATTTTTACACTCTTTAAAATATTAATGTATGTATTATTATAAAATTTTAAAAAACTTTAAACAATAAATGTATAGAAAAATAAAAAATCTACAAGTGTTTTCTTATTTCAAAAACAAACTACATAAAGGAAAGAGAAGGAAGTGGGAAGGAGGAGGAGAAGTTAGCATTTTTGCTAACTTGCAAATTTTTACTTTTTGTTTCTCTGCTTATGACTGTAGTTAGTTGAAACTTGCTGCTTTAAAATAATCGCAGCCAAAGAAAATGATTACGTTGCAAAATATAAATGTATTCTACACAGCCACAAAATATTCCACGCACAAGTTCTTTCGATCGTACATACATACATACATACATACATACATACATACATCATACACACATACATACATACATACATCATACACACATACATACATACATACATACATACATACATACATACATGCATGCATGCATCATACACACATACATACATACATACATCATACACACATACATACATACATACATACATACAAATATATATCTTAAACAAATAAACAGAATATAAGCTTACCAGCGACAAACAAGCTGGACCCCCCACACACAAGCATTAGGGGTGTTCACATACATGAGAACGTTTTATAAATAAATAAAATAATTTATTTAATTATTTTATTCATTTATTTAATTATTTTATTTTATAAGAATTTATTAGCGTGAGGAAATCACACAAGCACATTCCCATGATTCATATGAAACCATATGACCTAGTAGTCATCAAACCTTCTTTCTCTGATATTACTGATATAGTATTACGATAACAAATTTCTACAGTATGGCAACACTGGGAGCATTAGAAAATAATAATCATGTTTTGCCGTCGGCATTTGAAAAAAATAATAATCATGTTTTGCCCGGCATTAGGAAAAATTATCATGCATTGCCGTCGGCATTTGAAAAAAATAATAATCATGTTTTGCCCGGCATTAGGAAAAATTATCATGCATTGCCGTAGGCATTAGGAAATATTAATAATCACTATTTCACCATTGGTATTAGGAAAAATCATTTTCATGATTTTCCTCGTCTGTATATACGCACATAAAAACCGCCAAACTATGAACCGCCTTAATACATTCACACAAAATATTCCACACACAAACATCCACGGTCAGGCAGACCGACAGACGGACAGACAGACAGACAGATAGAGATACACTTAATGTAAACAAAACCTCCTAATGTAAACAAAAAACTCATAATGTAAACAAAAAACTCCTTATATAAACAAAAAACTCCTTATGTAAACAAAAAAACACAAATTTCCAAGAATTTAACAATTTTCAAATTTTAATTACCCAAATTTAACAATTTCAGCAACAATTTAACAATTTTAATTGGGGCCGGATGAACAGTTCACAACTACTGTCGTCAGTTTCCTTTGCTAAAATGCCGAGTTCGTCCTACCCCACGGGGTTAAAGGGATGATTTTGGTATGTGTGGAGTAGGCACTGGTTATTTGGCGACACAGGCATGCGTTCATTATGGATGAGTGGTTAGCTGTGCCGGCAATGGCTGAGGAATTTCCTTGGGCACCTCGCTAAGGTGTATACACAACATCATAGCGTGGAAGCCGGAGAATTATAGTGGTGGTTGTGGTTGCTACCAAAATCGCTGGGAGAATAGTCTTGGCTTCCCAGTGTGAAATCAATGCTAGTGGTTGGTCTGACGCGGTCAGCCAGACACTATTCTAGGTGCTGTTGCCATTCAACAGAGCTGCTATGGGCACGGACATAGCAGCAGAGTTTAGATAGCTCAAAGTACCTCAGCAAGGTACTTGAATATAGAACAGGGATAACTATATTCAAAGATTGCAACCTATGTGCCTTATGGAGTGGGCCATAGGTTCATTCTAAAAGGGTGCATGGGGGCGTTGGTCTGGCGTCTAACCCACACCCAGTGCTTTGGCACACGTGAGATTAGGTCGTAATGGCAGGTACTCACGTAAAGCAATTGCACATCTGTACTTTTCCCTTACACTAATCTATTTTGTACATCACTGAATAAATAAAATAATAAATAATGAACGACCCATCTAAAAAAAATTGTATATGGTCCATATATTCTTAATATATATAACTATATATGAATGTGTATGAAGTCATGTATGGAAATGTATGGGACTATACATGGCAAAACTGTTAGATATGAACTAATATATGGACTCATATATGAAACGTATTATAATATATATGACCTTATACAGGGTGGGCCAAAAGAAACCAAGGGGTGTAAAAGTTTAATAACTTTTTTGTTTATTAATTTTTTTTATTTTTTTCTTTCAGATTATATAGAAAACACTTGGAGAATTTATAATGGAGAGGTTCACAACTGAACAGAGAACCAGAACAATAGAATTTTATTATTTAAACAAGAGATCAATTATTTTAAGCTCATTTTCATTTGAATGGCTTTGTTAATAAGCAGAACTATAGGTTCTGGGGTTCTCAAAATCCAAGAGCCATTCATCAACGCCAATTGCACCCCATCAGGTGTACAGTATGTTGTGGGATCACATCTGAAAATGTCATTGGGCCCTACTTTTTCGAGAATGAAGATGGAAGTGCTGTAACCGTAAATGGAGAGCGGTATCGGTTTATGATAGAAAATTTTTTACGTCCTGCTCTTGAAAACAGACCTGGTATGTAGTTTTAGCAGGACGGAGCCACTGTCCATACTGCCCGAGACACAATGGCACTTTTAAGTCAAATTTTTGGAGAGCGAATAATTTCTCGAAATTCGGAAATTATTTGGCCAGCGCGATCGCCAGATTTGACAGCACCCGACTATTTTCGTTGGGGTTTTTTGAAGGAGCGAGTGTATGTGAACAAGCCAGAGACAATCCTTGAACTCAAGGCAAACATTGTTGCAGAAATTCGAACGCTACAGCCACAAGTTTTGAAAGATGTTATGGAAAATGCTCTAAAAAGAGCCCATCAGTGCGAAGCTGAAAACGGTGGTCATTTAAGAGACATCATTTTTCATACGTAGTGTAAAAAATTTCCATTTTGTATATTATATAATCTGAAAGAAAAAATTAAAAATAGTTAATAAACAAAAAAGTTATTAAACTTTTACACCCCTTGGTTTCTTTTGGCCCACCCTGTATATGGAAATTTAATTATGAAGCTCTTTATATGTGGATCCATATATATGGAGCCATATAAGAATGTATGCATTAGGGTTATCGACTCGGGTTTTCAACCGGTTTTTTCACAATACGGTTGTCGGTTTTTTCAAAATGCTGATTTTTCGAATGTAGAATAGTCCGGTTTTTTACAATTTTAAAAACCGGCTGAGTCGAATACTTTTCGATTTGTACATTTTGCAATAAAATTAATTTTTACTATTGTAACATGCCAGTTTTTAGTTTTTTTTTAATATCTTTTGCCAGACAAGTTTTCTTTGGTGCTACAACTTAGGATTACAAAATCTTTAAGTTCCCCTTTAAAGTTTATGTCGTGACATAAAATTGCCTTTGAAAAATATATAGACCAACGTTTTAAGTTCAATATGGTATTGACATCACTGTTATTACATTTCATAAAGAAATCAAAAAATTTTGCAGTTGGCAATGATTTTAGTGGATCTTAAAAGGCATTTGACGTGTTTTCTTTTGAATTCTTTCGTTAAAAAAAAAACACTATAACGGGAAAATGGCATGAGTTTCTTCTAAAAGTTCTAGAAGTATGCCTAGTAAAATTAAAAAGGAAAGGACAAGAAATTAAAAGGCGTCATTCTAGTGATATTGGTGGTTGTAAGAAGATCAAAAAAAAATCTTTAAAACTGTGAAACAATTGTGTGCAATCCTTGCAAATAAAAGAAAAATGTCTGTGTGGCTGTGTGTGGTAGAAGTGTTGGTTGCAAAAGTAATACTTAAATTACCAAATAAAAAGACTAGTTCACAACCATAAACTAAAAGAAATCTCCCAAAATCTGATCGAATAAACCTTGTAAAAGTGACTAATTAAATTTTGGCTTGCAAGCCCACAGTAATTGTGTGAGTTGTATATTTGAAAGCATTGGCTCTAAAATATTCAACCAAGTAACCCCACGTCAACGCCTCAAAAAGAGCTACAACAGCAGCAGTTATTGCCTAACAACCTTTTACCACCACCATAGTGTACACCAATTGCTCGAGCTATTGAAGCACATGTTTTAAACAAAATTTTATTTGCCATTAACAACTGTTAGCCGCAACCCCAAATAGGAGAATCGTAAACCAACCAGAAAAGAAAAGAGAAGACCCCTGCAAACCTGCCACCAATTTTTTTAAATTCACCAGAATCGCCAGTGTATGAAGACTTCATCATCAACTTTATCATCGGCCATAATAGCAATAGCCAGCCCGAAGTTCAGCAAATCTACATCTCTACCTACACCCAGCGCCATAGACGACCAATTTGATTTATATCCCCCTATTTCGCAATGAAGATAAGTACAATTTTTTTTAATAGAACCAATTACAATTTCCACACTGAACCCTCGATCGCCGATGTTAGTTAGTATAATACAGCTTAAGGCAGAAAAATTAATATCGTTTTTAACAGTGTTTGTTAACTATTAATATATTTTTTAAATACCAAAAAGAAAAAAAAATGTTTAAATAAGTAAATTTTGATAATACTTGTAAACAGTTAATGAAGAAATTTTTGTATTTATTAATTATATAATTATCGCAACGGTTATCAAATAGAACAAAAAGGGTCAAGGTGCTAAAGGTATAGACATAAAAACAAATAAAAATCTTTTTCAGCACAAATTCCTACGATCGTGTTCATCACTATCCGGAGGCCTTCGAGACCGTGTAAGAAGCATGATTGGTGAGTTTATTTCTATTACAATTTGTAATATACAATATTATCGTATCTAGTGTAAAATTAACACTCGTGTGCGTAAAATTAGTACCATCGTAAATTCATTTTATTTATTTTGTATACTTTTATTTTTTTACCTGATTCCCATTTTAGTTATCTGATCCCCGTAACATTTTTATTTTCCTTAATTAATTTAATTGGAGTTTGTTTAAATACCTCGTTTTTTTTAAGGAAATGAACTAATGTCCTGTACATAACTATAATGAATCGAGTGTACGTAGTCGTAAACAGTATTTTCGGATTCGAACCATAACCACTTTCTGTAAATATATCGCCTTAAAATCAAGATTTATTCTACGTTAGTTAACGCGTTTACTAGCAAACAAATTTGAGTTTTAGACTTTGGTGTTGTACCTTACTTACGGAATTTCTTTCGACGATTCATTTTAGTTTTGCACACCGTTGGTTCGTTTGCAATTATTTTAGTCAATCCATTATTCATTGTCGTAACTAACATTATAAAATGTAGCTTACTATTCATTTGAATTTATTTATTTTGTATATTTACCTAATTATTTACTCATTTATATTACAAGAAAAAAAACCAAGAAAAACAAATACATATGCAACAAAATTAAAAATTGTCAAATAAACATATGCTTAGTTCACGCCCAATTTGTATCGTATAGGTATTTTAAATACCCTTTATGTTTTTTTTTTGTTAATTGCGAACATCCTGAGTGTAGTGCATTGGGTTATTTTAATTCCCAAAAGAAAATCACACTCCATCCAAATTCTCTCGGAGAACTTTGTTAAATACTACAGCTTGAAACATATGTTTATTTTTAATTATCAATAACCTTTTTATGATTGAATATGCTAAGGCAATCGATACAAAGATATATCAGGTTTTGGTGAATTCAGCAAATGTAAGAAATAGTTTTACAATATTTTCGCTTTAATAGTTTTTTTTTTTAATTTTAATCACAAATTACCTCAAATTCCAATTGAAAATATATAAATATAGATATTTAATCCATATATATACATGTATACCTAAATGAAAAAAAATTTATATCATGTCCTTAGTTTGATTGGTTGAATCTTATAAAAAGAAAAAAAAAACCTATTATTTTCATAATTTGAAATAATAAATGGAGTTAGTAAAGTAAATAATACCATGGAATAAAATTTAACTAGTTTTCTTTTCCGGTTTGGTGAGGTAAAGTGATCTGTAGTGGGGTCCTGTACAAGGATTAAGGTCAACAGGACATTGGTAGAGGTAGGGTATAGAGGCCAAGCTCATCACACAACATCTGATGACGCTTTTCTTTAGTATGCGGTCGATACGCTAGGTGTTATTCCTATTTGAATTCCCTTCTTGATCATATCGGGCTCTTTGTTATTTGATGGTATTTTCTATGATCAGGCTAGACTTTTTAAGAACATGAAAATTTTAACATCTACGAAAAAAATAGGGAGTCTACAATAAATATGAATATGTGTGTACGTGTAGACTATTTCAACGAAGTGTTTTAATGTGGACCGAACCCCCCCACAACCGACTCTTAGCTAGCGAACACCAATGGCTCCCATAGTCCATGTTCTAACATTTTTGGTAACATTCTGGTCGTTTTTGGTGTGAACAGGACAAAATTACACATTTACATTTAACATCCCAACATTCAATTTTCACACACGCATATATTTCATTACACTATGTTAAAACTTATACCAACGTGTTTTGTTGATTTTCTTAAGTATTTTTTAGTGTAAAAGTTCTAAGCTTTTTTTGAGCATGTCAACATTTACTTAAACATGAAATTTAAGCGAAATCATTTTATGAGGTAATAGCAGAGGCGAATTTATGGTGTGCAATGCATGTCAAAATACAGTTGCAAAAAGTGTTTTTTAGTTTTGTTAACATTGATTGAGTTATGACCTGCCTTTAGCAGCTACGGATAAATATGTTACTTATCGGGATTATCATAACATTGATTATACAATACTAAATCAATTCATTAATAGTGTCCGTTGGGACCAGATCTATACAATTGATAATGTAAATGATCAACTTTCTTTGTTACAAGAAAATATTCGAATGATGTATCACATGAGTGTTCCAATTAAAACAAAAATTATATAAGCCAATCAACCACCATGGTTTTGTCATGAAATAAAACTGTTAATTGAGAAACGTGATAGTGCTTATAATAGGTGGAAGAGATATAGAACGGATGATCTGAATGTAGTTTACAAATCTGCTCGAAGGGAGGTTCAAAAACGTATTAAACAGGCAAAGATCATGTTTTATCGTAGTAAATTTTCTTCTGCAATAGACAATAAATCGAAATGGAAGGAAATCCGTAAAATTGGTATAGGTCAGAACTCTTATAAAGCAATTAACTTGGATGTTGATGTTAACACCTTGAACTACCAGTTTGCACATATCAATATACCATTTCCAAATTGTAACATTTATGATGATCTTTGTAGTGTTTCCATACAGAACCCCTTCAGTTTTCGTGGTGTTAATCAGTCAGAAGTTTTAGAGTGCCTATTATCAGTCAAATCAAATGCAATCGGTTCAGATAATTTAGATCCCAGATTTTTAAAAGCACTTACACCTAAGCTATTGCCTTACTACACACATTTGTTTAATACTATTCTTCTTAAGTCTACCTTTCCAGATGGATGGAAACTATCTAAACTCCTTCCTATCCCCAAAACCAACAGCGAATTCAGGCCTATTGCCATTCTGCCATTCTTATCCAAAGTTATGGAAAACCTTATTGCCAAACAAATCAATATCTACTTAGAGCATAACAATTTTCTGTACTGCTCTTGTGGATGTGGTTGAAGACCTAAGATTGAATTTGGATAATAGCTTGGTGTCGTTTTTAGTACTTCTGGACCACAGTAAAGCATTTGATACAGTTGATCATAAAACCTTAATATTAAAGCTCCAGAAATTGTTTTACTTTTCAAGTTCAGCATGCAATCTTATTCATTCCTATCTTATGAATAGGTCCCAGCGTGTTTATCTAAATAACAAAATATCAAACGCACTCAATGTTAGGAGAGGAATTCCCCAAGGTTCAATACTGGGACCTCTTTTATTCTGCATATATTTTAATGATTTACCTAATCTTTTAACCAACTGCAAAATTCATATGTATGCAGATGATGTGCATCAATACATAAGTTCACGTGTTGAAAATTTAAGCTCGACTGTGAACAATATCAGTAAGGATTTAAATAATAAATAATTGGGCTAATGCTAATGGGCTATGTATTAATCCCTCCAAGTCAAAGTGTATTTTGATTTCAAAATCTAATAGAGTGTTTGATGTACCTGAACTCAAAATAAAAGGAAATAAAATTGACTATGTGACATCAGCATCCAATCTGGGTGTTATTTTTAATAATCGCCTTACGTGGTCAAATCACATTAATGTCGTTGTGGGTAGAGTATACAGTATGCTTCGCAACTTATGGGCTGTTATAGATTCAACCCCATTCACCATACGTGTGCAGCTGGCAAAAACCTACTTAATTCCGGTGTTATTATACGGTTGTGAAATTTTTGCGAATTGTGACAGCCATGATCAACGGAAACTCAAAGTCGCTTACAACAACATAGCAAGATACATTTTCTTAAAAGGGCGTCGTGATCACATTTCATTTTTCTCGTACCAGATATTTCAAGTTGAGTTTGAAAACCTCTTAAAAATTAAATGCCTAATGTTGCTACATAAAATAATTACATCGAAGCAACCTATGTACTTGTTTTGTAGAATACAATTTGCTAGATCTAATCGAGGAAGAAAAATCATTCAACATAGGTATAAGACCCTTCTGTCACAACGTCAGTTTTTTATTAATGCCACAAGCCTCTGGAATTATCTGCCAAATAATATTCAAACCTTAGGCAATGCATATGCGTTTAAAAAGGAGTTATATAAACATTTTTCTTAATTTATCTTCAGATTATCAATTTTTTTTAATCAGTACTTATTGAAAATTTATGCATGTACTTTTTTCTTTTTTTTTTCTTTTTTTGCTTTATTTATTTTATCCTATTTTTCTACATGTTCACTATGTTATATTTTTCTGCAAAATTATTCCATATGTTTTTAATATGTACGTTTTATTTTTATTAATTTTTTATCATTATCTTGATTATTGTTTGTTATTATTTTGATTGATTCACCAGCACTTTCATTTATAAGATATATATATCTTGTTGTGCTAGGTTACAACTATACAAATAAATAAATAAATAAATAAATAAAATAAATATCCACCTTGTCCATACATTCATATATACACAGAGAAAACTTCTTGACCAAGTAGCCTCCCAGAAATGTACCGCTTCCTCCCGCTGGTACCGTTATGAGGCCCATTAATAGCGCCGACCACACAGGTGATATACTAAATTGATTTTCAATTTGTTTGGGTAAGAAGGCCGCAAATCCTTCTATAATCAGCATCCGGAAGCCCCTGCCAAATTTAAAAAGACAAATGTGGGGTTTTGTAAGAGAGACCAAAATGCCATGGGTAATTCTCGTACTTTTGTGAAGTTCCTGGACCGCTCAGCTTGGTAACTGGAATTATATGCCTCCGAAACTTTTCCCTGTTGTAATTTTTCGGAACCCGGTAGAGAACGAGGATAACCAAATATCGGTATTACGGGATTTACACTATGACTTTTCACCGTGACTTTTCTAGAGTTTATTGACAAAAGGGCTACAAAGGTGATCAAAGGGGTAGCAACATAAAAGAGTATTCAAGAAAAACGCAGGGGAAAAAGTCATGGTGTAAATCCCGTATATGGAGAGGAAAAAGCAAACAAAAGCAGCTACCACAAATCCAATCCACCAGGCTCCTATCCAGACTTTGCTGGCGCTTGTTATGCTTAATCTGGAAGAAAAATTGTGTTTTTAGTTTGCAATAAATTAATTTCTGTAGAGTCCAAAACAAACTTCCCATTCGCAAGTACATACAAAATTATTGTGTTTTTCATCTCCTGTCTCAATCTTGATTCAGAGGTACTTTTACCTTAATTCCCTGCAGATATGTATGTGAGTGTAAAATATTTTTTTTTAATTCCCCATTATAAAATAGAGAAGCTTAGTGATTTCGTTTGTATTTTCTGACACCAAATTTTCATCAGATCTTCACATTTTGAAGTTAGGAGATCTCTTCGCGCTAAATTTGCGTTGATGTTCGTATGTATGTATGAGTCTGTGTATACATCTAAGCTTTTTATAACTCAAGAATGTCTAAACTCTAAAAAACATTGGTCCCATTTAGATATCGTGAGCTGATTCGAATGTAGACTCATATGTATATTCAAGAGAGTTCGGTGTCAAAATAATTCGAAAAAGAAATTTTTGAATAACTTTAAATATTTTTGAAAAATAGATTTTTATGATTTATCTGGTCCAAGAGACATCCTTGTCGAAAATGTTTCAAAATCGGTTGGTGTATTTCAGCTTCGAGTACGACATTTTGGTACTAAATGAAAGAAAAAATGTTGCAAACGAAGTAGAAATATGTATGCCAACCACAATAAGGGTGAATTTTTTTTAATAACTCCAAAAGTTCATGTCATATCAATTTTTTTGGTTTACCTATCTTTTTGAATTAGGAAAAAGTGTAACTCATATCCTTTGCAAAAAATTTCGGAAACAGTTCTTTAAATAATCGAATAATCTAGGTAATATTATTTTCTTTTTTCGATACTTTGGCCTAAAGCTAAGCAGGAAGTTCCAGGTAAGGTTAGGTAAGTTATTTCGCACATTTTTAGATGGTGAATATTTGTCAAGTTTTGGATTGCTAAATTGTTGTCTGTTTCACTAGAAAAGTTCAAAATATATATAAGGTTAGGTAAAGGTGGCGGTCAGAATCCTGAACTTCCTTAAATCCTTCTGGTCCATTGTGATACTACAGAGACTCGCTTAAGTGAAATCTCATTCGTCGAACAAACCAGAGCTCAATAGAATGGTACAAGTACGATACAGTTTGACTCTGGAAACACCAGAATGTTCCGTCAACTAAAGAGTGCTAATCCGGGGTTATTTGATATCTTTTGATATAAACCATATTTTCCTTATGTAAGTGGGTCGATTACTGTCTGGTAATCATGCGGCCATGTCTTGTGATGCTTCTTCTTTGTTTTTTTATTTCAATCTTTCGCCTACTTATAGACTTGCACGAGTACATTAAATTGAGTGATGTACGAGTATATAGGAAATTGTCTGATCTTTGCAAAAACCGGAAACGACCATTTCAAACCTTAATCTTCTCAAGTTTGACTCCATTTTTAACATTATTTGTTTAAACAGAATTAGCATTGTACTGTAAAATTTCTTCAAAGGGATATCCATAAGTTTAAAAGTTGTCTAGATTTATGTACATACACAGATAAAACAGATTCTTTGAGACAACCGAATTTGTTGCCAATTGAATTTTGGCGGTTGCAGCAACTATCATAGAATTCTGATATAGCGACTGAAATTTTCTTGTGGTACCACTATATTTTAATTATAACCCTCAACCTAATAGTTGCAGCAACAGAAAAAATTGGTTGACAGTATGGAATTTGATATAATAGTTATTCTTGTTACCGAAAATATGATAAATATAACTAAAGCAATATCATAATTGGCACCTGTGAAAGAAAAATTGGCCTTCCTTGCTGAAATAAAAATAAACAATAAACGCAAATAAAAAAAAACAATTTAAGAAATTTATTATTTAAGATATTATCATAAGTTTATTTTAATTGAAATTTATTTTCTAATAGTGAAGCATGTCTACATACATTTCTTTAACCACACATTTTGAAGAGACACAAACCTGTTATCTTATCCACAGACTTTCAAAAACCATTTGAGAATTCACAAATCATAATATCTTTGAAAGTCACAAAAGTTAATTTTTTAATTTGCTGCTATAAACTATGATAGTAAACTCAACCTCTAGTTAGTTGCAGCAACTGATTGAAAGTTTTTATTTTAATCTTAATATAGCATGACAATTTTTTAGTTGCTAATGCCAAAAGTTGGTAGTAAAATCAAATTTATAATATTTTATTCGGTTGGGTTAACCAATCAGTTAATTAGTTATGACGAAAGCATATGCTCGGTTGATGCAATCAATTTAAGTATTGTCACAATCATATCTTTGTTACAATTATGCCCTTATGGCAGTGAACATGGTTTGTTTTTTGGATTAACAGAAAATTGATAGCGTGAACTGAAATATAGTTAATGCAAATGATATTTTATTGGACTAACCGTTTTCCAACCAATCTTTTTTCTGGGTGCATATATATATATATATATATATATACTATTAAGGAATAAACTCTACATACACCCATCATTTTTGGGGTTTGAGGAAACTTGGGGAGAAATTCAAAAAGTTAATTGTGCTAATATTTAGGGTGCTAATAGATATGTTTATACAAAAAATAAAACAAATAAAAAATAATTATGATAACAACATATTAGACTATATTTGTTGACGGCTTGATACCGGAAATCACAGAATTTTCAAATAAGTTGACGACATCAAACATATTGCACGTATTTTTTCATGTATTTTATGCCTGTCTGTAGACTTTTTTCCTATGTATTTTGAATATTTTTGCTACTGTAGGTGTATTATAATTATTTTTTTTATTTTTTGTATAAACATATTTATTAGAACCCTAAATATTGGCATAATTAATATTTTGTATTTCTTCCCAAGCTTCAACAAACCCTAAAAATTATGGTTGTATGTAGAGTTTATTCCACAACTGTATATTATATATATATGTATATATATTTCTGTACTATACATACACTCAAAATAAAAATCAATCCATCCGTACTTAAATCAATATTTTTTTTATAATATATTTTGGTATAATTAAAAGTTTTGTGTCATATTTAGTCAAAAATTCAAATTTCAATATATTATTAATGAAAAATTGGTAATGCAAGACTGTTTTTTGAAAAATTAATTCGCTAGCATTGATGTAGAAGGACTGTACAAGCACAAACACGTACCAAATTTAATAAATATTTTCATTTGGTGATTTCAAGAGGATATTTTCTTCTATTAAAGCCGAAAGTAGTAATATTATATAAAAATAATTATTTAAATTTGATCTGATTACATCTATAGACGTTATAAGGATTTTTTCAATGCAACAAAGCTTTCTAAAAACAAGTTGATAGAACTTCACGTTCGAAAAATTTTAAATAAAAATAAATAAATAACACTTTTTTTCAATTTACGTATCGCTCCTTTACTGCAATATAAACATATCTCGAAAAATGCCTATTTGGAGTAAATAAGGCAGAAAAAATCGTTGTCATATTAAATCTTGTGTACAAATTTAATATAAAAGGCTTGTATTCGCACCTCTTCAGAAAATAAAATATTTTTATATCTCTAATTAGTTTATGTAAATTTAAAACTTTTTTTTTTGAACAAAACTTTTTTAAAATATGTGCATATTTTATTGTTTTTAGTGCATATTTTGCTTTTTTAATGTCATATTTTAGGCACCTAAAACACCTTTTTTAAATGCATGAAGTCCTTGTCCCTGGTAATAACAATTAAATTTAATGCAAAAGACCAAAAGCGGGTATTGTTTCCTTTACGTCGCTCTATTACATGCATTTCTAAAAGTGTTGGCAGGAAATTATGATGGAAGAATGCTAAATAAGTCCAAGAAAAAATACTAGATTTTAAATTTATATACACCCAGGAAAAAGATTGGTTGGAAAACGGTTAGTCCAATAAAATATCATTTGCATTAACTATATTTCAGTTCACGCTATCAATTTTCTGTTAATCCAAAAAACAATCCATGTTCATTGCCATAAGGGCATAATTGTAACAAAGATATGATTGTGACAATACTTAAATTGATTGCATCAACCGAGCATATGCTTTTGTCATAACTAATTAACTGATTGGTTGACCCAACCGAATAAAATATTATAAATTTGATTTTACTACCAACTTTTGGCATTAGCAACTAAAAAATTGTCATGCTATATTAAGATTAAAATAAAAACTTTCAATCAGTTGCTGCAACTAACTAGAGGTTGAGTTTACTATCATAGTTTATAGCAGCAAATTAAAAAATTAACTTTTGTGACTTTCAAAGATATTTTGATTTGTGAATTCTCAAATGGTTTTTGAAAGTCTGTGGATAAGATAACAGGTTTGTGGCTTTTCAAAATGTGTGGTTGAAGAAATGTATATAGACATGCTTCACCATTAGGAAATAAATTTCAATTAAAATAAACTTATGATAATATCTTAAATAATAAATTTCTTAAATTGTGGATTTTTATTTGCGTTTATTGTTTATTTTTATTTCAGCAATGAAGGCCAATTTTTCTTTTACAGGTACCAATTATGATATTGTTTTAATTATATTAACCAAATTTTCGGTAGCAAGAATAAAATTTATTTCAAATTCCATACTGTCAACCAATTTTTTCTGTTGCTGCAACTATTGGGTTGAGGGTTATAATTAAAATATAGTGGTACCACAAGAAAATTTCAGTCGCTATATCAGAATTCTATGATAGTTGCTGCAACCGCCAAAATTCAATTGGCAACAAATTCGGTTGTCACAACGAATCCGTTTTCTCTGTGTATGTAAAGTTTATATGCGTACCCCCAACGTTTAAAAAAGAAAAACTTTTGTTCCAAAAACCCCCCAAATGGCCCCATTCAATATATCAAATAATCAAAAGGATAATCCAGTCATTAATTTGATAGAAAATAACAGAATTCTCTATTCATATTACTGCAAAAATTTATATTGAAAACTATCGTTAGACGGATTATTTTTTCTTTTATAATTAATTGTATTAGTTTTTAATCTGATTTCTTAAATTAAATTTTATGTACGAAGATGAGTTTTGTGTTTTTTAAATAATTGACTTTTGACTTAAAATGATGAATGAAATGACTTTTAGGTCGTTTTTCATTATTTGTCCAAACAATTGTTTCATTAAATACAACCTCCCTGTTCAAAATCTAAATAAAAGTAATTATAGTAATTTAATATATTGCACAGCGGTGAGCTTTTGTGAATCAAGAGAGTATGAATGTGAACTTTGCATACTGTAGACGGATTATTTACACATATATGTATGATTATATATAATCATATATGCCCATATACCCTCATTTTTCGGATCCGAATCATATATGGGATTTCATATATGCTCCATACATATTTTTTTAGCTGGATATATATATTTATGTACTATACATAAGTATGTATATGAAGTTAATTTTTTTGTTTTACCTTTAATTTTTATATTGTTTTATAGTATTTACATAAACTGTTAACTCTCTTTTTTAATAAAGCAATTAAAAATCAAAATTTTTGTATAATAATTTTCTTACTTAAAAAAACCGGTTGACCGGTTTTTCCTGAATTGTAAAAACCGAAACCGGGTTTTTCATAATTTCAAATAATCGAACTATTCGAAACCCGGTTTCTGGAAAATGTCGAACAATCGATCACCCTAGTATGCATACATGATGCCTCACATAACATCGTTTTTGCAATAAAAAAAGCTTGGTATTTTATCACTGGAAATCCATTAGAAAATACATACATACGGTATGCAAAGGTTATATGCGCACCCTCAACGTTAAAAAAAGAAAAACCATTCTTGTATGATTTTATACATTGTGTCCCCATTTAATGTATCAAATAATCAAAAGGATAATCCAGTCATTAATTTTATAGAAAATAAACAAATTCTCTAGATAAGAAACAAATATCATGTTACTACAAAAAATTATATTTTAAACTATTGTTAGACGGATTATTTTTTCTTTTATAATTAATTGCATTAGTTTTTAGTTTGATTTCTTAAATTATATATGTGTTTTGTGTTTTTAAATAATTGATTCACCTTTTGACTTAAAATGATGACTCAAATGACTTTTAACCTACCTGTTCAAAATCTAAAAAAAAATAATTTTAGTAATTTAATTTATTGCACAGCAGTGCGCTTTTGTGAATCAAGAGTGTATGAATATGAACTTTGCATACTGTAGAGGGAATATTTACACTAGGGATGCTAAACGGGAAATCCGAGCCCGGAAATCCCGTGATTTTCGGGACTATGCAAATCCTGGAGCCCGGGATTTTTTAATTTTAAAGCCCGAGATTTTCGGGATTTTCTGAATCCCGTTTTTGTATAAATAATGTTTTTGACTGTTATCTTCTAAATTAAAAATTATTACAAACTCCCTGTTATAAAAAGTTAAAATAAAAAATTTGTTTTGAATAAATATTTTAGTAGATAATATTATATTGTGTATACGAGTACATAATATATATATATATATAAATATATATGTGGCAAAAAGGAGAACGTGATTAAGTCATATTTTACTGTTTTGCAGGAGAGCACTTTTGAACTATCACGTCCATTTTCAGAAATTTGTTTCTTTTACAGTTAAATAGGGAAATTCTCTGTTAATCGTTAGTTTTTAAGCAAATATCGTTCTACACACTATAATTAATATATTTAAGTTGAAATATGCTAAAGTATAACCTAAATTACGCTGTTGTTCCAAATGAGATTAGAAGTCTAAAAAGATAAGTCGCAAGTCATAGCGCTATAACTTCGTGAAAAATCACGCAAATTGATTGAGATTTTAAACAGTGATGCTTTCGAATATGCAGATTACGGTTTTACCATTAACTCAAAATCAGCTTAACTCAACTTAAGCACTTTTTCCTTTTTGCCACAGAAGAGAAAACGCCATCTTTTCTAGAAAAAAATATTACATGTAATGAAAATTTGCAATAAAACTGCATCACACGAACGCCAAATTTTATAGCAAAAAATAAAAAATGTGAAACTTTTTCTACAAACGAAAACGGTATTAGTGTTTAATATTTTAATTAAAAGTCGGAATTATATGAATACATACCTACATACATATGTACAAGTTATATATAATATATTGTTTTACTCTTTACTTTGAAACTTTGTTACTGTATTATTTTAATATTTTAATTTTTAATCATGTTAACATAGGAATAAGGAATTATTCCTTTTTTTTTTGAAAATTATACGTCAGTTTTAGAAAAACATTTGATTAAACCAGAACTGAAACACAAATTATAAATTATTTTAATTCAATTCTTATAAAATAAAAGTGTCTTAATCTTTTATGAAACTGGCGACGAGGATGGGATATGTTATACTAACATATCCAGTGATAATCAGTACAGAAAATATAAACAAAATTTTCGTTTAGACTATTATTAAAATTGTTGTACTGATAAGGTCACCTGATACTGAATTCGCCTTGGGTACGTGTTTATATCGAAAAAACTCAACATAAATACCAGGGTGTTGCATTGAAAATAGCTTATTTTGATTCAATATCTTTCTTTATAAGTTTCAGAAAAACGCTGAAACCCCGTCAACTAAGAAATTTTTCGGCTAAAAAACCCGCTGGCGGTTTTTTTAAATAGAGTTGCCGCCGTTATGGCAACACTGCCCTAAAAGTGCGATATTTTTATATCAATTGATATAAATAAAAATATGTTGGTTAGACAATGAGGTGCAAAATAGTATATTTAATCGATAACTTTTGATTCTGAGGTTCTCATGGAATTTTTCAAAAACTTAACTACTCAAGTACTTCAAGCTATACCTATAGCTATTATATATATTTATTAGGTCGATTAAAAGGTATCTCCAATTTCTTACACATCTTTAGTGCAATTAAGTTACAGTCTTTAGCTCATAACAGTAGAGTTTTCGCCCAAAATCGAGATTGCCGGGAGTTTTTTATTTTTTCTTCATAACTCTTTCGAAAACCAGGATTTTCCTCATCTTTGAGGAAAAATTTGGATCATAAATGATATGCATTATGCAATTCTGTGGCAATATGAAATAATAGCTTGAGTAGACTTAAGGAAATTTAGCGTTATTATGCTGTATTATGTCCCAGTTGGAAGTGTCAGTGATCACATGAAAGCCACAATCATGCGTTTGAGCCTTTTAATTTCTTAGCGGTAAGGTCAAAACTTCCGAAAAACACTACTTCCCTTCACTGATTCTGACTTCATTTTTTTAGTTGTACATATGTACGTAAATAGATGCATACAGACATACGAGAATTCATATTTTTGAGATAGTTTGTTGTTGATGTTATTTTCGTTTATTAGATTTATGTCCTCTAAATTCTAAACCTCTCCATTAAAATACTAAATGCCTTATTATTATAAACCTTTTATAAATCAAAAATACATATTCTCTTATGGAAAAAGCCTTTTTAAGGTCCTATTCATAAAAAATAGGTTTGTGTTATAAAGGTTATATAAAACAAATTTTGTATGGAAATCTGTTTGATTAAACTTTTGTAAATCAAAAAGTATTTTTTTTTATAAATAAGTCGTATACCATTTAAGTGCGAACAAGTATACATAATTGAAAAAAATTTTTTTTAATATAAATCTCATTTTAATGTTTTAGATTTATCAGATTTATCTGCTCTCAAATCATTTTCCACATAAATTTAATTGTTATATTTCAACCTTTGTATGCCTTTGGTAATGATCAGAATTAGTATTAAATCAAATTTTTACTATTTAGACGTTTGGTTTTGTGTTTGTTGGGATAAATAGCATCAGCGTGACCGTTTGTGCTACTAAAGTATCAATTTGCTACTTAATTACATTTTTGATACTTTTAGTGACACTTTTTTAAAATCAGCTAAATCTGCTACTTTTTGTTACGCTTTGACCCTTTTTGCCCCTTTTTAGAAATACCATTACTTGATTTAATTTTTTCGCAACAATATGTTTGTGTATTAGTATTAGTGCTCGGTGCTTTGTTAAACTAATTTTTGGTGCTTTTTATTTCTTGGCGGTGGCACTAAACCCAAAACTCAAAAAGAGTTTTCCTTATATAATATGTATATATTTTTTTTTTTTTTTTTTGAAGAAGTCTAACATTTAAAAAACATAAGCACTGAAGTTAATGGAACATTTCAAAATATTCTAAAATTTACTACCACTCCCATCGAGTTCAAAATCTAATCAGCAAGTCAAAAAGGCTTGACAATTGCTGCTAATTTCACTAATTTCAGGTGATTTGTTTCTTCGTTGACGAAAAAAATTAAATTTTTTACAATAACTTAAAAAGGTTTCGTCATATTGATTTTAGAAATGTGTATCGGATGCTTCAAATTTGAAATTTTAGTGATAAAATGCAAGGTCAACCGATTTCTATGTATATTTTTTATATACAATCTTTTTAATAAAACAAAAAAATTTTAATTTAGTGCTTTTTTATTTAAATGACGCGTTTTTTTCCTGGTTTCAGTGCTTTTTGAAATTTAAAAGTTGGCAACGCTGATGACAGACTATTTTTTTAAATCAACCTATACGAAAGCTGACATTTTTGTAACAAAGTTTGAGTTGATTAGAAGAAATAAGCAACTGTCTATGATTAAATTTGTTGGAAGTTGATTTGGAAGATTGGAGTCCAACAGAAGATCTTGTCAAGAAATATATAGGCACATTTCCAAAAAATTGAAACCTCAGAAAATTTTTCATACATTATTTATTTAAGGTACAACAATTTCTGATTATATCGTTACCTTAGAAATACCTTAACTCAATTTTTTTAAATCGAGTTTTTTGTATATTTCAATAGAACAATTATGCTCGAAAAAATGCAAAAATTTCCATTTGAAAAAACTGAGTTAGGGCCTTTCTATATTCAGGTAACGATATGCATGTAGTACATGATTATTGTTTCGATTAAGCGACGTCTATATTGGTTTCTTTCCTGCATAAGAAAATCATCAGTAGATTTCAACCCGAACATTATTGAAATAAGCTAAAAAACTTCATATGTAAAATAAATATGAGTGATGCTTTTTCTTCCGACGGAGTTTTCTTTAATTTTGAAAGTTTTTCGTCATCCTACGTCAAATAAATATACTTCGGTATTTCTTATACATATAAGATATTCATTCATTTAACTAGTTTTTAATCTATAAAATGTTAATGTTTTTTATTTATTACTTGTAAATAAAATATAATCTATGAAAAAAACTAACTCAAAATCGTGTTTTTACTTTGAATTTTTGTTTCTAAAATAGTTGCCCCTTTTTTGAAAAAAATCCCCTTTTTTGTGCCACATTTATTTCTTAAATCCCCTTTTTGTGCTACTTTTCGAAATTTCTCAACGGTCACACTGAATAGCATGTGTGTCTGGCATTGCCAGATGTAATAAGCATTTAAAAAATCAAGTGTCATTCCATACGTTTCGCTGAAAATTAAGAGAATACAAGAGAAAGAGCTTTGATGCATCGCCATTAGAGGACAGCACTATATATTTGAGTGTGGCAACTTTATCTACTTAGTACCTAAAAATACAACACAATATTTTAATGTTCATCTCATTACCATCCCCCTTATGCAAAAAAAATATTTTACTTTAGCTTTAAAGTTCATAGTAGTTGATAAGCACTTTAAGGCTAACATAGCTTTATTAAAAAATCATATGCAAAAGACAACTTTAAATATTTTGTGATTTAATAATAAATACTGGTAACACCACCGTGTTCAACAACCACTTCACAGCTTATGATGTACAAAATTGAATACAATTTCATTCGGGTATTCAAATATTTTTTTTATTTTATTGAATAAATTTTTATTATCTTGAAGTAAAGCAACCTTATTTAAAAAATATGAGCTTCTGACTTAATAGAAAAACAGATAAACACAACCATGAAGTAAAAGTAAAAAAATGTGAAAGCTTTTTTCGATTTGTTTTGATTGTATGTACATCTGTATGTACAATTGTATTTATTTTAATATTTTTTTATGGATTTTGCTATGTATTTCGAAGCAGTTGGATAATTTGGTGATGTTTCCCATTACATGACAGAAATAATAAATTTAAGATAAGAGCAGGCACTTCTAGCTTCATTTACAGATGTAACATGAATCAGTATGTGCTATATTAGTAAAAATATTTGAGGTACAAAATACACATTTTGGAAATATCAACTTAAAGTAGTCTTAACAAACGTGGGTGCCTACTTTAGAATTTTTATACAATAATTTTTTTAGAATACAACTTTAATTAACATTGCTTGGCAAAGCTTTATTAAGTTTTTTTGCATAAGACCCCATACATATGTTTTTGACATCTTTTTAAACCAAACGTTTTCTCGTTATTCTAGTGCTTCTTTATCTGCAATAAAATAAATAATATAAAAAGCACTTTTAACAAAGATTTGTTGTGAACTTTGTTTATTATTTTATTAAATACAAATTGGAACATATCTTTTATTTTATAGAAACAATATTTCTCTGAAAACCGACAAATAAACAAAATAGACACGAGTACTTTGTGAGTTAACAATCGTTGTTTTGCAGAACTAATATGCAAGTGACAAATAAAGAATACAGTGTTGCCACGATATTTTAAAAAAATCTAGTTAATTGATTTTTAGTTAAAAAACTGATTATGAATACCAATATTTAAAAAACGTTATTTAGCCTTAAAACGTTTTTTAACTAATATGAATTTTAAACCTCAATCAACTTTTTTTATGAATACGGCTGTTAAATTTTAAGCCAGAAAATAAAGCTAAACTTTTTTCGACATCTTTGATCAATTTGCTATAGTTTTTTATTGCTAAAATAACGTTAAATATATACATACACAAACATATTTTTCTATTATTGGAAAAAAAAATATTGAATAATTTTTAAATTAAATTATTTATTCATTATTATATTTGAGTTTAAGGAAAAACAAAAGTAAAACTTCCCAAAATAAGCTTAACCAGTCTTCAAATATGTACAAGCATTTACACTATTATACGAAACCTTTTTTAAATCTATTTCTAATTTTTGTTTTAAGTAAATTCATGCCGCTGAATGCACGTTCAACTCAAGTCAAAAGAACTCTTTAAAAGTCTTATGGGTAATATTAATTACTTATCTCTTGCCATTGTAACTCCAAAATTGCAATCAATGTCCTCTATATATAAATTTGCAATTTCTCTTATAAATAAGCAATTTACATTTTGTATTTTTTAAATCATTTTCCAATGAAATAAATTATATTTTTAATCCTTAACAAATTATAATTTTTAACACCCAACCAAAAAAGGGGTGTTGTAATTTTGTAGTGTGTGTCTGTGTATCAGTATGTCTGTACGCGTCCACGTGCATACCAAATGGCTGGATCGATTATGATTTAGTTTAAAAGCTGAAGAAAATCGGTCCAGCCGTTTAGAAAATATCACATCTTTTCTAGATATATTTAACTGAATCTGTATGTCTTTGACGCTGTAGCTCCTAAAACGGCTACACCTATTTTAATTTTGTTTTTGTCGTTTGAAAAATGACTTGATCTTGCCTATACTTGAAGAAAATCCGGTACAGCCGTTTGGTCAGTACGTTGGGGTTCTTAAAATTTTTAATTTTTGTTATAACTTTTTTATGTCTTTAACATATTTTTTGAGAACATGCAATTTAGATTAAAAAAACGTCTAAAAAAGCTAAATGAGTTTTTAAAAAAAGCTAAAAAAATAAGCTAAAAGCTAAATAGAAATTTTGCAGCTAAATCCCAAAAAAACAAGCTAAATTTAGCCGTAAATAAGCTAATATGGTCACGCTGTTCAGGATATATAATGTGTGAGCAGTGCTGCCAGAAAACTTTTGACTCTTGTCCCCAATTTAAAACGTCATGTCCCCAAAAATATATCATTCATAAAAAACGATTATTAAGTCCTATGCGCAGGGATGCGAAATAAGATTTTCACAAAGTTACAAGAAATATTTTAATTTTTTCATTAAATTGCAAATTTTTAAAAAGTTCAAAGTTTTTCATATTTTCTGGGAATCACACATACATAGTTTTTTTTATGCGAAACACAATAACTAAGATAGAATCGTGCGTAGAACAATTGCCCAATCAAAACTTTCAACAGTCATTTTTCTTTTTCAAAAGAAAAAAATTTTAATTGCCAAAGAGCTTGTTCTGCAGCTGCGAGCATGGTTTTGCCTATGTACATATCGTTAACTTAATACGAAAAGGCCCTAACTCATGTTTTTCATAGTTTACAGGAGGAGGAAAAAACTAAATAAAAAACGACGCAATATTGATACAAAATTTTTTTAAACGCAATTTTTATTAAAAACACTTCACATAAGCACATAATATTACGTTTAAAATAAGTTTGTATCAATATTGCATTTTTTAATTTAGTTTTTTCCTCCTCCTGTAAACTATGAAAAACATGAGTTAGAGCCTTTTCGTATTAAGTTAACGATATATATGTTCGCGGTATTACCACGATGGTAATATCATCTTCATTATAGAGTATGATTACCACACTACTCTAAGAGATTTTTAAAACCTGAAATGTTACCGGTAATAATATATTATGTCAACATCCACGATTATTTTCCCGACACATGCAAATTGTTAGAGCTCAAAATGAAAAGTCCCCAAATCCCTCCCCACGAAATTCTGTCACCAAATTAGAGGCGAAATCCCCATTTTGGGGACAAATCCCCTAATCTGGTGGCACTGTGAGTGAGTTATTTTTGTTTCTATGAATGTTTAATATTTTAGAAGCTCTGGCTTGGTATGACATTTACATATATGTATGTACCAGTGATGGGAATTGGAAATCTTGTTTTCGTGCCAAATCTATTTTTAAATAGTGCCAAAATCACTTGAATATTGCCAAATAGTTTTATATACACATTTATACATTTCGACATCTATTTTCGATATAATTGTGAGCGACATGTAGTAAAAAATAATTTTTTATTTTCAAATTTGCAAACTTGTTGCTAACCTTTAAAATACAGGCTCTAAAATTTATCGTGGTTGACAATTTTCGTATGTACTCGTCCAGCTGTCGACATCGACGTCACAATATCCAAAAATTGGGATTGATTTACTCGCTCTCGAAGACAATGTTGTGCTACTGACAACCTATTCCGTAACCTAAGGTCTAGAAAAAAGCATAAACCTGCCTACAGGACTCAGTTGTTTTCGACAACGGACACACAAGCTCCAAATTGTTGTTGTTAAAGTGACGTCGATGTCGCCAAATGGAATAAGGTTAAATGCCCGATATGTATGCATCATATGTCAATAATTTGTACTTATTTACAAGAAATACAAATATAAAAACATTTTTTACGTTATAGTAACGATTCTAAAGGGCATACTTAAATACTATAATAAGCCTAAACTAATTTAAATGATAAAATAACTTTTTCTAATTAGATGTATATAAAGGGTGTTTTTTTTAGAGGTATAGAACTTCGAATTGAAATAAAACACAAGAAAATCGTTTTAATGTCCATCAATTTGGCTTTATTGGAAGGATAATTTTATGCCATTAATGTTTAAATATGATTTCGGGTATGTGGCCACCGCGGCTGGCTCGAATAAAGCCAATTCTACAGGTCCAATTTTCAACCACTTTTTCGAGCATATGGGGCCGTATGTTGGCAATAACGCCACGAATGTTGGCTTCCAAGTCCCCTAACGTTTCTGGTTTGTTGGCGTAGACGAGCGACTTCACATATCCCCAAAGAAAATAATCCAATGGTGTCAAATCACACGATCTTGGTGGCCAATTGACAGGTCCATTCCGCGAAATTATGCGCTCATCGAATGTTTCCTTCAATAAATCGATTGTGACGTGCGCTGTGTGGCATGTAGCGCCGTCTTGTTGGAACCACAACTCATCCACATTCATGCCATCCAATTCGGGAACAAAATAGTCGGTTATCATGGCTCTATACCGGTCTCCATTAACGATAACTGACTCTCCAGCATTATTTCGGAAGAAGTATGGCCCAATGACTCCACCAGCCCATAGAGCACACCAAACAGTTAGTTTTTGTGGATGTAATGGCGTCTCAAGGGTCTCATGTGGATTCTCTTCACTCTAAATGCGGCAATTTTGCTTGCTGACGTAGCCATTCAACCAAAAATGAGCCTCATCACTGAACAAAATTTTGCGATGAAAATCAGCATCGAGATCAATCTCATTTTCGGCCCATACACCAAAATCACGACGCATTGCATGGTCTCGCGGCTTTAATTCTTGCACAAGCTCTTTGCGCAAAATCTTCCATAAAGTTGATGGACAAAGCTCCAATTGCTGTGCACGGTGGCGAATCGATTCATTCGGGTCCTCTTCAACACTTTGCTCTACAGCGGCAATTGTTTCTTCGGTGCGCACTGTTCGACGTCTCTGCGGATGCGTATTATCACATAGAGTAAACGTAGTGCGAAAACGATCCATGGTTAACCGAATTAATTGCTCTGATGGACGATTATGTCGACCATAAAATGGACGGAGCTTGCGGTAAACTTCGCGAACTGAACCATTATTTTCGAAATAAATTTGCACGATTTGCAAGCGTTGTTCTTTTGTCAACCTGTTCATGATGAAATGGCAAACCAAACTAAATATTAATCACTTGACAGCTGACAAAATGGCCGCCAGTTAAAAAAGTGATGCCAACTTAAAGTTCTATACCTCAATAAAAAACACCCATTACTAAGTGACAATTACAGTTTGTGCTTTTTTATGGTTAATATATTGTCGAGTTGTACAAATTCGTGCATGTTCAAAATATTAATAATTGTCGGAATCAGTGTGCACACTTAATTTTTTTTCAATTCGGCAGAATCGACAAAAAAATCGGTAGATTTGAATGAAATTCGGTAGAAAATTGTTTCATTCAGAGAAACATAAAAAATAACAATTCAAAGAAACATAAAAATAACAAAATATATGTACTTATATATAAAGGGTAAGTGCAAGGAGTATCAAATTAAACAGGTTCCAAAAGCGCATTTAAAACTTCACATTTGATTGGAAATTAAACAGCCATAAAAAATGAAGCATTTCCAATAAAAAAAAGTATCATCCCAAGTTACTTCCCTTACCTTTTATATAGATATGATATGAATATATAAGATAATATACATAAATAACAGGAATTCAGTTTTTGTACATAGGTTTTATAAAGCTACTAAAATAACTTTTATTTGACAAACATTTGTAACTACATTATTATATTACTACAGATTATATATAAGATCCATTTATGAATTTGAACTTTTGTGCAATGTTCAGTTTTAATGATTTTCATAACATATATATTTTACACATATATCGACTTACCCCCTTATGCAAAAAAATATTTTACTTTAGCTTTAAATTCATAGTAGTTGATAAGCACTTTAAGGCTAACATAGCTTTATTAAAAAATCGTATGCAAAAGACAACTTTAAATATTTTATGATTTAATAATAAATACTGGTAACACCACCGTGTTCAACAACCACTTCACAGCTTATGATGTACAAAATAGAATACAATTTCATTCGGGTATTCAAATATTTTTTTATTTTATTAAATAAATTTTTATTATCTTGAAGTAAAGCAACCTAATTTAAAAAATATGAGCTTCTGACTTAATAGGAAAACAGATAAACACAACCATGAAGTAAAAGTAAAAAAATGTGAAAAATTATCACAATTTGTTTTATTCGAATGAAAGGAGTATTTGAATATCCAGCTTTTTTCGATTTGTTTTGATTGTATGTACATCACTTAAACATTTTTGTATAATTGTATTTATTTTAATATTTTTTTATGGATTTTGCTATGTATTTCGAAGCAGTTGGATAATTTGGTGATGTTTTCCATCACATGACAAAAATAATAAATTTAAAATAAGAGCTAGCACTTCTAGCTTCATTTTCAGATGTAACATTAATCAGTATGTGCTATATTAGTAAAAATATTTGAGGTACAAAATACACATTTTGGAAATATCAACTTAAAGCAGTCTTAACAAACGTGGGTGCCTACTTTAGAATTTTTATACAATAATTTTTTTAGAATACAACTTTGCTTAGTATTGCTAAGCTTTATTAATTTTTTTGCATAAGACCCTTAATTACTAAATATCAATATTCGGTAGATTTCAGGACTTGTTCGGTAGAATTGGTAGATTGTTAAATTCACAAACATATTCGGTAGGATCTACCCAATATCGGTAGAAGTGTGCACACTGGTCGGAATAGTAGAATTTGTATTGCTTTTTTGGTTCATACATATATGTATTACGATTATAACAAGATTTATTGTTAGACTCCAAAAATCTTTACCATGTAATAAAGGTGCTAAAGCTTATAATTGCAGTCCATTTAACATTTTGCTTTTTATAAAATTTCGAACCAAAAATATACTTTCCACGCTTGATGAAGAGTTACTCTACTCTTTGAACTCTCACTCTACCTTGAACGATTCGATAAATATTACTTAAACATTTTTCATTGAAACTATTGTTTGCGTATCCATATTTTCCAAAAACTCACTCACATTTAAGTTCTTGTATTTTTTAAATCTTCGAAGTTTAATATGGATTTGTAGGCACTTTTAATTTTTTCACGTATTTTATTTCGTTTAGAAGCATTTTTTTATGAAAAGGAACAGTATTATTTGTGTCTCTACTTTGAACATATTGTGGAAAGCAATTCAAATAATAGTCCTTGAAGTTATATTTAGTTTTCAAATATGACACAAAAGAAATATAAGAAGATTTTAATTCTGTTTTTGAATTCTACAACTTTATGCTGGGAAAATTAGTTTTTGATAATTTTCTTCCGTTGGAAGATGGTGAGAATTTCGATCTATATTGTCAACATTAAGATCAGTAATATATTTTTTGTTAAAAAAACTGTTGACATAAATGACAAAATAAAAAGGTTATTTTAAATTAAATGTAGTTCCACATTTTTAGATTGCATTTCGATAATTTACCATTTCAAGGACAAGATAAATATATAAATACACACATTTTGGTTATATTATTCGTTAAACTATTTAATATGAATAAGGTTTTACCATTGCATTATGGCTGAAAATTTTATAATGTGAAGAAATACTTCAAGGGCTCGCACTGTTCAAGGACTATATCTGCAACAACTTGATGGGACAACCAACGGTTTGAGAAATACTTAAGAATTTCATAAATTTCAGAGTTGACGTATTTCTAAAAATTTATAAAATCATCTCTACGACATGAGGTGTTACAAACAAATTTATATATTCATTTAAATAGATCGTCAATGTCTCTGTAAAAACCGTTACTTTTAACTATCAGAACCGAACTGTTGTCAGCCTCAAATCCTACTAAATTTTTATTACTTAAAAACGTAATAAGTACAAGAAGAGTACTTATTATTGCATTAAGAAAAGTTTCCATATTTAATGGTCAAAAAGTGCCAGAAAAGGAGCAACAGTGCCACAGTGCCAGGCAACATTCAATAGTGCCAAAAACGGCACAATTGTGCCACATTTCCCATCACTGATATGTACATATAGTTACATATAAGGTATGTTTTATTCGAAACATAAATATATCTATATCTATAACTATATCAAATAAAACGATATTACTGCTTAACATTTTAAGCTTGGCAGCACTCATAATTTTTAAACAAATTTTCTTTAATTTTTTGTTAAGTCAAAAATATATAAAAAAAATAATAAATTTAATTCAATAAATTTTAATAAAAACGAAATAAAAAGAAACAAAATGGAAGAGGTAAATTCATATAATGGAAATAAAAAGGTTTTATTAAGCATTTTGTTTATTGTTAGTATTTTTTTAATTAAAAAATATTTATTTCTGACAGGAAATATTTTTTTGTATTTTTATTTTTCAGTTATGATAAACGTAATATATTAGCTGCCTTATTCATAAAAAATATTTCAGGTTTATTAAGCGCTTATTTGACATACTTCTATGGGAAATTTGTCAAATAAACCTATAATAAACCTAAATAATTTTTAAGAATTAGACCGTAGAAATTTTATGCCTTTGCTGCATTTTTATACCTACTTTAATTTTTAAGCAGCTATAACTATAGCTACTTAATAAGTTTATACATACTTAAATTTGTTCTGAATATTTATATAAAGTTCGAATAAAACATATCTATAATTGTGTTATCTAAAAAGCTTTCGACGGTGGAGCTAAATTGTATCAATAGTCAGGGTGACCGATGACATTTTTCAAATAGTGGCACCAAATAGGGGATTTATCAAAAAAAAGGGGCAAAATTAAAAAAACGCGAAAACTACACTAAACTTTTTATTTTTAATCACCTCTATTCTGCGTTTCGATTACTTTCCCGCATTCAGTTACGCACGGATCGAAAAGAGTTATTCTGCAAAAAAAAACTGCATCGAAAGAAAAAAAAGAAGAGAATAGTATGTTTAAACCTGCTGTTTTGCTATGAAACGGGTGAAATAGGAACAGAAAAATTAAGCAATTTCGCAAAATTTTTAGCAAAAAGTTAAATTTAGTGCAAAAAACAGTGATATGACATTAAAACAAATAATAATTAAATATTGTAAAAATTTGCATTACATAAACTTTTGCAAATTTAAATACAGAGAGTTAAAAAAACGAGATAAGCAAGAGGTATTGGTGGCCAAACTTTTCCATAATTGCAACACCAAAATAAAGTCTATTTGTTTAAATTTAATTAAATCCGTAGACAATATCGTTTTTCGTTGTCATTAAATAGGTATGTCAACTTTTTATACTGTTTTACCTGTAATAAATTGAATAAAAATCGCATTTCAATACAGAAAAACAAAACAAAGTGTATAGTTCATTAATTAAACCTTCTTTTGTATTTAATGCTTGCATTATTTTTTTAATTAATCACTTTTTGAAGCTAAACAATCAAAAATTGAAAACGCTCCGCCACTAAAATAACAACTTACAAAAACGTAGTTACGATCGAAATGCAGAATACATAGAATCGAAAGAAACATCGAAGAACGGAACGCAGAATAACAAAGTTGCCAAACGGAGAAACTTTCGATTCGAATCGAAACGCAGAGTAGGGGTGAATGTATTTTCATATAACTCACAGGGTGACAAAAAGTGGCAAAGCAGTTGAAAAAGGTGAAATGCAGTTGAAAAAGTGGCAATTTGCCACTTTAGTCGGTCAAACGGTAACGCTGTCAATAGTGTGTGGTCTGGCTTCTGAGCACTGTTGCCAGAATTGACGATTTCTCTGCATTTTGACGATATTCACCTCTCAAAATACACTATTGACGATTTGAGGTCCAGAAATGTCGATTTTTCCAAAATCTAAATCCACAGAAAAATCAACCGCAGGGCTAAAAATTAAAAAAAATGTGTAATTTTTATTGAACTGAATTTTTTTCGTTTCCAATAAAAGATACAAATAAAGATAAAAATCAATTTGGATTGCATTTTATTTATTAGCTTGTTCGAAACGAATGAGTTCATATCACAAACGTACCGTGTAATTGTGCGTGACAGACTTAACATGTGCGTGACGATGTTAAAAGTTAAAAAACTATAATATATATAATTTTGTCAAAGTTGTAATGCTTTTTAAGCGCATTATGCACGGTCAAAATGCATGACCTTCATTATAATAATATTAGTGAAATTTTGTTTGTATGAGTCACACCGACGATGCTTGAAGCAAAATCTAAATTTTTTGATTTTTGCACATGCATGTATGCAACACAAACATAAGAAGATAAACTACTCAAAGCATTGGGATATACAAAGAACTGCCAAATTCTATACGTAAAAAGTTTTGTATGTATTTTGACAATTGCCTTACAATTAGCTTGTAGCGAGATGCTATTAATTCCAATTGCAATGAATGCACGTGTATGCTGAGCTCTTCATGCAAACGTATACGATGCTTGTGTCATGCATTTGGATCGTGAATACTGCGCTTTATATAATCTAAGATAGCTTATTATAGCTGTAAAAAAATAAAAATAAATCTATCTCAAGTGGATTCGCAGAAATTTAACATATAAACTGCGTACGCAACATTTCGTTTTATATCAACGAAAATAAAAACTCGTTTCATGAACACTTTACACAATTTAAAAATGAGTACCAAATTGAATAGTTTGAACCTAAATGTACTTACGTAAGAAAAACTTTCCTTAAAAAATCAGCTATAATTATACGCAAACCGTAACCTAGGGTTTACACGTGCAAGTGCAAGTTCGAAAAACTCAATACACTCAAACTCTTTTACTAACACATCTACACTTTCGGCACTTGCAGTCTACTTCCAACTCAACTGCCAAGGAATTTTACAAGACAGTGACTTGTTGAACTTGTAGCAAGTAAATGAAAAGTTAGCTAACAGTGTTGCCCTATTAATAGTTTAGCACAAATTAACTGGATTTCAGTGTAGTGTTAAGTGAGATTTTACTCATTTAAAATTTTTTTTCTTAAATATTCATAAATCGAGCAGTTTATTATTTTTTAGACATAAATAACATTGAAACAATACGAATAAAGTTCAACACTATCTGGTTCCCTTAAAATTAAAATTTTTTATGTTATGGACAACTACTCTGCACTAAAAGGCAAACATGCAAGTTGCAAGACAGTGAGAAATTTTCGTACACAGAGCTTGCATGCAAGGCACTTGCATGTGTAAACGCAGGGTAAGAGTGCGTGACATGGATTTCATGATATATGACAACTCTTTTTAGTATTGCATTTTTAGATTTGGTTTTTTGTTATGTTATGATTTTTTTGTGTTCAAAATGTTAAATTCTGTTATTTATATATCAAATGTTTCTATAACAAAAATGCTAATTATTTTTTTTATAAATTACATATCTGTTTTAAAAATAAATATTTATGTACGTATGTGAATTCTGATTTCATTTTAAGTTTTTTTTTAATTTAATTTTAATTTTAATGGTTTTCATGTTTAGGTTATATACATATACATATATTAATGTATATGTGTATATTTGTTGAAAGCATAGTTAATAAGTTTGAATCATTGTAATAGTTTTTGTAAAAAAAACTATTAAAATACAAAAAATTTAATATTTCTGATTTGACGTTTTTTGATGATTTTCTAACATTACTTGACGATTTTGACGATTTTTTGCACAGAAATCTGTAGTTTTTGACGATTTCACTCCTAGAAGTTCTGGCAACAGTGCTTCTGAGTCGTTTTCACATGTTTTCTTGTGAGTTCGGATTTTAAAACACATGCTGGAGCTGCTTAAGTTGAAATTTAGAAAATACGAATTAATAATACATATCTACATACATACACATGTATGTATTCTAGCATAAAAATTTTGAAGAAAAAAATTGTAATGGGCGATTTTCAACATACTTCTTTTAGTTCCAAGCAATAACACTGTGCTAGTTCAAAAATGTAAAAAGGGGGGGGGACCTGGTGGGTAAACCTAATTCTAATACGCTGAATCCACTGGTGCTAGCCATTATTTTTGGTTAGCTCTTGAAAACTTGGTTAAATGCACCTAAAAATCGCAATTTTTCCCAATTTTCTAACATTTATTAATTTTTATATCAATTAAAAGATTATATTATGGATGGACATGCGTCCTAAAAAAATTTCTGAAAAAAGAAATTGCAAAAATGAAATATTAAAAAATTGCCCCGATTAAAAAAAAATTGCAATTTTTTTCAATCGATATGTGTATATTGATATAAAGGTTAATAAATGATAGAAATCTAGGAAAAACTTGAATTTTTAGAAGCTTTTGACCAATTTTTCAATCTTAATTATTTTTTAAACAAGAGCTAACCTAAAAGAATGGTTAGAAACATTGGATTCAGCGTACTCGCATTAGGTTAACCCACCAGGTTCCCGGCTTGTTACAAAAAAAAAGTTTCGAATTCAAACACAGTGTAATTAATAGGCCGTTTTTTTTAAATTTCTTCTCTAAACGTTTCAAATTTTTATGAAAAATAATAAAAATTCGTGTCAAAAAATATGGTTCCATGCAAATTTTTAAACGAAAAATCGTTTGAATATACAAAATCAACCCTTAAAAAATAAATGTTCAAAATCGACAGTACTTTACAGCCCATAGCTCGAAAATAACCATCATACAAACGAATATATACAGCCATGTCACAGAGCTCAATTCCGTTCGGAAACGGAATTCAATTCGTATTTTGGTGCTTTAGAAAACGAAAAACGAAAAAAAAATTCGGAATGAAATCACTTTTAATTTCATAGACGGAATTAACATGCATGTTAAAGTAAAAAAAAACATTTTAAACAATTTTTTTTTTCAATTAAGAATACTATTTTTCATTTATTTGTTCAAAGCTGGATTACAATTATTTACCCCCTTATGCAAAAAATATTTTACTTTAGCTTTAAAGTTCATATTAGTTGCCAAGCACTTTAAGGCTAACATAGCTTTGTTAAGAAATCATATGCAAAAGACACTTTTAATTATTTTGTTATCTAATAATGAATACTGGTAACACCACCGTGTTCAACAACCACTTCACAGCTTATGATGTACAAAATCGAATACAATTTCATTCGGGTATTCAAATAATTTTTTATTTTATTGAATAAATTTTCATTATCTTGAAGTAAAGCAACCTAATTTAAAAAATATGAGCTTCTGACATGGCAATAAAACAGATAAACAAGTAAAGTAAAAGTAAAAAAAGTAAAAAAATTTGAAAAATTATCATAATTTGTTTTATTCGAATGAAACGAGTATTTGAAAATCCAACTTTTTTCGATTTGTTTTGATTGTATGTACATCACTTAAACATTTTTGTATAATTGTATTTATTTTAATATTTTTTTATGGATTTTGCTATGTATTTCGAATCAGTTGGATAATTTGGTGATGTTTCCCATTACATGACAGAAATAATAAATTTAAGATAAGAGCAGGCACTTCTTGCTTCATTTTCAGATGTGACATGAATCAGTATGTGCTATATTAATAAAAATATTTGAGGTACAAAACACACATTTTGGAAATATCAACTTAAAGTAGTCTTAACAAACGTGGGTGCCTACTTTAGAATTTTTATACAATAATTTTTTAGAATACAACTTTACTTAACATTGCTTGGCAAAGCTTTATTAAGTTTTTTGCATAAGACCCTTAGTTTTTATTTATTTATTATGCAAATTTCTCAAGTCATTACAAAAATAAAATCAACAAAACAAAATGTACGGAATTGGTTTCTTTGGTATTACCATACCATTTTTGTATGTACTTTATCAAAATCTTCATATTGGCAGCACACAAAACAAAAAAATACAAGGCAGAAATAAAATATGCATACAAAAAAAAATTTAAAACGCCTAAACTTATGCCACATTATCATTTACTACAAAATTATGTTGCCACACTTGTAAGATTAAGCATTTTTTCGGATTGATGAAAACGATGGGAATCTGAAGCACCAAAATGAACATTGAACGGAATGGTTAATACGGAATCAAAACCATTCCGAACGGAATCTGTGACACGGCTGATAGTATAGTATAGTTATGCAAATTATTAAGAAATTTCGACAAAAAAAAATTTGGTATCCACTTCACCAATAATGTCCCATATGAATAACAAAACTAACATAACAGATGTAACATGTAAACATATTGTGAAAAATTAGCTTAAGTACAAAAAGGTAACCATTTGCTGAAATGGATCAAATACTTGAAAATGAGATAATACTGTATCTAAAAAAATTAAATATCTTTGCTAGATTTCGGTTTAGAGGTAAGCTATAGCTGTCAAATTATTTGTACGTGATTGACTATTTGTGCATGACATACAATTTTGGAGCAATAACTTCCTGAGTTCACCTCGTTGGAATACCCGTGTTGTCATTTTAAAGCATTTGCCCGTAAATTGTGTACAACGAGAATGAAAAAATAGTTTGGCCATTTGGTAGGTTGTTAATTATATATTCCGTAACTTGGTTTTTTTTTTTGGAATTTCTACTTTGCGTACTTGAAATTACTCCAAAAATATGTTGTAACACTGAATAGGAAGAGTAAGATCTGGAATGCAAATATACTGTAAATATATTTAACATGCATCACAACTCAAAATGATCAAATTAATTTTGCTTTTTTAAAAATCATTTAACTGAACAAAACTCTAACGACCTCAATAATTTCTTTTACAATAAAGTCTTCTTGAAGAATATATAATACTGTTATTTTTGTTTTTATATTACATACTCACGTCATTTCTACAGTATCAACAGTTGTTTGCAACATCTCAGCATCTGAAATTTTTTGACTTTTGACTGTTTATGATTTAGTGTGCGATATGTAAATTCCCAGAAATTTACATACATATATGTACATATATAAATAATCCACAGTGTTACAGATTCCTTTCGGAATTTATTTGATTCCGCATTTACCATTGCGTTCAAATTTCATTTCGGTGCTTCGGATTCCGAGTGTTTTCATCAATCCGAAAAAAATCGTAATAACGCTTTATCAGCCGTGTCACAGGTTCCGTTCGGAATGGTTTTGATTCCGTATTAACCATTCCGTTCAATGTTCATTTTGGTGCTTCAGATTCCCATCCTTTTCATCAATCCGAAAAAATGCTTAATCTTACAAGTGTGGCAACAGAATTTTGTAGTAAATGATAATGTGGCATAAGTTTAGGCGTTTTAAATTTGTTTTGTATGCATATTTTATTTCTGCCTTGTATTTTTTGGTTTTGTGTGCTGCCAATATAAAGATTTTGATAAAGTACATACAAAAATGGTATGGCAATACCAAAGAAACCAATTCCGTACATTTTGTTCCGCTGATTTTATTTTTGTAATGACTTGAGAAATTTACATAATATATAAAGAATAACTAAAAAATTGTAATCCAGCTTTGAATAAATAAATGAAATATATAAATAAATTTTTTTTTTTACTTTAACATGCAGAAAATGTTAATTCCGTCCATGAAATTAAAAGTGATTTCAGTAGATTTAATTGCTAGTTCCATTTATGAAATTAAAGGTGATTTCATTCCAATTTTTTTTTTTCGTTTTTCGTTTTCTAAAACACCAAAATACGGATTTAAATCCGTTTCCAAATGGAATTGAGCTCTGTGACATGGCTGAGTATTAAAAAATGCATAAAAAATAAATTCAAAACGCCTAAACATATGCCACACTATGATCTAATACAAAATTATATTGCCACACTTGTACCATAAAAACTATTTGACAATTTTTTTCGGATTGATGAAAACGATCGGAATATGAAGCACCAAAATGAAATTCGACCGGAATGGTTAATACGGAATATAACCAATTCCGAATGGAATCTGTGACACGGCTGATAATTTTTGTAATTAATTTGAAAATTTACATGAAAATAATTAAAAACTAATGAATTGTAATGTAACTTTGAATAAATATATAAATGAAAAAAGTATTCTTTATTGGAAAAATGGCTTAATACATTTTCCTAATTGCTAATTCCGTTTATGAAATTAAAGGTGATTTCATTCCAAATTTTTTTTTTTCGTTTGGTAAACTACCAAAATATGGATTGATTTCCTTTTCAATTGAACTCAAAACACACAAAATGTGTATGTATGTATAAGCTTCAACGAATTCAAGTAAAAATTACTAATTATTAATACCAGGGGATAAAAAACAGTATAATTGAGATAAATAACATTTCAAATTAAGTTAAATCAAAATAATAGTGAAGCTTAGACACATGTCACATATGCTGTTGACAACTTTTAAAAGTATTGATGGTTTCACAAATCAATGTGCAAAAGATTTAAGGATCCTTATATACATTTTTTTTCTTTTTATATCTTTAGTAAAAGACATTCATGAATATATATATATATAAATACATATATATAGATATATATCAGCTGTCAATCTTCCGCCATATCGTAATCGATTCGAACATTGAAAGGACGCACGATTTGACTCAACATCGATCGCATTGTACAGTGGTTCAAGTTTCTAAGGAAGGCGGTCATACGTAGTTTACTCAGCTATAATCATCAAAATTAATATGAATATTTATGTTTACGGTATTTATTGGCCAATTAGGGTAAAATAAGATTAAAAAAGTCTTTAAATATAATATTCATGGCTATCATGAATAAAATTCCGCGTGGAATTTCTCCCTTTTCCAATTAAAATTTTTTGTTTTCCCTATTACTTGATATTAGTTGGAATTCTCCCCAGTGAAAAATTTCACGTGAAATTTTATTCATGATTATAATAATTTATTTACCAAAAATGTTAGTTATTAATTAAAGGAAAAATAATAAATTTTATAACAGCAATTTAATACAACATTTACACATTATTTTCAAAAACTTAACATACGTAAAGCCTCAGGTGATAGCATAGACTTCTTCTTTTGCGGTAATTTACGTAAAGAAGAAATCAACGGGTCGGAATTTAGAAGAAGTCTATGTAAAAGATCAGTGTTAGTGACAACACGAGACATTTTTCGGGTGTCGTCTCGTCTGAATTGCTTAAATAATTTAAATAATTTATTACAAGATTCAGCGGCTTCTTCAGAGAGCTCGCCTATGTAAGCTAGACAGTGATCAACTACTTCTGATCCATGAATTAACACTTTATGAACTGAACCAGTCAAATTATACCATGGATACGTACTAATAAGCATTCGCGCGGTTCCTAACGAGTAATCTCTAAATTCTACACTATTAATTTTGTATCCCGACGAAAGACATTGCAAAAGATGATGACACCGATCAATAACTGCTTGATCTAAGCCAGTTATTTCAGCTGATATAGCTGAATTCAAAAAAACTAGTCGTAGAGACAAATAACCTCTGTACCATGCACATTCGCAAACAAAAAGTACAGATATAGGGTAACATTTTGATATGTAACTTCAAAGCGGCATAAGACGGCAACATAGTTAATACCTTAAGGGAAAAAACATCGTAAAAAATATACGTGAAAATTGATTTATCGTGAAACCGCTTTCCGCAAAATACGTTTTGCTTAAAAAATTATTAAATACATAATAATAACGGTAAGTTAAATATCCATTGTAAAACAATAAGTCAAAAATGTTTTTTCTTTGAAAAACACGCACTAGAAATTAACTTTTTTAGCACTGCTGAAAAAGATAAGGAAAGTTGTTTTGATTTGTTCACTTCCCATGCACAAAAGTAAACGTAAAAAACAACTGCTTGCAAATCTTTTTGCATGTTTTAGTAGTACCACTAATAGTGAGTATTAGAGCGAACTAACGATGAAAAAATCGAACATCGTCATTTGACCACTATGTCCTAGTACTGAATCACTGTGCATTGTTCTTAAACTTACATCAACATTACTAACAGGCATTTAATGATAAAATAGACACGGAATGAAAAAATCTCCATTATTAAAAAAATCTTCTAAAAACTCCCCAATCCCAAAACCCAATCCCCATTTTCCATAAAAACTCGCAGTTGAGTGGCAAAGCTCCTCATCAGACAATACTCAGCGTTACCGTTGTGTAACCAAAGTCGTATTTTGTTACCCATTTTTCAACTGCCTTGACACTTTTTATGCCCCTTACTCTTAAATCTCCTTTTAGTATCATTTGCATTATTTTGTGCCCCTTTTTGCCCCTTTTTGTTCAAAGTCAACTTTCGTTTTTATTTTGACAATAAATGTACGCAGATTCGTACAGATTCTACCACATTAAACAAGATTTTATTTCCTATGTGTCAAACTTAATATAAAAACATACACCTTGGTATGAATCTTTTCATTTGTGTTTTTAAATATACAAGTACAATTGCACACTCATACTTGATAATTCTAACTGTATTTTCGACATCTATTGTGAAAGCCAAATTTAATTAAAGTACATATTTTTAAAAGGCTGTTCTGCAAACCGATCGAGTTGAAATCGCACGATTTTAGAAAACTAAAACATCCAAGCACGTGACCAATTCCCAAAAGTAAATGATCGAAAAATATCCGAGTTTTTACCACAAAAAATACTTATTTTCGGAGGAAAGTAACTATTGCTGATGATAGGTTGCAACTACTCGTTTAACTCAGTGGACAAATTGGCCAAATTAAACGAAAAAATATACCCAGATTAAGCAGTTGCCAGGTCGGTGAGTTACACCTTATTTCATCTTTATAAAAAAAACTTACAAAAAAAAACATAAAGCGTAAATTTAAATTTAAATTAGAATTGCTAAACAATTTTCAAATAGACTGAAAGTAGACACTTGTCTGTCCATGATGTCTGCCTTAAAAATATTTCAAAAGGATTTGAAAGAATGGATTACAAGTGAAGAGCTTATTAATAAATACAGATGTACAATTTCAAAAGAATTGATATTTAAGGTATTTAATAAGTATGCATTATGCATACAAATAATACCATAAATATACATATGTATAATCCTCTTCAGAATCGAAGTTTATGGCATTCAATATCGAACGAAATTTCCATTTATTTTCTATTGGAATTTCGATCATTATCAAATGCCACATTTTGACTGGTGTTTCATTATTATCATAGATTTTATGATTTTTTTATATTTAGTAGCTATCTATACTATGCTTATTTATACTCGTCTTATTTGTAAATAAAAACTGTATTTGCAAATACTCAACTAGCCGGTATTATAGAAATATATTCACAGTCGTCAAAGAAACAATTGTAAAATCAAAAATTTCTATTTCTGTATACATACATACATCTCATCCCCAGTAATCAGTAATTGTTCACGTGAGTTAGTACAGGCTTCATTATTCTTTACTTTCTGTTGATGTTCTGTGTTGTGCCGTTCTGTTTCTAAATTTTAATAGTTACATTTTACGTTATAGCTTATTACCTGTTTCTGAGCAGAACCGCCACATTTTTCCACTGAAGTGCTAAGTTCGTATATTTTTATGTTTCAAAATAATTTTATGTTTTCTTGATAAAAATTAAATTGTTTAAATTTTAAAAGCATAATCACAATTTTTATTTTATTTATGCTGTCACTTAGAATTACCTAAAATTTTTTGGATTTTCACAGGTTGAACGGCAACAGAACAGAAGGAAACAGACAAATTAACGACTTGTGTAAAATTTCTAAAAGCAAAAAAGAGTCAGCTGATTCGTAACAGAACAGAAAGTAAAACCTAATTCTGCCACAAGTTTGAATTTTTACTTGCAAATAAAACGTACGAATAAACTTTTATGCGTTCTCATAAAATTAATGTTTGTGTACCTTTTATACATGAGAAATTTGTTTTTATTGTTTGTTTTTAATAAAAATAGGTTAATTTTAAAGTTTACCCTTTTTTTCTTAGAAATCACATTTTTGTGCCACTTTTTTTTTTTGAAAATCCCCTTTTAGTGACCCTTTTTGAAATTTTTTACGGTAACGCTGACAATATTGATGCCAAAAGCTGTTTTTTTTTTGTTTGTTATTTGTTATTAACTCTCTTTAATAACATTCACGAATTCTCTTAAAAATTAATAAGCAAGCAGCACTGTTGCCAGCTTCGACGATGGATCGGAATTTTGACGATTTTTTATAGAAAATAAATGGCAAAGTGCTATTTGACGATTTTTGGTCGTAATATGACGATATTATTAATGAACCGATTTTTTCATATTTATTTAGATCGTGGGGTAATATCATTTTACTGGACTTAGAATATTGCAAAAAGAAATATCTCTGCAAAAGAGATTTGAATGCATGCGTAAAGAAAAAATGAAATTATCAAACCTTCTCTGATTTTTATTTAAAGTTGTTAATGTTTAAAGAACAAAACAAAAATTTTTTTAATATACTTGTAATGCTTAGGTATTTATATACATATAATATACATTTGCTGTTATTTGTCAAACAATCCTAAGCAAGCCATACAATATAATGATATTCAAAAGTTATTAGACATATATAACCATTACATATTCTGCATTATTGCCAAACTCGATGACTTGCACCTGAAGCTGTTGTACACCGTTTATTGGAACTATGTATACGAATATGAATCGCAAGAAAATTATTTTACATATGCACTGTAGCAAATGTTGACAAATTGGTTTGGAAAAATTTATTTTAGAAAGCTTAAATAACAGAAATCAAATATATTTAATTTTTTTATCATAAAATCCCCATAGAGCACAAAATATTGCTGGAATTTTGCAGGAATATTGTTTCGTAACGTTGCAATGTTACAAGCAATATTTCAGCACTATTCCTGCAATATTTCTATGTCCGCTTTTTTGTCTTGCCAGCAAGATTGAGAAAATTTTGCACGCCAACATTGCAAAGATATTGCAAAAATTTCTATTGTGTCACCCGGAAACCATAAGGAAGTATAACTTTTTTTTGGAATTAATAAACTTTCGCCTGAAACATCCAAAATTGCAAAAAAATTCTCAAAAATTTAATTTAATTTTAGACAGTAAAAATTTATTTTATGGAAATTTTTTTTGGAATCAACGTATTTTTACCTAAAACTTAAAGAAAAAAAATGTTTCCCCCAAGATAAATTTTTTTTCTAGACTTAGAAAAAAATTAATTTTTTAATATCTAATAATTTTTGGTAATATTGTAATAATATTGGTACAATGTTGCAAATGTAATATTACCAAAAACTATTCTGGCAATATTTCTGCAATATTACCGATTACCTGCAACTTAATAACATTCCAGCAATATTTTGTGCTCCATGGGTCAATAATACTTTTCAAGGTGAGCAGCTTTTTGAACTCAAATGTGATATCATGTGATGAGATTTGGTATATGACAAGAGCAATTTATATATTGAAGATACTAAAATTGTGTTAACTTTTATACTGGGTTTTGTGTTCAAATCTTAAAGCATTTTTTCTCCCAGAAGAAATGCCGAAACAGAACTACATATATTTTTAATCATAGCTGTTAAGTAATGATTAGTAATCGTAATGATTACTAATTTGATTACTTTTTTTTTAAAAGGTGAAGTAATGACTAAATTACGATTATATTCATTTTCGCACGATTACTAATTGGTTACGATTACTAATAATGGAAAAGTAATCTGAATTACTTGAAATTACAACAAAATAATCAAAAGGAATCAAAAGTTATCAAAAACTAATCCGATTACTTCTAAGGATTACTTTTAACTATTTTTGATTATTTATTAAGTTTATTGCATTTCACTTGTATTAAATTTTAAAATATTTAATAATTTGACAAATGACACAAGATATCTGTTGATACGTTTCTATAGTTATTCAAAAAATTAGCGTGTATATGTTTTTTTTCTTTTGTAATTTTAAAAAATATTTTTTGTGAGTTCTCAAATCATTTTTATAAGGTCTGTGAATAAGATAACAAGTCTGAGATTGTTCACATTGTGTGGTTTGAAGCCTACTGACGTTTTGTGGAAGCGACAATGAAATGCATAAAGACATTGCTTAACCACCAGCAAAAAATTTCACTTTACTATTTTCTGTATATTTTTTTCTCTGATTAATATTATTAATGTTGTTATATAATCGACCATCTTAAGAATTTCTTAAGCAAAAAACATATAATTATATAAATTTCTTTCGAACTTTTTCAAAACAAAGCAATCTTAATTCAAAATGTTTGAAAATAATCAAAAAGAATCAAAAGTAATCTTTGAAAGTAATCGGATTACTTTTTTTTTACTTTTGATTCTTTTCGATTATTTTGTAGTAATTTAAAGTAATTCAGATACTTTTTCGATTATTAGTAATCATAATCAATTATTTATCAGAAATTCTTTTACAGGCAATTATATAATCAGTACAATTCTTTTTAAAATGTAATCTAATTGATTACTAATAGCAATCGTAATTTAACAGGTATGTTTTAATAGTGTAAAACAGTTTACAAATTTTATTTGGCAAGCTATAGACTCATAATTTAGAGCAAATTAAAGGATCTTAGGACTGTAGTTAAAGAAATGATAACTTGTTAAATTTTTTAAAGCGAATTTGTGAAATGACATATATAGAAAAAATTATTAGATTTTCGAAAATAGCAAATTTTATTAAGCTCTTTTAGTTCTTCCACACTCATCAGTCAATGTGGAAAAATATTCAGCCAAGTGAATTTTAGCAAGGCTAAACTAAGAAATCGTTTGGAAAACGAGTCACGAATGTTAAAAATAATTTGGCATGTCTTCATTAATTATTATATGTAACACAGTTAGTCGATTTTTTCAGTACATGTAATTGAACAATTTGACAGAAATTGTTGAACTGTACTTTTTATAGACACTTAGAGCTTTTTCTTCTGCTCATCATCAGAAAACAACAATTTATAATTTATATTATTTTGGGATTTTTTAGTTTTACCGTTTTTGAAAATTTCAAAAGTTTGCCTTTTACGGTTTCCAAGATACAGCAATTTGTCAATATTACACAGTCCAAATTACATTAACCGATAGAACACCCTTTAATTTAGAATTTTTTTTTTTAAATTTAGTGTTAATTGTTGTAGTTTGTATAAGAATACACAAACTTTACAAATTTCAAGTGTCTACCCATGGAGCACAAAATATTGCTGGAATTTTGCTGGAATGTTATTTAGTTGCAGGTAATCGGTAATATTGCAGCTATATTGCCGGATTAGTTTTTGGTAATATTACATTTGCAACATAGTACAAATATTACTATAATATTACAAAAAATTACTAGATGTTATTATATCTAGAAAACTTGTTTTTTTTTAAATTAATATATCGCGTTGCAGATGCCATAAAGCCATATACCGGAAAAAGGGGTTTGTAATAAAAATTTTATTTTTTTTTTCTAAGTCCAAAAAAAAGTTTAAACTTGGGGAAAAATTTTTGTTGGTTTTTCTTTACGTTTTAGGTAAAAATACGTGGATTCCCAAGAATTTTTTTTAAATTCAATTATTGGTATACTTTTCAATTATTCTGTCTAGAAGAACTTAAATTGCAATTCTGGACGTTTCGAGCGAAAGTATGTAAATTCCAAAAAAAATTGGAATTACGAAATTATGGCTCCCGGGTGACATGAGATAAAGCTTTGTCATATTTAGCATTGTTGCAGTGCAATATTTCCTCAATCTTGCTGGTAAGACAAAAAAGCGGACATAGGAATATTGCAGGAATACTCCAGGAATATTGCCTGTGACAACGTTACGAAACAATATTCCTGCAAAATTCCAGCAATATTTTGTGCTCTATGGGTATATATATATACATATATATATATATATATATATATATATATATATATATATATATGTATATACAATATACATGTTTTAGCGGTCAAAGTTCTGTATATTCCGTCCAAATTTCAGATCTGTAGCTCTTACGTTTCGCGAGAAAATAGCCTGTGACGGGCAGACAGACGGACAGCGTAGCGAAAGCAATAGGATTCCTTTTCGCCTTTGGTGTACGGAACCCTAAAATGAAGATAACTGTAATATTTTTCTTTGTAATCAATGTATTATTACTTTACATTACTGCATTAAAATCTCAATTTATAAAAAAGTGGACTTGGGAGACTTTGCATGCGAAATGACTTTCTTTAACAAAGTAAAACGTTTCCTTTTTAATAAAACCAAATCTTGAAAATGTATGCCTTATGCATTAAACACATTCACCACAGCAGGCTACACGAACACACGACTTCAAATGCCGCCAGCAGCATTTGTCGCCTCGTAGCCGGCTACTTAATTATTTTGGAGACGGCAGCAGCACCATCTACAGCTGATATTCAAGTACAAATGCATAGTTCAGTATTGCCACTTTTATATGTTTTGCATTTATAAAAATTAGTTACTCTTTCAAAATGTACTTATTTCACGTAAAAGTACAAAAATTAATCAATTTTTGGATATTATTTCTGTAAAATAATATGAAATAATTGTACAAAATCATTCCTTCAACATTTTGTAATGTACTGGCAATACTGAATTTTCTCATTGTAGCCAAAGAAATAGAAATTAGTTGAATTGGACTACAACGACAAAATCAGCATAGACAATAACCTGCCGCCATGTTGCCTTGCTGTCTTCAAAAGAATTATTCTCATATAAACATAAGTATTCTATCCTTGACATTTGGTAGTCGGTACAGCGTGACCGTTTGTGCTACTAAAGTATCAATTTGCTACTTTGTTACATTTTTGATACTTTTAGTGACACTTTTTTAAAATCAGGTAAATTTGCTACTTTTTGTTACGCTTTGACCCTTTTTGCCCCTTTTTTAGAAATAACATTACTTGATTTAATTTTTTCGCTACAATACGCTTGTGTATTAGTATTATTTCTTATGACAGACAGCGTTGTCGACTCGGTGGTTTTCGCACCGTTTTTAGTGCTTTTTGAAATTTTCGACGCGAAAAATGTTGAAGTTAATGCTGGGTGCTTTTTTAAACTAATTTTTGGTGCTTTTTATTTCTGGGCGGTGGCACTAAGCCCAAATTTAAAAAGAACTTTCCTTATATAATATATATGTATATTTTTTTTTGAAGAAGTCTAACATTTAAAAAACATAAGCACTGAAGTTAAATGGAACATTTCAAAATATTCTAATAAGATTGTACAAAACTGCTGTTATTAATATTGCGTTTGCTGTGAAAGAATGTTTCCACAGCATTGTTTAATAAAAATCAAATTTTGAAAGCCTTGATTGTAAAAAAATTAACTACTACACCCATCGAGTTCAAAATCTAATCAGCAAGTCAAAAAGACTTGCCAATTGCTGATAATTTGACTAATTTCTGGTGATTTGTTTCTTCGTTGACGACAAAAATTTAATTTTTTATAATAACTTAAAATGGTTTCGTCAAATTCATGTAGAATTCACTAATTCTCATAGAATCAAAATGTGTATCGGATACTTCAAATTTGAAGTTTTAGGGATAAAATGCAAGGTCAGCCGATTTCTATATTTTTTATATACAAATTTTTTTTTATAAAACAAAAAATTGTAATTCAGTGCTTTTTTAAATTACGCGTTTTATTTCCTGGTTTCAGTGCTTTTTGAAATTTAAATGTTGACAACGCTGATGGCAGACTATTTTTTTATATAAACCTATCCGAAAGCTGACATTTTTGTAACAAAGTTTGAGTTGATTAGAAGAAATAAGCAACTGTCTATGATTAAATTTGTTGGAAGTTGATTTGGAAGATTAGAGTCCAATAGAAGATCTTGTCAAAACATATATAGCCCCATTTCCAAAATATTGAGGTTTCAAAAAAATTTTGCATATATTATTTATTCAAAGTACAACAATTTCTGATTATATTATACATACATATCTTTACCTTTATATAGAAAGACCCTAACTCTTTAACTCTTGTTTTTTCTAACAATTATGTTCGAAAAAAATGCAGAAATTTCCATTTGAAAAAAATGATTTATTATTTATTTATTTATTTATTTTCTATATTAAGGTAACGATATGTATGTGCTACATGCTTATTGTTTCGATTAAGCAACGTCTATATTGATTTCTTTCATGCTTAAGAAAAGCATCAATAGATTTGATCCCGAACATTTTTGAAATGAGATAAAAAACTTCATATGGCACACTAAATAATAAACAGTAACATAAATATGAGTGATGCTTTTTCTTCTGACTGAGTTTTCTTTAATTCGGAAAAATTTTCGTCATCCTACGACAAATAAATATACTTCGGTATTTCTTAACTAGTTTTATTTATCTATAAATTGTTATGTTTTTCAATTATTGCTTGTAAATAAAATATAATCTATGAACAAATTAACAAAACTAATTCAAAAACGTGTTCTTACTTTGAATTTTTGTTTCTAAAATAGTTGCCCCTTCTTTGAAAAAAATCCCCTTTTTTGTGCCACTTTTATTTCTTAAATCCCCTTTTTGTGCTACTTTTCGAAATTTCTCAACGGTCACACTGAGTCGGTAGCTTGCTGTGTTGAATGCGCTGATTTACACGGGCATAATTGTGCTGGCATAAAGCATTAAACACATTCAGCACAGCAGGCTACACGAACACACGACTTCAAATGCCGCTAGCAGCATTTGTCGCCTCGTAGCCGGCTACTTAATTATTTTGGAGACGGCAGCAGCACCATCTGCAGCTGATATTCAAGTACAAATGCATTGTCCAGTATTGCCACTTTTATATATTTTGCATTTATAAAAATTAATTGCTCCTTTAAAATGTACTTATTTCACATAAAAGTACAAAAATTAATCAATTTATTCCTTACATCAATTTTTGGATATTGTTTCTGTTAAATAATATGAAATAATTGTACAAAATCATCCATTCCACATTTTGTATTGCACTGGCAATACTGAATTTTCTCATTGTAGCCAACAAAATAGAAATTAGTTTAATTGGACTACAATGACAAAATCAGCATAGACAATAACCTGCCGCCATGTTGCCTTGCTGTCTTCAAAAGAATTATTCTCATATAAACATGTGTATTCTATCCTTGACATTTGGTAGTCGGTAGCTTGCTGTGGTGAATGTGTTTAATGCTTAACATTCCAGTTTGTTGGTGACAGAGGCAAAGAGAGCGATTTTGCGGGTGGCATAACTTTTCAACCAGCTACAACCCCGCATTAGCAGCGTAAAACCAATACACACAGAAATTAAAAAACAGCAAGTGTTAAATGAATACGAAAAACACTAACACACACAAAGCTGTGTATACGTATACATTTCGTGCCAGATGAATTAAGGCTCAGTTGGCCGACTGTAATGTAATGTAACTGCAACAGTAAGAAACAGCTGATCGATTTTGTTATGTGAAAAGTAATGAAAATGTTTATAGAGATGTAACGTAACCTTCTTTTCATACAAAAATATCAATCAGCTGTTTTCTACGTTACAGTTACATTACATTACAGTCGGCTAACTGAGCCTTTAGTCTCGTGTAATTTGGAAAAGAACAAAAGTTGTGCGGCTTAAAAATTGTTCTCGTCTAAACTACCTCAATGTGTTTAATGCATTAATCTTGTCATGTCGATTTTTTGATGATACTCAAAATCAAAACTATGTGGCAACACTAGCAACAAGTTTCATATTTTCTCTTATTGAGCTTGTTCGATGAGCACACAAAATATTAAGTTGGAAATAGAACAAAAGATTACAATCAAATCAGTTTCTTGGTGTTAACTCAGTTATTCGGTCGCAAAATCGGAAAAGGAAAACGAAATTAGAGAACTAAACAATTACTTACATACATACATACATACATACATTGAAGTCTGTATGAAAAGCAAAGAAAATCTCTGTGTTTAAATATTTTTTTTTCGTTTATGATTTTTTCTTTTTGCAATCAGAAATACAAAAAAATCTCAATTGAATTAGTGTGAGCCAGTTAGATTATCTTCAAAGGTAATTAAAAAAAGTCTAGCTAATTAAAACGCATTATGAATACATCATATATCGCGGTGTTGTGTGTGTGTGTGTATGTATTAAATTGTAAAAAATGGTGTTTTGCATACGACCATCATCCATAAATCAATGGCAAAAGCAAACAGCAACAAAAACTAAAGAAAATAGATAAAAGTGGAGGAAAAATTGATTCTAATTGATTTGTGAGAAATTGTAAACATTCTATTATTTTTGTTACCACACGTAAAGGGTCAATCACCTGTATACACATACATACAAACATACATCATATGTATGTATGTGCATATATTTTTGTATCGTTGTGTTTAATGTGTGTAGGTACCATACATACATATATATGTACATATGTGTGCGAATTCTTGGTTTATGCGTGTGTGTGCTAAAAACAAGTGTATCTCCAGAATTATTAAAATATGGCCCAGAAATGTGTATGAAATAAGAACAAATATGAACATATGTAGGTACCTACATACATATTTTATAAAACCAATAAAAGAAAAATCAATAAATTGAAAACTAAATTCATCATAAAGCAAAAATGACTAAAACAATGAGTGCAAAAAAACAAGCGCAAACATGTCCTCGTTTCTCGAATTAAAAAAAAATTAAATAAAGTAGGAAAGCATTTTGAAATTGTGTACGTATGTGTTTACATAAGACATATGTACATCAAATACATACATATGTATGCATGTATGTATGTAAATGCATTTCAAATCTATTGTACTAGCGAAGAAAATGTATGACTTTTCAAGTATTTTTTCAGCACAATGATAAATAATAGTGTCTACGACAAAAAGAAATAAGAATAAGCAACGCCAACACTACATACTCATGTACATACCTAACAATAATTTCTTAATTCTTTGTTTTATAAGTGTATCTGTGTATGCATGTGGTTTTACAGCTATTAAGTTACACATTTGCTCTAATACAGGAAAACCTAAAATATCATAAAAATACAAAAAAAAAAAAAAAAAAGTTAAGCCATCAAGCAATCACTCAACCTACCAAACAACCATGCATTCATTTAACCAACCCAACCAACTTTAAAAACTTGCATTTTGTTGTCTGGCCATGTTCATGTCTGTCTGTCTGTCTATCTTTTCAGCCCTCCATTTTACATTAGCCAACATCAACGACGACCACATTGTGCCATCTATTGAAAGCGTTTGGCCTCGTAAAAGTACTTATATTTTTTGTTACGAAAAGCTTTTGGTACCTAAAATATAATTGCCTTATTTTAACCCATATATTTTACTACAAAAATAAAAATTTGGACATATTTCGCTTGGTAAGCGCATATTGCTCTGTATACAACAAGGTCACTAGACCGTGCATTTTATTTGCACTGCTTTAAACATACGACTTGACATTTGCATGCAAAGCAACTTACATATGTTTAGGAATAAAGTATATTTAAAATCTCAAAGTTCTGTATGTAGTTCTAATTTTCGATTCAACATTAAATGATTTTGTGTATCCTAGTGTTGGAGCCCTTTTCCACATGCAAAGTTTGCTTTGACAAATCGTCGTTCGCAAGTTATTGTGTTCTATATGACAAAAATGTTTTTTTTTTTGGGAAATCGCTGTTAAAGTTTAGTTGTTAGTTACAAAAAACTGAACCGAAAAAGTTGTCTCGAAATTTTTACCAAGAAAACTATTCGAGATTCTGAGTTTTTCTGCAAAAAAAATTTCGTCTTTGGAAAAGATTTTAAGAGTAATAAGCGTTTAAAAAAAACCGCTTTGTTCTATATGCACTTTTTTTTACGAAACTCTTATTGTTTTATAGCATATAGAACAAAATGTAAAAAAGTGATTTTTTTAAATACTTTAAGTATATCCTGGTTATTACCCTACAGGAAATGAAACTAACACAAGACTAGACACGTGATCGGTTCCAAGTCCGAGTTCTACCACTTCATATGAAGCGGACCAGTCACTTGTACATGGGGATGCCCTAGGATGGCGTTAATTGATACTTTGTATGCACGTTGTGACTTGTCACTGAACTATCTCATGGGGACCTCATCGGTGTGGATTAATATAAATTATTTAAAAATGTCATTCCGACACCGCGTTACCATATGTGAAGATTTAACAAGACTAAAAGATTTCTTTGTTAAAAATAAGATTTCTAGGAATATGATATTTGGTACTTTTAGTATATTATTTAAGGTACTTTTGTCTAAAGTATTGACATATTTTCGTCTTTCCTTCATCAAATGTATGAATTATATGCATACATATATTTATCTTATACATGTTCTATTCAGAAAATATTATGTGTTATTTATTTACCTTTACGTTTGTTAGTTCATTTGAAACAAAATGAATTTTTTTGAATTTTAATTTAGCTAAATCAATGCATATTAATATATGAATGTTTATTGAATAAAATCACTAAAAAAAAGATTTTTAATGAGAAAAAAAGATTTTTGTGTTCGACTTGAAGGTTTTTGAGAACAAAATATGGCAACGCTGTTCCGACACTTAACAGTAACAATGAAAACTTATAACTTTCTTTTTATTGTTACAAATGCAATTATAATTTATTTTTAACCTCTGGAATGACAAGCTTGCACACTACCCACTCGACCACAGAGGCACTAATATTTCAAGAGTATAAATACCAGTTAACCTTAGGTTAATGTATAAGAATAGTTACGGGACTGGTTGCAGGGTGGCTTGGCGGTGCCATTGGAGGGAACAGCGAACATTATGTTTATACTGTTTGACAGGTCCTGGACCCAACCACATCGAACTTGTTCAGTGCCTTTTACTATAATACTAGACCAAATCCCAATTAAATTGACAAAAGATCACGACTACACATCACCACAATGGTGAATATATAACCATTTACAGGATATGTCCTTTTTTCATCATACACTACTCATTCGTCATAGGACGAATACGTGTCGATGAATTGTCAGACACTTCCACAAGTGTTGTGAATGAATTACGAAAGGGCAAGCATGTTGAGCATGAGCTAGTACATCACGTCAGTATTTGGAGGAAGGATTAACGATTAGTAAAGTGTTTCGTTTTTTTAACAGAAATTTTATATTTTGACACAGCACATTAACTTTCGGCACAACTGAGCAACTGATAACAAAGCAAATATGAAGAAATCAGTAATTTCTAAGCGAAGTTTATTTTACAACAAAACAAGATTAGTTACTTAAAGCCGTTTCAGACTATACTTTTGTGGAAAATGCAACTCTGACATGTTATGTTATTATTGTTTTTTGAAATTTTTAAACAGAAATTAGATCAGGGAAGCATTTTCGTCAAAAGTATTAATACCCCAGTAATTAAAATTGCTTCCAAAAAATCGATATTTTTAATTTGCCGATAGTTAGCAGAAAACCAAGTAAAAGTTTATTTTAACCACACAAAACCTTGTAGTTTTTCCATAGTTTTAGTAAATACTCACCAAAATGTACAAAAAATCGATTTTTTGAAAGAAATTTATGAACTAATTTTGGCCTAAAATTTAGAAGTTATTTGCCTAAATTTACATGAAAACACAGTTTCGCGTTTAAATTCGTATAAAAAGAAACGAATTGTTAAAATATGTAACTTTTTAAAGTTTTTCCTAGATGAAAATATTACCATAGAACACAAAAAAGGTAATTTTTCTTAAAATCGCTTCTAATTCGGTGACTAGGCATCGAAAAAGAGAACTTCTTGCAATGACAACCCTATGTAAAAATCATTAGATCGGATCGAAATTTGAACTACTTCCAGACTGCAAACTCTACATTTTCATGATTCTTTGGAGTGTCTTTTTTTACTGGGACTTGTATTATAGTCTGAAACCGCCTTTAGTAACAATAACATTTCATTGATATAATCAATAAGAAAACACCCGGAAATTGAAAATTAACGGCTCTTGCAGACTGAATGTTTGTCATTGTTTTTTTTTTGTTTTCTTTTTTGTTTCATTTCATTTGCCAAGTGCAATGTGAAGTCACAACAAATAAATAAAACAAAACACAAATAATGCAAAGAGATCCAAATTAGTACAAACTTTATTTAGTCTTTCATATAGAACAAAATAAAAAAATTATTTTTTTTATTTAGTATTTTTGGTGCGTTTTTGTTCTATATGCACGAGTGTTTGCATATAGAACACAATAGGTTACGAAGCTTGTCACTAAAGAGTTGTATAGCACAAAGTCAGTGTCTCATAAATATATCGAAAACCATAAACAATAAGAACAAACTGATTACACAGACCGACAGATCTCTAAAAGTTTTCCTAAAAATCAATCTTAACTAAATTTTTTATATTTTGCAGTATGGAACACAATAACTTGCGAACGACGAAATGTATTGATTGTTCTGCAGTTCTTGGCATTTTTTTTTCAATTAACTATTTTTCAATACAGAATAAATTCAATGCATGCATAGTACATACAACGCAATAAAAAATAAAAGAAAATTTAAATTAATAACAAAAATTAAAAATTTTAAAAACCCCCGACTTTTTTCAGAAAAGATGTTATATCTTCTAAACGGCTGGACCGATTTTTTTCAAACATAGCTAAGAACCCTCGATCAAGTCATCTTTCAAACAGAAAAAACTAAATGAAAATCGGTCCAGCCGTTTGGCCTGTACGTGGACACAGACAGACACACAGATACACAGACACACACTACAAACTTATAACACCCCTTTTTTTAGTCGGGGGTTAAAAAGGCTTGAAATTCACTCCCTTCTTCTTAAAAACATAAAACTTTGAAAAGTTAACTTAATAAATAAGAAAAAACCTTACCTTAACATAATTTTTTATTTATTTAAATTCATAATTTCTTTATATAATTAAAAATAAGAAAAATTAAATATATAAAAAACCCCAATATATTTAGAAAAGATGTGTTATCTTCTTAGCGGCTGGACCGATTTTCTTCAAACATAGCTAAGAGCACTCTCTATCAAGTCACCTTGAAAACGAAAAAACTAAATCAAAATCAGTTCAGCCGTTTGGTCGATACGTGGAATCGTAAATACACACAGTTGGGGGTTAAAATTAATCTAAGCCAAATGTGAAACCTCGCGTTGGCGGCAGTCATATCGTCGCTGTTTTAACTAACTGACCTAACTAACATTTTAAAAATTTAACAGGAGAGCAGCTTTTATGGTTGTTTTATACATTCATTCTTATGGCTGCGTCTTAAATCTTGTTACTTATATAGGCACAAAAGTAATGCTTACAGTCATGAAAACTGTAGACAATGTGTATTATGACTTAAAAATTCTAGTAGAGGACTTAACTTATTTTTCAAAAGAATGTCAGTTAGGTCAGTTAGTTAAAACAGCGACGATATGATTAAGTAGTCAAAGTTCTAGGCTCTGTGAAGGCCTTAATTTTTTTTACAAATTTTATTTTGTATAGATGCGGTTTTAGGTCCTTGTGTTAAATGCAATGTAATGACCAATGCACATATAAAGCGCTCGCCTGCATGGTTAGGATCGCGTCATAAAACATACGAGACGGAAGATAAGGGTATTTTTCAGTTTGTCTCGTTTTCCCTCAAGTTTTGTCGGCGTTTTTGTTTTGATTCTTCTTTCTAGTGCAATAAAATTACAACGCTTTTTAGTTAATTTTAATTATTATTCGAACTCCATTTGTTTCTATATTTGTGATTTGAACGGGCTTCGTATCGCTTTTTAAGCCAAATTACATGTGATAATTATTTATGAACAAATTACACCAAAGTCTGTTGTAAATATTCTGACTAACAACACATAGTTGAACGGAACAGCCAGCCGTTTTCGAAGGCCACTAAACCTTCATCATCAGCGTTCTTTTGTGTTTGGTCCACTGTGTGTGGTGTCAGTTGATGTAGATTTCTGCTTTATATACTTAGCATTTTATTGCAAATGGAATATGTGAATTGTTTTGATTCATCGTATTTCAATTTGCTGAAAGCGCTTTTTATTAGCTGTGTTAATTGGTGAGTAGTAATACACTACAGTATCAAATACACTATACCCTTCTCTTTCTTCCACGAATTTTAAAAAACCTGATTGGAGCTTTTTTTACCTGTCACTTCTGTGTATTCTGTGATCGCGTGGAGTTTAAATTTTTTCTTCCGTTCTTGACAATCGTGGTCGCCCCGAAAGAGAGAGACCTTGGCACTTAATTTAAGCGATGCAAACCTCTAATGCATCAAACCCATTCACCCCAGCAAGCTATCGACTACAAAGTGTCAAGGATTGATTCCTTTGAAGACAGCAAGGTAACAGTGCGGCAAGTTGTTGTCTATGCTGATTTTGTCGATGTAGTCCGATTAAAATAATTTCTATTTTTGATGGCTACAAACCAAAAACAATGTTGACAATATAGCAAAATATGTAAATCAAATTGGTGCTTAGAAAAATTTTTGATTGCAAAATAAAAAAGAAAGTTATAAAATTTGAATGCTAATTACAAAAGTAATAAATTTTTATGAAGCGAAAAAAAGATAATTCGCGAAAAGTTGCAAAATTTTAAACAAACCATAATATTGATTAAAAATGGCAAAAACTGTAAGGAATGCAAAAAAATTCAATAAAAATCACGAAAAATCGCAAAAACTTATAACAGCGGGATGATAACTAAGTCTAAGACTGTTTAAAAATCGGCAAAACTGCCAGGAAGCTGAAAACATGCAAAAGACGCTCTTAACGCGAACTTTTCCAAAGCCATTAAAAATTTTTTTGAAAAAAAAAATGCGAAAATATCTCAAGTTAGCGAAAAATTGCTAATATCGCAAAAATATAAAAAAATAAATTGATCCATTGTAATTTTTACGTGATTGAAGTAAATTTGTAATAAAATATTTCATATCTATAAATGTGAAATATTTGGCTTCACTGAAATACGTACATATACATATGTGTATTTATTTATACTTCAATGTCAGGTTTTGATTATGCTGTTGCCGTCTACAAAGAAAAATAAGTACCTGGCTAGGAGCAGAGAACGAAGCCGACCGGTTTTCAGCCGCGGCTAAGCCGCCGCCGAATTATTTGTAGGTATCTCAGCCGCCACCGGTTCAGTCGGCTGCTTTCGACTAAAAATTGAGCCGACTATTTTCCGACTTCATGACATTCTACTATAGGAAGCCGATTGAAGTTCCATACTCTGAGGCCACTTTGGCCGGCTATGATATACAACTTTAAATTTTAAAAAGCCAAAAAAATTGTGCTTAATTGACGAAGCTAGTATCAGTGTTTCATAGCATTTCTATATCAATTTATATATTACACGCGTCATTCTAAGATGTGTAAAACATATAAAATGTGTAAAAATAAGTTAAGGTGAATATCGAGCCTTATTTACGATTTTATCGTAAGCGACAAAAATTAAATTTTTCAGGAGAACGTTTTTAAAAAATATTCAAATATGTTTTTGTACGTAAATTGTCGCTTACGATAAATTTTTACAGCCCGCATCTTAAAAGTTATCAACAATTTTGGCATTTTTATAATTCTAAACTATGGACAGGCCCATAAAATTTTAATTGCAATAAAAAAGTCTATTTTCGATAACACGTCGCTTACGATAAAATCGAAAATAAGGATCGATATAATTCGGGAGCACATCTTAAAAGAATATAAAAAATCCCTTTTTCTAATATTTTAAATAAAAATTCATTGGACGTATCTGGCACAATATGGCAAGCCGATTTAAGCCGATTTTTAGCCGCCGCCAGTCGCTAATCTCTCCTACATATAATCCGCAGTCCGCCCTAGAGAAATCCTTCATACCTACCAACTAACCTTTTCCCAAGAACCGTACTACTTATTTACATACCCTATACGCTACTCAGATACATTGCGTTCACTCTAAAAAAATATAAACTTTCTTTTTAGATACCCTGTATATTAATTATTTGCTATTCAATAAACTAATTAAGAACAAGGATTTTCAATCCTGTTCTAGCTAATTTTTATAAGAGGAGCGTTAGAAGCTTCTCTGAAAGCTCATTGTACAAGACACGTTATTTATTATTTATTCTGGATAAAAAATACCTGGTAATTTTACCCTATTTAAACCCTACGCTTATGCCCGTTATTTCTTGTCATAGATATCTATTTATTAGTGTACAGATACCTATCGTGTAAGTTAAATTTTATGAGGCAAACTTGTAGGTAAAAACTAGAGATGTGCAAATGTAGTGATTTTATCGTGTAACGCGTGAGTCATGCGTCATTCACGTGATTCGTGATCAAATATTATAACTAATCACGCGTGAGTGCGTGAGCGTGATTGAAAAAAATTTACTCGTGCGTGATCGTGCTTTTTTTAATAATCACGCACGAATTCTCACGCTCTCACGAGATAACATTCCTGCATAGGTACATATGTAACTGTATTCAACCATTTGAAATAAATTATTTTATAATAATAAATGCATATATCTATGTATAGTAATATGTATGGTAGTATGAGCTTATAAACATAATGAATACCCCAAAACAAAATGTTTCGACTTTTTCTGAAGTCAGACTTGTCGTACCGAATTCGTTAAGACATTTCGGTAGTTTCTCTGAACAATTTTTTTTAAACATTAAAACTTTGATTTTTGAGTACATAAGTAAAAGTCTGCGAAAATTTTTTTTAAATAAATATGTATATGTTGATAAAAAAAAAAAGATTGTAACAAATATAAAAACGTGAGTATGTGCAAATTATTTCGACAATAGCAGCAAAATAACGGAGAAGCGGTACTCTGCTATAAAAGCAAAAAGAAATCGTACCTACATGTCGTTAGGAATTCGTACCGACTTATCGCAACGAATTCGTACCGTTACGAAGTCGTCAACCATTTCATAAAAAAATTGTTGCGATTTCGGTAATATTTCGGTGCCGAAATCGGAAGATTTTGTCGACCAATCGTTACGAATTCTTTACGAATTCGGAGCATTTTGTTTTGTATACATACACCTTTGTAAGTATGTATGTATGTTTCTTAGATACCCTGTAGGGAGTATCAATTGCGAAATACTACTGATTCAACAGTGCCTTTGTCAACAATACTACGGACGATGTGTACCGCAGAAAATGTTTTTTGCTTTAGGGGCCGTCCATATATTACGTAACGCTGTAAGGGGGAGGGGTGGGGTTCGAGTTTTGTTATGATTTGTTATGGTGCGGGTGGGGGGAGTCTTTGAAAATGTTACGTAACAGACAAGTTTTAGTAATTTGTATGTTTTCTCATTTATTTGATTATCATTTCTTTAATTGATCATACGTCTTGCCTTCACATTTATATTATGTATGTATACATACATACATGTGTGGAATGTCAATTTTTGATATACGAAAATTCGAATTCGAATATTTAAAATGATATCCGCGAATACGAATATTTAAAACGATATGAAATTAACTTTGCTTTATTTTAATTTAAATTGTAAATTTTACAAAAACACGAGCATACATATATACATAGATATGTACATACATACATATGTATAATATACATATTATGTAAGAACCTATTTTTCAACCCAAAAAACATGAAAATTATATTATACATATACTTTTTCGTGAGCGTGCGTGATCGTGATAAGTTGTAAACCACTCGTGCGTGATTAAAAATATTTTATTCGTGAGCGTGCGTGATCATGAAAATGTTTAAAATCATTCGTGAGTGAAAGTGCGTGAGTAAAATATATTTCTGCGTGAGCGTGCGTGTCGTGAGTCAGAAAACACTCACGTGCACATCTCTAGTAAAAACCTTAGGCAAATTACCTGTTTGTAGAAATAACGGGCATTAGGAGTGCAAGTATCTGCATGTAGGTTCTGTGTATGTGTTATAAAAAAAATTTGCACTTAAATAATATTACACTAAAGTATTAATAGGGCAACTTTGTTAATTAGCTTTTCATTTACCTGCTGCAAGTGAAAGTCAAGAATCACTGCCTTGTAAAATTCCTTTGTCTTGTTTTAGACTTGGCAGTTTTTCTTTAAGCAGTTATCTTCAATTCTATTTTAAAACTGTTCGTTTGTTTACACTCAGACGGTTTCTTGTTCAATTTTCCTATTGTTTTAATGCTGCGAATGAAATAACAAAAGAGAATTGCAGTAACTTTTCTGTACAAGCAAGTCAGTACCCATTTTCTTTCTTCTTTCCTCCCTCTCCCATAAACTCAGACTTGCTTCAAGAAAAACTGCCGAGTCTAAAACATGAATTTGCAGTTGAATTGATAGTACCAGTAGACTGCAAGTACCGGTAAATTTTCCCTATTTCTTGTTGCCATATTTCATAGAAAAATTTGTAAATTTTTAAGCAAAACGAAACTACTGGAAGCCAAACAGCTGACTTCGGAAATTCAAAATTTTCTCACGCACAAGAAGTGTGTAGCTTTAGAAATATTTTGCTGCCCCCCGGGAATTCAAAAAGTTTGGCAAATTATAGACTACAGTTTAAGAATAGCAAAAGAAGAGGAATAAGATCGAGCAAAAACGAACCAAAAAATATTCTTTCCTTTTCCACATTTCAACTAAAACCTTTCGTCTGCCTCTAATCACATTGGTGAACAAAAAAGAATCTTCGCTTGGCAGAAGTCTAATAAATGAAAAAGTATCAGTTCGAAAGTTTGGCCCTTTGACTCATTGACAAGACTTGTTGCAAACAAAATAGAATATAAATATATCAAGGATTTATTATTGCAAAGCAGAGTGCGTTTAGGTATTTATATAAATACATTGTGTTTGATTGACTTGATACATGACGCTGCATATTAACCAAGTACCTGTACTCAGTAACTTCTTACGAACCAAAATTTTTAATATTTATCGATATATATCTTCGTTTGCAATAACAATAATGTGATTCTGTAATTTGTTTTTTACGATAGCGCACAGCTGTGTAATACTGAAACTAAATGAACTCAATATATCGTTACTCAAAATCCAAAAGCCCGTAACAACCAAAAAAAATTCAAAATAGGCTTTTTGATTGATTATGATGTGATTTAACCAAAATACATATTATCTTAAAATTTTACTCACATACATATGTTCAAAAACACCGATTGTATTCATTTTTCAATTTGGCACCTTACATATAAATAGTATTAAATTTAAGATGTTTTTTACTTCTCCTGTAAAATAGTAAAAAGTGTACTTACGGCCTTTTGGATTTTAGGTGACGATATGTATATGTATAGATAAAGATCAGTTTCTTTTTAGGAATATCATGTCAGAACTATTTCTTACCAAGTTAAAAATATATTAAAATTAAGTACTTAAATGCTTAGAAAAGTACTTTAATGTTTATAATTGTTTCCAATAAAATGCTTAAATTTTCCATCTCTTACACACCGCGAACAAAAAAAAAAAAAAATCATTTTCATTGTTGTCGCCAGTGTCTATTGCACTGCACCTCTATGGTGTCGTTGTATTTGTTGTTGCTGCTGCAATTTCAATCTATTGTTACGTGCCTGATTGCTCTGGTTACTCGATTCTTTGCTCTCTATTCTCGAGTTTATTTGTGGTTTGGCTTATTTATCACTCTACTCTATAAACAATAACAGCCGTATTCATAAAATTTTAAACAGCGTTTCAAATGGTGTTTAAGAAAAATTCGCTAAAATTGTATTCATAATAGAATTTTAGCTTAAAAAACGGTTTTTAAACCTTTCGTAAATCAACAAATTTTAAAATTGACTGCCCCCATGTTTAAACCAATTTTAAGATGACGTTGTTGTAATTTGGCTTCGTTTTTGTTTACATTTTGAACTTTACCTATATGTACATACATATGTGTGTATGTATGTATGTACTTATGTATGTATGTATGTATGCATATGCCAGTATTATTTAAAAGAAAACAATGTAATTTTTTTTATAGAAACTAATGCCGAAATATCAAATATACTCCAAAATAATATTTAAAAGAAAAGGAGCGATCCAGTTTCCATTCCCAGTCATTGTTTTCTCATTTTATGTGTTAACAAAAATAGTATAATTGTAGAAAATTAACTAGTGATGTATAAACACTCAAAACAAACAAAATAAAGCTCGTTATTCTAGTGCTTCTTTATCTGCAATAAAATAAATAATATAAAAAGCACTTTTAACGAAGATTTGTTGTGAACTTTTTTTTATTTTTTTATTAAATACAAGTTGGAACACATCTTTTATTTTATAGAAACAACATTTCTCTGAAAAGCGACAAATAAACAAATATAGACACGAGTACTTTGTGAGTTAACAATCGTTGTTTTGCAGAACTAATATGCAAGTGACAAATTTGGTTAATTGATTTTAGTTAAAAAACTGATTATGAATACCAATATTTAAAAAACGTTATTTAGCCTTAAAACGTTTTTTAACTAATATGAATTTTAAACCTCAATCAACTTTTTTTATGAATACGGCTGTAAGTATATTAAACAATTCTATTGAGTTAGCAGCATTGTTATTTAATTATAAAGCTAAATGTAAAAGCAAGTATTTTTAAGCGTAATTATCGCATGTTTATTTAATTGTAAAGAGAAAGGTTATGCCGTTAATAATGGAAAACGATATCAGCCAAATGGCCGCCAAGGCTACGCTTGGTAGACCATATTTTTTTAATAAAAATTCCCACCACCAGTTCACACATTTGCGACTGAACTTATGACCTTGATAATTACACAAATTCCATCTATCTGTGAGGTATTGAGGTTATATACAAACATTGTCTTTCACGTTATCCTAAATAAAAAAGTCTAAGGATATTAAATCACAAGATGTCGTTGGCCAATTATGATCACCAATTATGATCACCTTTTCGAGGAAAGTTTTCACGCAAAAGAACAATGGTGTCGTTGCTTGTGTAGCAAGTCATGTCGTCTTCTTGAAAATAAATGTCATCAACATCAAAGTAGTACAAAAGCATTACAGTTGCTACAGCCTTATTTTCGAAAAAGTAAGATCCAAGCAACCGCCAGACAGCCACACCTCAGGACGAAGAAGCTTTTCAAAAATAATTCTTGGGTTTTCTGAGCCCAAATGCAACAATTCTGCTTGTTAACATATCCTTCGAGGTGAAATGTGCGTCATTGTTCAAGATGATTTTTCGATGAAATTCTAGATCAGGGGGTCTACTTAGTATGTCGAAACGAAAGAAAATGCTTTCAAATTTGTATGTTATTAATGTCTCAACTCGGAAGCATATGCATTCGTGTCGAAGTACAGAGTAGACCTCCGGGCCACACGACGTTGTTGATGGTAGGTAGGTGATAGATCTCGTGTGCAAAATTCCAAAGATCGGCTAAAAATGGACAAAACTGGGCTTTCCGCAGCACTAGGGGCTGCAAAAGCAAAACTATATTATTCTTGAATGGAGAACACGAATTAGATTCTTCACACTTCTTACTTATCACAACAGCTCAAATTATTTCACCAGCTTCAGAATTACTGGCCGAGAAGGTGCTTCACTTCGGTCCAAAAATGCATGAGTTTATTGAAGAACTATGACCGTGATGTTCAATGCGAATACAAAATACAGTTCTGCGCCTATAATTTGATTGTACTTATGTTGCAATGTTTGTGTGTGTGTGTGCGTGTCAGAATATGCAACATGAATGAGGAATCACGTTGTAAAGGGTATAGCTGCGACTTCGTACATAAAATTTCTGCAAACAATTTTATTTAATAGAATAAATTTAAATATTGCTTCAAGAAAGCTTGCATCATGCAAAGTGGGAATATTTTTATGTAGTTTTGTTTGCTTCACGTCAACTTTTAATAATTCTTCTTTCTAGTAATTTTTCTTCATCTTGTAGCTGATTTTTTGTTGACATGTGCAAACTATCCACTCGGAGATCCAGTTGAGTGTATTGTGATCCATTGCGCTATAACTTTCTAAAGAATCGCGCAAAGCTATTCAGATTTTGCCCAGAGGTAGTTTTGGATATGGGGATTACAGGGGTGCCGTTAAATCAAGATCAGCTTATCCCGACTTGTGCACTTTTTCCTTTTTTTCCTCAAAAAACTTAGCTGCCTTATGCATTAAAAATAATTTTGCTTTGTAAAAGGTATATTAAACAAATTTTGTACGGATTTTTTGTGTTATTTTGAGAAATACTAATAAGAACAGCAGCAGTGAAATCAAACAGTGACCGTGATCACGATTTAACGCATTTCAGCACTTCTGTTTTCAATTTGTGTATTACTATTAGTATTTTGAAATACGTATCAAAAGAGCGACAAGAACAAACAATTATACCCATTTTAAACACGAAAAGTTTACTTTGCAAAGTCTTAAGCCCATGTCAGATAAAACTTTTGCTTCGCGTTGCGTTGAAGATTCGCTTTGACAACTAAGATGAAATGTACATGCTTATATGGAACATGTCATATAAAGTACTTTTAACGCAAAGCAAAGCGAAAAGTTAGTCAACTCTCAACTTTTTGCGTGCTTTGACAATCAGTTGGTATACTTTTCTTAATTTGTTTGACCAAATTCGCATGTAAATATGAAATTTTTATTAAAATTTCAGTAAATTTACTCAGTGGCATCAGAATAATAGAATTATACAGTGTTTTATGCATAAAACAAAACAGTGAAACAAACAGTGAGTGTTGTCAAGTTTTTATTGTGTAATACACATTTTGCTTCACGCTTTTTTTTCAAAGTTAGAAACGTCACACAAAGAGAAAGTATTCTTACCTCTGTCTGGCAAACAGTTACAAATACAAAATTTTGAGAGCTATACATAGTTACCAGAAAACACGATTTGTTACGATATTACGATTTTTTCTCGACAAGGCTGAAAGTGTACAAATAATTGGTGTGGTAGCTTTACTTACTGTAAAGTAAGTAAGCGTACAAAAACAATAACAGTTTGTATGAAAGAACTATATTTCCAAAATAAATTCAGTCAATTGTTGGATTCTATGACATTGTTTATTAGTTGTGTTTGAAACTGTGTCTGGATAAAAACTTTTTTCATTTGTGTTTGTTGGTTACGCTTTTTTAGGCAAACATTTGACAAGTGTGACCGTACTACCTTCACAGTTGTGATTAGTGATTTTTCAATCGCTGTGAAAAAGTAAAAGGTATGGAAACATTGCTCATCTCTAACTTGTATACATATATGTATATAATATAAAAATTTTGGCTACAAAAATATTTGTATCAACCTTGTGTTAATTCGTTGGTACAATTTTATGGATTTCTTAAATAAAAAATCATCTATGCCTAGAAATTTTTTCAGACATGTGCACTATTTTAAGACACCGACCAAAACGATGAAGCCAAATAAAATTAAATAATTAAGTTCCTTCATTAAAGTAAGAAAATGTCTTAAATTTGCAATTATAGTGACTTTGCAATTCGTTTTACATGGACTATACTTTATTTACTGGTTTGTGTCTTTTAACAATTTTTTTTCTTTGTTTTATTGTATACATTGTGATTTTGGTTTATATTTATTTAAATTTATTTGTATAAAAGTGTGTTTGTATATGCATAAGTATAAACATAATTATGTATGTATGTATGTAGATATTTATTTCTTTGTTTGAAAATAAATACACAAAATGATTTTGAAATATTACAATGAAAATGAACTAAATACTATTCACCACTTACCGTGACAAACAAAAGCAGGTCAACATACATAGTTTTTAACGAATCGACAATTTTATAGAGAAAAGCAAAGAAACAAACGACCACCAACCCACACAGTAAAGTCAATTATTTATTAATTTCTTGCAGAAATTAATAAATTTTTTTAGAACGACATTGAAGTGAAAAAGAAAATTTATAATCTATTAATGCAATCTCGGCAGTGCACTGAGTGCTCATTTACTAGAACTAGAACTAGAACAACTAACACAACAATGTTTAAAAAGTAGTTTTAAAAGCTCTTTGTACTTATCAAATTAAAACTCAAAGTAGTTTATAAATATCTTAACATTTTGGTTTATCTAGCAATGGCATTCTGGTTCAAAGAACACATCAATCTTATTGTATTTTGCATACATATGTATATTCAGTTTAACGTACAAACGACAGATTTATATCGGAAGAATTGATATACGTGTCTGTCACGACTTTCGAACGTTTTCAATTAGAATGAAAATTTCCGAATCGCAAAAAAAAGATTTGGTGTCTGCATACTTCCGAATATTTTTGCAAAATTGGTTGCTAATGTGGGCATGTTTTTCATGTCCCCTTTTCTATGTATTAAAACCAAATATATGTATATTGGTTTAAATTTCCGAATTAGGTAGATGAGATATCAAGCCTAATTTTAAAAAAGATTTCGTTTAAATTAAATTAATTTTAATGTGGGAAAAAGGCTATTCTATTTACTTTCACATTGCTTGGTGCAGTCGAAAGTAGAATGAAAAAATTATTCGGAAGTGAATGACAGGACACCAAAATATGCGGAAAAGATTCACTTTCACACGGATGTGAAAGTCATGACAGACACGATAAATCTGTTATTAATGAAAAATTGTTACTGTCAGTAATAGCCTTTTCACACTTACTCACATCTTTCATCTTTCATCAATTTGGCAAGATGATAATATCTTCCCATAAGAATTATACGGGGCTGAATGTTCAACATCTTTCAACATCTTCAAAAGATGTTCCTATCTCACTTTGTTCCGTTCAACATCTTTCGATTATTTTAGTGTCATCACTAGAAAAAATGTATACAACTTTATACATACATGCATACATACTATAAAAATTTATTCATATGTTTGTATGTATATCTACATATCCATATATGTTCATACATTCAAGGCTACATTTTGGAATATCCTTCTCAAAAAAAGATCCGTAATTACTCCAAAACTTTATTATATACATATGTAGGTATATTTAAGTATATAATAAAATCTTGTATATATTTTTCCTAATCGAAATAAATTACATAAAAGTTGTTGCAAATGTCTACGCGAAATCTTTGCGGATAAAGTTTGGAATATTTCTTCATCATCATTGTCCGCTGGCATAATTTCTACTAATTCTGCATATTGTAGCATTATTTGTTTCTGCTCCTCAGGAGCCAGCAAAGCAATTAAATCAATTTCTAGTGAATTTTTAAATTGCATTTTATTATTTAATTTTTGGTTGCTTTCACTCGTAAAAATAGTATTATAATAAATGACAGATGAAAGATGAAAGATGTTGTAATGTGAACAGGTTTTTGCAATTTTCAACATATTCCACGCATTCCTCAAAGATGTGAGTGAGTGTGAAAAGGGTATAAAAACAAATGATCTATATCGGTATATTTATTAACGATAATGTCATTCTGTTATTTATTTTTTACGATAATGTACAGCTCTGTTTTATTCACGCTTTAATTCTATGTCATTTGGCATCTCTGCAATAATGTCAAAATGAGCGTAATGCAAAAAGAAGAATTAAAAAAACTCAATGAATTTGAGCTTGTGATTTCACGTTTCTACTTCAACCGAGAGCGACTATTGCTACGATATGATGCTGGACACAAAGGTCGTTAAGGTTTCGTTATATTTATTAGAGTTACGCGACTATCGTAATAAAATTATGCAGAAATGTTTGAATAGTTACCATGTAAACCGCGAAATTTATATATTTCAATCCGGCAAAAAATTCGACTTAAAAATTTAGAAGACATCTGACATCATGGCAGGTTAAAATTATGTGCCTATCGTATTTTACGATATTCACTGTTGAATAGAGGTCGGTTGAGGAACTAAGCATAGATGAATAATCGTGCACCATTTTTTTGGAACATAAGCCAACCTTTCCAAACCACACTTTACAATCATTCACTATTTTTCAACTGATCTCATGGTCAAACGATTGCCTAAGAATTCAGGCTATAGATTAAAGCAACAGATGCGAGTAAAAGGCCGATCATTGGACCTACTGTAATACTAGAATAGTTGAGAGGTTTTGTAGAAGTATTGGCAAATGCATAAGTGCACTTTTGCCAGACTGATGACGATATTTTAGTCACGTAAGGCATAATCTTAAAATATAGGGCAGATGTGTTTGATGGACGAATGGGTTTCATAAGAGGGGCTGGTTGGAGGGGAACTATTATTACCTGCCTCTCATAGCGAATAAGTTTTTGTATAGACAAGCTAAAATTTTTAGGAAAAGAAGTGCAGTTAACTGTATAAGGGACTACCGGATGCACGATGACGATTTGCTAATAGCAGTAGTTATTTTAGTTTACTAATACGATACGAGATATTCTGGGTACCGGGACACGAAAAAGTACCCAGTACCCTACATTTTTATTATCAAGTTTGTATACCGATAAAATATTCAGAGTTCTGCTAAAATGCTACAAGTTTCTAGTAGTACAAGAACGTCTTAGAATCACGCAAATCAACCAGTTCACTTCTTCAATGTCCATATTAACTTGACCACAATTCCATCTCAGGAAGATGGGAGAGTTACAAGACATCAGATTTATGTACTAGAGCTGGATATAAATAGAGCTTTGCATACCCTTACAACTAGTTCTGCAGAATCTGTCGTAATTAAGAAGGCAGAAGAAACTGTTGAATATCTTCTCTATCACTGCTTCTTATTTATTAAGGAGAAAAATGCGACATCAAGACCATGCTTGCAAAAATATCGGAAGGTCAAGCTTTTTCATTTATTTAACTGAGGTTAGACTATCATTGAACAAATGGTATGATGTAGGGTGTTTTTCTCTTCTTACATCCCAGCCAGGTATTACAATACCCAAATAGGTGACCTAATAGGACCCAAATCAACTGGTTCTTCCGGAACTGGCAACCCGTAAGATCTAAGCCCTAGCCTGTCATCAATGAAACAATAGTGAATAATAATAATAAGATACCGCAGTATATAATGTGATGAATAGAAAAGTCGCCGTTGACTGTCATAGTGTTCTACAACATATCCAATCTGCTTCATTAATGCTAACCTTTTCTCAATGCAATGGCAAAAAATTTGCCCTCGGACCTTGGAATGCTTCTTTGTTTGAGAATGAACTTAAACTTAAAGGTTTCCCGCATCATCAAAGAGAGCGCACAACATGCTGAATTGGGTATGAGGAAAATCCCGTATTGGATTCGGTGAACGTAGTTGCCCTTCTTTCCAACCTGACCTAAACTTGACTCCGCTTAAACTAAAAATATTTTGTTAACATTTTGATCCCCGTACTGGAAAAAAATAAAACAGAAATTGTTTTATTAGCACTTGAAACTTGTAAAACCCCCCTAATGAATGAATTTTTTTAATACTTGGATTTTCTCCGCCATGACAACACGTTTCAGAATCTTTTATTTCCAAAGGAAGCTCAATATTTGAGTAGAATATTAAATACAATATTCATTTAATTTGATAGCAAAACGAAAATATATTTATTCTTGCATAATTTTTATTAAAATCTTTTCATATGGTTCCATATAATTTCTGCATACACACACATGTGCCATTTATTTTTATATCTCTCACACTGAACAAATTAATTTTTTTTATTTATGTACACATGGGTGTTCTTTGAAAATTTGTTTACAAAAATTTTAATTTCTCTGCACAAAATAACTATCTAAAACAATTAAAATTAACATCTCTCACATGATGATGATAATTCACTTGTTCCAATGGCCATGCACGCATACCAGGCGCCCAAGTTATGAATGGGAAAAAAATTTAAAATTTTTTAGATTTTCCTGATTTTTTTTTCAAAGTTTTTGTTTGCTGTCAATCAACCTTAGAAAAAATTTTTATTAAAAAGCATATAAAAAAATTATACATATATACATATAAATGTATTTCATCTATTATAATATAGAATTTTTGTTTGTTTAAATTTTGTACTTGTATTTGCTTTGCTAGTTCCTAATTATTTTTAGATTGGTTGCAGTACATTACGGTTAGAAAGAAACAACATCTTTAAAATGGATTAGCCTCAATTTAGAAAAAAGAAAACCTAGATGTTCTGCATTCGATACACACAAGCATGCAACATGCTTGTCAGTACAGAATCACACATGTGCATACATAAATCACCGCAGTATATGCGACTACATATACATACATATGTACATACATATGTATGATATTGCACTTTGCAAGATTGAGGTTTTGCTTTTAGTTGCATTCACCGCAAACAAAAGGGAAACGGAGAAGATGGAGAAGGAGCGAAGTATGACAGATATTGACTCGATACAAATGGCAAAAATACTTACATACATACATACATATGTAGATGTCGCTCATTTACTTCAATAGTGTCATAACTCTAAAAATGCATTTGTTGAGCTAATGATGCAAAATAATTCGGCAATTCGCATTTTATCTTTACCTCGATTCTCTAAATTTTTGCGAATCGAAAATGGTAATATTTATGGTAACGATAATGTGATTCCCTAATATATTTTTTACGATAGTCTCCAGGTATATTTAAATCACCAATTAATTCAATATCATGTGGTATCTCTGTATAGAAAACGTAAAAATAAGCGAAACTCACTTATAATAATAAAGAAAAACTAAATGAATTTGAGATTGTGATTTTATTTTTTTACTTACAATATGCTACTGAATAGCGAAGTCGATAAATTTTCATTATATTT